>CANTUZ010000006.1:28154706-29354706 GCA_947846985.1 Fratercula arctica | reverse complement strand
TTTGTTTGGAAATATCAAAGCAATCCCAGACCCTAGGTGCTAAAGGAGTAAATCCCCACAAGATTCTTTGCTAATTCACACTTGAATTCTGAGTGAGAAAAATATGCCCTGCAAGCACCTAGAACACTTTAACACTGCAACGGTGCATCCTCACCTATATCTTGTGCAGGGCTATAGTCAGTTTTCACAATATAATCAAACCTGCCCTGATCAGAGTACTTTTCCCATCCCTCCCTCCCTCCCTCTCTGTTACAGACAGAGCAGGGGGAAAAAAAAAAAAAAACAAACCAAAAAACCCGCCATCTTTCCTGATCTCTTAAGCATATACCAAAATCACATCTAAATCAAGGTGCATGCATAATAATCCCACATGACATCAAAGTGCTCGTGAACGAAAATTTCAACAAATATTTTCAGTTATAGATGTGAAACTTTGGTTTTATAGAATCATAGGATCATTTAGGTTGGAAAAGACCTTTAAGATCATCGAGTCCAACCATTAACCTAGCACTGCCATATAGTACATTTTGAAATATTTTTATTGGAAAATTGGAAAAAATAGCCATCTTAAGAAATATTTCTGGGTGGTGCAATTAACAAAATAGCAGGGATGTGTCATCCTCACAGAGTTGCAAGAGTTTCAGCTAAAGGTCTTTACTTTCAGAAGTTTTCTAAATTTTAAATTAATTAACAGGAAAATGGTGCAAGCATAAACCCACTGGAATTCTGCACTGCCCGGGTTCTTTTAACAAGTCAGCAAAGACTGCCCTTAGGAATCTTGTCATAGCAGATGGATTTCACTCAAATGGCCCCATCTGTCATTTTTCATTCGTATGGCTGCAGCTTGAACTCAAAGAACACCTAGGGCACATTTTCATCAAAATACTTTCTTAAGCAATCCAAGAGATGAAAGAGATGAAGAAGATAATGCTCCAAATCTTACACAGGGCAGAGAATCTGACCCAAACAAAATGAAAATCTGGCGGATTCATTCAAGTCAAGAGATGGGAATAAAATATTCCCCCTGCTCCCTTCACCCTGTATACTGCAGAGGTATTTGGCAGAGGGAATTTTTCCCTTCCTGTCATTTTTTTATTTTCCAGGGTTTGGCCATCTGTCCACTATTAGGTCCCTTTGAATGAGAAACCAGTTTAGAAGCATAGAGCCATTTTCACAGCTGTTCTCTTGCAGGGCAGATAAGGATAGAAAGGGATGATGAAAGCTTTTGCTAGTTAACAATAACATAAAGCAGGAGGGGAAAAAAAGAGCTGAACTTTGCGTGACAGAAGCCAGTTTCAGACTACTGCCGCCCGTAATTAATCTATGTGGAAGAATGGAATCTACCCCATGCACTTGACAGCACAGCAGTTCAATTTTATATTTAAAGTACCTGGGTCTATTAAAATAAGGTCATTTCAAGCACATCCAGTCAGAAGCAGAAGTTCAATTTCCAGTTAGAGCAGGTGAATACTACACCTGACGCGCACAGCTACAGATGACAGACCTCCACCTTTTCATAAAGGGGCACTTGGTGCTCATATCTCCTGCAGCGTTCTCCTCTTTCAGATGCAGTTCAATATGCTTGCACCTATTTTTTCCTTTTTCTTTATTTTCTTTTCTCACATGAGAGTTTCATTAATATCAGTGGAGACATTTATCAAATACAGTAGTAGGGAAGGATAATATAAGTTTTCTGATAAGGCAGTAGTCACATTGTCTATATCAGGATGGTCTCTGGATCACAAATGTATTGTACTAGTGTAATGAAAAAAGTAGATTTCATTTGACTAGAATAAAGAACTGTGCTTTTCAAAAACACAGAACACCAAAACCTGTTCAAAAAGTCATGCTTTTCGGAAACATGTAATTAATTTAAGTATAAAATCTGAGAGTTGCCAGCATTACCTGACCAGATTATATGTCTATAAATTGAAAGTAAATATCTATTGTCCAGTAAGTGGCACAGCAATCTGCAAGGTAAGTGCATATATCAACTGCTAGGAACTCCAGGAACTAATTTATGAAGTGAGCTAGCCCTAACGGAGCCCTGCTCCCTTCCCGAGCAATACAGGAGGGCATGCAAAAAACAGGCAAGGAGCCTGTAGTGTTGAGTGCTCACACCACAGCGGAGCTACTGGTTGGACATGGCACACTGCAGCTTACTTTTCCTTGCATAGGTTAACAAATTCCAAACAACATCCATGTCTGTCATATTACCCCAAAGCTCAAAGCTCCCTTTTTTCCTCAGAAAAGGACCATTCCGAGATGCAAAACAAACATTTTGACACCAGTCTCGGCCACTCTTTTTTCCTTGACCCCTTCAGGCTGGCGTCCTAATCACCCCCTCAGATTCGTATCTACACATTGGAAAAAAAAAAATTAAAAAAAAAAAAATCACACTTCTTAATATCACTGGGATGATGCAAGTATAAGTTCAGCAATTGTACCATGCTGAGACTCCAAGGCCACAAGAAAGTTACACCCCAAAGAGTACGCAATGAAAAGAAACATGCAAGTACCTCAGTGGAACAATACCCTCACAGAAAGCAACTCCAAATGCTCTGTATTAATGCAGAGAATTGCTACCAAAAATTACGTTTCTCCTGGCATTTTAAAGCTATTTTAAGCGTAGACCATTTTATACAAACAGATATTAGAGCATAATCAAGGCAATGCCAGTAATACTTTAGTGTGACAAGATCAATCACAGGGATCCAATAGCTTGAGCAATCGTTCTGTTAACTCCAAAGAACTGGAAGAACAGTGTGGCCACACTTTTCTTCAACTTTGTATCACCAAGCCACAATAAGATGCGAAGCATATTGTAATGCACAGTGAAAAATCACTTTTATAAATATGAGAGAAACAAGATGAAAAACAGAGCAAGAAACTATGCAGGTGAGATCACCAAACACTGGTGGAACTATACAGAAGAGCTTCACAGCATTTGTCTGCGGTATGCCTAATCCCAGATAGTAGTATCTCAGTTTTATGAATAGTAAATTCCCCTCACACTTAAAAATAAAATTATACAAGTCAAAAATGTAACTCTATATTATCTCTCTATATATACACATATATTACATATGCATTCTAAAAAGAAACTACTGATGACAGAGAGAGACATGAGAGATTCACAACACGGAGTGAGGTGAATCACTTCACTAAAAAATACTTATGAAAGCTCAACAGGGAACACGTAGAGTGGTGGGTAATTGCTTGTTCCCTCAATAGTGCTGAATTTGGAAATGAACAGTAGTAATAACATTCATAATGAAAATTCCTTAACTGTTTAGAGACCACAAGTCTTGGCATACTATATGCTGATAGCTGTATTGGCGATTTTTCACAGGACAGGGAATTTCAAAAGCATAATTTTTAAATGCTACAGCATTTAACCACTTAATGGCTGTTTTCATGTCATCTGAACAGTCAAATCAGTCTGAAAAATAATCATACAGAGAAGTTACAGTAATCACACAAATTCATTCACCACCAATTTTGTCAGCATACTTTCACACCTAGAGTACCCCTCAAGATCTTAGTAGGAAAACACAAATTGAACAGTTGAGAAGTCTGGGCTACTACAAAAGTTCACTGGGCAGATTTAATAACGCTAATACTGAGACAAGGAGAGATTGCAAACAAATTTACAGACTTTTCTGCAAATTCTTATTTTAACCTTGTGGAAATAAAACCACACAGATAACGCGTGATACTTTGTATTCAGCAAAGTCAACTACTTTCTTCCCGTTCCACATTCCTACAATGAATGCCAGCTTAATTTACCTGAAGCAGAAAGCAGAGCTTGCTGTTAATCTTGAGCTTTCTTCATCATTCGATACTAACAGGCAAAACACTTTTTTCAACTTAGTCAAAACCTTATTTCAATCAGGTAGCTAGGTAAGGTTTTGAAATGTTTCCCTCTTTTTGGTCTGATTTAAGCTCACTGGAGTCAAAATTAGCTTTTCTGTTGACTTCAGCAGAACATAGGTTAGGTCTTTTACCTTGCTCCATTCTGTACAGCACAAAGATTTTAACTGAGTTCTTTGAGGTATTTCCAAAAATACCACAGCATAGTGCCTCACAGAGCAAGAAGGGAAGGGAAGGGAAGAGTAAAGCAAAGCTATCTAGATCACAGAATCACAGAATGACAGGGGTTGGAAGGGACCTCTGGAGATCATCTAGTCCAACCCCCCTGCCAGAGCAGGGTCACCCAGAGCAGGTTGCACAGGAATGTGTCCAGGCAGGTTTGGAATGTCTCCAGAGACGGAGACTCCACCACCTCTCTGGGCAGCCTGTGCCAGTGCTCTGTCACCCTCAAAGTAAAGAGGTTCCTCTGCATGTTGAGATGGAACTTCCTATGTTCAAGTTCATGCCTGTTACCCCTTGTCCTGCGGCCAGGCCGACCACTGAAAAGAGCCTGGCCCCATCATCCTGACACCCACCCTTGAAGTATTTATAAGAGTTGATAAGATCTCCCCCTCAGTGGTCTTTTTTCCAGACTAAAAAGACCCAAATCCCTCAGCTTTTCTTCATAAGAGAGGTGTTCCAGTCCCCTAATCATCTTGGTAGCCCTTTGCTGTACCCTCTCCAGCAGTTCCCTGTCCTTCTTGAACCGGGGAGCCCAGAACTGGACACAGTAGATCAACCAAGCAGCTATACCTTGTCACCTTGTATAGAGAAAACAGACACTGCAACAAGCAAGTATTTTGTAAGGCTAAGGGGAAAAAAAAAAAAAAATTCAAATTAAGTGTGCACTCATTCTCATTTAGAATTAGGCACCACACCATCCACTCAATTTCAAGCATTGCTAGAGTCCCATTTACTACTGCCCAGGAAAACATTCAGCAGCCTCCGGTCCGTACAGATCCTTCTCAGCAGCAGTAGCACCGCTTTCCGACATCATACCTGAAAAACCTGTATCCCATCCGGCTTAAGATTCTGTGACTTTTCCTCAGCAAAGCCGTATCTTATCTTTTAGGATTCTGAAGCATAGCTTAAATTATAAAGGTCACATCACTCTGTCTGAGCAAAAATAACATGTATTTTGATATATCAGGATCTTGCCTCACAGCATGAGAAAGATTTGCACAAAGAAAGACACGGTGCTCTCTAATAGCCCGTTTACTCAGTTGTTGCAGGATACAGCACTGGGATGTTCACACAGATTTGCCAGTTCAGATTCAGACATGATGCTGTCATGCCAACCAAGAACTCAGACAAATTCATAATTTTAATTCCAAGGTTAGCACAGGCAGCAAAACCTCACGTCCAACTGTACTTTCCAATAAAAATACACCTAATCATTTCATTCTCCCAGCTTTTTGTTTTTAAGCATGACTTCTGTATCTTAAAGGCAACATAGTAAGAAGGACATTGTAGTGGCTTTCATCATTCAGGAGAATAAAAAATACCACTTAACACTAAGTAATATGTTTCTCACAATCAATTGTACAAGAGTTTCACCATCAAGTATGAAAACTACTCAATTGATTGCAATTTTGTGATTAAAAAAAAATGAGAACTCCCTGAAAAATTCCAGGAACAGTGTCCTAAAACATTATTTTAACAACAGAACCTGGGTGTGTCACATAGCTCCAAAGCGCTGCAGCTGCAATAGAGGGTTGCCCAGTAATCAAGTCTCCATTGAACCAGATACAGGAAAGATGACAAAAATTGAATTCTGCCTCATATGCCCACTGAAAAAGGCATTTTTGCACAGAATCACAGAAATTATAATGAGGCCAGACCCTTTAATCTTCAAATTATATTATAAAATTAAGCTTTACTGCCCTATTTTAAACATGGGGGAAATGTGACAAATGTACCCACTAAAGGTCAACACTGTTAATTATAGAACCAAGAGCCATGTGAATTAGGACCGGACTCTGGTGACACAAATTTGTTCTAGTACAACTGACTATTTGAGCTAGGGCGTAAGGACGAAGCTGGGGGTGAAGTTTATGGCTTTCTGGTTTTCAGTCCAGTACTCCATGTCCAAGACGACACTCAAAGACAAATAGGTCTAGGCAAGCAGCAGATTAGCATAGTAGGCTTTAAGATACTGCATCTGTTCCAGAGACGGCACGACCTTGTGATCCAGTCTTATTTTGCATTTTTTTCTTACTTTGTACATCCTTTCCAGCCTACATAAAAGTTATAGATAAGCCAAAGCTCCATGTATGCACATTGGGAACAAGTCTGCAGCCCAACTCAATAGGATACAAAAATCTATCATTCAGGACTAGCTGTACACAGTGATATATTGCTATTTCCTTTATCATACTTTGAAAACCACCATTGCAGTCCCTCATGTAAATGTATTCTGATTCTCATTTATCAAACAGCAGCAATGTCCTCTTCTGCTAAACTAAACTGCCTAATGTGCAGCGGGTATCAGCTTGCCCCACAGCATCCTGAGTGAGCATACTCCAACAGACTTGATCACAAGAAGGATAAAGTGTTTACCTCTGCCATTATCAAGATAAGACTGGTTTAGATTACAATACCATTACCGCTTTGAGCCATAGTAAATGGATCATTTTGCTTATACAGTTTGTTTTCCCCTTAACATTTTTATGGACAAGATCTAGAACAAAAGAGATTAATTGGGATAGAAACGATAGGATGCTGCATAACACAAAAATTATCTAATTTGAAAGCAGATATAATTCCAAAGATGTCAGGATGCAGGTCTAAGTCTATGTGAGTCTTTCTGTGTAAATAAAGGTAATATGTGTTTTTAATGGTCAATCTCAAGCATCTCGAAGTCATTTACGTTAGCAAAATACTAATCTGCTATCAATACATTTTTTTCAATAAACATCTCTTTCATATTCAGTCTTACCATCTTAGAGGCATTTAGATTATTTCCCTCAATAAAACAATTTCATTTAAAGGATTTTATCCACATTTCACAGTCTGCTCATGACCTACTTCTTCGTATTTGAACTAAAACTAATCATATTTCCCATGCACTTTACAGAATAATAAGATCAGTAACAGCATATTGGAGAGAATGGAAAAATACCACAGAAGATGCTTCCACGCTGCTTCAGACAACCATGAAACAACTCCATCCACAAGTCTGAAATCCTAAGTTTCTGCTTTGGTGGCATTCATAGCTACCCTGTACACCTACCCAAGGGCATGTCTACCCCAAATACTGTAACAGCGATGCCCGAGTTGATGTATTAACATAATGCAGCAGACTGCATTGCAAGGAAACCAGCTTGAGCTTTGAAAAACTGTGCAGCTTAATTAACACAGAACCATGCCTAAGCAAATAAGCCCAGCAGCCATAGGAGAATGGAAAACACTTTGTAAATATCATTACTTGTAATCAAAATAAAGAAGGCAGAGCCTTGTTAGCCTTGTGCAGTCCTGCACCGTGTTATCGGTGCTCATCCCAAGCCGGGTTTTTCATTCCTCGCTCCGTCACTGCCCAGCA
This sequence comes from Fratercula arctica, assembly GCA_947846985.1. Taxonomy (NCBI): domain Eukaryota; kingdom Metazoa; phylum Chordata; class Aves; order Charadriiformes; family Alcidae; genus Fratercula; species Fratercula arctica. The sequence goes on along the minus strand of CANTUZ010000006.1, from coordinate 29,347,253 downwards.
GTACCAGTCCCAGCTCTCTGCCCCAGCTTCCAGTACTCAGCATCAACATGCCCAAACAGATTTAGCATGGCGTATTAACTTGACATCATCTCGGTAACTTTCTCTGAGACCTAGGCCAGATTTTTAATGGTACTTAAAATCAATGAGATCAATGCACTTCAGAAAGTCTCGGTCAACAATTATCATCATTCTTAATCAAGTCAAAAGGTCTAAACCAAAAAAATCTGCAGATTCTGACATTCTTCCATTTTCCAAAGGGCTCAGTAGGCAGAAAAATTAATCTTGGGGTTGCAGTCTATTCAAGAAAAAGACAATTTGAGACTGAAATCTTGCAAAGTATGAAACAGCATTTCCCAGTAGGCTATACTGTAACAGCATCTTCACTGTTAAATATTTAAGTAAAATGAATTATGCAAGTTTGCCAGGAAAAGTAGGAAAAGATGTGAGAAATGAAGTTTACAACAGAGGGTTTTTTTCAAAAATAATTTCAGTGGGCAAGTTCAACTGCACATCTGAGCTTCAGCAGTATCAATATACAGCACAGAGATATAAAGATCTGTCACTTTCAACATTTTCTAGGATCTCCTTATTAGCTGATTTATAAAATCCTGGCTTTTTTAAAGCATGCCTTTGTTTCTTTAAAGTATACACAATAGCAAGCATGACATTTTAGGTACAGCCTTTGTCAAGTTGATCAGAAAAAACGTCCAGTTGATTGGTGATTAGTACCATACCTGGTTTTCACTGATGATTTTAAAGGCTATTGTATGTGCTGAACCCCTTTTGAAAGGCTGTCCAAATTTCAGACCTTTTATTATCTTTAAAAAGAATTATCAGACATTTAATCCTCACTGCTTACATTTTCAAAGCCAAAATGCAGTGACTCTAGGTTCCTTAAAACTTTTTGCTCATGAAAAGTCAGACTACTAGTCTTTTAGCACGATAGTGATACAAACTCCTGTGCATTACCACAGTGGACTAAATGATTTATTAATACCCCAGGCTCTGTTTTTGTGTCCTGTATCTAGCCACAACAGAATCTATACTGGCTCGCAAATCATAATGACCTATGACCGAAACCCAAGGGCAAACCTGCCACTTGTAAAGACACATAAATGATTAATAACTAGAAAAGGAAAGAAATGCATGCATTATTCGCTATATTAAATCATCTTTCAAAAGAGTGTTCTGTTTCAGGTTGTGACAAGTAAAATCACAGAGGAACACAAAAATCTTAGGATATTTCTGCAGATGCAGTACAGAATGACAGCCCACAGACCAGCAAATTCAACACCACCACTCGTGTCCCCATTTTCACTATGCCAAAGGAAAAAAATCCTTTACTCTCCTTCATAAATGTCTCCTCCTGCTAAGCAAAACAAAACTTTTAACAACAAAAATAACAATTGGTTTAACAAGAAATTCAATATTTAATGAGATAAAAAAATTATTGTCTTAAATTGGATATGTCACCTTTTGGCAATGCAAAAAATGCAATGTTCTCCATCTCTGTGCCATTTTTAGCAGTATATGACCCTGAGTTTGTCGGGAAAAGTAAATGGATATGATGTATCTAATACTCAAGGAACATCTCTTGCCATTTCAGAACTGTACAGATGAGACACCTATGCTGCTGGAAGAAGTTATACCAAGAGCAAGTGTTCTTATCTCACTGCACATCATTTCTTCGCAGATTGTACAGTACTAGTATGAAATACTACATTCAAACCATTTTAAAAATTTGATAGCATTCACAATTATTTGTAAATTATTTCCTGCTTTGCTACAGTTAATACATGCAGAAAGTTCGAACAGAACAACACACAGCTACATTAATACGTTTTTATACTGTTGTATGCTTCCAGGATACCTACAAAGCCAGATTACTTCTATACTAAAAGCTTAAGGTTTTGATTCAAAGTGGCAAATTCAAATGTTTCAAAACCACAGAGTTTCCATGAAAACACGATTGGTACAAAAAAAAGGAACAGCTTCCATTTTTAATCAGCTCTGTTTGGATGATAACTAGCAGTCTTTACCATCACTGGCACTGATAACACGGCACTTGCTGGGCTACCTCATTACAGTTTTCTCCAAACTCAGCACAGGCTACCTGTGGCAATGAATCGTACGCCTCACATCCTACCGTTCACAGGCAGGGACTGGGGGGAGCAGCAATTACACAGAACAGAAGATGCATGAGCTGTCGTTCCACTAATCAGTGCAGGAACATCATATTAATCAAAAGATCACTAACGAGGCACACATCAGACAAGCATCCAGATGGTAACTTTACAAAATTTCCAAAATGCATTACCGGTTTACAGGGTAATACGGCAATATTATATTCAGACACACAATTCAGGGAAGACAGGTATATAATTCTGTGCCAAGATGGGTTAAAAAAAAACCCCTTTCAGGGAAAATTCTTCGTTACCCTGAAAGTAGTAAGACACACAGGCGGAACAGCGGATTTGTACTCTCCAGTCCTCCTCTTTCCTCTGCACTACCCCCAGCCCTTCTACCCTGGGAAAAGAAATCGATCATATTGTGTGCCCTCACCAATCAAGTACTAGGAAATTAAGACTGTCAAATACCTTTGTTTTCTAAAAGAGCATCACCACCTCTCCATATTAATTAACCTCACTCCCAACTATAATCCCAAAACAGTAAATATAGGTAAGAAAAGCAGAAAAATTTGAGTAACGTGGCCTTGGAGGAGATGGGTAGAACAAATGAAAGTATAAATCACAAACAACGTACTCTCAGTCCCCTCTAAATGACTAGATGGAAAGATCGAAGGGAAGATAAGAAAAAAAGGGGGGAAATCCTCACCCAGCCGTATGACTCTTTCCCCAAGACAGCTAGGTGGGTGGGTGCATCCCACTCCTCATCACATGAAGGATGTTGGCTTTTGCAGAGCCCTGCAGCCACCCAGGAAAAATTAGTCAGTATAACGTTCTGCCTCCTCTAAGATTTTGCCTGCTAATGCCAGTCTGCTCAGAAACATTCTGCAAAGCTGCTATGACTTCTTCAGCAGCTGGCACGAGTTTACTATGAGCATGTCACAACCCCTCATCAGCTCCACCTGAAGCTGCATCCTCTTTGAGCACAATCCTCTTTCAGCAGCATCTTCTTCTTTCTCAAAAGTGCTTTTTCAGTTAATCCTACCTACTTCAGAGACAATGTCATTCTCAACTTTCGCAGCCGTGACTTCCCAGGGTAGTGATATTCCACCAAAAAGAGGTGGTTCTGATTTCAAAGGACTGAAGTTTCAAGTGCTAGCTTAAGCCTGCAAAATTCAGTCCCAGATGATACACAACCAAGCTGAGCCAAATTAGGAAGTTAAACCGAAAATCCATCCCCCTGCCCCTAAATGAATACCAGAAAAGAGAGCATACAAGAAAGCAGATGCAAATGAAATGACCTCTCAACTGAGATCTGTTTCCTGATGTTTTCTACACTTATCTCTGCAAAGCAGTACAAGAGGATAATTCAACTCTGTGCATTTGTGACTGATAATTTAAAGATCATCACAACGATGGCATGAGGTCATGCTGGAGGCCTCAGACTCAACTAGCAATTACGGGGATTTTTGCAGGTGTTAAGTAAATCATCTACTGCCATTACTACCCTTTGCACTGCTTTAACACAACACACAGTGAAGTGACACTCTCCTCAGCAAAATGTAGATAAAAGTAGAGACAAATAGTTTTCAAATAACTATAGTCATATGTTGTGAGAGTTGTAATTACTTAATCACTGATATCTTGGATGGGATGTTCAGAAGAATTTTCAAAAGAAAAAAAAAAAGTCCTGTGTCTCCATTCACTTAGTGGAAATGGATGAAGTTTCAAAGTGCTGAGAAACAACGCCCTTACAACCAAACACTTTCAGAAATTTTGCTTTGAACAAGAATGCTGAAATTTCATTCATACCTCTGAAAAGCTGATCTTTTGTGTGTAAGTTTGTCTTTTTACATTTTTTTCTAGCTCTCCTAAGGTTAGTACGAGCTTCACGTGTTGCAGCTAAATAAATTGCTTAAAATATGCTACGATAAAAGTACTTTCTCTTAAATTTAAATAAAAATTGAATACATAATTTTAGGGCACCCTTCCCACACTTACACTGACTAGCCATTCTGTCAGATAACTTCATTAGGCTGTGAGATTGCTCTAATTGTGCTTTTCTGAACTATTTGTTCAAAGCAAGAAGTAGAGACACTGACATTTCAATTCAAATAAAATACTAAGTATTCACCTTATTTACTTCATCAGAAAAGACTGAAGTAGTTACATAATATAATATAATACAACACAATATAAAAACTTGGTGTTTTTATGACAGCTATTAATTGAGAAATTTTGCTACCTGACATGTGTCTTTATATTCAAGATATTCAATGCAGGTCTAGCACAAGTGGGAAAAGAGTGCTGCCTTAAGGTAAAAATAACTGATCAGCTCCAAAATCCGCGTTGAGCCCCAGTGCAACGCAAGCAGCTTTTATGCAGTGTCCTTTATATTGTGTGATGCTCTGGGAGGCTTGTATGTCAAAACACACTTGGGTTAATTAAAACCAAGGTCAAATGAACAGTGTCTCTAGTTTATTTTATAAGTAGGTATTACATCCAATTTCCTAATATCAGCAAGTTTGGTATCTAAATTTGAGCTGCAAAATTAGTTCTAAACTTCAGTTAATTTAATAAGGGTCATGGAGAGGTTAATATCTATTTAAAGGAATAAGAAAGTAATAGTAGGTGCTACACTTTCTCCTGAACCTCCTATACCATGTCTGAGGTTTCACAGCTCCCTTAGCACACTGTTCTTTTTCTTTCATTTGTAGCAAGAATTGCAGATAGTTAACAGGAAAAATCCGTTCATAGAAAACAGTGCCATGTACACAGACCGAAAAGTAAAATATTTACAGGTTTTCCTATCGTGACAGTATTCTTAGTGCCCCAGAGCCCGGTTTAAGCGTGGCTTTATTTCTTGTGGTGGGAATAAGAACCCACAACTCAACTGAAGGCATACAAAGCCAGCTTGTTGTATAGGAGAGAGTCAGACTCCTAAGGAAACAGCATTGAATATACCAAAGAACTAATGATCTTCACCATTTGGGGAAAATATCTCTCCCTGAATAGATTTTACTTAATCTAGGGTACCTACATTATACAGACACATCAGTTTAAATCTCCTCAAATTTGCTATGGATATGCCCCAAATCACCTCAGTTTTGATAGACTTGCACAAAACCCCATTAACTAGTTTCACAGCTACAATTTTGAAAGCTTGATCCAGGCAGTATTTGCATAGTATATTTAATACTTTTCTTGCATTACATACCTGAGTAATCTCCAGCCAAAATCTCAAGAGTGGCTGCAGTTACATAGATTTTAGTAAAACAAGCCTGAGGTTTTCTGAGGTATCTGAATATACGAGAGACTATAAAAATTGCTTGCTTTCAAATTACAGTCTCAATTAGAGAAGGAAAAGGACCATGGCCTCTGCTGCTTTTCTAACTGAGGCTTGGTTTATTAGCATTAATGAATGATACTTAACCCAGACATACACAGAAAGATAAAACCAGTATGTTTTTCTCAAAGTGAACGCCCTTTAGTAACCTGTGTTAGAAAGACCTTCAGATCTTTAACATAAAATCTGTAATTATAAAAATAATGGTCCTTTGAGGTCTAAAAACCTGACCAATTTTTTACTTTTGTCTTAAGGAAATACTCACGATAAATTAAAGACTCACAGTACTAATCGACCCTCCAGCTGCATCCACACAATTCATGGGAGGGTACAGGACTCAGGGTTTCAGGGAAGCCACTCTCACTTCCTTCCTCACTTCACCACCAAGGGCTGCTCTGGAAGGAGGGTCAGATTCTGCTGCATCCCCTTTCAGGGGTGATGGCTGCCCAGTGCTCCCACAGAGAGCAGTCTTCCAATCTAGGATGTTTGCAACCGATTGGCTTCTACCCTCAAATCCTTCTCACCCACCTTCCTTTCTTCCTGCTTGAAAGGGTAGTTTATAGCTTAATGTCTTTTACTTTTCCAAAAACAACCCTTTTACAATATTAAAAAACAAACCAAAAACCACAAAACCCAAAAAACCCAAACCAACACAAAAACCAAACCACACAAAAAAAAACCCCAACCAAAACAAAACCCCCAAAACCCAAGAAGCCACCATTTGCTCTTCACCCATCAGTTTTTCGGTGCCTAAGTTCTCCCTCCCACCCCAAAGGTGATGTCTTAGTTTTGAGATGCTATTCTTGTTTTCATGTTCTTTGCCGAAGCAAATATTTCTGTTGTCATTCAGCACCATTTAACTTCCCTAAATTCAAGGCCCAAGGCAGACATGTCATATGAATGTTCTGCCAATTTCTTTTTCAATTTGAAATTCATCGTTCCCAAAAATCATACTGAAGCCCTCGTTCAATTAAAGCCTCCTCTTTGACTTCAATTACACCAGTACTGATCCTGTTTCTTCCCACACAATTCCACCATAATCTGGTTACTTTTCACTGCATCCATCATATTCCCTTTTAAATACATAATCCCACAGAAAACTTTAAATATTTATACAGAATGAGCAATGTTATACAAATGTTGAAAAAGGAATGAAAGTAAAGTACAGTATGTCTGTTCTTTGGAGCAGCCACAGAAAGCCTCAGTGCCTCACTGCCCAACTTCAGTTTCCACAGATATTGGACATGGTCACGTCAAGCACTCTGTTCTTCCAGAGGACAGAAAATGACACCCCACTTCAGTGGCTATTCTCCACTTCCAGTTTACTAAGCATGGAAACAATTATGCCAGTAACACAGCCACTTACATCACTTGGGACAGACTGTTCTGCCTTAGGCTAATGCAAGTCTTTGAAATAAACACAGCACGTCCACAGATTTTAAAGCAAATGAGTTTGGGCCCTCATCTTGCCTTTCTCCCTCTTCCCAGTGTCTAGATGACAAGCCTTATCACACTGTGGGACTCAAGATCCCAACTACATCTACCACACTCTTAATAACAAAGGTTCATTTCTCACAGTATATTTCACAGTGCCTTCCCAATTCCAGTTTGAATGCTTCAAGTGATAACATTCCACTGAGAAACTCCTCAGCAACACTAACAGCATCTACTTACAATTCTTTTTTTCCTCAGTGTTTGTCTTAATGATACCCCTTTCCTGCCCCCCTCATTGCTGAACACTAAAATAAAAAATTGAGTTCTTTATCTGTGCTTACATATAACTAATTCGTTGACAATTAGATTAACTATATTATACCTGTTCTGCTTTTCATAGTACCTTTTCAACCTTTCCTTTGAGTCCTCAAACTTTATGCCTTGCTTTCTTCAGTTCTCTGTAAATTATTTTTGCTGTGGATCTGGACTTGAACAGAGGATTCTCTATGTGGAATCAGAACTGCCTATAATCCCAGCTCTAATCTAAACTCATCGTGTGCTACACCTACTGGTTTCTCCATATTTCTCTTAGAAATCCCCACCTTTTATCTTCTTCTGTTTTTACCTAGATTCACACATGTATCATTTCAGTTCTTTAAATTGTTCTTACCCAACAGTCATTTTTTCCCCTCAAAAGCTTTCCATACATTTCCGTACCATTTGGTACCAGCTATTTCCAGGTGGCAAGTAATTTTTATTTCTACCTCTACAACGCAGATACAGCTTCTGGTTTTCATTCACTGAAAGATTTTGTACTGTGACACACATTCCCTCTTCCAGATGCTTAATAAAATTATTAAGTGAGAAATTATCTCATTTAGTACCTCGCTAGACATTTCATGAAACCCCACTGACGTACCTCAATCTGTGTGTGCGTGTGGGATCTTTCATCTGGTTTTCTAGATCTGAAGCTGCCAAGTATTGGATCAGAACAAGGGCGAGAGCATTCCCGCAGCTTCAAGAGACTCATCAGAGACCAAAGGTAGGAGAAAGATTATTTTTGAGATTAAGAGTAGAGAACTAAACATAGAAGCAAATACCAAAAGTTCATCAATGTGAACTTGCATCAAAAAAGTATACAGATTTTGAATATATTTCCAAATGTGGAAAAGAACAACACAATAGAAGGGGGGATTAACTTTTTTCGTAAAAGTTATTTTTATTTTTTTTTCAGCAACAATTAGGTTTTCCTGCTCTTAAAACTTTGTTTGCAGGATTAAAGTCGTCTTCTCAGCTTAAAATTGCTACTCTTTCTTCAATGGCTTTATTTCAGATCTTCATAAACTGCTGGGAAACCATACTTTTCTCCAGCAAAAGTAGAAAGAAATCTCTACCATATTGACCTTTTCTCCCTGAAAGCTTTTTCTTACCTTAATGCCTATTGCTTAATTGTTTACCATACAAGTTGGTAAACCTCCACACTCAAGAGTTGATCCTTTTAATAAAGCAGAAGTCTCATCCTCAATTAGTCCAGCAATTAGAGCTATTATAAACAACTGTCACCCGTAAAGAGTAAGTGATCACACACCGTAAGCCATCAAGGTACATTGTGACCTATTACATCCCCTCTGACTGGGGAAGAATTCTGGATGTGACCTTCATAGATGGGCAGACTTATCTGACAGATTAAGTTTATCTTTGCTTTAATTAGAAAAATTAAAGAACTAGCATAAGCATTGATGTGTGGCTGTTCCTGCACACCTACTTAAAGCAAAACAAGAGCAGCTGACAGCCTGGTGTGAAAGGCAGATGTCACACCTAGGAGGCTGCTTTATAGTTCCTAACCTTAGTCCTTTGGTTGGAACTTGATGCTGTGTTCAGCAACAGAGTGTTCAAGCTCATTAAGCCAGGAAAAAAAATATAAGTTAAAATTGATTTAGTATTAATTAATAAAAATATGTCATAAAGCAGCCCTCAGAACTCCTGCAAAAGTATCTACTTGTAAATTAAACTGATGGAAGTCACTGGGCAAGTTAAACGTGTAAACACTCAGTACTCAGTAAGCAACCATTAAGCCAAGCCACACATACTGTGAGCATCAAGTTATCGGGCACAAACTCATCTGTGGTAGCCAACGGCGTGGTGCCATAGAGCATTAACGCTCTTAGCCCACAGCAAACACAAGAAAACCTGAATGAAAGGAGCCAACTCAGATTACTCCGTATTTGCTACTGACACAGAAGCAGCCACTAGTGACTAGGAAGGGAGACACATATTTGCATCCACTGCCCTCAGTGATAGGTACAATGGAGCGGAATCCCGGAGTGGGATATTCTGAGCTGGGCAGGGCTCTCAAACCCACCCATGTATTGAAGGACAAGGACCTGTAGAATCAGTAGATGAGTAACAAATAAATTGCTCTCAGTAATTTGCTTAATTGAAGTCACTTCTGCTATATTTTGTAACAGATGTTCAAGCAACTGCCATGAAGGTCTTGTTATTCAGTTCATCAGAAATTACAGAATGCAGTAACCGAACTGTGCTTCAAAACAACAAAAATAGGTTTCTTTGCCAATTTATTGCTATTTTTAAAGCCTCCAATCTAGGGTCTGTAAAGATGTATACCTTTTCACTATAGGTGAACAGTCTCACTGATCTGATGTATAAAGCTAATAATGCAATTTATCCTTTCCAGAATCAGAAAGTCAATTCCAAATTCAGATTTTTCAGTTTAAACCCTCCAGTACTTTGCTAGACAAGAGGGATGCAGGGCATATAACCAGATTCAGCATTTACATTAATGTCAAACTAGAGATTGCGTCTTCAAACCTTTGCTTTTAGTTCCTCTGGTACAATCTTGTATTTCTGCAGTTACATAATTGGATTTATTGACCTGAATTACTAGAGTGTAAAATATGAAGTTGCCTGTGATTGTAACATTTTGCAAAAAACCCCAAGTGTTATAAATTCATTGTTAATAAACTGTGTTTTTACTGTTAAAACTTAATAAAAAAATATTCCAAAACAATAAGCATCTACTTCCTCAGTAGATAACAGCCACTAAGAGTGACAAAGTATTATCTGGAAAATCTATCAACAGTGGTAGGATAGTATTTTATGGAAAGACAAAACACGTATTTGGAGAAAATAAAAATACTGAACTGGAAAGTTTGTTACTATTACTTACTTCAATGAAACAATAATATTTTCCCTCCATGCACCTCCCTCCTGATTGGCAAGAAACACTGTCCCTTCCAAAGCCCTCCTTTCTCAAAGTTTAGATATACACTTAATTAAAAAGTAAAATATACAGGATCACTTTGAATTTTGTAAGGCTGTCAGAGAAATGCTGCTGATTCGGACCCAGTGCCACAGGCATACTCGCAGGCCTTCCACCTGCTCAGAAGGCAGCCTTAAAAGTATCACTTTCTCAATTATTTGCATACAACCCCAAATACCATGTATTAGAAACAGGCCTCTTACAGCACTGATTACATTAAGCAAGTTCATTGCAGTCAAGTCCTATCTCCAGCAGCATCTTTGTTTTTACCTGAAGGACAATGTTTATAAGTTGGAAATAATTTGATTTGCACAGAGCTTGAAAATCCCATTGCTAGACTTTCTGAAAAGGCAAGTCCACTTTTCTATAAGAATGAACATTCAGATTTAACCCAAAACCATTGCTTCTTTTAAAAGATTTTTTTCTAACTGAATTCTCAAACAGCAGAAGGGTCTTCAGGTCTCAGCAGCTGCCTCAGGCTCTTTTCCTGATGGAAAATACGGTATACAACCTAATGTGGTTCTGGTTTTGAACATTATCTTTTGGAATGACGAATCTTCAAGGTTTGTAGGTCAACAAAATACATTTTGCAGGCACTTGTCCTTTGCTGCTGTCGGCAATTTGAAACAATTTAAGTAACAAAGGCAGAGAGCTGGGAAGGACTCCAGTTTGCAGGGGCATCCTGGGCTGCACAAGTAAAGCGTATACTTGTGGAAGCTTCATCTGCTTTAAGGGATAACGTGTAACATACCTCCAGGATGCTAAGATGAAAGCCATGTTACTGACAGCCTGGTTTATTGTAGTTCTCCCAGAATCTCAGGGAGATTAAGAGGTTGTCAGAAAGATATCATGGAGTTGTTTTCTTTGATAAAGATTTTACAGTTAGGATCAGTTGAAAGAAATATCAACCACAAAAGACGTCAATTTGGTTCAATATCAATTTAGTCTCTGTTTGGCAGACTGTTTAGTCTCTAAACACCAAGGTAAACCGATTAGCTCATTTTTGCAAGGAGTCAAGCAAATATTCTTTGATACTATACTAATTACAAAGTTTTTAGCACAATAAAGGCTCTGTAAGGATATGCAGCCCTAAAAAGTAAGCTATTTTCACACAGTAAGTACATAATGATTACATTTATGCTGAGTTCAACCAAAAAAACACGAAAATTAGTTAGAAACTATGCAAATTATTTTCACTTACATGGAACAATTAATGCATATGAAATTTTCCAACATTTATCATCACTTCTTCAATGTACAGTCAAATGATCAATAACAAACGCATTGTCTGAAAGGAGGAAGTTTCTTATAAATCATCTGTGAAGTTAAATCTAGGCATGAACTGAGATGCTTGTGCAATTGAGGTATTTAAGGACAAAACGTGATGTCAGTTTTCTTCTATCAAAGACAGCATTTACAGTATGGAATTATGTACTTTCAGTAATTCTGTCTCTTCTAATATTTGGAGGGGGGTTTCTCTTGCTTATCGGGTTGCGTTCACTTTTTACTGACATGTTATGAAAACACACAATTCTCAAGACAGTGGAAACTGGAAAGAAATAGCAGAGGAAGTGATCAGTCTGTAATCATGGTATTTTCTTGAATTTTTTCCCAAACCATACCCCGCTTCAGCAGCACGAGAGACAGGGCAGGCCTTCTGAAGCAACCCAATATGTTCTCATTTCAGAGCAGAGCAAGAAATTTCCTCTACATACACGAGACACACCGCTCGAAGTGCTAGCAGACTTCATGAGAGAAAAAAGAAAAGCCATTCAGCCTAAAGCTCTGAGGGTGAATGTCAGCTCTAACAAACGCACAGGAGGATCGTCTTCTTCCTAAGATTAAACTGTTTGAGAACACAGCTCTAAGCGGATAAGAAACCCTTATAAGCATAGGCACCGCACAAACACTAACATAAAGAATATTAGGAAGAAAGGTGGGGGCTACTGTTGTGAAAGGCATGCACTATATTAGCTGTTTCTAACTTTTATTTCTTCACATGCAAACTATTATCAACAACAACCTACATTACTTTATTCAAGCCCCTTCAATGAGAAATACGTTAGGTATAAAATGGCAGCCAAATTAAGAAATAATAGCTTTGTGGAGAATATAACCAAAATAGAAACTAATTCTTTTTCAAGGCAGAAATAACATTTTACTCATTTGTTTCTTTTGGAATCCTTTTTCTAGTTTTTTGTATTAAATTTAGTTTTAATTTCACATCAGGAGGCGTTCCTTATTCTTTCAGTACCTGCTGCCGAAAAGGCAGAAACTAAAAGTAATTAAGCCATGAGTCACAGATAAATAGTTGGGAAGTGCTCCATTCCGGAGGTTCCCCCAGCACCGCACACCTGCTTCTGTCCCACTTTTGGGACAGGGCACTTTGAAGGGCCCCTGCAGAGCCAAGTCACACCGGACCAAGCCACCCCCTCCCCAGTGCAACCACATAAACTGGGAGAGGAAAACGAGAGGGACGGAGAATTGCCATACCACCCCAGGCAACACCTAGCCAAAATCTCTCTCACCCCTCATTGATCTTCCTCCACCCAGCACCTCTCCCTGACTACAGCGAGCGCCAACTGCCAGATTATTCCTTTCCCCTTCATACATGTTCCCCGTGTCTTTTACTAGCTCCTCTCAAACTGCACGTTCATACACAGAAAACATGAAACTCTTTCACAGTTCTAGATGTTCCCCTGCTTGCCCGCTGCTGGACCCTCTCCAGTTTGGCAATGTCTGCCTTGTACTGGGCAGACCAAGAAGATGGAAGTTCTTATGCTAAGATCACTTTTTCATTTCTTATTTTGTTTTTTATCAATTTGATATCGTCTAAATAACGTTAAGCAATATAAGATTCATAATTTTCTACTAATTCTTAAACAAGTACTAGGAAAGTAAAATGAGCCTTTTTGGCATATATTTTTCGTGATAAATGTGGTTTCAGGTATGAAACACAGCAACCGATTCAACAGCTTTCATCTGCTATGAAACTAGGTGTTGATTAAAACAGTTTAGCAGCTTTGAAAGCAGGGAACACCAAAAACTGTTTGTTCTGACTCGTATTATATAAACGGCAAAGATGGGCAGACCTTTCCACCTAGAAGTTGCGACAGAAAGATTCTACTTGCAAAATCATTATCAGATTCACAAGTTCTAAAAAAGCAGAAATGAGACGTTAACAGTATAAATTGCTTGTGGTTTTGTTTTCTTGGGTTTTGTTGCTGCTGCTGTTAAAACAGCCAGGGGATGCTCAAGAGGAGCAGAGAGCTTTCAGAGGGAACTGGAATGTTTTATAACACTGAAGATGATTTACAAAACGGCTAATCATAAAATACACGTTTTGCTTGCATATCTTACAGACCAGGTGTCTATGCTAAACTATACCCTATGCTAATTACAAATCAGCATTACGAATTGAAAATCTTCACATACAAACTACTTGCATCTTGCACAAATTTACATGATTACGGAAAGTGTATTAATGTCTCACAAGGCAGCTATGTTTGGGAAAAACTGTGTTTAAAAGTACATTTAAATTTATGTACACAAAATGTTTCAGTTCTCTGTATACTAACCATCCCACATAGGCCAGAAACCTTTTCAAACATGATTTATGAAAAATCTCACACCCGACACAACATAGCATGGCTGTTTGTTAGTCAACAGCAAAATGTGCTTGCAAATGCAGTATCTTAGTATTTACCACTGGTAGCTTTATGCTGAAATCCCGTAATACAGCTAGTCACTTAGAAACCAACCCACCAGAGAGTGGGAAGGAGTTTTCTGATGAGATTCTTCAACCTTTTGCAAGAAATGAGCACTTGACTCAGTGACCTTTTGCAATATTTTCTTAACCAACTGCAGAATTACTATTTCCTTTTGTCTTTTTCTAACACATCCTTTTATCTTACGACATCTGATATGCTGAAATGATGAAGCGTGTAAGCAGAAAAAGAGAATTAACTACTTCCTCTAAATTTCATTATTCTTCTTTTCATGTTAAAGAACCATTGTTTTCACAACTACCATACTGGAACAATCACAGATACAACTGAAATATCCTTTTTAGAAAGAGTACAAAAAGCTCTGAATTCCATAAAATTAAAAAGTTCAGTTTGAACTGTTCAAGATTGAGCAGAAATCTGTACTTGTTAATTTTTTTTAAGCGTTTCATTTTCAGAGTTTCAAAATTGAAATTAAGAAGGAACCTAAAATCCCCAGTTACCCAGGTCTGCAGCCAGGAAGCAAACCCATGAGGTTTGCAGAAGACGGTAACATGGATAAACCCCAACAGAATGCTGCATTGGCATCTTCCATTGAAACCCAATAGAGTAGAAAAACTCTACTTAACTCTATTAACCGGTTCTAATATGCCCTTATTTGAGTTTCTACAACTTCAGATTCTAATAACTGAATCTCATTACTCCTTCTGGGTTTTTTTGGTACATCAGAGAGCTGCTTACTGTCATCAGTCTCTCCATCTCTCCCGCCTATATTGGCAGTTACACAATCAGGTGACCCCCTTGGCTTTCCATGCAATAAAATGCCTGAAGAAGCTGAGGTGATCATTAAGTCTCAGTACAAAGGGCTTTTCCTACACCCTCCTCCTAACTGAAAGGACTTAAGATCTGTATATTCTGCTTTATGTAAGAATTGGTTATTTGGATAGCCCAGCTGAGATAATTCTTTAGTTATCTGGAACATCTTACCATTCCTCTTCCTTGCCTTACCTTCAGTTTCCTTTTTAAAATAAACTTTTAAGAGAAAAGACAGAAGACAGTGGTTTTATATGTCCATCTGAAATGTCCTTTATCCTACCGAATACAACTCCCTGTTAAGTACATGCCACAAGGCGCTGGGCACACAGGCCTCCCACCTGGCCTTATCGGAACTCCCCTATGTTCAGCCTTCACCGTCCTGCAGCAGGCAATCGCCTTATGGGATCTAACCACCAGCCTAAAAGCACAAAGTCACAGACTCACATCAGAAATCCATGACAAAGCTTTATACAGCTCATACGGCTGGAAAGTCTTCTGTAGCAAAGTGAAATAGAAGCTCAAACCACACATCTGCAAGTACAGCAATCCTTACATTGCAAACTGAATCAGCTGTTAACCCTCAAGAAAATAATCCTGATGGATTTTTCTACCTTTAGTTACTATGTGCTGCAGTACCAAAAAAAGGCTGGATTAGTGACCTGAGTGACACTTTTCCTTTGAAGTGTCTCAAAGGAAAGACTGTTCATGCATCAAGAACTCATTAGCGCACCAGAGGTGCCTGGAACGGGGGTACTTCAGAATACAACTCACACACGTATAAATTATCTCAACAGTTCTTACAAGCTCTAAACATTTCCAAGGTTCAACTCCATAATCCCCCAGCTGCCATCCAGCAGGAGTACTCCGAACAGCAGAACAAAACATGGATGCAGATCAGGAAGATCATATATTATTTTCTTGTTGGGTCATATCAAAATTAATTCAATCCCTTTTCCTTCCTTCCCCTCAAAAAAGAAATAATTCATGACATGAAAATGCAATTTCTGGAACAACCATTTTAATGTCACTTAACTTCTGTAGCCAGCTGAGCGCACTACAGCAGCTCTGGATGTTGTGGGCCATATCCAAAGCAGGTTTAGGTTTATTATGTAAACTGATTTACTATACATTAAACAAACAACTGAAAGTACATGGACTTACACACAAGAATAATTGGAATTTTTTTTTTATATAGGGCAGCAACTTTTATCACGTATCTTGAAAAAAAACAAACCCCAAACCCCAATCTTTTCACAGAGCGGTTGCTGGCGAAACTAAGCTACTGGTAAGGAACTGTTTACTCTTTTCTAAGATCAACAAGCATTACTGTCAGAAGTCTTTTAAAATTATTCTCTTTTTTTTTTGGTTTATTGGCATTTTCTCTGTAGAGCAATTAAGCCAAAGCTTGATTATGAGAAAGGCTTAATTTGAGAAGAGAAATACATATTTCATGAAAGTTGATAAAGTGTTTCCAATTGCAGAAATTACATTACCTCCAAAAAATGCTGTAATCTGTTCTTTTTGGGAGGAGGGACAGATTTTTCTGCATCCTAAATATCCACCTCTATTGAACTAATTGGCTGGTGATGCATGAAATTAGACTTCACCTGTCAGGGTGACCTTGTAGACGTCTTTGTGCAACTTATTATTTAACATTAACACATTCCAGGATAATTCACCAGGAAGGTCACAGAACCAGACACAGAGCTAAATCACACCTAATGAAGAAACACAGACATGTCTTTATTTTTTTTTGTACCTACATATTATTATAGTAGCAAGTCATATTTTGAGCCCCCCTCTGTGGAATCTTTACTTTTCATATAGTTTAAGAGATGGAAAAGCCATTTAAATACAAAAGCCTTCAAAAAACTTCATGTTTTATTTGATATGCCTAGATTACTATGCAATATTCTGTATCTAGATTGGTCAAATTACCAGTTTCTAGAATAAGATCCATATGGGTAGAAGCAAGTCAAATTACAGCATCTCATATGATCGAGCCTCCAAGAAAACAATGCAGCTCTTCTCAAACATGAAAAAAGCTAGGAAATACCCTAGTGAAGGCAACTACAGTACTCAGAGAGGAAAGGAATCAGGGTAGTATCATCTCAGTGATTCAAGACAGCACCTGGTTGTCTGAGAATCCTACATTTGGGTAGCTTGAGATACTGGAAATACAAAACTTACGCTACTTTCCATTTAAATGAGAAATCCTCAGGCTTTCACAAGCAAAAATGGCTACATTTTTATTTGTAGGAAATAAAAAGCAAGCGGCTACTATAAATTTGATTGCAAACAACAAAATATAAGAGCTCGAGCATCTGATATGCCAGATAAATGATTAGCTAATAAACAGGGTTTTTTAATCCGGATCATAGTAATTTTTTTTGCTGGTAGACGCAAAACATAAGCAGCCTTTGGTTGCAACACACCTTCTTTACTTCTACAGTATGTTTTCTCCCATTTCTGTGATTGTGCATAATCTGACACAAACTCTGCGCAATTATTTCTATGTATTTTAAGAGGCTATGTGTCTCCTGTCTCCTGTAATTGCAGAGGACATCTAGATGCCATGGGGACAATCCAGCACAGAACAAATATATATAATCTCCACTGGTCCTTAATAAAAAAATTAAGAACCGTACAAAAGCAAACATAGCCATCTCAGATCATCCACTTTCCTCACAAAGCTTCTTACTTATTGAGCTAAATAAATAGTAAATTGATTTATAAACTAATCAAAGGATAGGAGAGAAAGACAGAAGATAAATAAGCTCCAACACAGCTTTTTTTATTTTTTTTTAACCAGGCAATCCCTGTTTCTCTGCAATGTATCATCAATGCTAGCATGTGTGCTGCAGACTACTTGACTAGGAAGATGAACTTCAGTATCCATGACTGAACATGCAGCCTTATCACCTAACCATCTTAGCTTAATTCTTGTTACGGTCTTGAATTTAAGCTGGAGCTTTCTGATCACATGTGATACATGAATAACATGTGATTCCCTACATTCCTACCCTTAATGACTTAATGATCCCCATTAAATATCAGCACGTACAAACTATTATCCCAGTACTGTGCTTAAATTATAGTTGCTTACAAAGTCAAACATTTTCTAGACTTGTGTGATAACAAAGCGTAAGCATTGACATGACAAGTGAACCAGAACACATCTCTTAGGACAAGGAGATAAGTTAACTCAGCTTTTTGCATTATTATAGTTATGCCTGGGGACTAACAGGATCAAGAAGTCAAGCCTAAAGACACTCTCCTACTCTTAGCTAGTATGCCAGACATCTCTTTCTTCCCCAAAGAGAATGACTCAGAAAAGAATATTGGGTGCAGACTGATGTAGCAGCCATGACAGAGGGTCTTTCACGATGAAAGCTTTCAGCAAATTAACAGAGGCCAGTCAGAATGGGCTGCGGCATCTTATTTTCATAGTGTACTTTCATGGTTTAACTCCTAGCAAAGCAGAATTTATTCTAAGAGAAAACTGAAGAAACTGGAGTGAGATTTTGAGCTGGCTGGATTTCAGTTCAGCACAGACAGAATTCTGGACAGAAATGACAGAACTCTTACTTTGTGATGAAAGAGATTTGAAAACATTGATAGACATTTTCATCAACATATCCCCCTGCTTGCAGCTAGCTCCAGGCGTGTTAAAATATCCTGACAACTAAAATGTTGATGTTAGCAAAAATCAATTAAAAAAAAGAAAAATATTTAGATGATTTTTTGTAACCTTTAAAAATGTAAGTGGGCGTGTCAAAAATTTCCTATGTCAAGAAAAGTTAAATACCTTTATTTGATTCAAGGCTAATAATACACAGCCTGTGACCGATCATAAAAAAACCTAAAGAAATTTCAGAACCTCGCAGCGTAAGAGTCCCTATAACTCCTATAAATTCTCATTTTTATTGACTCTTTGAGCAATATCTGTTAAGTACAGGTCCAGAAAGGTACACAGAGAGCTGAGTTTCCTTATACTGTGCAGCTAGAAGTGAGAATTTTCTAAACTTGCTATATTTACCCACAGGGGCTACTAGAAAAATCCAGCCAATTGACTGTTGTAAGGTGTACCTCCACCTTCCCTTTACTCTCAGGCAGACTAACAGCAAGGCTGGCAGAACAGAAGGCAGATCAGAATGAAGACTAAATTATAATAGAGAAGTTTTCACTTCAGTGTGTTATTGACATACTAAGCACATTGCAGACTTTTTGTTTCGGGGGGGAGGGAGGAAGATGCTACATCATCTCCCTCTTAAAACCCGGTTCCTGTGCAATTTATTCTCCATGGGAAAAAAACAAACAAACCAACCCATAATAAAATGAAGAAGGCTTCAAGGAAAAAAAAAAGGTAGTAAAATCTGCCATGCCATGCTCCCTCACAAAGAATAATTCATTACATTTCAGTAAATTATGGCCTTGAGACCACTAAAGTAGTCATTAAATTACTAGGCTACATTTATTCTATCCATTTATGAAACGGAGGAAATGCTGAAGCACAGAAAGGTTTCTCTATTCAGGCTTTTTCTACATTATTAACAAATAAGTGCTGGGTTTGTATTTGGAATTTGATAAAGATTACCACTGCAATTTTACAGGTTTCTAGTGACACATTAAAGAAAACTGTTTAACAGAGAACTAATCTGACATTTGGCTTGCAAAGCCTTTGGTTTGAACTAGCAAGTGCATTAATTCCAATGCAAACATTCTAAACCCACAAAGGCTTATGCTATTGTTCCTGAATTATCCACAAGCTTTGAATTAGCACACTAGAGACCTCACAGAGGGTCACAGATCATTGATTATGCCTACAGTAGTCTCAAGCATGCTGATCAATAAGAGACATAATTGGAAGGTCTCAAATAATTGGAAATTTCAAAGGAGAGCTGCAATCTCTACAACTGGTATAGAAGCCTATAAAAATATCAAAGTCAGAAGGGAGTTTAAAACAATGCTATAGCTTCAGCTTTTAAAAACTTTTCCCATTCAGAAACATCTTCCTACATCACTGGTAGCTGGCAATTCCACCCATAATTTTCTGAATAAAATTACTTCAGGTTATGAATATTCAAGATTTGAAAATTGTTTTCTAATTTATATTGGAATAGCTCTGCTGATTTCTGGGATAGGAAATAGAAATATCAAATATGCTTTAAGGATTTTTTGGGGCAGAACTGGCAAATTTCAAAGTAAAATCAAATCCATACAAATGAGATTACATATTTCATAAAGGTTTAGAGTACATCCTGGTCCTGCTGCAGAATAAGGGTTCTAAGAGGAATAGATTTCCCTGTCGCTGCTCTCCCAACGTTAGAAGTTTATCTACGCCTTGAGTTCAGATGACATATGGGATATGCTGTTAGCATCACAGACAGCACGGGAGCCGAATCCCCCATCATCATGTGCCACTAACAAAATTGCAAGAACACTAACACCACAGTGGTTTTGGTGCAAAAATGAGCTGCTGAGGAGGTGCTGCCTAATTTTCAGGACACGCTTTTAAGGTTCCATCAATATTGTAATGATGTACCATTCAGTTGTGTTAGATCTCTACACTATCTCTTCTTAAGGAAGAAAACAAAGCAAAGGGTTTGACTATTCCTTTTCTGGATTTATTACTGCCTGTAGTTTTGACAGGAATAATATCTCCTGTCAGTCCCACTTTTAAAATGCTGCTATTCAGCACGTTTTTGTTGTTAAAGCCTCAATTCTTCCTCGAGAAAACCAGATTACTGTTCGTCAGTAATCTGAAGATTTGAACACAAGTCTTCATTTGAAGTAGGGATTAATTGCCAATGAAAAGACTGCACTTTAAAATGGCTCATTTCATGTTGAAGTAGTCTGACAAGAGAAAGAAAAAATTTCTAGGCGTGCTAAGCAGAGGTCGGATCAGCCACAGGATAACGCGACTCTGGTGAAGGTTTTATGATCTGTCACACCAACGAATGAATATTTTATTCTGTCCCAGGGGCTGCCATCAGGAGCCAGAGTGCTAAAAGCTACACAAAATACTTCTGTCCTCAAAAACTTCCTGTCCAAGATGATGCTCTCTTTCAACTGGAAATCCAGGCTGGCAGGAAAAGGACTGAGGTTACACCTGCAGCCACGTTGACACCTCTGCCGGGGGAGCCAGGTGTGGAATTCAGGGCCTGGAGGGCAGCCACGGGTGGAAAAAACACACCCTGCACTGGGAGGCACAGAGTCTGGGGCAGAAAGGTGACAGAGGACGTCTGCTGGGAACTGCGTTTGTTCAGTTCTTTAATTTGCACCTTAATGAGGCAGGGGAAAGCTCTGCCGCAGCTGCGAGTGCAGAACACACGGCTGGAAACGGTCTGAAAGCTCTTTCCTGCCTCCCACCACAAAAAGCCATAAAGTCTGATTTGTACTTCAGAACAAGAATGCTTTTACATAAGAACAAAAGGAAGGATATTCACCCCTGTACACAAATAAGAGCAGAGAACTGAAGTGCTATGCACTACAGACCCGTGGCTTAAAGCCCTTGATAAACAAAGCTTTCTACAAGAGTCAATGTGGAGGGCAAATTATGCTCCAAGCTATGATACACAGACAAAGGCTATGTCCTAACTTCACATCCACCACACAGTTGGGACTTTCTTCTGTCATTCATATTGAAAAATGAATTGCACCCACAATATCATGTATAATATAACAATGCAAGTATTTATCCACTTTCTAGTAAATATATTTCTTTTTTTGATAAAATGCACGAGAGATTATACCAGCTTAATGTTATACTTAATATTATATGCAGAAAAAGTATACCTCGTGAAGCATGAAACACCAACCTGAAACAAAAGGTCTGAGTACAGTTTGCATTTGGTAGTAAGCACTGATAAAAATACCTTATCCAACCATCCTTAGCCAACATTGACCCTAACAGTTTAAGCATTCATAAGCATCTAATTAATGGGGTTTCTTTTGTAACAAATTGAAAGAAAAGGCTTTATAATACCAAAGGAAAATGCTGGTCTTTCAGTTTACAAGGCATGCACAGCTTTCATAGGAAGTTGAACTTGAAGATGTTTTCTCCTAGTCTTCAACACCTCCATCTGCCCCTGGCCCCACACACTTCATCCCTACTGTGCATGCCCTGCCCTTCTGAAATGCAAGGCCACTTCAACTAGAACAACTTGCCTATGGCAATAGCTTCCTAAATACAAAAGCAGTCACCAATCACGACACATTTCTTCCCATCTAAGCTGAGTTCTCATAAAGCTGGCAAATGACAAAAAAGGTGAAGTACTGGGAAAAACAGGAGCCCACAAGACAGAATGAGCACCACCATCAGCCCATCCAGCTGAACCACTAAAATGATAACTTAGTATTAACTAAATAATACACAATTCTGTATCCTGCCCTCAGAACATTCAGAGTCTCCTCACTCTCTGAAACTACATTTTAAATAGCTATCGTGACTGTATGTTACATTTTATATCTCCATTTGATTTCTCCAAGGATTAATTTTATAGTCAGTTATTCAGTTTTGAACTTTTCCTTCAAAAGCAGACAGTTGATGACATCAGTTAAAGTTTGGGGGGTGGGGGTGTTTGTTGGGGTTTTTTGTTTGTTTAGGTTTATTTTAAGAGCTTGAGAGAGCTTCTCGCATTAGCAGAAATTACATTTGACAAAGATGTGTAAAAGCGAGACAGAGAAACAGTTTTTCAGAAATACAGCTTCTTTCAAAAATGATTCAAAAAACCCGGTAGTCCTCAGTACCTTCATTCATAACATTCCGACAGCTCTCAAACTGCCCAATAAACCATCTTTTCTAAAAATTTATCTCAAACTAGCAACATGTTCTACCCCATTCTAGCAATAGGACTTCAATGGAAATGCAGCCCCCAAACAGACAAGCACTTTCAATACCCCTAAGAAAGAGAAAAAAGCAATTCATCTTCTGGCAAGTTGTTAAATATTATGCTCAACTGCATTTTTTGTTGAATTAGCCCCTCTGGAAATGACATTTCTCAGAACTGAGAGTACACCTAAAATGAACAGCTTAAAACACAAATCTTGAAACTCGGCAGTTTTTAATGCTTAACCATCCTAAAACATGAACCAATCAATAATGCCAAGTCAGTCAGTCTTGCAACAGGAAGGAATGGGAACAGAGACCGGAAAAGTCAAAGAAAATGCCATATTTTTAATGTGACTGTGATGCCTTTTAAAATATTTAACAATAAAGGGTAAAAAAATAATAGTCCAGCTGTAATTAATTGTCTTTGAAACTGCAAACACGGAATTTCTATACATTTCCCAACAAACCTTTTATTTAGCCATTGATGTCATTTTACAACTTCTCTCTCTGATAGCTTTTAATGCCAAGCTATTTGACTGTGACAGCTGGCGAGAAATCAGCTTTGAGTTTTCTCATTAAAAGCAATGCTGTGTTAGTAGCCAAATACTTGAAAACGTGAAATGTTAAAATTTAATGATGGGGAAAAGACTTGTTCCAATTTTAACAAAAAAGTCAAAACTCAAAGTTTGTCAGAAACTGTAGTTTGTTCCTACTTAAAAGCAAAAAGTTGTAGGTGTTAAAAGGCTTATCAGGAGTTTAATAAATTGCCAAGAAGTTGAGGGCAGAAGGTCAAAAAGAACAGAGAAACAACTACACAGTCACCATTTGTAGGACAGCTCTAAGTTATGAAAAAATTGGCTGCATCGTCTTAAAATACCAATGTCTTTTTTTTTTCCCACTAGCTTTTTACAGTACAACTTTAAATTTATTGTTCATATTTCACTTATGTTTTTGAGAGACAGACCTGTTTTGTTTGGGTCATCTCAGTTTTGGGTTTCACACTGAGTAAGAAGCTATAAAAGCCTATAATATATACATACACACAGTACGATTCCATTTATGCCAGTGACTGAAAGAATGGAACCAGGGCTCTTTGCTGAGGTCTACGGCAGAAGAACAACAGACAACACTTAGAGACAGAGGAGGCTCCAACCAGCTATATACATTTTTTTTTTTCTGATGTGAGGACACACCTGGCTTTGGAATGGGGGCCAAGAAAGGCTGCACAGTCTCCTTCCTTGGAAGTTTTCAAGACCCAACTGGAGAAAGCCCTAAACAACCCACTCTGAATCCAGTGCCAAATCTGCTTTGAGCAGGAGGCTGGAGCAGAGACCTCATGGTCCTTTCCAACCTGAATGATCCCATGGTCATTATTGAAGCAACCCTGAATTTGGGAGTGATGCTGAAGTTGAAGAGTCAAGTTGGAGTTCTTGGGAAGGATCTGACCTTCCTGAGGTCAACTCAATGCACAGGAAATGTATGAGGTCCATCATCTGAGGGGACAGTTCAACCTGCCCTTATTGGTGACCCTTCCTTAGGGATGTGGAGTCACAGTTTCCCATTCAACCTTCATATCAATATTTCCAGGTCCAGGAATGTAATGAATTCTCCATCCCAAGAGCTCCTTTTTTTTTTTTAATTGATAAGTTTGTTTTATCGTTTTCAGTTTGTTCCAGTGATATATTCAATTCCTTTCATGAACTTAAGGTTAACATTCTAGAGAACCAATTAAGATAGACAAACAAATATTTAATTAGTTTGCTTTAAATTTGATGTGAAATATTTTAATCTCCTGGAAACATTCTAGGATTAAGTTCAGTTTTATATAAATTAACCTTTTTTTTTCCTGAACAAAGCAAGCAATTTAATTTGCTTTTTTAAAAAAATAATTAATGTATCAAAGCATGCATTTTGAAAGAATATATTTTTTTTAATTCTTATATGAATACTTTAAAAATTACATTAATTTGCCCTCGTCTGCTCTTCCACACTCAGGACACAGGCTGAATAGCTAAATAAGGTGTCAGGTGAAGTGGAAGAGGGTTAGAAAAATAAAAACATGCTCATACCACGTGGAAGTATTATGACAAATTTACAACAAAAAAGTTGTGACTGAATATTGGGTCTCTTTAAAATATAGTCTAAGCAACCATCATTAGAGTCAACACCACAGTTACAGTGCCTGTGCAAGCAATAACCCAGATCATTATTACAGCCACTGCTGTGTGATATTATCTAAAATGTGGTAGTTTAAATCCACCATTTTTGTCTCTTAGGCCATCTCTACCGACAGCTGGCAATCATGATCTATGCCATTCAATAGTGAAAATTACTTAATAAATGAAATAATCTCTCTCTGCCAAGGTCAGTAGACGGGACTATAATACAGATATCCACAGTAACGTGAGGATAAAGAAGGGGGATCACCTGGGCTGCAGCTCTCAAACACAATCAAGTCACTTAAATGGGAAAAAAGAAAAAAAGGTAATCTAGATATCGATTCTCCATCAAATTTAATTTTTTTTAAAAAAAGGGAAACAAGAATCTTGAACACACCACAGGAGGAAGGTAAGGAAAAAACAAAGAAATGAAGCTGATATTTTCATAAAACACATAATTCCAGTTAGCCAGCATCTCCCTCTCAATTTTCAAGAATACTTGACAAAACATAATCAAGGAATAAGCAGCGTTTTGGATTCTGATATTTATTTCTGAAAATAAACCGCCTTTGGGGAAGTTTTAAAGTCTGATCAAAACCCTCCTGAACCATTTTATATTCTGAGTAGACAAGAGGGGTGAGCTCAACTAGGTTCAAGATTAGAAAAGCAAGTTTCTGAGAAAAACGGCATAAGACATACACTGAAGTTTGCACAGGTTTAAAAAACCTAAAGAACCAGCCAATCAGTGTCCAAGTATTTGCTCTGTAAATGACCTGTAAGTGTGCCTGGAACTCACTGCCTAGCTATTACCAGAAGACATCCCATTCTAATGGACATTCGCTAAATCTTTTGCTCTTAATGGAAAATGTTGCCTTTGGGGGACACACTTTTATGACAACACTATTTCTTCAGAGATAAAACTCATCTCATTCTTACTTTAACAAAGCAATTTTACTTGTGCCTGGTTTTCTTCAGGGAAAAAGAATAAAAGGCTGTGAATAGGTTACTAAAATATCCCAATTAGTAGGAACAGCATTGTGTAATAAGTGCTAATTAGAAATACCCCAAGCCACGCAACATTCCTCCTCCACCAAACACAAATGAAAGCACCCTGTGCTAACCACCACTGCTATTCATACAGGCTATGCATTTGGTTAAGTTTTATGCAGGCAAAACTGAAGTTTTAAAAGGCTAAATGGTAATCACAAGTTACTTCTGCCTCCTCCACCCAACACTAAGAAAGCAAGCATCCAGGGAAAGCAGAATACAGTTCTGGAGACATTGATTCAGTTGACAGAATCAATAGACAATATTTACTGGTCATCAGAGTATCAGCCTTAGCTTTAGGATCAAAATCAAAATTATTGACAACAGCAATTCAAATAACTTCACCCCTCCCAAGCGTTACTGGGACTTGCTCTACTTTTGCGTTAGTATCTTTAATGGGAGCTCTGGGAGTTCTCGAATCCAGAAGGCTTACTTAGGTGTTTAATTTTAGGCACCTGAGCTTGCTATGATGCAAGCTTTGAGAGAGATTTATACATGTTTTTCCTAGTTCACTGAACCTACTCAGAGTAGCAAACAGAATACTTCCCAGCAAGCGTTTACAGGAACAAGCTTCACACGTACATTCTTATTCTGCTTTTGAAACCTGAAGTCACAAGGCTCAGTATATAACCAGAATTTTTAACTCGGAATATAACCTGAATTTTATATACTTTACTATTTAACAGTCTAACTTTAAACTAAACTATCCTTTGGACTACCAAAACCTGTATTGTGTTACATAGGAACTCTTGCCCCACACTGATGGGACAGTGTAGAACGCCATCAAGACTGAGGTCAACAGAAGTCGATAACTTTCCAGGATCAGGCCCTTCGGCCCATTGGGGAACATTGGCAGTCCCAGAGTTAAACACTTTCCTTTGAGCTAGCACTGGATGAATGTTAAAAAACAAACAAACAAACAAAACAAAACCCCACAAAACAATAAATCTAGATGTCTGGCTAGGGACTAGTAAGTCCTACTGCTGTTATTTTGATGTATTCCATACACAGTGCTTACCGCTGACTGTAGCTCCATAAAACACATGGGATGGAAACGGTGCGCATGGAATTTCCCTGCAGTTCAAAGGTCTACAGGAGCTCTTCACAGGGCTTCAAAAGCCTTATTCTTGCCACACAAACGGTTATGGATCCTCTCGAACTATTAACAGCAATAAAATCCAGTTGATGTTCGAGTTTTGTAAACTGCAGTATAATTTGTTTCTGCTGCAGAAAAATCTAGCTGATAGGCAAAAGGAAGCAGGGCTCAGAGCTGAAGGTTGTGCTGACTACTGCCTTTCAGCTGCAAATGAACTTTCTTTGACAACACCTCCTGAAGCCAGTTATTTCCCCTTGTAAAAGGGAGCACAGCTCTGCCTAAAATCTGCTGGACTCTACTCTCTGTAAAGTGTACCATGAAAAACAAAGGAAGGAAGAGAGGCAACCAATTTGTAAGAAAAATCTATGACAGTGAAATCCCTTTGCCTGCAGGAGATTCATATCCTGACTGTCACCTTACCTTTCCTTAGATAATTCAAACCAGTTTGGGGTTGGGGCATACTCCACTACTTCTGGTTGAGCTTTTATACTTCTACACTAGAGATCATACACTGAGGTGCACAAGTATATGATGAAAAAATAAAATGGGATCATAGCTGTTCTTCCAGTGAGCACATACAGCTCAGACTGGGACCTCTGGATCCTGGACTTTGGTCACAATCCTGTGTCTGTAATTTGAATTAAAAATAATCAGGTAAGTGCAGGAAGAGTTACTGCAATTTACAAAAACGGAATCACAGGAACAAAAGTGGAAGTTGAAAGTACCGAACACTTCTATCTCAAAAGCTCAGCCTTCACAGTTCTCAAAAGGTGGTCTGGATGCTCAGCAAGGCCAGAAAACAAGCTGATGCACCTGGTTTAAAGCAGGACAGGCATTTGTGCTGGAGGAAATAACAGAACCTCCGTTTCCAATCTCAAGTTTTAACCATGAGAATAGTTAGTCCTTAGTACACACTGCCACAGTTGCTGCTACTTCTGATCATGATTTGCAAGCATTTTCTTATTGTTAAATTAACACTATTTGCAGTGTGCCAAATGTGCACACATGGCACTGCAGCATTTCCAACAGCTTTGAACAGTCTGCACAATTATGACATGAAGTGCTGATTATGTTTTACTGTAATTGCTCTTTCTAGCAAATGCTTCAGCAAACTGCAGTGGTGCAATTACAATATGTTGATGATCAAGTCTTTCACACCAGCCCTATGTTTTAGGAAGTCTCACCCACTTTTATTTATTCTCCAAGGAAAAATATGAACAATTTAGTTGTTTCCCCTCCTGTACCACTTCAATATCAAATTAACTTTTTACCCCCCAAAAGAATACCAGTACATCTTGCTTTCCCATCTTCCCACTCTTCAACTTTGCAAGCCCAAATTGAAGCCATTGATGGGAGTTCCCAAAAGACTTCTCTCTTTCAAGACAATCAACTAACTCAGTCAATAAAACTTTTATATTGTTTTCTGCTAAACAGTGTTACAGATTTTATCTTGCCAGTTTTTAATGTAAATAGCAAGATATTACTAATTCAATATTGTATATCCAAGCCAGTTTTGTAAATAAAATGCAATTGCAACTGGTAGTATTTTATTCATATGATTGTAGAGTCATATAAGAAATTTGGTCATAAAGAACCCTTTGAGGTTACCTGGTGCAACCACTTCTTCAAATTTGGGTAAAATCTGAAGTTCAATCCACTTGCTCAGGGCCTTATACACAGTTTATTTTATATGCAGTTTTGAGTATCTCCAAGGACAGCGATTCCATAGCCTCTCCCCTCCCTCTCCATCCCTTTTGTGGATTACATTGTGCATCGCTTTGGCTTTCTTTTCCTATTTTATATTTGGTTTAGACAGGCACAATAAATTTATTTTTATACACTTATTTGGCCTAGAAACGCATGTTAAGAGACTCATGAAATGCATGAAAACCCTTACTCAGCACCACAGACTGGCAGTGTTTTGATTCTGTTTCAATAGATGACTCCTTAAATGTTCCTTTGCCTTTAAAGTTTGCTTTCAATACTAAGTGCCTATGCCAAAGAAAATGCTTACTGTAAACAAAGCAGGAAATGGGTACCTGTAGAGTAATAAGAGGCACATATACAGCGATAGCAGTACAGTCTGCAATGGTTTAAAGTGCATTAACAAGAAACAGATTGCTTTTATTTTCTCAAAACACTTGACTTTCACAAGCAGTTTATATTCAACTTTAGTACCTTGGCTCAACGCTTTCTACAAAGACTGGAAAAGCAGGTTAAGTACAATTTTCCCCACACCCTTACTGTGCCTTACTCATCTTCCACCAATGAAAACATCGGATGTCACAGTTATGGATGATTGAGGCTATCTCTACAAGGCCATGGGATCTCATCACCTCTCATCTAGTGGAGCATTTCCTTCCAGTGGTGTAGAGGGAAGTTATCTACAGGATTACAGATGAAGAATGCAGTAGAGTGACTCACCTACAGATCTGAAGGGATTTAAAACACTAAAACACATTTTAAAAAAAAAACACCAACAACACTAAATCCACAGACATTCTTAGGTTTTTATATTACTCATTCCAGAAAGTTGAGAACAAAATCTTGGAAAGATAAAAAGCACCTACTTGTATTAAGATAGGCCTGTATCATGTAGCAATCCTTATTTACACAGCATTTCAGAACTTAGTTTTATGGCATCTGCTAATTCAATTGCATTAAAATAAACTGATTTTAAAAAAACAAGAACGATGAATCAGTTATTTGCGGATAACGTTACAGTTTGAGATCCTGAAATTGCACTTTTTTCTGAAGGATACTGAAGTCAAAAAACTCCAAGGAAGTAAAAAAAAAAGATTTACATTGGTTTTCATTTTCCTCTTTCTCTTCTGCAAGGTTTTCTAAGCATGCAGCCCCCCTTCCACCTCATCTAGATTTCAGAGCCCATTCTTTTATCAGAAAATCTGGTCTGCACTCTTCGCTCCATTACGAACACCTTACAGCCCTGAGGATATGGTATCTTCTATGAAGATATGTCCTTTATAGCAAACCTCCAAGTAACCATCTTACTCACCATATCCCTTAACACCATCTTATTCAAAGGTCTTTAGTTTTTCCGATGTACTGCCTCTCCATGCAACCGTATGATCTCATAAAATTTGAATTATGTGGATGAGTTCAACTGATGCTGCCCTGCATTTTGAATTCACAGTTTCACTCAGATCCTTTTACTGATTCTGAGGTGAAGGACTAGATAATTGGATCAGGTCTGGTTGGACTAGGGAAGGTTGGAACTGATTTTTAATTTTATTTTATGCCTATTAGTTTGTCAACAAATAATAAAATTTGATGCCAATTCAAATGCGCATTTTTAAAGAACAGATGGCAAACCAACCAGAACCTTTGAGATTTTTAATTCTGAGCTGAACGTTGTCCCTTTTTACTTTTCAAATTAATCTTCAGGCTAGATCAGCTTATATAAAACTAACAATTTACATGCACCAGTTTACCATACGGATTGATCACAG
Organism: Fratercula arctica; assembly: GCA_947846985.1. Classification (NCBI taxonomy): domain Eukaryota; kingdom Metazoa; phylum Chordata; class Aves; order Charadriiformes; family Alcidae; genus Fratercula; species Fratercula arctica. The sequence continues at coordinate 29,316,920 of CANTUZ010000006.1, read as the reverse complement.
CTGGAGCTTTATGTTCAACCACAAACACTCAAAACTTTTTTTTAACCCCTCCTCCATGCATAAAATTCCAGTATCTGCACCACAATTCCACCACAACGAAACATCTAGTAATTATATGCAAAGCCAGGAGCCTCATTCAGTACACTTTTTTTTTTTTTGGCAATAAATCCAAATTCTATAAGTATTTTTCAGTAAAACAGCAACAGCAAACAGCACCTAAAATTAGTTTATAAAGTCATTATTCCATTCAAATGCACGAAACAGAATTACTTGAATTCTTCACATGCATCCTTCTAGTTTTAGAAAGGGAATAGTTCATTTCCTTCTACCTTGTCACCACCAGAACCAGGATGAATGTTTTCAGAGTTAATGTTAATAGAGTCCTACATCAGAAAGGTTATTTTCTTTTTCCGGTAAGAGTCATTTTCAAAAGTTTAAGTAATAGAGGAAAAAAACCCAACCAAAGACCACTTTAAAAATACTTAAATCCTCCTTCAACTGAATAGTTAGGTGTTGTGATAGTAAATCAATAAAAATCTATCTCAGCTGAAGCAACTTGTACTTTGAAAAAACCTTGAAACATAAGTGAATCACCTTCATTATGCACCTGTACTAGTGTTTTATACATTTGGAGCTCAGTTATTGCAAAGAATGAGGTTCTTCAAAGTCAGTCTTCCACAAGTCATCATTCCTATACATTATATACTCTCTCATGTCAGGAACAACCATCCATGACATATTCTTCTGAATTATTTGGAGCCATTATGAGAAGAATTTCTGTTACACTTGCTTAGCAATGCTTTTCCAGGCCATATGCTCTCAAAATAGCACCTTCTTTATCAAGACAAGTATAGCATAATGATTCAGTATTCAGGTGAATCAAAGTCTACTTGAAATTTGTTGTATAAATGTCCTCACAACATCAAGATCTCTTTATGCTTGCATATATTGATTTACATAATTTTGTGGCTGGTGTAACATTGGCCAGAGGAGCCTCTTTTGACCCAAGTTGTTTGAAATTTAGAAAATTAAATATTTAAGAAAAACGATAGCGATGTTTTCTTTCATGTAGTTTCATGCACAAAGTATACGGTGTTCCTGTTCATATGACCACAAGAAACAAAGACAAACAAAACAAGGAAACAAACTCATGACTCCCAAATCCCAAAGACTAACATCGCTTTTGCTAAGAAAATATAACATACAGCATTTGCTTTAAACATTTCATTTGGGCAGCATATGAAGATGCAGGAAAAAACCCACCCCACACCCCAACAAAAGTCTTCATGAAGTTGTTGATTATCAGGGCTTGTTATACCAGCATTCCTCCAACCCTTGAAAAGAAAAAAAATGAAAAATAACACAATGCTTTGAGTACAAAGGGTGATGTCTATAACGTAGGTCACCTTCCCTTTTGTTTAAATTGGTGCTGAAATCACTCAGTGTTGGAAATAGGCAGCTGACATCTGCAGCACTGCTTGAAACTTTTTAAAAATTCCAATAACCAGTATTCATTGCATTATTCGTTGGGTTTTTTTTTTTCATCACTACAGCAGTGTTGTTTACTTGGTAAAAGCCAAGATTCAAAAGAACAAGTTGCATTCATTTGTCAACTCTGCCAAGCGCTCCCCTGACAAGGAACGTTGGATCAAAACTTACAGGGTCTGTTTATGTACCTCTTAACTTTTCATTTGAAATGGAAAACCAGAGGACACTGCTTACTACTTACTAAAATTCATGTCAGCTATGAAATAAATGCAGTTTACTTGCCCTTGCAAACTGCAAATTATCTAATTGAGGGCTTTTTGCAGTCAAGATGATAAATTTACACATAAAAGGTGGCAATATTTGCACTCTTATCTTTGTAACTGCTGAGCATAAGCCAGGTGTTTAAGAGCAGAAGGTTTTAGGTAGTACAGACTCTTACAGCCAACACGAAATCAGAGACGAATCCTGGTATAGTGAGCACATAGGCATTGTCACGGCTATCTGCACCTCCATCCCACATTGACACAAGTGAGCCCACATCTGCTTTTGGGCTAGCACACTGACCTGCCACAGAAGAGAAAGCATACAGGTTTTTCCACTCCCAGGTGTAAGAAATCATATAATATAAGAATATATGGTGAGAAATCATACAATTTATTTTTATTTACCATCCCTCTAACTCTAGGTTACAGCTTCTTCTTGTATATCTACTATTCTTGTATTAGAGATATCACCTTCACCATTTGAACTAGCAGTCCACTATTATGAAGTACTCGCAGGTTTTTCCTGCATATCATCCCTGATATGAGTATTTTAGACAATATTCACAGACACACAACAACTTTGCTGTTCATAGATTAGCTAAATTCCCATAGAAAATGGTCATGTGTAGTTGACCACATACACATGCAGTATATGGTGTGGCATATGCCTAGGACCTGAGTTGTGTCAGGCAATTAAAATGGATATAAGGCTGTATGAAGTATGTCACACTGACCTGACACCCTGCTTATTAACTTCAGACTATCTCATTTAGCTCTATTTTGTGCATCTGTGCCTTGCAGAAGACAAACATACCCATGGAGAATGATCCCTGCATTGCTATTAAAACAGACGTTTCACACCTGTATTATGCCCTTCGGTCCACAGGTTTAGATGAAACTGGACCGCGTTGCACACTCACACACAGACTGCTACTGGTGTCTTAGAAAAGGGAGAGTTTCTCAAGATGAGCAGTTTCTGGGTGGTTGCCTATTAAAGCATGATGACACAGATACCAGAGCAGTGACAAAAGGCATAAAAGGAAAGACAGGAGTTTGTTTCAAGTCTTTCAGGGCTATTTTCAACACTGCTAGAGTCTCACTTGTAGAAAGATTTAAAAAAAAATAAAAAATAAAAGAGAGAGAGATAAAAAAAGTCTTGGAAGACAGGCTGTTCCTCTGCAACCCTGTACTTTCTTCTTAAAGATAGGGGCAGGAAGAAAGATTTTCTCCCCAACATCCCACAAGTACATTATCTTTGGCCCATACTGTTTCTTTCCCCTTTTCCCTGGTACAAGTAAAGTCCTTCCTCTCAGTAGTCTTGGGAACAGAGGAAAATGGAAATTATCAACTACACTGAACTAGCTACCTCACTCCTCCCCTCCAACGAGCAAATCAGTAATTCGCTCCTAACAAGATGCTGTTCTCTTTGCTAGTAAATCCAAGAGCCAAAACTACTCTTCAAATCAAAGAGACAAACTGCTTTTAACTTGAAAACACCAGAAGTAATTTTCAAGTTTATATCGTCTTTAACACAAAGTTGTATCTTTATATTATAGTAACTTCCACAAATATTTGGTAGATTGTACTACTGGAGGATGACCTTTCCCACCGCTGATCTTTTGGCATTAACTTTCCTACTGTTATAAAACTTTTAATTTGAATTCATAACTGTAAGTTTGCATTTATAGTTGAGAAACCCCTTCCATCTTGATGTAGAATTTCTTTCTTGCATAGAATATTCTATGAATATGCATTATGAAAGGATTGCTATTTGCAAATTTCAAAAGACAGAGCACAGATTACAATAACTATTGAATTATTTTTTTAAATGACTTAGCACATTCTTAGGCATAGAACTTAATCTCAAAATGGGCAGAGATATAATCCCCAAGGAAAAACACATCGTTATACATTATAGGAAGAACTAAAGAAAAAATCCATACACATCAAGTACGTAACTCTGAATCTGCTAAGTACTTCAAACACTTTTCTTACCACTAGGGCTTTCATAGTACATTTTCATAATTCTCCATTTTAAAGAAATAATGAAATATTTGTTTTAGGACATTTGGGGCCTTGAGGACTATCGGGGCCTGAGACCAATTCTCTGAAAGAGATTATCTATTCAAATGGCATACATACAACTTAAAAAGGCTATTAAACTAGGAGGACTTGTTAAATTATTTCACATCAGCTCAGAAAGCATTTCATTTCTGCATCCCAGAATATTTTTGCCTTAAAAAAATAAAAATTTATTTAAAATTAAAATAAAAATTATTCCATCATAACCAGTATATCAAAGTTAATGAATATATATTTCCTCCCCTTCATCTTGGAGATGGAGTTCAGCTATTGGTATCAAACTATTCCTGACTCATTTCAAAGAGTACTTATGAAGCCATGATTTATTTCTGTATCTTAACAAAGTGAAGGAGGAACTCATCAGCTTTAGATGGCCAGAATATGATTAGGTACGTTTACTTTCCACATTTCACAGACTAATTGCTTGAAGGAGAAGACAAGAAACAGAGTAGAGGAGTAATATCTTTAATGCAGAATCCCTTCGACATAGAAAACATTCCTTTGAGGTGTCAAAAAGAAATGGCAAGCAAGGCAAGGACAGACTCAAGACACCTTAATGAGGGAGAACAAATGGAACATTAATATACTGCAGAATAATTTTAAAGTATCTGCAGGATACTATTACTTTGGCTACTGATAGTATTACTCCCTGACCTGGACCACCACAGCAGAAGAAATTATACCTGTGAACAGTAAATAAAAAGAAATATAAAGACCTTGGCATAAAAATATCAAGGCACTTGCAGCAAGAGCTAATATGCAACCAGGGAAAGGGGAGAAACAAAACAAAATAAATAAGAAAAACAAGGTAGGTCTGATATCCATTCTTTTTAATTCTAAGATAAATCAGTACATCTGGAACAACCACCATCCTCATCTAACAAGTCAAGCACACAGCTATTACTATCTAGCCCGTTATTTTTAGAGGATCCCAAAGAAATGATTGCACTAACTGCTTCTTTTTGTTTCTTCCAACATTCTCCCATAAGACAAACTTTAGGAGTATGCTTGCACAAACTCAAGAGTGTAATGCTGATTTTCAGCTTAGACTAATACTCACGGACAGTATGTAAAAAAAGGATTCCCAGTGCATAGTAAAGCCAAAAAAAAAAAAAAAACCAACAATAAAACAAGAACACATGTTGTTTCCTATAGTGCCAAAACACAGGTTACTTTTAGAAGGCATTCCGGTTAAATGGGATTAACGATTTAAAAATACAGCTTGATCCCAGTAATTATATGGGAGGTAAATATACGGGAGGTGTTTGAGCATTAGTTTGTAACTGCGATGATAATTAGGCACTTCATTATCCCCGTACAGTTTATTTTTAAGAAGGCAAGGAACTTTCCACATGTTCTGATGAAGACTGTGGTTGTTAATAAGTTGAAAGCAAAAACTATAACACAGGAGAACTACCAAATAAATTTTCCTTCAAATATCCAATTAAAAAAGAAATGTAAATATGAGTAATGTAATCATTAACATTTGTGAAAACATTACGCAGATAATATATCACTGAAATGTGCAATAGACACAGGGATCTCTTTACTGTGAACTTGCACGTGAAAGGCATCACCATCATTTACTAATCTCTTCAGCCTGAACAGGAGACATAAGGCCCCTTCCAGTAAGTAAAAGCACCTCACTCTCATTCATCTTTTCCTAAAAGATCTGTCACCTGAGCATATATCCAGTTACCCTTGAAAATAAAACTCACATTATTTTGTTAGTTCCACATCGTGGTATTTTACGTAACCAGCAAACCAGTTAAAACAAACGCTGTAGGGCAAACCGTCTGACAGGGTAAGCAAAACCTGCATTAGATCATCAGTTTATCTACAATTTTCATTGTTTCTTAAATTAATTCATGAAAATCTGGGGTAAAAAAAAATACATACATACATTTTTCTTTCCTAGACCTCTTCTTTTATTTATCAGTGGTGCCAATTTTTTCAAGATGTCATGAGTTTTCCTGATAATTTGCACAGGAAACAGAGGAAGATGACAGCCGCAATAGCACCCCAACTACACAGAAGGCTAAATTGAATTGTGGCCTCTGCAAATGCGTAGCTGTAATAGTACCTAAGAGGAATTTGTGGGTCAAAGAAACCAAAGGACTCCTAAATTTCTTTTTAATCAGCATGAACAGAAAATATTTGTGGGATTACAATAATTTAAGAAGACAATTCTTTTACTGTCATATAACAGCATTCTAGATTTTAACGTTGATATAAATTGCACTTGGCATAAAACATCATGGGCAACTCAGAAGACAAAGCTACTCAGAGCTCTAGAAACAGCTGGATATGAAAGCACTCAATATCATCAATTCAGCAATTCCTATCCCTCCCTTACTGAACAGAAGCCTAAGGAATAGCTTCTTCAGCAACAGTAATATCCACAAACTTCAGAGCAGATCATTACAAACTATATTGGCAGCAGAAAGAAAATCAAGCACTACAAGATTCCCTACCTCCCACTGTGTTCTACATCTGGCAAACCTAAAAGTGACCTTTCAACTTCAGTTGTCTAAGTATTTCCATAATATATTTCTCTTCAGCTTGCTATCATCTAAAGTATGCCAATACTTTGGAGCAGACTTCCTGTAGACTATGGTTTAATGCAAAGACCTTCTAACTGCATTTAGACAAGTTATGATGTCTCCTGACAAATTTGACCCTAGAAAATTCAAATATAATGGAATTAGTTTAATCGTAAATACACATTTTCAGATGCATACTATAACAAAAACAAAAATAAAACCCCAAATTAAAAAAAAGAACACAAAACAACACACACCCACAAAAAAAACCCAAACCAAAACAAAAACCACCAACCCAAACAAAAAACCCCCACACGCTTCCTTGAAGTTAATTCCTGGATGACTTTAGGAAATTTATATAGCAAAGGAAAAAATGGAACTTCCCACCTAGAAGTTCCCAGACTAATTGTAAAGTTCAACACAGTCATAAAGGGAGCAATGCAGAAGAGACAGAACCAATATTGTTTGTATGTGAGAAAGAAAAGACAAAATTAACACTTCCAGAAAAAAATCTGGAAAGGAGAGTAAGTAAAGCATCTGTAATGGAGTTGGACCGAAGAGATCCATAAACCAACAACCAACAGAGTAAGTAAAGAAATAAGATAACAAAATGGCAGAAGTCAGGCACTAAGACAAACTTGTATATTTTCCAAAGCAGCTGACAGATACACTGAGACTTAAAGCAGAGAATGGTGCAGGTATACAAATCTCAAGTGCAATTTTTTCTTTTTCTGAGAAATTAACTCCCCTTTTTCAATTACCCTTGGGGACTGAAAATCACAACACTACAAATGACAGCAATAAGCCAGTATTCTCTTGAATAAAGATCATGTTTCTTTTTTTAGTTACTAAATTTTGATTCTAGTGTTGAGGGGAAAAATATATTCTTAATTTATATGTCTGTATTTGTCTGGGCAAGTGTTGCTGCACAAGAATACTGCTCCCTTACAGTGGGAACATCAATCTTGTTTTTACATTCACATGTAGTTGTTTGAAAATTCTAGAGTTCTTTAAACAATGTCTTCAAAATAGTTTTAGAGTTCTCTAGAGACCAGAACAGGATTACAGACTACTTCACAACTAATTTATCTGTCATTTAAACATATCCACACTGAAATAGGTTCTGATTCAATAAAAATTTTAAAAACAATACATAATTTGAACAGCATTTCTGACAAAACATTTATATAGTGTTTGCCCTGTTTTTGCAGGAGCCTTTCATTGATTGTATGAACTATTTAAACTGCTTCGGGCTGAAGCAGATGGATGAAGGGTGAAGATGTGAAATATGCTACATGATAAATTAAGTATAGGTTAGACACGCAGCACACCAGTTTCAATTCCAGCTGTGAAAACAAAGATGCTCAACATCACTGCTGAGAGGCAAAACTATAAAACAGTATAACGCATATCCCAGAGACATGGGAGGAGAAGTAGTAGGAGAGAAGAGATACTGCAAAATATTTTGGTCTGATGATAATACTATTAGGAAATCAGTTCAATTCTTGTTTTCTGGATTTTTTTTAATATGTTGTTTTATGCTTTTCTTAGAAATTAGGTTTATCTACAGAGTAAAACATCATTCTGAGTAGTTTCCTGCCTTTGAGCAGATCTGCCAATTCTTTCAAGCAAAAGAATCCTTCTGTAGAAAGAGGCACACAAAGACAAAATGTAAAAAAGCAGTCAAGCACGTACGCCCTTCCCTAGCAAAGGCATCTGCAGATGGCACACAACAGAAAGTGTTAGTTTCAAAGTAGAAGGTGACTTCTTGGCAATTATTCAAAAAAATTACATCCTATCCAGGGATTTAATTACTTCTCTACATATTACTGGAACCTTCTCCACCTTACACATTAGTCAAAAGTGCAGAAATTCATTTCATATCTTGATACAGTAAAGGGCTTGAAGAGCAGGCAGCTGGAGGTTGACACGCGAAGATTCAGCGCTGAAAACATTCCAAGTGTGCGTATATATTACCGAAGAACAGGGAGCAATTAGACCAAACTATCAATTCTAAGCGTGTTAATAATATTGGCTAAGCAGTCTGAATACAAAGGTGACAGAATCTAAATCTCCTTTATGTATGTGAGGCCACACACAGCTTTTCCGAGAAGGCAGAAAAGAAGCCGTTGCCAAATTCGAGCAGCCTTGAGCACGCTCTTCCGACGCGCTCCAGATGGGCTGCCAGGTCTGGCTCTGCTTCTCAGCACTAACCCCACACCCCAGCCTGCCTGCACATCTTCACATACTCGCAAAAAGAAGTTTTGATGGGAAAATTTCACGCGACCTTTTTTTCTACAGTAAGATCCTAACCAGCAAGTTCTTATTCCAACTTTAGCAAAGAAACAAAAACTATAAACAAAACCATTTTAAAAACATGCTTCAGCAGCTTATCATTTGCTTCCATACCTGCTCACATTACGAAACTGTCACCATGGATTTTGGAATGTAAAAGTTGCCCAGTGGGGGGAACACCCATCAAAACCAGGAGCCGAAATTTTACAGAAGAGTTGCTAAGTAGGATCTGACTTGGCTTTCAACTTTGCAGAAATCCACCCCCAGCAGAGTTGCTCACTGACTCTTCAAAGCAAGGTATTTTGACAAAATTTTGCAACACATCCTTAGGTGCTTTCGGTAGGGAAGAACGGGGATAATTATAGTGAGCAAATAGAGGTAACAGAATTAAATCAGTTAGATTTCAATTGACTTAGGATGGCACAAACCCATATCTTAACCATAGTTCTTAATAGGCACCTACTTACTTAAAATGCTTAGGAAACAAGGCTTTATAAATCTTAAGAAATCTTGCCAATTCTGAGATTCTGGTCAAAAATAATGAAAAAACATAAAAACTTAAAAATTAGAAACGAAAAAGAATAACATATTTCAATTCTTAGTATGTCATCCTGTTCTCTGCAAAGCTGTTTGTCCCACGTGTCTCCAGAAGCCACTGCAGAGCTACGAGCGCCCTTAGCCCACACGTTTCTCCTGGCACACGCAAAGGCAAGCTTGTCAGGATGCTCACCACGCGACTGCCAAGGACCAACTGATCTGAACGGAATGATGCAACTGTTATCACTGAAAAAAACCAAATATCAAACCCACAAAGGACAAAGCAGTGGAATGGGCAGGGGTCGTGGTGAAAATTCCAAGTTGGTAGATACAACTTAGATGATCATTCCACTGAGTTTACCCAGACTTAGCAAGCGAGAGAAAGCCCACGGCTGTTGTACCCGGTGCTTGATGGGAATCCTGTCATCTCCCAGATGAAGCCAGACTTTGCAACTGTACTGAATACAGTCACACATACAATACTCATATTTAACATCTCATATTCTTTAACATAATCTAATTTACTTGAGAATGAGCTAATCTCAGTTAAATGAGCTGTTGGTGGTTTGTCAAATTCTAGAAAAATTTTAAGAGCATGAGTGAAGAAAAACAGAAATAAATCTAACAATGAAGTACACAGTTACAGGGAATTTGATTAAGGATGTAGCATTTTTGTTTCTTTTAAGAAGAGAGACTGCAGGTGATAAAACCAAGCAGATGTTTTCCTTAGCTAATAGTCTTCTTTAATTTGAATTATATATATCATTCTTGTGAGGCACATCAAGAGTTTAAATTATTTCATTACAAGCTATTCACTGCCTACATTTGGTGCAGCTGCTGTGATCTGGCTGTACTACAGCAGAGGTGAAAACAGTATTTCATTTCTGTCTGCAAGGAACTCACTAAGAAGGAAGAGGCAACAGGTATGCTCCATACTGAGCATCTTCTGTGCTTCTGTGAACTAACTCAATAGGATTAATTGCCTAATAAGTGTTTGAAGGATGACGCCATTGAAGTGTGTGGTTTATCTGGATGAGATAGAGGAGAAGATGAGTACAGCGAGCATGAGTTCTTCAGCAAACCCCTCTGGTGTTTGAGCCAAAGCACTGCACAATTAGCTGCATTTCTTCCAATTTACTTTGGTAGATTATGCATCAAATCTTCCCAATAATCTACCACAAGACTGACTGGCATTCTTTGAAGGACTACTTGCACCCCAAATTATTTTGGTTTAGTAAGATCTTCACAAATACAGACATGCTATGCATTAAGCTAGCTTATTAAATCATGCTTAACTGACCAAGATGACAAGTAATAAAAGCCTTAGTACTAAATGTTAATTTCACACCGTAGTACCAGCAAGATGGGGCAAGCAAGGATTAAGGTTTCACTTATTTTCACTAGAAAAAAATACAAGTTAGTTTAAAAATACTAATTAATTTTTTTTTTTTTTATAAATCACAACTTGTATCTCAAGCTGTCCCTGCAAACGTTAAGACACTCTCCACTTACCCTCAACATTCTTGTATTTGCTTGTTATGTAAAGACTGTGTACACTTTCTAGTAGACTAACGTCAAGGAATGGCATTTAAAAGCAGATCTCTGAAGGCTAAAACCAAGGAAGATTAATTTGGTTTTAGACAATAATACTCTTCAGCTTCTAGAGATGCATGTCAAGGTTTCTCACTTTCTCAGTTCATCTTTAAAATAATAAGCAAAAATAAGAAGAACTGGGAAGCTCTTTTAATACCAATCTCTTGATGCTGAAAAGGAAATATTTTGAAACGCCCATTTTCAGCTGCAGAAGAGCTGCTGAAGCCTGTTATAGCTCTACCAGACATACGCAGCAATTGAATATTTTATGTGCTGCTTATTTTTTTAGCAATTAAACATCAGCAATATTTATATGCTTAATAGTTGTAACAAGTGCTCTTATAAAGACTATGTTTCATTCTAACTAATCGTTAGAACGACAGTTGTAAAAATTTGTATACAGTCAAAGAGTCCTCACTTCTTTCCATGTCAATTTAAAAGCTAAAGTATACGATAAAGCTTTGGAATTACAATTACATTCCTTAGTTTTTGTGCCTTCTTTCCAAATCAACATTATCAACCATAAGTTCTTATCTTAGGCAGAAATTTTAACAAAGACTAAGAATTAAAATCAAAAGGACTTAACACGTATCATGATTTAGAAAATAACAAAACATATTTTGCTTAATACAAAACAAAATTTGACGATTTCAGATTAGAATAGGAAAGGAAAAGCCAGGATTTCAAATGCAATAATATTAGAGCTGGCAAATTAACATTTGCAAAAAGGTGTCCCAAAAAAATCTGTTTAATCTTTTGAGTTGCATTTCACAGATCTCTCAGTAGTATCGCCTCTGAACCACCACCATCATCACAGGTAAGTAGAATGTCAGCTGAAAGCCACAGTACTAGCTACTTTTGAATGAAAACAGCTAAATAATTGTAGTAATAATTTTAAAGGTACTCTTCAACAATGCAAAATTTACTATTTATTACTTATAATTTAGGTTTCAACTATTCACTGCTATTACTACACTGGTATCGCAACATTCCCTTCACTTCCAACAGCATATTTAAAGCAATGCATCTTTATTAGCAACTCTTATCCGCATACAGAAAAATTTGGTTATCTGTCTGACGTCAGTGAAACAGAAATGCTGTTTCCTTTGCATTACAGGTCCTTTATACAGGACATACACTCGAATCATCACAAGACTTCAATCACAGCAGGAGTAACCCTCAGATGCTCTTCAGCTCTTCTGTTCTCTCTGTTGCTATCCATCAAAGCCGACCCAGGAAGGTTTGTTATAAAACAAAGGTTGAGAGGGCAGTTCAAAATTCAGGTTTAGATCTTTTGGTATACGTGTTATCTACAAGAGAAGCACCAGTAAGATGAACATCTGCATGGTAGTTTCATTTTTAAGGTAGTTTTGCAGGTAGGCTTTGGTTCATCATCAAAAAGACAACTGTGAGAAAATTTTGATAGAACTCAATATGCTGTGTCAATAGAAAAAGTTAACTCAGTTTGATAAATGCACTTTGAAAGAGAAGTACTTCAGCTAGATTTCTTATCGCATGGGATTTAAAGGTTATTTGCATGAATCCATAAAGAACTTGAAAAAAGCCTGTTATATTCTTGAAAAAGATACAAACAAGTTATTACAAAACAGAAAGGACTGTATGTATACAAAAGCCATTTTTAATATGTTTTAGGGGGGAAACAGAATGCAGAAATGGTTAACCTAACTGTGAGAGTGGAGGAATTTTAAATAAAACTGAAGAGGTGCCTGGAAATATTCATATGAAGATAGTTTGATAAGGCAAGGCTAGTGTAACAAAGACCATAGGATCTTCTTCACTTAATTCCTGTCTGACTTGAGTATGGCTTTGCATCAGATGAGTGGGATGGAGAATTCAGTGTTAATCATTTCCCCTTTCTTGTATCTATCTTGTTGCCCTGTCTGAATTTTCATAGCTGTTACGTTTTCCTGTATAAGATTTTATACAGCTCTCTCTTCCTATACTGAAATCTCTCTTTCTTGGAGGGATCCCTTCATGGATAAACATGGAATAACAACATAAAGAGGAAACCTTTAGTCCCCCTGGACAACAGCTTAAAATCAAACATATATTGTTCTTTGAACAAAATGGTCCATTCCTATCTTCCTTTGGTTAACTGCAAGACCTACCATGATAAAAAACACTGGAATAGCTTTACCGAAGTCACTACAGGTTTCTTTAAGATGAAATACAACCCAATGCCTTTGTGAGAATTCTTCTCTTTGTCCAGAAATGCACTGGTCATTTGCATCAACTGTCTACTGAATTTGAACGCTTAGCTCCACATACATATGGCATGGCTGAAATTATGCTGCTTCTTGTGCTCATTACAGATGCAGGTTCTAAAGAATAATTCTGAGAAAAAGATGAAGCACTTCATGGGAAGAAGGTTAATTTAAGTGAATACAGTTTCCTTCATGCTTGCATACTGAGCTCAAGATCAAAGCACATTGCATTTCGGTTCTCTGTATTGCGTTTACATCTTCTTTTCAATAACAGCTACTATTACGATCATGCAATGCTTATGCTGTGTGTCTTGTGATAAGCAAATATATTTTCAATAAGTATAAGCACCTAGTTAAGATTAGCACTACATTGCACTGTTAGAACTTCCACTACACATACATAGTCAGTACCACAGGCATGTTCATACCTCTCTACAGTTGAAGTTAGTAACACCACGCTCTCCAGAGCTCTCCAGTTTTGTACAACTTACAGACAACTATACTGCTTCTTGAATTAAACCAAAAGCAATCAGAAGGATTTGAAGTATTTCTTTTACCAAAAGAAGGTGTATGTGAGTACATTTCAGTATTGGTCTGGCTGCTGTGCAGTAGATTTACATCTTACACTCTACATCTGCATCATCTTCACTCTGCTACCACCTTACAACACTACTGCTGCAACTACAATAGTATGGCAGATTTTTTTTATCCTACTCCAGCTCCAGCTGAACTTTAAAAATAAACATGATATACTATTAGTTCTCAGTAGATGTGAAAAGTTAGCAGCACTGTTTAGGAAACTGCCTTCTTATTAGCAGTATTATTCTTCTGTGATTTCAATACCTTAGCCATGCTCAGATCCTAATAGACTAGTGTAGTCACTATTCAGGCTAAAAAAAAAAGGCAAATAAAGAAGTAAATACACCTCTTCTTTACATCCAGCTTCATGCACTGTTGAAAGATCCACTTATGGGCATTTAGGTTTCCATTTTGAGAAGTGCCAATGGATTCATTCAAACTAATAGTACAGGAAGCTTACGGTAAGGGAAGTAAAGATTTAAGAAAGTACTCAAGGCTAGTTAGAAATGTCAAACCATGTAGGGTGTATATACAGATAAAACATTTTCATTTCTTAATAATATTAAAGTCTCATATCTATAATTTAAAAATACACCATCACTAGCAGACGCTGATTACCATCAACCTGTAAGTCACAGAAATATTGTGAATTTATGTAACAGCTTTTCAATGCTGTTGGCATGATTTCAAATCAGAGCGATAAAAAACATGGGCAATCAGTAGCCATTGTCTCCTTTTAAGTAAAGCACTGTGATACATGTGCCCTACAATAAGGATACAGAACCCAAAGTGCTGCTTTATTAATGGTATGAACTTGTATCAGAGCAGAACTGCCATGGCCGGATTAGCATAACTATTGTCTTAAATGGAGTAACTCTTGGTATAAGCTTAGTAAAACCAAAACATGCAAGTTGTACAAAAGAAAAAAATAACAATGGTAGCAGGAAGCCACGAGAAGCTTGTATTAAATTTCTCAAAAGCATAAAAAGAGACAAATCTTAAAGCCAGAGCTGGATCAAGATTGTTGCATCTATGGGAGAAAATCAAAAGTTATGAGGCAGAGAAAGAGGCCTATGAAAATGACATCATCTGATCTATAAAAACAAGATGGTATACAAGAAAAACAATTGGAAACAGCGCTAAAGGCGTAATAATTTTAGAGGATTTTATTTATTAACTACACATTTTATTTATGATACACATAGCTGAAGTGACAGCAGAAGAATTTTATATAGCAACAAAGATTGAAGATAGTCAAGGAAGACATAATATGTAACACGTTCCAGAGACTGACCAAGCAGCAATATAAAAGCAGATCATAGGACTTTTCTTCTTACAAATAGGTGGCATCCTAGATAAAGCATAATGAAGTACTGGAGGCTCTTTCCTGAACAAGAGGACAGCAAGACTGGCTAGTCTGGGGAAAAAAAAAAAAAAAAAGCGCAGATCTGTTCGCTATTGTCCCTCTGTAAAATATTTGCCTAAGTTAAAATTGGCTGAAAAGTCAACCAAGTCATCACCATCTTATCACATATTGCTAAAACTTTCCTTTTGGGTGTTAAGATGAGGGCTCTTCCTCCTTTCTCAGCTGATTCCATTGAGAATACTAACCTCACCAATTCTGAGAACACGGAAGAGAAGTTAACTCTTCATTAAGAGTTTACATACCTTAAAATTCCACGTCTTGCTTCTGGCAACAGTTTAATTTATCAGCAATTAATTCCTCAAGCAGTACAAAAAATGGATTTAGCTCATATTTTTCAACATTTTTAATAACCATCTGTGATAGTGCTAAGAATCATACAGTACACTATATAATTTTACTCTTATCTTTCCTAAGAGATACCAAGATGGAATCAACCATTTTGTCAGCTGAAAAGTAAACTCTGTATCATCTATTGGATTCTACAGACAAAAGAAGAATGTCCCTTCAAGATCATTGTAGACACCTTCTCACACTGGATGAGGAAACACTTGAAAACAGTCTATTCTACAAAGCAGCTTGGCCTGGATATGTCAGAGATATGAAATAAGCGGATCTAGCTAGTTCATCAGTTTTACCCATCACTGGCTCAATAGCAAGACTAGCAGCTGTAGAGAATACTGAACCAGCAGACCATATAGTCAAAAGGACAAACAAATTGGTATCAGCTAGACACACTATGAGAAACTACAAACAAGGATAAGATCAAGGACGTAAGTAGTTTCACATTTGCTGTGGGTATAACCAAGATAAAAGGCCAAGAAAATATTTTACAAGATGCTGGGAAAACAGAAAATCTACCTTGCAATACAGAGCAAGGAAACAGAAAATCTAGATCTACATATCTTGAAGTGGATCTCAGTTTGTTTCCGACACATCTTAAAACTAAATATACTTCACTATACAAAAGAGAGACAGACAAGAACCTTCACTGGGGCTCCAGCTATCAAATCTTTAGTTTTGTACAAATACAAATTCACCTTGGAAAGGTGTTCTGATGACATTTTCCACTAATATAAAGCTCCAGAACTCATTAGTGTAACAAACAGATGGTTGTCCATAGCTGACATGGAAAGATGTGCTTTCCTCTGTAACTAAACAGTCCAACAAGCTTCAGTGAGTTTTCTGAACAAACTCCGAGCATCGCCTATTTTTATGATGTGACATAATTTACAGCAAGCATATACTGTGAAGAACTGTGCTCACGAACTAACTGCTTTCTTTGGTGTTATTCTCTCTTCACTGCATTTTTAAGTGGGATTGAGAGAAGACAACTAAAATGAGACTCAACGTGCTATAGGGTTGAATAGCCTCAAGGGTTTGATTGTTAAGATTTATGTTGTGGGTAAAGGGCAGAAGAGAAACAAAGTTCCAAAGTGGTAAAAAGGATAAAAAGAAAGAAAAATTGACCATGACATCAAAATAAGCGAGGCTCTTCTCATAGTCCTGACTATATTTTTTGATCTTTGGTGATATTTCAGTGATAGGATTTTGTTTAGATGTAACAGATTTTATTGACAAGAAACATAAATACAGTTGAGGTATGCTTGATACGACAACCAAGTTCTCCCTTGCTTCCAAGACAGTCTGGTACCAGGATGTGCCAGTGATTCTAGTCTGAAATAGATTGATCCCCCACAGAGATGTCAACACATGCTTTTAAGCATTAACTATCAAAAGCAAGACAAGGTAACTACAACACAAAATGTATTAGTTTTCTCAATTTCTGATTCCACATGTGCCATTATGTCCCAAGCTGGGCAAAAACATTTCTGAAGAACAGTGAATTCACTAGAAAATATAGTGAAGTTTTGAAGAGTATTGAAGCGCGTGGAGCTACTCACATGTTACAAGATGAATTTTCTACATAGCTGGACAAAAGAAGCGTGATAGCAGAATACCAGAAAAGTCAAATACAGTGTTTGACATCTCCTGAGATACACTAAAGGAACTCACTATAAGATACAGTAACTAAGCACTAAATTTACAGAACTGGAAGTCAATTTTGCTCAACCTGCATTTAGGATAGAAAAGATGCAAGACTCACATTCAGCTTTCCCTCACAGGTTCCACATCTGTTCCAAAAATTTAAACCTACACATTGTATGAAGTACATGACCACGTGCAGTAAAGTTTCCTGGGACATGCTGTTCCTCATTATTCTGTTGAAACCCTTCTCATTTGTAAGCAGTTCTTCAACATTCAGTGAGCCAGTAAGAAATATTTAATGTTGTCAAATGCTACGTGGCAATACTGAACCGAGTTTAAAATAAATGGAACCCTCTAGAAGCCACAAAGACTATTTAAATACTTATTTTTTTCTCCCTTCTAATACCACAGAAAGAAATACCCACAGGTCTTCTCTCTCCAAAAAAGGTCCCCTAAATGAACCTTCACACAAATCACACCACCTGAGATGCTGAATGATGACAGATAATAAAAGATTTATATAATATAACAGCTTCTGAAATCTGAACTTCAAAGCTAAGTACGATATTAAAAACATCAGTAACTGTTTTTGCTAAATTTAGGATGTTCAAATCTGGAAACATAGCTTGAAAATGTTAGATGAAGACATTTTAGAAATTTATGAGCTGAAAACAGCAGTTGGAATAAGAATCATTCTACATGACTGCTACAGTAGAGTCCTGCATCATATTACTGACATTTCCCCTAATGAGCACTTACCAGAGCAACCTCATCACGGGTTACCCAGGCAAATTCCAGTTTAGAGCATAATTGAATGAAGGTGCATGTGATTATCAGAAAGAAAAATAGGTTTTGTTCAGACACGAGCAAGGTCTGTCTCCCTGGAGCTCTCTAATCCCAGTCCTGGACAACCACTAGAGTGTAGTTAACAATTCCAGTGGCATTGTCTAGTTTGACAGGGTCGTGGTCCAGCAATGCTCCAGGGCAAGGTGTGTAATAGTACCATGAGCCAAACAGTATTTTTTTTAAATCTGTATGTCTCACCACAGGGTGCTTATGTTAGGAGAAGGCTTGCATGTTCCCACATGAAAAAAATAATTTCTCATCAGTATAACCTCTGAGTAGAGTCCTGTACCAGCACACACATACACACTATAAACAGTTTTATTCTGGCTGTTGTGATTGCAAAGCATTTATTTCCTGATAATAAACTCTGCTGTTTTCAACAGATTTTAAAAATCTCATTCATTTAAATGCACTGATGTTACTATGTAAATATCCACGGTCCATGAGCTCTAGGATTTTGTTCTTAGACACTTCCTTTCTTTTAAGATTAATCATGACAGCTTTGCTGCTTCTCCCAACACTCGCGAATACACTAGAGAAATTAGAAACGTGCACTCCATTTATGTCAAAGAAATACGGTACGTGGTTACCGAGAACTTACTAGACCCTACTGAAGTGCTGCACAAACAGCTGTCCCTCAAATTTGCCAAGCAAACAGACTTAAGCAAATATAAGCTTTACAAGTCTCCACACACCTCATGCCTTGCCCGAAGTTATCACATCTATTCCCTGTTGTCTGTGATCCAGGGATTTTGTGTGACAAAGCCATCTTTTCATCACATTCTTTGGAACAAAAAAAAAAAAAAAAAGCCTTAGTTATTATTTCTATCTTATTCTGATCTGACAAACCCTAAGCCAAGGTTTGTATGCCTACAAAGTTACAGGAGTCCTCAAAGATCACTGTGTACCGACTTATGCCTCTCCATTTCTAAATTTAAGCCTTCCAGCTTATTCCTAGCAATGCATTTCAGGCTTTCAAAACTCACTTCATCATTGTCGCGTAACTTCTTGCGGTATTGATATTCATTATTCTTAAGTCTTCGCAACAGTTTTGCTCACCGCCACCTGTCACAGCCCTCAAGACGCCATTCAATGTCCTGAATATTTGAATTACACACTAACACCAGAGTCCTGTTTCAACATGTTGGGTGGATATGGAATGGAGGTCTTGCACTTGAACCACACAAATCAATGGCGCATTTCAAAAAGGTAACATGAAAGATTTATTAACCAATTTGCAGAGTTCACATATATTGCTTCCTAACAGTAGTTTAATAGTGGTGTATTTTTTTGAAATAATTCATCATATTCTGAAAGGATTTTGGTTTGCATTCTAACTAAAATCTCAAGCTCGACTTCATACTGAAACCTGACCACACACCACACCCCCCCCCTTTGCTCTGAATTCCTTTATATTTCCCATTTTTAGACCTTTCGTTACATAGTAGCTCCTCTTAGCTCAATGAGTGCTTTCAGCAAGCAGCTCACAGAAAGCTGTCACCAATAACATGGTTGACAAACCACTGGGACCAACAGCATCCAGAATGAACTGACATCCAAGATGCTACTTAATAGCTGTTGAAGTCTCTCAACAAGGCTTTCTTAGTGGCCAATATTATTATTCGTTTCTATTCAGACAGGCTCTCCATCCAAATAAGCCATTCTCTGTGATCTTTTGCATTAAAAGGGCAAGAGCTATTATTTTCCTATGTCTGCCTGAATTGAAAGCAACACAACACGCTAACACAGAATTGGTAGCAATCATCCCATAGACGACCCCACAGCACTCTAATGATCTATCCATCATTCAAAAATCAATTCAAGAGATGTGCCTACTTTTAAATGAGGTACAAAAGCCACACATATGAGCTGCATTAAAGTTTTAAGTAAACAGCTGAAAGCACTGGGTTCTACAAAGCACTCCCCCCCCCCCGCCTTTTTTTTTTAACCTCCATATTTTCTTTTTTTAATCAGAGATTAACTTAACGCCAATTACAAACATATCACCTTTTAAAAAATCACAACCATAACCTGTTCAACAGACCTTAGGTTAAAACTCAAGCATAAAATACTGTCTCTTTTCACAGCCTCAAAGGTTTCCTACCGTGCTGGGCACCATAGGTATTATTCCCTTTCTATTGCAAGAAAAACGGAATTGAGGAAGTAAAAATCTACCCAGGTCAAAACCCTCGAGTATAGTGAAATAAAGAAATTCAGAGATCTCAAGAAGTACGTGGGGATAGAAAAGATACAGAGAATAAAATAAAGTCTGAATCATTGTACAACCTACGTGCTTTTTCCTTTTAAGTGAATGCTGACAAGGGACTGCAGCCTAAACAGCAATGAACAAAAGTTAACACTGGAAATCAGTCTTCAAATGCATATCTACACTTTCAAAAGATGTTAGCATTTGATTTCTCTGATAATGCTATGTTGTTATTACTGTTATAAAAAGATGCTGCAATTAAGGTCAGCTTACCTCACTATTCTTCAGGTACACATAAAACTCAGTACATTGGCCAATACATAAATGGCCTAAAAATATATTATCACACTGTTCCATATGCTGTTACTTTAGCCAGCAACGTATAATTTCTATCTGGAAAAGATACTGGTTCTGGTGCGTTCAGCACTCCTGTCCAACAAAACTCTTCCCTATAAATCTGTGTTCCAGTACGTGACTAGTGAAAACACTTCATTACAATACTTCATACCACCAATATTTTACAGCAGTGTATTCTCGTGTCAAAAATATGGAAGATGTGCAACTTCAACTCATCAAATAGAATCCATCAATACAGCAGCTAGATTAGAAATCTAATTCATTTTGTGCATATACTGAACACTGATGGAACAAGGTTCAGCTGTGTGAATAAGCCATTTATTTTGTTGTCCATAAGAAAACAAAGTAACACTTAAGCATAACCAAAAACTATACGTTCATTTGCTTAGGCACCGAATGAACTTTTTGTCCACTGATAACAACTGCAGATTCCCACTAGTTCTGCTTCCTCTGCGAGTCTATGAAAGTACGTGCTACCATAACTATGCTACAAGATGCGTAGATTGGTTGCTAAAATATCTTCCATATTTTTGTAGATCTTAATCTAGTGAGAATCACACTGTTTTCAGGGAAAAAAAAGGGGGGACTAACTAGTGTTCTACATTATGGAAACAGCTAAATTTCTAACACAATTTCAGGCTGTTGCTAACATGAATGTAGCAAAGAATTCACCTTGGATTCTGAAGTAGTTAACAAAGACTTTTTCTCCCCAGGTCAAGTTTTTCTTCACGAACACCACCGCAGTGGAAGCGGGGGAGCAGAGAGAACCCTGCCAACTGCCGGGGACTCCCTAGAAATGGGTAACTCCATCCGACCTAACACTTCAATGCCCCTCTTACTACTGCACTCTATTGCTGTGCTGTCCTGGACTCACACACTTTCACGCTCACAGGAGATACAGACCTCTACACGGGAAGCCGAGTTTCCAGGGGGTTACTGATTGTTTAATTCTGTTGGATTACTTCTGTTTTATCCACAATGTTTGAAAAAAACAGAATACACAGAAGCCACCACAGTGTATCCAGGTTCACCTCCTCTCACAGCTCCCGAGCCATCAGTACCTTCTCCTCTCCTCCCAGAGCTGAGCCTTAATTGACCGACACATTTCAATGACAACATGCATTACAGAAAGAAGAAAAATGGAAGTAGTAGGACAAATCCCCAAATGCCAGGACAATATGGTCCACAGCCATATTGGGTAAATACTGTAAAAACAACCAAAAAAGCCATCTGCTACTTTCAGGAAAACCTATGATGAAGCAAGCAGTATTCCAGGGAACATCCCACTTGGTAAATAGCAGAGTGCTCTCTTATCTGAGACAGTCTACTTAAGGAAACACAGTTGAGCGTTAATCAGGCTCACCTAGGCCTAGGGTTTTGGCAGCCAGAAAAGTGCTCTTGTATTTCTACTTTATCTTGTTAAGTGGCACCTTACAAGAGACAGAACAATAGGATTAATGGTTATTTTACCTATAGACCTGAGGGCAGCACACAGAAAATACCCACAACAGAAATCTTCTCAGTAACAGGAAAAGCTCAGCAGCATATTTCAAGAAGGCCTGGGTTTGAGGCAGAGTGGCTGAGAGGATCAGTAAATTTACATCTGAACTAAGATGTAAACAAATGCTAAGGATTTTACTCCCCAGCAGTTACTTTGAATAAATCAGCTCCACTCAGCAAATAAGATTTCACAATACCAAAAAGCCCCCAAGACTTATAGTAACCCCCTAAGCGAACAGTTTAGCACTAGTGATTCCCCTTATTTGTCAAGTTCACGTTTTTTTCAGTAATATTTTTATACAAATTAAATCTTAAAAATTTGGACTTAAGATCAAAGACTCAGGAGGAAAGCTTTCTTCAGGGAAGAGTGTTTTGCATCACACCTTATATGTGTGTCATCTCGTCCCTGTATCCTATGCTTGCTCTGAATCAGGGTCACATCGGAAATTACTGTAATCTGTCTTGCTTTTCAACTGGACGATCACTGTATGAGCCAATTTTACAGTTTTAATTGTGTTTAGTGACTAATTTACCATAGCTTTATACTGCAGTAACATATAAATGCACCTCTCAAGAAAGGCTGCAGCTGCTGGTACAAGTTTTCCCAGAGCTCAAATACAATCTCTTGGGAGTAACAAAACCAAAGAAAAGGTTGAAACTGGCAAAGGGAAAACTTACCATGGATACTGTACCAATCCCTGCCTGTGGAAACGTTAAACAAGTCAGATATATACGCATACCCTACTGAGGCACGATTTACTCACTGAAATAATTCATAAATGCATGATCTGTTGGAGATTATAAACAGTTTTCTCCCTAAAATTCCTCGGTTTTCCCTCAATGCTTAAACTGTTCAAGTATTCTGTCCTTTTGGCAGCTAATAAGCACCTAGTTCTCATATATCTAACACTAATGAAGGATTTTCTTTTGTCCTCAGCTACAGCCGTGAAAAATGCATTATTTATCTTGCTGGCTTGGTAAAACAAGAAGAGTGAATATAGAATCATAGAACGGTTTCAGTTGGAAGGGACCTTAAAGATCATCTTGTTCCACCCCCCCTGCCATGGACAGGAATATACTGTGCTCTCCAATTTTTCGACCTTCTCCAGGCTAGTGTCTCCCAAAAAAACCAACCTGTTGCTTATTCTGTTGTAGTTAAGGAAAGTTTCTCTTCCTCACTGAAGAAACCATAGACAATTTCCACGGTAGCTACGATCTTCGTTACAAATAAACTAATGCTACACCTTGATTCCCATGGTATTTCGAGCAGATTAGCAATAAAATTGGCGACTCTTTTGTTCTACATTGAAATGATCATTAGCAAGATGATAAATAGTCCCCCTGAATTTTGCAAGAGGTAGCAGTAATTAAGCTGTACACAGTTAATGTACACCTTTGCAGCCTTTCTGCAGTGACACCAATTATATTTCCTTTATTTAAATAATACTGTTCTTGTCCTGATGATCAAAAAAAAAAAGCAGCTGACAGCACTGAGACCATGGTCTCCAATAAGCATTTTGTAATTTCACAAATATATATTTTAGTTTTTCCAAGGGGCTACTACCCATGCACACAGAGCAACAACTACATTCATGCTTCCTTCAGAGTCCACGTGTCATGAAATTTAGAAAAAATATTGGTCCCTTTTTATTTTAAAAGTGCTTTTTAATAGACACACGTTACCAAATATTAATCCATTTATTTTTAAACCATTTTTTAAAATTATTTATTTATTTAGACTTTAACTTCCTAATCTTCCTTGGACCACACTTTTCTAGTGTGGCTCACCAGTGGGCTACAAATCAGTGCCAGGCAAAAACCTCTGTTGCCTGACTGAAATTTACTGCTTTGTCTCCAGGAAATCTTGAACGTTGCATGATAAATGGTCCATGACTTAATAGCATTTTAGCATACCACAAGTGTTGAAGCGGAAGGTTTTAAGCACTGCTGAGCCAGCCCATGGTTGCATTAAAGATTTAGCAATTCAGAGCTATAAACTACAGTTTATTCATTTCTCAGTCATAAGTTAAGTACCCACATCTGAGCTCTGGAGTAAAACACTAATGCTAATAATTTTCATTTTATAGTCTGAGCTGTTTATCTATTGCTTACATGTAAAATTGCAATCAAATACATTTCAGAAAGGTCAAAGAAATGGAATAAAATAGGGCTGAGCATTCTGCATTTTCAGATAAGTTTGAAAAATCATCATATTTTCTGGTGAAGCTGAAATCATTTCAACCTCTCAAAAGGAGTGCATTTTGCTTTGCTTCCAGACCAATAATTCATTTTCCATTTGAGCAAACCTCAAGATACATAGAGATTTACCTAGAAGAAGCACGCATGGCACTGTGATCCTGCTAGCTCGCTACAAATTACTTTGTAGAAACAGAAAATATACAACTGGTTTGGGAGCTATGCACACATTTTGCTATCTGATTATTGCCAAGTAGTTAAAAAAAACTTAAAACTCTATGCAAAGCTACCTTCTGTCCCACTTGGCTGGTTTTTAAAAGTATTAACGTAGCCACTATTCCAGAATCTGTGATAACACAAACCTACAAGTACTCCATGACTAGCACAGAAGATGCTGGTAAGTGTTTCCCATTTCTGGTTCACTATAGCAATGTTGTGCATAGGTCTATGGTGTAGACAGAAGGCTGTAAGATAATGGTGCAAAGGAAGGATGGATTTTGATAATGGCATGAGAAATGCATAACTCACTTTTCCTTTCTGTCAGAAGTGTCTGGACAACTCACTTAGTATCTTGGTATTTCAGGCACCACAGATCTCAAAGTCCATTCTTGTATTAGATGCATGCTGTAAAGACTCATGAAACAGCGTTAGAGAAGCTAGCTCGTAGGGCGATGAGTTTATATCAGTACTATGGACCAAATATATTGATATTTACCACTGTTAACTTTCTACAGTTCTGAAAAAAAAAAAAAAAACTTACATACAATAATGGCCTAGCTTCCATTGTTCTCTGCTTAAGATATGACAGATGTTACATAGAAACAAGACAGTCAAAAGATCGGAGCATTATTTTGCTTTATATGTATCTTAACAGTCTTCTGTGATTTATAAGGCTGAGGAGAGTCACTAGGTTCTCCAGTAGGACGTGAAACAAGTAGGAAGTGAATTAATGCAAATCCTTGTGGATATAATAAACCTGAAGAAGTCACATCTTTACTGACCTCAAAATGGTCAAACAGAAGCAAATTGCAACCCAATACATATGAGACACAAGAGTTCTAGAATTCCCTCTATGAAAATTATTCATAAGACTTACATTTAACATTCAATTCCATAAAATGGCAAACTGCATTTAGAGTGTGAAGATCTAAGGTTTACTCTCAAAATATTTCTTTTAAATCAAGTTTATACTGAAGCATGACTTTACACATGCAAAATAATCTATGAATTCCATCAGC
Source organism: Fratercula arctica (assembly GCA_947846985.1). Lineage (NCBI taxonomy): Eukaryota > Metazoa > Chordata > Aves > Charadriiformes > Alcidae > Fratercula > Fratercula arctica. The sequence goes on along the minus strand of CANTUZ010000006.1, from coordinate 29,291,560 downwards.
AACATGCTATTAGACTGAGAGAAACATGCACACCTAGCAAAAAGAGAAAAAAGTAAAACCTGTCTGCCCGCACCCGAACAGTGATGACAACAAGAATCCCCTTGTAATTATGCTACTAAAGCAAACAGGCAACCTTTTCTCTGAATCCATAACTATTACCACAAAATGCACCGCATCATAGCTATATTAGTGTTTATTTATGCCACACATGTGCTTACATATTGAGACAAAGCACACTAAGGTGAATGAAAAGACTTCCATCGATTCCAAATGGCAACGGATCATCCACGAAACAGCAGCATACTAAAATTCAGGAAAGTTAAGCAAGTCATCATAGAAATATTGGCACATAGCACAAAAGATTAGCTGACTTTTGGATGTGCAATAAACATTCCAAATTCAATTAATGACAGCCAGCTGTGACATCATTTTTTCCTATCGGCATTATCAGAAAGATGAAAATAAAGCAGAAAAAAATATCTGCTTTAAATTAGAAAAATATAGCTTCACTCCTTTGTTGCTTTAAATCTCATTCCCAGTGGGGGGAAAAAAAATAAATCATACAGCTGATCTGCTCACTGTCTTATACATAGGAATATAAACTTACATGGAACTAAATAAAGTATTTTACATATACACACACAAAAACACTAGTTTTGTGCATTTACATGGTAAGCATTTGTAGGAACAGAAAATGAAATGGTTATTGCACAGACTGTGCACACTTCAAAAAGTTCAGATGTGACAGGTATCAGTCTAGCAATAAGTCATATAATGTATTGAGAGCATATATGTGTATATGAGAGCATATATTACTGCACCTATAAAAAAGGACGCAGGAGCAAAAGAGTGGAAGTACATCTACGACTGAAGAATTTGGTGCAGTATCTGTGTGGAGATGACGTTTAAGCGTCATGCTCTCTCAAATCTCCTTTGTATGCAGAATCCCTCTAAAGGTGTCATAACTGGCACATTAATAGCTGTGCATACATGGTAGCCTTTGGAAATCAGAAAATCAAGTTGTACAAAAGAAGAAAATTTGTTAGAATATTACCTTTGACCTTTCCAGAAAGGCATTAATGATATTGAATGTATAACATTCATCATCTGAAAGAAGTCTCATTTTTCAAAGACTCCATCACACACACGGAAGAACGCACTCCAACATGTATCAACTCGCTCATACAAAACTGTCCACTGTGGTTTTTTTTTTTTACAATCTGAGGCACCTTCTGATATGCTACCTTTCTTGTAGTCATGGACCTCTCAGCAACAGACAGCTAATACGTCCATTCACAGATATCTTAGCTGAAAGACAGCTGGACACATTTCCCATTCCCCACATACAGCATATCCGATACAAGTACAATCCTCGTCTGGGGCCATGATTTCCAGTCAAAAAAAAAAAAAAAAAAAAAAAAGGCACGTGAAGAGAAGAAAACAACTTCAAAATTCATGAAAAGTTAAACAATGCAGCAAAAACCAGGAAACGTCCACAAAAATACACCAGAAAAATCAGTAATAAAAATGGAGACAAGACCAGAAGCTAATCAGAACTAAGTACAGCAGAGACAATTGCCCATTATTTTATGTCAGCAATGAGAGGAAGCATAAAATCATTGGGCATACAGTGTGACAAAACATAAATTCAACCTGTAGTAGGGATTAAACATGCAAAAAGTCCAAACTGATCAACTGTGAAATGGAGATCACCTGCTACTTCAAGAACTATAATACTAGGATTCAATTTTATATTATGTATATATGATGATTAACATTTGTTTAAACTCTGCTGAATCTGCCAAGGAAGACAGCTTCGTCTAAACAATGGAGGAAAAACATGGAAAAAACAACATATAAAAAACTTGTGAATTAAGGCAGTAGAATCCAAATTGTTAGTCTTATACAGAAGCAACCTAGTGTTTAATAACACTAAATAGTCCTAAAAGGTCCACAGGGGAGAACAATTATCCCAAGCACTTGGACAATTCTGAAAGTCCTCCTGGGTGGCTGCATTTTAGTTGCCTAGATGCTTTTAAAAAAGCTGTCATATATCATACATTTTTGTTTATTTTCTTGTTATAATAAAAAAAAATTAACTTTCTCAGTGTGGAGAGGTTATCAATGTAGATAGAAAAGTAGACTGACCCTCCAATATGAAAGGGTCTTTATCTACAAAGCTGTCTTAATTTCTAACCCCGCTTCAGTGGTTATTATTGGTCACTACGAAGAAATGGAATTGTTGAAGCACGAGGCTGCACGGGCTTCGCATCCCCAAGAACGACAGGCAACTGTGGCAGTTGTGTGGGCCAGAGCTTCTTTCACATTGCAATACTGAGAGAATTTTGGAGTGAAGAAATCAGGTCTGGGATAATAGGGTAAAAGGGCAGCTATAAATTTAGTTCTGCCCAGAAACAAGAAATACAGGACAGCTGTAAGATAGAAAAACAGGCCTGAATACTAATGAAACTGCGGTAATGGAATATGAGCAGACAGGACGATTACTAAAAACACATCTCAGTGTTATCTTCTGAAGATAGTTTCAGATTGAACCATGAAAATCACTGAATGAAAATTCAGAAGCTTTTCTGACTGGAAAATCAAAGGAGGCAAGATAACAGCAACACCGATGGATAACAAAATTACTATTAACTCAGGAATCAAGAATCACAAGGATCTGGGGATCATCATACACCTTTGCAAAATTTCTGCCACCGATGGTCTCTATAATTCATTTGCTTACGGCAGTTGCTGCAAAAAGACTAAGATATAATAAAACATTATAAAATTCACGGAACTCTTAGTAGCAGCTCATTTTGCATTATCTTGATCATAACATGCTGGGAAAGCAGACCATTAATACTCTGCAAATAGGACTGGGTGCTGTTTTATTACAGGATGGTGTTCTAATTGTCCTTGCTGCTACAGCAATCATTCATATCGGAAAGCACTTAGCCCAGGACTAAATAAGAGGCAGTTGCTCTACACTAAGAGCTGTGAAAGGTTTCTTTAATATGTTTCTTTTAAACAAAGTACTTCGAGGAGCTAATGTGAAGCAGATGTTTCTGAATTACCCCAGAGAATACAAAAAGACCTATTTCATCATTATGTGGAATAAGGTATTACCCAAGGCAAATGCTGGTAATAAAATTTTCCCACAGGATTCCTGTTGATATTAGGGATATTATCTTACCCTAAATATACCAAGAACTTAATTTTCATAAATGAAGCAAGTACACAAATTTGCTGGAAGGCAATAGCAAAGACATTAAAGCACCTTTGAAAAACTAACAGGTTTCCTACATAGTTTGCAATTTGCAATGGCTTACATAACTTCTTTAAGCAATTTCCTCAACTCTAACAATTCCAAAACTCAAAAAGATGATTTATTTTTTTTTAATGCCTAAAAAACGGGGATTGCTCTGATCCTGGTAATTCCAAAGAAAGTCCCATAAATACCATATCCTATTCCATACATTCCTCAAAGTCCCTTAACTTTAGTGTTCTATGATTAAACCTGGTCAATTAATTATCCAGAAAAACCCAGGCTGGTTTCTGGGTTTGGAATCTGAGGCTGGATCCTGCGGGAAATCTAATAACAAGTCCTGCTCTGGAGAGGCTGACGTGAAAGGAATAGGGCATTTTGAGTCAGCAGGGGTTGGAGGTCATTCTAGATGAGGACTTCCACTAAGGATGCTACTTTTTTGCCGAAACATGGTAGGCTCAGGTAAGGGAACCACCAAGCCAGCCAGTTTCTCCTTAAGAGCTCCAAGAAGTTAATTTGAAAATTCTGAATAGGAGAAACCGATCCTCCCTTCCAGCCTGGGTAACCAAATGAGCCAGGCCATTGCCCCCCTCACCCACTCACTTGCACAGAGGTGCGCTGAGGAAGGTGGGCAGTTCACATGCAGCCATTTATACCCAGACGACGTTACAACCACAGCAGTTCAAGTGCTGTTCAGACACAAGCGTGTCAGCTTGAGCACTGGGAAATCACGACCAGTACCAGGGAGACAATTACCTCACACTTCTTTCCATTTATGTTGAGCACGTCTGATGCAGCAGACAACCAGACCAAGTAATTATCCTTTAAAAAGGGACAAGGCACAGCAATGAATGAATATATATTGTCCATATAAATCAGCTTTAACAGTTTTTATTTTATACTCAAGAATCTGTAAAGAAATGACAGTATGTTTTTGCAATGTCACGGAGGGCACTGCTTCTCATGAACCTGGGATGTTACACACATTTCCCAGGAAGCAGATTTGGACCAGAGAGCTCTAGTATATGCTCAGTTAAACTAAGCATTATAATTCACTTAAACTGTTGTTTAGAAAAAACAAGCGCTTAGCGATCTGCAAGTTACACAGCATAACACCCATCAATACATCATTTGTAAAGAAGACCTACATATAGCACTGATTTTTCCTGGGCATCAGACCCCTGAGCTGCTTTCACACCTCACTCATTACTTTACTTTTCCAGTTATTTGCAAATATGACTTCTTAATATAAACTGTGGATTCTGATCCTTAAAACCATCAAAGTCAGTGGAAGCATTTTGAGGCCACAGAAGATTTCCTGGGGGATTTAAAACATAAAACCTTTATACAAGAACTAGGACAGAAAACAATTTCCCTCTGTTTTAAACAACTAGAGAAATAATTATTGTTAATATGGCTTAAATACTTAAATGTTCTATGTCTGTAAGATACCAGAATGCATCAGCCAGTGTACGATAATGTGAGCATAGAAGAAAAAAATACATTATTGTCAGGTAACTATGACGCAATCTTCTATTATACAATTTCAGGGATATTGCAACATAGAAGAATGAATGCTGCTATACTGCTGCAGGAAAGTTAGTATGAAGATCACAGCTTTGGTTTTCTTGTTCTCTGCATATTTGAAGCAAAAAAAAAAAAATCCACTTTTTTCTTTTAGGCTCCTTTTTCAGCCAAAAATACAAAAAACAAAATGACATTTCCATTCTGAGATTAATGGCTACATGTTTTTGAACAAGCATTTCTGAATTTTAATCTATTTCAATGCATTATTTATATTTACCTAATCACTTGAAAAATCCTCCCTCACTCCTACCATTTTCCTAAAGCAAAGCAAAGCAATGTTTCAGGAAATTACTTTGTACTTTTAATAAAGAGGTATTTCCATATTAAAAATCTGGGGAACAACTACAATCACAACAGAACACATGGTTTTAAGGGACTATTTGTTATATTATAGTAAGAAATTAATAAAGAAGTTGGCCTTAGAACTAAATAAGCTAAAAACTTTCTTTAAAGGATACCAGTGAAGTTTATTACAACATAGTCTCCAGTCATTTCTCTTGCATACACATACGTTGCTGAAGATCCAACAGGATTTTATGAGCAACACTCATTGATTGGGCAAAAATTGTTTACATTTTTAAACATCACCTCCCTATTGCACAGTTTCTAAAAAAACCTGCATTTGTATTTCTCCCAGACCTATTTTTGAAATGCTATGGTCCTTTGAATCATTACTTCTATCATATATAAAGGCTTTAAAAGTATTAACAAGCAAAACCAAACATACCTTTTGTCCTTCCTTTTGGGCTCTTAGTAAAAACCATGATTTCCATGGAATCCAGGACATCTTTTTCCTCCAAGTCAGTCACCAAATGACTTTTTATATCAAGTCAGTCACTGGATGATTTTAGCGTGAATCATTAGGTGATAGAGTTATTTATGCTTTTATTTCCCCTGAACAAAGCTGAATATGTTGCTTCCATAGTCTGGTGAAAAAGTAGGCACATTCCTAGAAACGGTTGAACAGAACTTTAATTTTAGAATTTGGTTCTTCAAAATACTCCAAAAAAGCATATGCATTGTGATTACCTTGGGAACTGCTATGCTACCTCAAAAACAGATGCTAAACAAAGAGAGCATTAATTACAGAATAAGGGCCCACTAAATCAGATTTGATGCTATGGCACTGTTGTTATTGACATTCCTATTGGTTTACAAGAGAACAGTAAATACCTAGCAGACGAATCATACATCACTTTCTGTCCCTACATGGTTGAACTTAACACCTTACCACCATGTAGTAGTAACAAAATCAAGCAGTGACAACCCGTTCTTCCATTGTTGGTTTATAACCAGTTTCAGTACAGTTCACATGGATGATCATTGTGTTACAAAAGCAGAGCCATTTGAGCAGTGCATTATGAACAGGTAATTTCAAATAATGATCTAATTGAATAAGAGATCTCAGTCAAGGTGGTAGACATCTTGCTCAAGTGCCATTTTAAAAACCTGGAAAACATTATTTCAAGTGTCAACAAGAATGAGGAAGCAAGAATAAAGAAAGGCAATGCCCTGGTTTCAGCTGGGATAGAGTTAATTTTCTTCCTAGTAGCTGCTGTGGTTTGGATTTAGCGTGAGAATAATGTTGATAACACACTGTTTTAGTTGTTGCTAAGTAATATTATGTCAAGGACTTTTTCAGCTTCCCATAGAAGCTGAGAGGAAGCAGAGAGAAGACAAGCTGGCCAAAGGAGTAATCCATTCCACAGATGTTATGCTCAATATATAAATGGGGGTTGACTGGGGGGCAGTGATCCATGATCACTGCTCAGGACAGCCTGGGCAACCAGTCACCAGGTGGTGAGCAATTGCATTGCATCACTCATTTTGTATATTCTTTTACCGTTATTATTAGTATTTTCTCTTCCATTACTGTCTTTATCTGAAACAATGGAGGTTTTTTTTTCTTTTTCTCCCTCTTCTCTCTGTGCCACTGGGGGGTGGGAGGAGTGGGTGAATGGCTGCATGGCCCTAGTTGTGGCTGATGTTAAACCACAACAAGCAACTATTTGAAACTGTTTCATAAGAAAAAAAAAAAAACCAACAACCAAAACCAAGAGAGTCAACGACATAGAAATTCTTAGAGTTCTGTTTTAGAAAAAGCTTTCCTGGGGTTCACATAGCTTCATCTTGGTTTTCCACTCATTCTGCTACAAACACTGATGCCATTTTCAGAACTACTAATCCCACATACACACACTACAGTACAGTTTCTTCCAGTATAAATTCAACCTAAGGATTTTCCACAACCGGAGGTCAGACAGTAGCTAACTCACAACATTTAATTAGGCAATCTATACTACAAATGAAAAACACAGATTGATGGGAAAAAAATTCAGACACCAAATATTAGACAAGAACACATACTCACTTGAGTAGCATCCAAAATTATACTTCTGTCTTTACACTAAGCTATTTTCTCGAAAGCAACATCTTTAAAAGTACAGTTACACTGTGATAACCCCAATATATACAGGAAAAACAATGATTAAGACAGATCACACCTTTCCATCTCACAGATTCCTAAGCTGCTTTATAAAAAACAGACGCTACCTGAGTGAAACGTATTTTCCTACCTAGAAAGCGCAGAGTGCAGAACAGCAGAGGAACAAAAGGCAACTCTGGCAGAGGACATGGGGGGCCTGTGTTTACACACAGCAGGATTGTTTGGACTAAGAGGTTTGTAGCAAAAACAACTGGAAAAAGGCCGTTCTCCCTTAATTTCTCCATACGGCCCTTCTTTATCACTGATAAAGTTTTTCTTGTGCAAAATTATCTCCAAAGAAGGACTTGTAGAACTTTTTTGCAACAACTCTTGCCAGGCCACCTTTGTGTGCTGTCCTTGGTTACTCCTGATCTCTCCCCATTTTTTTTTGTCAGGATCCAGGTGGCCAGAGGGACCATTTGTTACAATTCGATGACATTCTCAATAGGCACAGCCCCCTGCGATCAGTCTCTGTGCTGTTAGCAGCAGCCCGCTTCTCAGGCTGAACCTGTCAAGTGCCAACACCAGGGGGCTTACCAGACATCTGTTTAAATTAAGACACCCAAATTCCTGCTGATTAATTACCTTTTTCTATGAATAAACAGGAGTATCATGAGTTAATTAAGGTACATGTTCAATTTATCTAATTGGTGTCAGGTGCACTACTTCGTATCAGATGCAAGGAAAGAGAAATGCTCTGCTGCTTTAGGACACATCCAGCACTACACGCAGCACATACAAACCGACAGACTCTGGTTTTATCCATGTAGCCATTGAGATAAACACTGGGCAAAAACTCTACACACGCTCTTGCAAACCACAAAATTAAGCAGTGGACAAACTAAATTTATCCTACCACTGATTCAAAAACAACTCTTCAAATGAATTCGACTCAGTCTTAAAGCCCTGTATTACAAGCAGAAAGAGCCAACCAGACGTGAAAATTCTAGCTGGCTTCCTGCTTAACATTTCTAAAGGTTGGTTTTTCTTTTTTTTAATAAGCATAACTTGAAAACTGAAACTAGCGACTACAACGTATTAGCTTTGAAGAATTAATACAGTAGTGACAAGAAAGCCATTATCTCCTATGAATATTCATGGCCTGAACTATCAGGAAAAGTTACTTTCAGTCTATTCTAGGTCTTCAGCATACCCTGAAGAAGCTCCTGCTGTCATCTGAGTGGAAGGTAGCTGACTAGGTGGCAGGAATCTCCCAGGCAAGCACATCCTCTGATTACACATATTGCCCGAGTGAGTCATGCCAGAGACAGCTTCAGTTCTACAAGTTCTCCTACAGCTCCGTTTGCACAGTTCATTTGCTGCTCAGCCTTTCCTTCCCGCAGCATCTCCAGTGTTCATAGTGAATAAATGCTACAGATTCCACCCCAACAATCATTCTTGACTACACACATTCTATCCTGTGCCAAATAGTCGTAACTATTTGGTCAAGATCATCCCCCTTCATTCTCAGCAATAAAAATAGACTTTTTTCTCTTTTTTTTTTTTTTTTTTTTGCATTAAACCTACAGTGTTTCTCCAGAAAGCTAATCATCTGAAAATATCTTCAGAGACTTTCATGAGACATATCAGAAGTATAATATGAACTGAGTATCCAGGGGCCTATGTCACTCATGTAAATAAAATAATATCAATTTTTTAAAGCTGGTCTGCTTTTTGTACTAGACTTAATTCAGGGCTGGAAGGTGATAAAGTTGTTTAGAGATAGGAGAGCTATGAATGTCAGAACAAAGATGTCAGTTTTCTAAATAAAAGTTGAATTTTAAGAGCTAGAATAGGAGAGCTTATGAAGTTTATATCCAAGTTTCAGAAGAGGGCATTGTGGATTGTCTCAGGATCATTAGGTTAGATTTCAGGAGCACAGGTCATCACTTCTACAAGCCTGATGTCGTAAAACAAAAGATATCAGTGTCACAACTACTGTCAAAAAGACTAACAGAAAGAATAACTCAATATTAATAGAAAGAAAATGTAACAGATCAATACAAAAAGGGGCACAAACCAGAATGTTCAGCCTGGAATGCCATAAATTCCACGCCCCTATAGTCACAAAGGTTTTCAGAGAGGAACATAGCAATGTTTTTTACTATGGGCTTGTGTGATTTTTAATACAGAGGTTGCTACTGCAATGCTTTGCATGGTGCTTCTTGGCTGCAGTTGAACATGATGCTTCGTGAAAATGTTTCCAAGCTACTGGGCTGCTAATCCAGCTTTTTATAGGTCTCATTGAAGAAGCCCTGATAAAACCACACATTAAGATCGGGTTTAGTCAGGTCCAGACAGCGCGTGATGACTACGGCCTGCATTTCAGACATACGACATGCTGCTGCGGAGCCTTTAGCATGTGTTTCTTTCAGGCTTTGAAACCCTCTATAGTTTCACTACTGTTTGATACGGAGGTGTGCAAGAATAAACCAAGGCATTGTTCTGAGTACACCAGCTTGTGTACTTAAATGGTCTTGTTTTAGCATTTCTTAAATACTTGGTATCATCATCACGTTTTCATCTTGCTCCTTGTGCTCTGCACTGACTTTTCTGAAGATCACTGCAACTTTGTAATAGATAACAAACATCCCTTTAGAGTCTAACTTTCCGTGAGTGAAAACAACACTGGAAGCATCTTTACAGAAAAGAATTGCCTAAGTAATAATACTCATAACACCTCATAATACTGTTTCACTCACTCACCACTTACAACTTTACCTCCTGTCAGAGACTGTAGACCGCTTTTCTTTGGTTTTCTCCTGTATATTTTGGACCTGGAGGGCTTGTCCCTTTACTGAGAAATAGCGTTTCAGATCTGCCCCATCCCTGGAGGTGTTCAAGGCCAGGCTGGATGAGGCTTTGAGCAGCCTGGTCCAGTGGGAGGTGTCCCTGCCCAGGGCAGGGGAAGTGGAACTAGATGATCTTTAAGGTCCCTTCCAACCCGAACCATTCTATGATTCTGTGACCTAAAAACCCATCATTGCAAATGAGATTTTTTTTATCTCTGAGACCTTCTCTCACAGAGTTACTGAACTGACTGCTTGGAGGCAGCAATTACACTTCACAGGAGTCTGTGCACAGCACTGGCAGCTCCATGGAAAGAACCCCACAGACCGTGTCATTTACAGCTCATGCCAAAACCCAGAAATTATATTGCATATTATCAGGTACCCCATAATAGGCTCTTATCTATTCATTAAGAACATACAGACACGGATCACTCTGACCAGGAGGAAACCTGCAAATCTATTAAAATCACCTTCAACAATTAAAAAAAAAAAAAAAAAAATTAAAAAGCCTATTTTCCATTAGAAATTTGAAACCAAAATGGCAATCTTACAGCACGATATTTTCAGAGAAGCAAAATTAATCAGTAAGACTGGATAATATGGATTCTTTTCCATCCTGAAATTTATAAATAAAATACTGTTTGGAGGCTTTTTATTCTGCTAAACTTTCCTACTTTTGCCTCATACTTCTCATTAAATAATGGCTTAAAGAAGCCACGTGTCCAGAAAGTTCACATGTATTTCTCTCCACATCTTTTGCGCATTACAGCAGCTTATCATAAAAATTACTCACACTGTCATTTTCTGTCTACTAAAGAAGAAACGGGAACATATTACACTATTGTTGTCCATTCCACAGCTCATAGCGAGCTTTGAACCATCCTCGTGAAAACTAAACAGTATCAATATAAGGATGCGTTAAGTCATTATGTTCCCCTAGTTAATCAGCAGCAAAGAAATTGTTATAATTATACACAGCCTGGTTTAAGTGCCAATACTATATATAAAAACCTTTAAAAATAGCTGCTATATTTAAAGCCAGTTAAAGTCAGTCTCTTGCTCCTATTGATCTTGGTATCTTCCAAATGATCAGATATAGGTCTACGTTTCTAACAGGTATGTATGGGGGAGTAAATACTCTTCCTGTACAACATTGTAGCTTCATGTCATACACCTGAAAGACTGCAAGGACATTTATTGCCTCCTCTTAAAAAGGAACTGTGTCCCTTGTTCCTTAGTCTTCCCACTTCTGTAAGGCAGATGACTGTCTCTTCCAGTAATTTCTTTCTTTGCGCTTTCCTCCAACTACAAACAGCCCTCCTTCTGCCTCCCTTCTGTGTTAGCTTCCCATTGCTGCTACTCCTCCAGTCCTTCCAATTATACATCTACCAGCCTCCTCTCTCCCAGAAGGAGAGAAACTTCCCTCCTGCTATATCCCGAGCTTCTCCCTATTCACAGTCACCCTAAATCCTCTCCTTAAAAAACGCTGGTATCCTTGAACGAGGTCCTGTCTTATCTTCTACGCATATTTGTGCTTTGATTTTAGCAAACTGAAGGACCCAACAATTGCTTGAGCAGAAATGACAGAGGCATGAGAGCGTATCTGCTTCAAGGTCCATTTTGTATCAGATCCATTATCCCCTTATGTTTTACGAAGCCTAGAAGTGGACAAGTGCCTTGTCCAATTCACAGCACAGTTTCAAATGGTAACCCACCATCTGAAAGGTCAAAGGAAAGATATTATTAGTCCATTAATGATCTGTGTCCATGCTCGGTCTCTTCCACATTTCAGAAGGGTAGGGACTACACTGCTTCCAAGGTGGATGAGCAAATGACCAAAGGAATCATTATGGTGACATGCAGCATTTAACTTCCAACAAGGAAATAGAAGGTGGAGAAACAAAAAGGCAGGTTACATTTCCAGTTTGAAAGAGAAAAGCACTTCCCTCCCTGCCTATTGTACTCCAGGGAGCTCCAAATTTCTGATATAGACACATTAGACAACTCTCCCGCCCTTATCTTCTTTCTTTTGTCCAAATCACAGACCAAATTCACCTTCATACCCAACTAACCCAATGAGAAATCCTGATTTCTGAGCTCCTGAAAAACACACTGAAGGGCATATTCGACAAAGGCTGTGCACACTTTACTGGATGCACTTAGAAAGGAATTCTCTCCAGTACAGCCTGGGCTCCCCATTGCAAGCCCTAGTTATCATAGCAAAATAAGACATTCACTAAGTTACATTAATTTTACCAGATGAACATAATTTCATTAATTGAAACTCAAATGAACTGAACTCTGGGAACAACAATTTTTATAAAGAGTAAACTATCATATCTTCAATAACAAAATCAGGATTGCCCTCAATAAATTCATATTTTATATTGAACATATGCTGCCTTTACACATCAGATGTCTTTCCAACAGCATTGAGAATTAAACACCCAATTGGCTGAAGGATGAATTATGAAGAAAAAACCCCAAACTTTAATCTTTAAAGAGCATTACTGCTTCCTAAACCCTAGTCTGGGCTAATAAATCCTTTTATCATTTCAAATATAATTTCTGTAACTACCTAAATGAAAAGGTATTTGAAAACATAAGTATATGCTTTTTATAGTTGTGCAAAGTAATTCAAAATATCAGCTTATACACTTAATCTTGTTAACTTCTAGCAAAAGAGAACGAAATTATGTTCATCTGAAAAGGAGAGAATACTTCATGAAAGGTCTTTTGATTACTTCAGTAAGTTTGGGATATAAAAAAAAAAAGTGTTTGAAAAAATTGAACCTACTGATTTCCAATAAGAAGGAAAACACTACAGATACAAAAATAGGCAATACAGAAAAAGTTCTGCTGCTAAAAATTCACAGAATTCAGTAGGTATCAGCCATAAGGTATAGGAACTTACTGATTAAGGTACAGGAACATACACATGAAGCTATTTCTGGCTTTTTAGCCATCTCAAACTTTGGAAGAAAACATGTTGTTCAGTAGAACCAGCTAAGAAATCTGTTCTTCAAGAACTATCAGCACTTACACACATACTTCTGTCACATTTCAAATCTTTTTGCTTTCTTCTCAATTAGCTTTTATCTCCCTGTTGGGAGATCACCAAAAAAAAGGTGATGGAACCTGTGTAAATTGCTTCAAGATTTGATTCCTCAAGTACACTATCACAGAAGACAGACTCCACTGTAAGTATAAAAGACTTTAGCTTCACTATATGAAGGAGTTGCAAAAGAACAGACAGCAGCCAAAAGGAAGTCCTCACCTACCAACATTGAAAAGACACGTTGAAAAGTTACATTCTCATGACTCAACATCATGACATTTTATACAACAGGGTCCTCATATCTTCCTCCTTCAGTGATGAAATAATTCATTTATATTTTTTTCAGATCCTCTTGATCAAGAACCAATTTAATTTGAGGAGAAAAAAAACCCATGGATTTTGTTCTGCCCCAGGTACCATCGTCATACACATTAATCATGTTCCTGTCACACAAATAAATTAAATTTTTGTTTACTCTGTTGTATTTTCACAAATGCAATTAAAGACAGGATATTTGAGCACAAAAGATGATGATGGATTTTCATAACCACCTCTTAAGGAAAAAATACATATTTATGCCTTTTTATTCCCCCATTAAGAAACTTTATTTCTGAATCCGTGCAGGCACAAAAAAACAATTTGAAAATAATTCTCCAAAGTGGCACTACTCCTTAGCTCTCAATGGTTTTATACTAATAGTGCTGTTTGAAAGCATTCTGTCACTCTGTATTGTCAGATAATTCTGAAGAGCGATAAAAATGCACATCAGATATCTAAGTGAATAACAGCGAGAAGCAGTAAAGATTATCCTGAATTGTGAGAAACTGCAGGAGAAAAGATCACTAAGATGTCAAAAGGGTTCAGAAGTCCCTTGATTGACACAGGAACATAAGAGTTCCCTGAGGGGCAAGATGGAGGTCATGGTGGACTACAGGAGAAATTTCAGAGATCTAGTCTATACAAGTCCTTGTTCTTCCCCAGGGCCAAGCTGCGAAGCTTTTCTTAGTAGTGCTTGACAAAATATGCAATTATTGCCAACCCACATGAAATACTTTATTTTATTGTGACTGTAGAAGACGCTTTCAAGTTTCACTACCCCTCTGCCATCTTCCTTTAACTGAGAAGAAATGTCATGATTTTCCCATGCAACTAGGATATACAGGCCCAAAATCCTTGAATAAAAAAAACCAAAGAACACATTTTGGAGCACATCTCTTAGAGACAGTAGTGTAACTGAGAACTAAAATTGAATTTGAAGAGAGAGAAATTTATGCTCCATCTTTGTTAACATGGTGAGCTCCTTTAACTGCCTGGACAAGTTTAATGTCTGAGTAGGAGGCTGCAAAACCCATCGCTTTTCAAACCAACTGTCCCCAGCGGAATTTAAATCATTCAGGCAGATTCTAGGGCCTATTCAGAGAAACTCATCTCAGGTCCTTCAAGTGTGCAAGAAGGCATTCAAACACTTGAAGAGCAAATTATATTCTTTCTTCCTCCAAAATTAATGTGAAAAAATTCAAAAGGCTTCCAAAATGGGTATGTGCTCCAAGCTTCAGAGTACAACAATGGGATATAGTTAAAAAGGAGGAAAGAGCAGGCACAGAAGAGAACTGAAGAGCAGCAAAAAGCAAATGAGTGCTCTGGGTTTCTTTTATCCTAAACATGCAGGGTCAGACTCAAGCAGCTGAAACAAAAGCAAGAGAGAAGCTCTACAGGAGAGGGAAACGCGAACATAGATAATGACAGCAAGCCCCCGAGAACTCAGTAGTAAGTAATCAGTGTTAAATAAAAATGGCAATAAAAAGTATTAAGTGTAGCAGATGAAGCAATAGAAATCTTAAAGCCATACTTCTAACACTAACATGCCTGCGCGTGCATCTCACCTGAGTACTCACTCATACAAAGACAGACTACATACACATATCACTCCAGGATTATCATTCTTGCTACATTACCCCCAAATTACTCCTCACTACGAGAGGGAAGAAGAATTTAAGAAAGATTGAAGTTGCCTACAGGGCACGGTAAACTCAGTCTAGTTGATAGAAAGATAATAATTAGCCTTTAACAGGTTTATACTGAATGTTTCTATTACTGTATAATAGCACCCATGATCTTTGGGACTATGCCAGGTTAGGAAGTATTTAGGACAAGCTATCTGTTAATAGAAGGGCTGACTTGGAAAGTTGCTACACTGATTTTAAAATAATAAGAATTGCATTTTCTATTTTTCTTTAGCAAAAGGAGTTACTTTGAAGTGGGATAAGAGCTTTTTCTAGCATTCTTTTTTTCCTTAAACATAAAGAAAATATTTCCATATTGGACACTCCCCTTCTCCATTCTCTCCACAAAAGATTTCAAACCAAAAGAGGCACCCAAAACAATTTTCTTTTGTACAAAGAAAACATAGTAAGAAAAATAATTCTCCTGCATGCTCATAAACAAAGCAGATGAAGTTACTTAACAGCCTCTTCTAGATCATAAAAGTGAGCAAGAATTCTAATTTGGAATGAAAACTACTCAGATTTGACTGAAATAATCCTCAGGCCATGGAGTATGTACGCACTGATTTAGTTGACATCCCTACCCCAGAGACTCCTCTGATTTACACCTCCTCTCTGAACAGGTGTGCAGCACAGAGGCACTGCTAAGAATAAACATATTGCCAGACTTCACTCTATTCTCGCTTTGCCTACCAAAACGCCTCTGTCAGCATATTCTTCATTCTTGAAAGCATGTTTTGGAATTCCTAGAATAACACCTCTGGAAAAAAAAAAACCACACCAAAACCCTAGATAAAAGAGGGTAAGAACCTTAACTACTTTTAATTTAATAAAGCTAACAATAAAAATGAAGTGCTCCGGTTACACATAGATGGGAATCGAGAATTTTCCAATTTAAAAAGAGAAGGCAAGCGAGAGAAAAATTAAAAGAATCTATCTTGAGAAGACAATGTATAGGCAAGCCAGTTACATAAAGAAAATCACCCAAAGGAAAATTTTCCACAATTTAAACTGAAGAGAGAAGTTAAATATCTTATAATTCTCCATCTGCATCACTTAAAATACCTGAAACAGAAACATTATAAAAATGGCAAAATGGACAAATGGAAAACTAGCATTTCCAGGGAGATGAAGTCATAGAATCACAGAAAGGTTCGGTATGGAAGGGACCTTAAAGATCATCTAGTTCCAACCCCCCTGCCATGGGCAGGGACACCTCCCACTGGACCAGGCTGCTCAAAGCCTCATCCAGCCTGGCCTTGAACACCTCCAGGGATGGGGTAGCCACAGCTTCCCTGGGCAACCTGGGCCAGTGCCTCACCACCCTCACAGTAAAGAATTTCTTCCTAATATCTAATCTAAATCTACCCTCCTTCAGTTTGAAGCCATCGCCCCTCGTCCTATTGCTACATGCCCTTGCAAACAGTCCCTCCCTGTCTCTCCTGTAGGCCCCCTTCAGGTACTGGAAGGAGCTATAAGGTCTCCCCGGAGCCTTCTCTTCTCCAGGCTGAACAACCCCAGCTCTCTCAGCCTGTTCTCATAGCAGAGGTGCTCCAGCCCTCTGATCATGCCCCATAACAAATAATTAGCATAAAACTCATGCAGCCAAGCAAACAAGTACTGTATAGCCCTACTACTACTCTGATCCATTCACATTTAGCTATCCCATCATTCTGGAGCTCAGAGGCCCCTTTCAGGAGGGCCTAGCATTACCCTAACACTATTTCCACTGGGGTTAGTAACCACTGACTTGAGGAGGAAAAGTAGCAAGGCAGCAATGACCACATTCTGAAAATCCCAGCTCTGGCTGGAGAGAAAGCAAAGGGAGACATAATCTTTACCAATGTCCTTATTTAATTCTCTCCACCCTTTGAAACCCATCGAACTCCACCCTGTGCCCCCACAAGCTGCAGTTATTTACGTATAGGAAAGAGATGTGGAATACCTATAGCAGACTGACAGGTAACAGCCCTGTCTTGGGTATATGTCTTGAAAAAAGATTTCAACAATATACCTGCTGAGGGATTTTTGAACCTTTACTCATGAGGGTTTGAAAGCCAGTTGAAAGCTGACTTCCTCTCCTATCAAATCCTTATCCTTATTAAACCACAACAAAAATATTGGCAAACGTTTGATCAATAATCAAGATGACTTTTGAAATTTCAATTGAAATAACTGATGCCACATAAAATGAAATAGGTTTACTTTATGAAGGACAGAGAGTACAAAATGGTAGAAGAATGCTAAAGGATTATCCATCAAGTTTAATTAAAGAATGGCTTATGCATGTTGTTAGCAAGAGATGTATAGAAAACGCTTCATCAAGTAGAAGAGAATATTTGCCTGAAATGCTTTGAATAATACGGAAGTGTAAATAGCTGCCGCAAATAGATAGAATCACTCCCACATAAGGAAAAAAGGCATCGCTTTTTTGTTTTCTCTAGGGGGCAGAGGGGTGTACAAACATGGCTGCACATAGTGCCTACATACCACCTTGGGCTGGAAATTGCTGGAAAGATTCTGCTCTAGTTATACAGCTAAAAACGAGGATTGCTCTGAACACCCTCAGCAGAACTGCAATCTGTGGTATTTGGGTTGTTAAGATCTCATTTGGCCTTCATAGTTTGCATAAAGAAATAACTCACTGGTTTTGGGATGGAGACAGGATGTTTAATCCAGCTATGGCTGAAATAGCAGGTATAATTCTCACAAACTGTAAAAAATAAGTATACACTGAATTGCACTTCACTATAGTTAAAAGTTCTATTAGAGACAAATACAGGTATGTGCATCTATGTGTAAGATCTTTATCTTATCATGGAAGCAAGTTTAAAACAACGTGGAAAAACTAAGCACTATTTGAGAACAAGGTAATAGCAACCAGAACGAGCATTCCAGTTTTGTAAAATCTGAGCCACTCAGGAAAGCAGTCATGTGCTGAAGACCCTCTAAAAATCTAGTCCACCTTTCTATTGGTACTTTCACGACTGACATTAAGCTTTTTATAAAATGTGGCATTTCAGTTTCATATGTTATGCATTGCAAGTTAAAGAAAAACGGGCAGAAGTAAGTCTCAATTTTTCCAATACACAGTCATTCACTAAGGAATAAACAATGCCTTTTAGAGTAGTGGATATGAATAGGTTAGCAGATGCACACTGTAAACCAGGAAAAAAAAAAAGATACCAAATATATTTCACATTACCTTGAAGACATTAACAGCTGACAGAGTGCTGCCTATCAGAGAATGAAACAACCTTATAATAGTGAAGAGGCTCTGGGATTATTGGGAAAAAAACACACGTAACTGAGCACAACACCTGCCCCTTTATATTTTCCCTACGAACTATAGGAAAAAAATCCAAGCTTTCTCTACTCATGTCACCTCAACTGTCAACTCAGGTGCCTTAGGTCAACGTCAATGCCAGACTTGTAAAGGAGACCCAGGGAACAGAAGAGATAGCAGCAGATTGGAGGACTGGACTCTAGAAGGGAATCGTGTTCTCCTTTTGTGATGGAGAAAACAACAAGGAGGTAGTGGATTGTCCTTATAGATTTTACCTCCAATAATATGACAGACTAGCCATTAAATCTCCAGTCTCAGGTTGGGGGCGGGGAGGTGGGGGGTGGTGGTGGGGATGCAGCTTTCAATAACCTTGCTCTTCCTTTCTACCTTTTGTCCAAGCTGAATAAAAGAAAACGAGCAGCCCTCCCTCGCTTCTTCCAGGGAAGAAAATAAATTAATAAATTTCAATTGAGAACTGTAAACAAAGCATTAATCTTTGAAAATATTTATGAAATACTGCACAGTTCTATGTCCTTTAGAAAACATCTACTTAACACTTTAAACCACTTTTTCTGCGTTAGAAAGAAATTTTTAGAAACTAATTACTACGTGGTATCTTAGAAGATACTCTGCAATACGAGTCTTTCATATGCTATGTATTAGTTATTCAGATAGACCTTACAGAAATACATAGCATGTGAATAATAATTAAAATTAAGAGGTGCGATTAAACTGTACTCTGCAGTGTAACCAACACAACCAGTGGGTAATCTCAGTGTATGGCTACAGCTGGTATCACTGCAGTAGTTTCAGCTCAAGTGGAAATTCCCAACCTCGCTTCAGAATAGTCACCTGCGGCTTGATGGAACAACCTAACAGCGGGCATCCCGTGCTGCCTGAGATGCCCTACCGCATCCAAGATGTCTGCGTAGTGCTGGCAAACAGGATAAAGGGTCTAAGGGATAACAGCAGCAGAAGGATAGAAGAGACTGATGTGTTAGACAGCAAAGTCCTGTCCCTAAAAACGTTTAAACCAGCTTTAAGATACTAAATACAGTTTAAAAACTGAAAGGTCATCTTAGCTGTAAAAATCAATTCAACAGTTCAAGTACATGTTCAGGCAGTTATCCATGCTGAGCTCAGCGCTGTCACAGCTTCACCCCTACTAGTTTAGAGATACCGCAGACACACGCTGCAGGAACAAGAGCAACAAAAGCGCACAGACCCCCCCCCGGGGGCAGCACAGCTGGAGGTGCACTAAGCCAGATGCTGCTGCAGAAAAGAGCATCTTCCCCAACCCACATCAGCTGCTCCTGGGCCTCTCACAGGAGACTAGAAAGTGGAGCAGTCTCCTCCAGCTTGTAGTCTTCTCAGAAGAAACGGCTAAGAGCCAAAAGAAAAACTAGCTAAATCTATTTGGGAGTTATTTTTCTCCCTCATCTGCTCATTTCTGTTTCACTAGAAACAGCTCTAGTTTCAGATGTTTCTTTCATGTCTGGCTTACGACTTAGACAAACTAGTTTTCTTAAGCATTCCTAAAAATGAGGTAAATATAATGCTTCAGCTCCCTTGCTTTACATTGACAGACCATTCAAGATAACATACATTTCCTCCGGGTCCCAAGATAAGTATTAAAGTTAAGATCCCCTGAATTAAGGAAGTGTCCATTTGTAGTCTTTAATATTAATAAAGTTAATTAGGCAGAAAAAAAGACTAACTTAAAGCACATTAAGAAAAGGAAAAAAAAAAAAAAAGAGAGCTTTACTTGTATATTTTCTCTGAAAATCCAAGCTAAGAGTTCTCATTCTGTGTGAAAAGTTTTTTTTCATATGTACATTCAGGGACTTTAATAGCAGAATATTGCAAATGCAGTAAAGACAGTGATAAATTTGCAGGGACAAATCAAAAGCAATCTAATTGTGTCGTTTCAACTAAAGCCAGCTCAATAACTAAGCTCTCTAAGGACATGGAATATAAAGCCTATTCTTTTTAATGACTGCAATTCAATTTTTGCCACTGTTGGTCACCTAAGGAAATCCCAAGTGATGCAAGTTTTCCCATTCTGGAGATAACGGATAATGGAATACAAGTCTTACCTCACTTGAGAGAAAATTACAATAGTACTGAATTTAGGTTTTTCAAAATTTGGCTAAGGAAATTAAAGGTTTTGTTATTTCTAGTTGGTTGGCTTCAAATTTCTGTGGTTTTATAATAGCCATTGCAGCCAGAGCCCTGTATCCAAATATTATAAGTGATAAGGTATTAGATACGAGATTAAATCTGACCCAGGACCTACTGTTATACGAGATGGCTTTTTGCCAGCTTCCAAAGAATCACCCTGGCCATACAGATGTTTTCATCGTTCAAGAGGACTAAAAGTGTTTACTCGCATATAATCTGTATTACTTGATATATTTCAACAATAAAAAAGATTAAATCATCCTATCATGAAGCAATCTCAACCATTAACTAACCTTTCATTTGAATCAGTATGCAATTCACTAATAACATTACACAGGGATTTTTTTTTTTTTTCAAACCTATCCATATTCACAGTTTAAAATACCATTAATTCGCAGGTACACTATTTTATTTAAATAGGTTTAGGGAATGTGCAAAGTGATTTTTCCGTAATATATTCTCTTTTTAGTCCTTTTATAATTTTGCAAACATATTTTATAGTTTATCCAAAACATTTTTGCTATGCATTCTACAGTGCAACGAATTATGAACTGACAGATATAACACACAAATGATTACCCTTCCACAAAATAATTTAACAAACTGTGCGCCTTTACTTTTCTGTCCTCATAAATGAGAATTCTTCATTTTTTTTATACTTCCTATCCACATTATTCATGTTTTTTCCTGGCTCTAAAACTGATTTCTTCAAAGGACCTGTCCTCAGTGACTCTATATTTTGTGATTGGCAACAGATAGCTTAGCTCCCATCATGACATGTTTTGTGAGTTTATTCTCTTATGCATGTTTCAGCAGAATTTCCAACCTCAACAACATTCAGGAAATAAAAGTACCATGCAAAGCTTTCTAGTCTAGAGGATCTCTCGTCTACTACTAAAAATATGTTCCATCTCAGATTTGACTATGAAATTTCTTCTTTTCCAGGAGACCAAAGAGACTTCTAGAACTACTTACAGACTAAGCCAGAAAGGACATTTCCCAAAACAAAAAGAATTCAGCAGCCTGACCTGAACTTGCTAATGACAAGTTTACAGCTGTGAAAATAGACTTTAAGTCTCATATAAACCTAAACTGCCAAACTACTAGTTTCAGGTTTCATTTAAAACATTTTTCAGTATTATATGCACATATAGAATATGCATGTGTACAATGAATTACTAACGTTTGCTCCTACCCTTCATGCTTGAGTCTTCCATCCAAGCCCTGGCAGACAGATCCTATTTATTTTGCTCACCAAGTCCACAGTAATATTGATTCTGAAATAATGAACTTCATTTATGTTTACTCTTAATTCTACAATGGAGCAAACAAAGAAAAGTAAAGCCCATGTCTAACAAAGCTTTGTTCATCACAGGTTATTGATATTTGGAAACAATTATAGTATGCTGATCATATCTTATGCTAGTATTAACTAAACAGCCTTAAATGAGTTTATTTAAAGATAAACAACCTCCAGAAAAAATTGCTTCTGATTCTTCAGTGACAATCCAGCAAGATTCACAATACTGCTACTACCAACCATGCCAGCATGTGGCAAAATAGTGTAATATATGGCGACACATATACGTGGCACAGTTTTGATTTTAGCAGCACTACCTCATGTCAGTGCTTCAGAATAAGAGTGCCCTTCTTTAATGACATGGCTTACAAATAAAAAAAAAAAAAAAAAACAGAAGTTCTGATATGCTGAACAAAATCCTAGCAATGCTTTTTTCCTGTCCTCTTAAAAAGGGTTTCTAACAGCAGTCTAGCACTTACAACAAATTAGATGCTACTATGTGTTACTTCTTTGTACAAGAAAACAGTACTAGCCCGAGTTTTTGTTAGACTACTTTGCTCACGTCCCGCTGTTCATCGCTCAACCAGGTCTAGAAGGATGACCACTGAGTCCAGAGGGGAGCACAGCTCCTAGGAGGCTGCTGGCAGTATAACACCACCAGCTAACTGAGATTGTGATAATCTAGTTGGCCTTTTAAGTGGTACCTGTCAGCTACCAAGTGCTAGGGTTTTATTACTTAGTTGACTAGCTCACTACCTCTGTGTAGAGCTGTACTTCAGATGTTTGCCATGAAGGTAATGATTCTCCTCAGAAAAGTCATGTAATCATAAAGCAAAGGCAAGAGCAGAAGATGGGGAACATTACCCATCATTAACTATTCCCCTGCACGCAGCTCGGACTCTTAGCAAACTATAGCAACAATTGGTTCATAACCTCATTTGAACCAGCTCATTCCTCCCCTCCCCATTACAAGGAGCTAAGTGGTCCTTGAAAGCACAATTATATAGACAATATATCCCCTGAAAGCATTATTAAAATTTTTATTCAGCAAAGTAATAGAACACTAACATTGAAGGTACTGCAGCAGACATTAATTTAATTCTATAATGCAGTTCAATTCCAAAATTACAGACAATTACAAATGCACTTAATGAAGTTACACCATTAAAATCCGGCACAAACACCCAGCCAAATACCACAGCCTTTATTCATTCCCACAACATTTCTGATGCTTTACAAAAATGCTTCTGCCACTTCGTCAAATTTGAAGTCAGTAAGACTTTCTCATGGAAAGTTATAAAAATAAGAAAATTCTCGCATCCATTAAGAGCTAAAGACATAAATCATGCAAATTCAAACATGCAATAAATTCATATCTAAAAGGTTTTATTCTTTACCTGTCATGCAGTATCATTAGGAGATGGTTCCACATGCATATGTGGACACTCAGTTGAAAGCCATATCAGCCGTGTTACCTGTTATTATTTCTTTAGAGATTCCTCTGCTGCTGTTGTGGTTTTGGGACTGCAACTGGAACTTAGTTGTAAACGCAGCAGACAACTCTGTTGCCAACACACAAAGTAATAGAACCTACTTAATTATTTAACAGTTCTTAATTTGATTCTCAGACTAATGGAATATCTTTGCATCAATCACTGTTTCAAATTATTAGTTCAATCACAGTGTATCTAGATGACTAGGAAAAATGATGTAAGAGCTGACAACCACTAAAAAGCCTCTCAGATTTGGTTTTGAGAGGTTCTAGATTATGTTCTCAACAAGGGATTGGCAGAAATCACAGCAGGAATAGAACAACTGCATCATTACATTGCAATCAAGTAAAATATAAAAAGAATTTTAAAAGTATGCAAATCATTCTTAAATCACGTAAGTGGAAAATAAACTAAATAGTCAAAAAATTACTTGAAAAACATAGCACTTAGGAAGGGTCAGATGCTTATTTCTCAGCCATTTTCTAATCTGCTAAAGGGCTTGAGCAATGAAGTGTATTTTCAGGGAGCCTTTAGAATACCAAAATATAACCTCTCATTCCATTTCAGATAGGGGAGCTCTCAGTATATTGCGTTACTGAACCATCCTACCTGATAATGTAAAAACCCTTATTACAGTCCACAGACATGGATGAAGTAGCTCCCTTCTCATTAAAGTACCAAAGCAGTAAGAGTTCACGCAGCAAGCTAGATCCAAACCAGATGTGAATAAAGCATATGACGCTGGGTAAAAGTTTTTCTACAGATAACTGGGTGGGCATCCAATTCTCAGTTTAAACATTTGCAAGTTCCACAAAAGACAATGAACCTCACAGCTTTAGAAACGCAAATAAAAAAAAAAAAGTCAGTTTGTTAAGCATCCCAAACCACAGCCTCAGAAAGCTGCAGAAGTAACTGGCTAGAACAATAAGGAACTACACAATTTGACTGATGTCAATTCTACCTCTTGAAAATCTGAATTGGGGGAATTTTTACAGAGGACAAATTATGAAAATGGCAAATACGCAGCATTATTTTCTTTACAACAGAATGAATGAAGATTCAATGTTTCACATCATTCTTCAGAAATGAATAATCACAAAAGTCGTCAAACTACTGTGGGCACCTATAATCATTCCTGCAGCAAGCTATTTGTTACATTTAAAGTGCACAGTCACTGAAGAGAGATAAAATGTGGAAAAAAAATTAATTATGTAATTGTAGAAGAGTAGAAATAGAATAATTGGCAAAGCTGAACACACCAAATAACAGCAACACCAAATCAATCTTCCCATGAAAGGGAACTCACACCCTATTTCATCACTGATCAAAAAATAACGATTACCCGAGGGGGGGTGGAACCAAAAAAAATAGAGTTCCTATCTGTATCCTGGCTTTCTACCCTAAGACTTGCTTTAGAAACATTTAGGTTGGAAAAGACCTTTAGGATCATCGAGTCCAACTGTTAACCTAACACTGCCAAGTCCACCACTGAACCAGGTCCCCCAGCACCACATCTACCCATCTTTTAAATACCTCCAGGGATGGCGACTCAACCAGCCTGTTCCAATGCTTGATAACCCTTTTGTTGAAGAAATTTTTCCTAATACCAAATCTAAACCTCCCCTGGCCCAACTTGAGGCCATTTCCTCTTGTCCTATCACCTGTTACTTGGGAGAAGAGACTGACATCATCCACGCTACACCCTCCTTTCAGGTGGTTGTAGAGAGCGAGGAGGTCTCCACTCAGCCTCCTTTTCTCCAAGTTAAACAATTTCTGCTCCCTCAGCCGCTCCTCATAAGACTTGTGCCCATGACCCCTCACCACCAGCTTTGTTGCCCTTCTCTGGACACGCTCCAGTACCTCAACATCTTTCTTGTAGTGAGGGGCCCAAAACTGAACACAGTACTCGAGGTGGGGCCTCACCAGTGCCAAGTACAGGGGGACGATCACTTCCCTAGTTCTGGTGGACACACCATTTCTGATACAAACCAGGATGCTGTTGGCCGCCTCGGCCACCTGGGCACACTGCTGGCTCATATTCAGCCAGCCATCAACCAACACCCCCAGCTCCTTTTTGCCAGGTAGCTCTCCAGCCACTCTTCCCCAACCCTGTAGCGTTGCTTGGGGTTGTTGTGACCCAAGTGCAGGACCCAGCACTTGGCCTTGTTGAACCTCATACAGTTGGCCTCAGCCGATCGATCCAGCCTGTCCAGATCCCTCTGTAGAGCCTTCCTGCCCTCAAGCAGATCAACACTCCCACCCAATTTGGTGTTGCCTTTAAGAGAATAATTCTTTTCAGCTACATTTGGATCTCCACAGTGCACCCAGAGCTCACAATAAGGGCTTCCTGGAAGGAATCTGTCTCTGTGTTCATTTCTGCAGCAGCCTGAATGAATGAAGTGCTTCCTTTGCATTTCTAGACGTTGTGAGAAATTAGCACAAGTCTGACTGCTGCACCGTAATTGGATTGCAGCAGTTGGTATAATAATAAAAACCTGCTAATTATGCAATCAGACTGTATCACATGCAAATGCCTGCCTATTAAAGCCTCGCCAGCTTCCTATGTTAGTTGTTTTATGTGTCCCACAGACTCCTTTTTCATCTTGTTGACTGTTAAAACAAATGCTCATTTTGGTTACAGATCTTTCCATCAGTTTTAGTCATCTGACAGTAGCCTACTTGATTACAATCTAAAGGGATGCTAAAAAAAAAAATAATAAAAAGATATAGATGATATACAAGACAGTACCAGAAAAAAAGCTTCTTTATTTCTATGGGCTCACCTAGCCAGTCTGAGGTACGTTATTGTTGTGGAAGGTAGAACTTCACTGAACAGCAACAAAATAAAATCCAACCAAATTTAATCTCCCTGCCATTACTCTGAAAAAGATTCAAAGCTGTATTTCAGAAGAACCAGATACCTGAATGTAATTAAAATTGATCTGGCAAATGCAAGAACACCATTTGAAAGAGCAAACTAACTGTATTCCTTTTATTTAGTTTCTCTAACCTCACTAACCATTTAGGTCTAATTAGATATGGAAAGAGAATTTAACTGCAAGTCATTGACATTTCATTAATGTCTAGTGTTCCCTTAGCAGAAAAAGAAAGCTAAAGTAATAGAATGTTAAGACTATGCCTTTCCAAAACAGTAAAAAATTAACCATTAGAAAAAACCACAAGCCAAAACTTAGCAGACATTTTAAAAGACAGTAAATATAGGAATAATAACAGGTTTCACCACTAATTGAATTCACTCAAAGATCTTGGCAACTTTTTCAGGCTTTACAGACTACAGTAGCTATTCTGCAGCCATGGTATGTCATTTGTTCTCTTGGTACAAGGTCCTCACAACTTATTGTCATTTTGGAAGGGAAAGTAGCCTTACGGACACTAATTTCATGACCTCAGGTGGTGATGACACCCCACACGCTATGACAATAAAACCAAATTCCAGTTATTTGTCTGATGGAAACATCCAATCCCAAATCAGCAACTTGAGTGTGATGCTCTGCATAGGGGCTGGCATAACTAATTAAAATACCCTGTTTTTAATACTAGAACAGAAGTGGGAACTCTCCTTTTCTAAGCAGGTTTAGGGACACGCATTAACGTTCTGTTAATATCTTAGATCCTGTTATTGCACCTACAAGTTATATAGCTGGAAGCAATTTTGCTTTAAGACAATACTCAGTAAATTCAAATTTAAACAATCTGCCATTGTTTTAGGCTCTTTCTACTCACAAGTAACTGGCGAAGGTAGGTAGAGTTCTCAAAAACTATCCATTGTTCAAAAATTCCATTGTTTGTTTGTTTCTTTGTTGCTGCATTTTTCCTAGAGAAGGCATTAGTCATGAATTACTCAGGTTCAAGAGATCCATTTTATGTAGGGCTGGGATTGACACTGACTGGCATTATACAACGTCAGTTTCTGCACTGCTTCCAGCTGGTCCTGCCACGCATCAGTTGGCCCTGTCTATAGTATAACTGAGCAGTGAAAAAACTCCTTACAAATGCTGATCCTCTCGTACCTGGGACTGTAAGTCCAGGGCAGAGCTCTGTTTGCCAGCAAGCCTCCTGCTATTCACTGACATAACACTATTCCTTTTCATTCTAATTCCCAAACAGTGTATTTCCCCCCACTTGCCAATTATTTTGCCAAAGACAGGCAGACACCCCTGTGCAGATGCAAGTTTTCAACTTTCTACATTATTTTAATACTAGCAAAATGACTTTTAACAAAGAATGCAGGGAGCCATTTGTGAACTGGGTTTTCAGGTCTAGTAACTAACGCGTGTATAATGGTGAATTATAATACAGCCTTTATACTTTTTCACAGCACCCTCACAGTTATAGTGAAGAAGTATAGTTAATATGCAGTTTTATGACAAATTTCAAGAGAATTCCAAATGAGTGTGGACTTGCCTTATGCAGCGACAACATGAGGAAAAGACAAATTTTTTTTGCCACTGTATAATAAATAAGCTTGTAGTGAACATTTACCTTTCACCTCCATTAAGTGTTTCATCATGTCAAAGGTAAAACACCTAGAAGTTAAGATCTTGTACTGCAGCAAAACACAAAGAACATTCACAAAAAAAAATCTTTCAGAAAGACAGATTAGACTAATTTGTTTCAAAATCTATTAAATTAGAAAAAACTTTAGTTAGAAAATTAGAAAACTCTTGTCATTTTGAGGGTAAATGAGGGTCTTGAACTGAACACCAGCTGATTATTTTAAAGGCATTTTTCGCCCTTTGAAATGAAGATCTTGCATCCAGAAACAATAAACATAAGCTACGTGTTTTCTTACAGACCAATCCGCAAGAAAGGCCTTGTCACAGTTTCACTGACTACACACTCCAAAAGCACTCAATTTAAGGTATGTGTACACAAGCTTTATTTCTAACCACCTTCTCTGACCTCTCTTTCCTCTTCTCCCCTGTCACCCCCCCTCATACACACACACACACTGTAAGATATGACGCCACATCTTGCTGAAACACACAGGTGGCTCCACATGTTTGAGCAGAAGAAAGAGCTCATTTCCAGCTTAAAATCTGCTTTAGGAAGTGAAACAGAAGGTTCATAACCTTCCCAGTACTATATATACAGGGAAACAATACATACTTCAATTTACCTTAATCAAGTCTGACCTAGTCTCCCACCTCATGCCCACCTTAAGTTGACCAAATTGAAACAAAGATGTGAGCCTCTCTAGGTTAGTAAAATAAATTAGGACAGGGTCACCTAGCATTCTTTTCCTCATCTAGGCAAGTTCTCCATGTAGTCCGGTGCCTATCACAACAGGCCTGACTTTCTGATGTACCAGAACTCCACAGCTGCCATCACACTTTCAGTTGGGCCTTGTCTGTTCTAGGTTTTAATAGAATTAATATTATCACATAGTGGCTAGCACTTATAAAAGACTAGTACAATAACCCTGCTCCCTTTAAAGACCAGTTATATCCTACAGGCAACCTAACTAAATTTGACTATCTAATACAGAATAATGTGATTACTTACTTTCATGCTAGACATGGACCTATAATGTAGAATGCTGAGTATTTCTTAGGAGGCTGTAACTGCAGTGTATGTCCAAATTTCTGTTGCTGTAGTAGGATAACAATATGTTTTCTTCAATGGCGTTTTCTTCAAATGGTTTTCTTCAATTAGCATCGCTAATGCTTCAGGAGAATTTTAGGTATCAGATGTCAACTACTATTGAAATCAAACACTTGAGAAATTAAAGTTCTTCAGATCAGTTCAGATTCAAGTCTGAATTCACAAATAGCTTTAACTGAAATCCAAACAACATGTAAACAGATTTAAAAATGAAGCACCTTGTGCAAATTCAGAAGAACAGTCACTGGTACCAGTGCTGCTTCACACTGTTTAGTTCTTTGGAATCTGTTCATCTTCAGGCTATTGCACACATTGAACAGGTAATGTTCTTCCACCAATTTGTTTCAGAAGAACAATACGTACAAAAGTGTAAAATTGCTATTTCTAAGCTCTTAGGGATACAGCTCTTTGTTAAAATTTAACTCCAACAATTCAGTGGTAACAATTCTAACTGAAGGAAAGGTTATTCTTAAAAACATACTCAGTAAAAAGATTAAGAACAGCTCCCCTATCTTAGCTAGGCAACCACTCATGAAACCAAGGAGCACTCAGTGCACAACTTAACAGCAAACTCCTCGATAAATTACCACCTTGCAGAGAATAGGCTGAAGAGTCAGTCCTGCTAATACCATTCCCATCTTAATGATGATCATAAAAACCACATTTTAAATTAAAGACTGAGTTCAATTTTATATAACTTATCCTGGTAATATTAAGACACTAAGCAATTGTGCTTATTTCCTTGACTCAGGAAAGCTCTTGGAGTTTTTCTGGTGCATCACCCAGTAAAACCAACAGGAGATACTGGATAAAACAGTAGTTACGGCATAACTATCAATAATGCAATAACGAGTACTGGAATGAAAAATTTTGTCCTAGCACGAGGTTTTAATGGTGACATAGTAGCTCCAAGGCCTAATCTAACAATCTTCTACAGAACTCATTTCCTCTCCCGTAACTTACAAGACAGCATTTATGATCCTTCCTTAAGGAACCACAAAACCAGAGAAGAAAGCTATAGGACACCTGGGCCATCTTTACAAAGATTAACTATATCTGCTCTGAAATAAAAGCTTGCAGAGTAGTGCTCATCATTTGTTTGCCACCATCTGGTTATAGCCCCTTCATGACTTGCAGTGGTATGACAGGAAATAGGTCAGACAGATATTCCCAATTAGCACTAATTTATCCTTCGTTCAGCCCATTATAGAAAATATATTAATATTTTTAAGAACATTATTAAGTTACAGGAATGAATTTAAAAGAATTTAAGTTTCAAAATTTTAATTGAAGCTACAGAAATAATTTCCGCTAGCATCTTTTCAGCAAGAGGACTGTGACAGGTAGACAGGTAGTGCTTAGCGATATGGTTTAGTGATGGGTTTTGTCAGTATTAGGTTGATGGTTGGACTAGATGATCTGAAAGGTCCCTTCCAACCTAGACAATTCTATGATTCTGTGACTCTGCTTTAACCACTGAATTTTGGCACAAAAGCCACAAGCAGTCTAAAGACTTGTTTCAGTCCCTGTTATGCTAATTATGACAGTCAAGGTTTGTTAAATTATGCTATTATTAACAGTTAACACTTAAAACTGTTGATAGACTATAAAAGGTAAAACAAGCTTGTAAATAGACTATACAGTACTGGGGGGTCAGACCAGTGATCTTGGCCCACAAGCTCTTCTGCTGCTGAAGTCATCTACATCACATACTCCAGCGTTTGAACGAGTTCTTTTTGCCCTTTCTTTGCAGGGAACACTTTAGTCTGTCATATCTACAGTCAGATTTATTCAGCTCAGCTATCAAAATGCAGTTAGAGATTTCTTCACGTGGCTCTAAAGGTCAAAACCATGCCTCTTCGGCTCAGGTCACGCGTGCTGCTCTTCTATTGTAAATCAAGGTCAAGAAACTTACTTTCCTCTCATGAAAGAAGAGGAAACAGTTAATTTCACAACTGACAGCAAATTTGAGATGTAGCACAAATAGCAAACAGTAGCAGTTTAGTAAATTTGGTATTCAATTCCCTCCCCACAAATCATTTCTGGTGGTAAATAAACACTCTATATCAAGTTATCTTCTTATGCCACATAACCAAGGCTAAACTATTTTTGTTTAAAGAAAATATTTATCAACATTATATGAAAATATTTCTCTATTCTAACCCCCATGTTTTCTC
Organism: Fratercula arctica; assembly: GCA_947846985.1. NCBI lineage: Eukaryota > Metazoa > Chordata > Aves > Charadriiformes > Alcidae > Fratercula > Fratercula arctica. Next base: position 29,260,308 of record CANTUZ010000006.1, on the reverse strand, counting down.
ACGCAGTCTTTTACCTACAGCACTTCAATTTGTGTGCCCTTGATTATAAATTATAAACAAGTAGTGCATGTGAACTAAGTTCTCCTTCCCTCTCAGAGAAAATCAACCTGAATAATTAATTACCAAAAACCTACGGAGTTGTTTCTGCAGCAGTAGCATACTGGGCAAGTTCAGAATTTTTCAAACTCACTATTTCATAATCTAAACTTAAGCCAGGATCCAACTCCACTTACTTTAGCTGTCAAAAAGAACAATTTGTTCCATCTTCTCTAGATGACCCTTCTTCCCTGTATAAATATTGATTAGAGAAATAGCTTAGAGCCAATTTCTAGACAGCTGACGTTTGTAAAATGGGTTCCTGCCACAAAGTATGCTGCCTAGGACTACATACTATACGCAGTTCAGGCTGGAAAAAAAAGCTCAGTAGAAAAGCCAATAAACATACAGATTCAGGATCTGCTGTAAAAGCCAGTCACATAAAGGCAAAAGAGCAACACTACGCATAACACTGAAGTTTTCAGCTGGGCAGACCTGCTCACTCCAGAAATTGTGGATTTTGTGGGCAAACCGAGTGACTATCCCAGCTTCCAGCAAAGCATACACTAAGTATTACAGCCTACCGAAAGAGGACCATAGATCAGTTAAACATTTGGGTTATCAATAGATGCACCGCTGCACTGCCATACTTTACAATTAGGTTATATGACAGTAACTAAAATAAACGTACATTTATTGAAATCCAGCTAACATCTGTGTACTGCCCTACACAACGAGGTCAAATGTGATAAACAACTTAGCTAAAAACGTTTAATGAATGAACACTGAAAACACGTTTACAAAACAAAATATGGTCAACCCTTTATTCATGACAGAAACAGATACTGAAGGTCAGTACTGAAAAGATCATCAGCCAGCTGTGACTATATAAAAGGGCCTGGACTTTACAATTGGATCAGGAGAGATGAGATCTTCAACCATTCAGAATTTCTCTGACCTTTACAAAGTTCCAAAGTGGTAGAGAAACCACTCCACAATGATCAGCCTGAGATGCTACACAACACAACTTCTGATTTAACACATTCAACTCTGTTCTCTGAAAAGAGGAATTTATATTATCCTTGACCTGTGTCCAGGACACTGTTTTGTGATGGAGAAGGAAAGTTAACCGCTGACAAAACCACCCATTTGATTCTGTAGCATTATTTATAGAGGAATACATTAGATTTGGCAGAGGACAATAAGTAATAGATTTTACATACAATTTGGAAGCTGAGGGTTACAGTTACACTTCTCTTCTGTTATAGCTATTTTCACTGCAAGAGCTTATTTCCTACCTCTTATAAAATTAGATACTTCCACTGATGAATTGGTTAAAAAGCTTTCTACCCCTATTTCAATTTATTTACTCAAGATAAACTAGAACAATAAAGAATAATGCTTCAGCAAGTAAAATACTCATTTTCTAAAAATATCTAAATACTTTTCATATGCACAGCTCTGTACGATCGCATATGATCATACACACATGTAAGAGCCATGAGAAAAAGCAAATGAGATTTGTTCAAAGCAGAAGATTCATCTTCACAGCTTAGGCTCCCATGCTGCACAAAGCGTGTAGGCAAGCACACCATGCTTGCTTATGAGCAAGATGTCAGAGCGTGTCCATTACACACCAGTCTTCTCCGATGTTAGTTATCTCCAACACAAAATTGCCTCCTACCAGGCAGCGAATGAATGTAGTCTCAATGTGAGATGGCTCTTGTGTAACCATATACTAAAGATTTGGGGGGTGTATTTCCATAGCATCTTGGACCTTATTTTGTATGGAACTGAACCAAATTAACTAAAAGCATGATATTAAGTGAAAGGGTGCTAGACCGCCCTGTTAAGACTCATGCAGAAACAAAGCAACATCCATACATTGCAGCTTAACTTAAACCCCTGGAGAGCAGCAAATGCAATCACTATTTCCAAATGAGTGTCCAAAGCGGGTCAGAGATAGCACTAGCACTTGTGGAGACCTTGGGCAGAGATTAAGCTTTGAGCTTCTCCTCCTCATTTGCAGAGCAGATTACCCACACTGATACTCCTTCTTAATCTGGTTCAGAATCCAGCAATGGTTTGGGCTGTTTGTCTCTGCTACCCATTCGCACACCTAGCACCTCCTGCAGGAATGGCGGGAGATCCCAAGTTCTGAGCCACATGTCTCTCAATGGAGGAAAAAAAATTCATTTGTCCCCTTACTCATGCAACAGAAATAGCTGCGCAACAGACACATAATATGTTCTTGCAACAAGGGAGAGGCTTTAATGTAACTTTGCCAGCAAGATTAGGGACACCTAGCCAAACTCCTGAAATACCACATACTCTCCTCAGCCCAGTATAATCTTCTCTACCACATACCAGATCACTGGATCCTACACCAGGCCAACCAACCACTTGTGGTACACTGGACATGAGAACAGGGGCAGTGATGCACCACAGCACCTGCATAGCAGGCAGTACATCTAGAGTGACAGGGAAGCCTAAAAAGCGATTCAAATGAGTAACTCCCACACGCAGTCCATCAGAACTAACAGACTTGCATTCCAGTTTTCATATTGATGTGCTTTAACATCACAATTTCAGTTGATTTTCCGTCAGTTTTCCCAGTTATGAACCATGAAGACGTGGCCTAAATGTCTTAAAGCGTACTCCTCACTGAAGGTCGACAGGATTTGTCCTGAGGCTGTGGATATCAATCACCAGACGTAGCACGGGACTGGATAGAGTACTTCTTCCCCACTTTTCCAGCCTTTCAGCTTCAAGGGTCACATAAGCAGCTGCAAGAACATAGCACATGACAGAAGGTGACTGCCAGCAACATGAGATAGCAAAGACGGTCCACAAATTAGGTATGAGCAACCCCAGCAGGCTGCAACCATCTCTCCATCAACTAATTTCAAAGTAATGGTGTTGATGGTGTGCTCACACGTACATAAATACGCTATAAAAGCAGACTGGTATTCGGTGACCTTTTAAAGTGGACATAGAAATGTATGTAATAGAACTGCTATTTCCATTCTCTCTCCACCCCAATAATATGTCATGACATTAAAATAAACTTCTAAAATGGTAGATTGATCCAAAAAAACACAAGACAACCAATCTTCACTGGAAAAATTCCTACCTTGATGTTTTCAGAGAAAAGTTTTGCTCTGTTCAACAGCATTACAATTACCTTGGAGAGTTTTAATCACTTGTATTCTTATGTTCTTCTCCTTTCAACCACATCATAGTGTGGCATAATTACTAAATTGGCTAAAAAATACAAAAGTACAGCATTGTTCACACATTAAGGAAAAGTATAAAATCAAGAGGCTTCTGAGGTAGAAAACAGCTGCAGCTGGCATGCAGAATACAACATCCGCAGTTCCCTGATAAGGATGTTTGTGAAGCTACGTGAGGTACGGGGCAGGATGCAATTATTCCGCGGCTTTACCTTATGATGCATAGCAGATACGGGAACGGGACAATACCGTGAAACAGATAAGCTGCCAATTAGCTGCCTGCTCGATACTCAGAGCCAACATTTTGTCAAATTTTGATGAAATGCTGTCCTTTGTGCGAACTTTGCTCATTATAATGTTATTATCATACCAAAACACACCTCCATCCCAAAGGCTACCCGCCTCCAAGGTGCGACCACTCCTTCTTGAGTCTGCGCTCTGAATTTCTCGTAAACTATACCTTTAATTGTGAAGCGAGAGAATTTTACACCAATCATAATTAAAGTATTTATGACTAAAGTCACTCAAACTCCACCTTGAAGATAACAAATAGTATAAAAATAGCCTGAGAGAGGGGGGATACCCAGGGAAGACACCATCGCGAAGAACTCCATCACTGACTTCTGGGATCAGTCGATGGGCTGAGCCTTTCTTCGCCCCCACAGGGACGCCTTTGGGTAAGACTTAGATTATACCGAGTGCTTTCTCGGGAAACTTAGAAATTTCTCTAGAGAATCACTTTCCTACATTCATAGCCAGGCTGTGTCATTTATAACTTTGTCACGCGTTTGATATATGTAATAATACTTTTATTTGCACGTGCTTTGCAGACAGTGTATTTATCCCCAGCAATCCTAAGAACCTATCTATCTGTGGTTTAAATAAACTGCACTGTTTAAGTAGCTAGTCATTTCGGTTTCTCACTGAACGCGACCAAAGACTCGAGAGTGGCCGTGCTAGTTCATGAGAGTGACTAGACTGAAGGTGCAGTCCACTATTAGTGTATCCAAATCGTAATAGTTTAATACATATTAAATGCGATTGGACTGATAGTGCGGAATTGGGCATCACTCAGAATTTAAACCCAGCCGCACCGAGCCTCCCACCTTGGTGAGGAGTGTTAGAACACAAGGGGGTTTATCTTCTGCCAAAACCGCTTTGCCCCTTTCCACGCAACACATAGCAAAGTCATTTCAGATCAATACATTGCCCAAGAAGTCAAAAGAAGTCAAAGCAAAGGGTTATTTAGACATACGATGTACTATTATTAATCCTCAGAAGGAACTACTTCTCTACTCACAAAGCAGAGATAATACAGGGACAGCTAGATCAAAACTGAAAAAAATCACTTAGTCCTTAAAGCTAATTGCTTCTCAGTACTTTCTGTTTTTTTTTTTTTCCTACTAGCGCTAACCACAGATGGCCTCCATTATTTCACATGATTAGAAACAGAATTTAATTTCATGAACATTTTACTTGGGAGTGATTAAATTTTACATCTTTTGTGGTTGCCCTTCTACTTTGTTTTAGGAAGGTTTTGAGAAGAATAATGTCCACCCTTGCAAATAACTATCTGACTGGGGAAGGGGAAGAGGAGTTCATGGCAGTTCATGAATGAGAAAAGGAGAAAGATGAGAGAAATCCTGAAATAGTCAAAACTGGAGTTTAAGCCTTTCAACTTCTTTATGTCTACAAAGAACATCACATACCGCTGCAGTTAACCACCTAAGTTTCTAAAAATTCCCATAATACTAAATAAAGTTTGACGTTATGAAAAACTACAAGTCTGCAAAGCATCTCAATGTCCTTAGTATTTCTGTAGAAATCTATTTAAGTTATGACTTACAAGTTAAAGTGTATATATTTTCTCAGTAGCAAATCGGAAATCTGCAGACTCTGTTTCAATGACAGCATTCAATTTTGATTCCTCAACTCCCCCAAAACAAGGCTGAAGTTACTTTTTAAAGTAAGAAAAAATGAATTCTTTGCTACAAAAAAAAAAAAGCTATTTTGGATTAGTAAACCAGGACTAACAGAAATCTCAGACAACAATGCTGTGGAGAGTTTTACTCTGAGTCTTTCAGTGGTTTAAAATATGTTTTTCTTTGGTTGTGTATCCATACATAACAGCAGATGCATCCAAATTCCTGCTTTCAGAAGCCGCACCAAAATTTTAAAGCTGTAATTACTCATATCCTCTTAGTAGAAATTTTGAATTCACTGGAATACTGATTCCTTACTAATTCAGTTAGTGATCTTTACACAGTTATCAAGATTTTCACTTTCTTCCACCAAATATTCTCTCCTACTTATCTTTACTGTTAATTTCACGGATTTGAGCTCCTCAATTCTGCTTTTAAAGGCAACAGGATAATTGCATCAACACTATTTGGCAATATTGGTGCACAGCTGCAGAAAATGAGTAATAGGAGTAATTGTTTGTTTAATGCAACTGCCAGAAAAATGTATTTTGGAAGAATACAGACCCAGCTGTGTCAGGTGCTGCGCACAGCCCAGCCGATAGCATGAATAATCCCATGAAAAACAATGAGGTGATTTACAGTTTCTTGAACTAAGCATATCCAGAAGGACTGAGCCCCAAGGATGCTTCAGACAAGTAGACTATTCACAGAAAATCCTGCAGAGACCAAAACTTTGAAGAGAGAACATATTTCAAAACCATGTCAAGCAAACAGAAACGCTACAAGTCAACCAGATGCCACCATGTCAACCACAACATAAAGCATTTCAGATGTGTTCTTTGAAAATATTTTATTTACCTTTCCAGATTCGGCCACACGTCTTACAGCATTACAGAGTAACATCAGACCTTATGACTGGGGAATGAGGGAAGAGACAAGCAAACAAACAGAAGCAGACCACAGAAACAGAAACAGAATCAGAGCACAGAAAGCTAGATCAGTTAGGGCAGCCTTGTTTCCTAGAGCAAGAACTGACCCTCAATGCCTTTCACTGGTTTCTCTGTGTCATATTCACTCCCCAAAATCAGACTGCTATGAGCAGACCAACTGGAAAAAAATCTTAACACTGACAGTAGTATTAATTCTGCCCCCCCCCCCAAGTTTAGAGCACAGCATTGTGCTAATCACAGTCCATGCACTCCCATCTGTTTCTGTCCTACTTCTGCACTGCCCATGCAAAATCTTAAAGACCATGCTCATTTGTGCTTTATACTGCAGGCATTTGTGCAGCAAGGAGGATGGGTTAGAGTCAGCTGTTTTTTAACATAAACTAGAACATCTCTTGAGGAAGATGAGGACACTTCCATGCTGATAGTCTTTGTGTGTTTCCCATAACCTCTCCTTGCCATCACGTCCAAGGAACTCACAAAATCTCTTACCATTTATTTAAAGAAAAGCCTCCAAGCACCTCTGAACAAAAGAACCACGGAAACATGCATAAAAATATAGAAACTATGTACACGCGATAGGCCTCTGCTTTGGGATAGTTCATACATTGCCTATTTTACTTAGCCCAGATGACCTACATTTTAATTTGAATGGCTTAACTACAGAAACAGAATACATACAGTGTAGAGAGCAAATTCTTCTTTTTCTTCCTATTATGAAACCACACTCCCATTGCCACACAGCTTCCCCAAGCAACTAGAAATTCCATTTCTGTTTTCTGCTACCTTTAGTACCTTTCCACCCCTGCTTACCTTGTATTTACATCTTAGCACCTCTTCCACACAGAGAACGCTGATATCCTGTTACTATTTTTACAGCAGCACTTGAACCACTGGCATGAAATTGAGGAGTATATCTGATACAGAGGCTTTCTGTTCTGATCCACGACAAACTTTGCTGAAATTAAACTCTCCCTTCAGAAACTGCAAGTTCTGCTTGAATGAGGACTACAAGTAATCCCTTGCTATATTAGATGATATAACATAGGGTACACAGTACCTCTAGATAATTGCAGGGCAGGATACAAATGAAGATTAATCTTTTTTCACTTTGACATGAAGCAAACAACAGCTGGGGGTTTAAATTATATCATCAAATTCACCGAGACATTAAAAGCTTAACAGTATTAACACCGATTTTCAATTTTTAAGTGAAAGCGTACGTGTTCACTAAGGCGCTAACAGATTTTAACAATTTAGGGAGAGATGCACCTAATATCTTGTGCTTTGCTCTTACTGACAAAGCTTTTACTCATCAAAACTCAATTGGCATTGCCGCTGCTCCCACCCCTTCTCTCAAAGAACTGTCATGCTTCAGGAAATGGTTCATTGACTGTACTTTGTTAAGCAAAAGAACACCCAAAATACATAGATTCATATTGGGAAAGTAGCTAAACAATTACACATGGGTTTGTATAGACCGTAAACGTTTACTTTTATTAAACGTTTACCATAGATGCTTACTTTTATTAAAAACATTATTCAAATTTGAACACGAACTGAACACTTCACACCGTGCTCAGTCAACAGCTATATTTTCACCTCCCAGCGGGCTACAAGCTAAGCTGTAGCCTCGTGGCACAGTGTGTGGCAGAAGAATCTAACCACAGAATTATCCCATTTATCATCCTAATTATGCCTTAGAAGCTGCTGCATTAACATCAATATCTGCATCAAACTCCAGGTGTCACTACAAATACTCAGGCAATGAGCAACGTCAGCATGTGGAAGACAGAACTACCCAGGCAGAAATCAATGGGATATTACTGTTTTCCCCCCTTTCAAGATCCTGATCGGATGAAGAAATACCCGTCTTCGATCCTTACATTTAAGGAGGCCCTCAGCTGACATCATGTGCAACTCCACAGAGCTGCTTACAGAACCCTGAGAACAACCCGGGGTTGTTTTTTCTCATCAAGCACAAAAAAAATGTTTCATGCAATATTTTTAAGAGACACGTGAAAGAAGAAAAGGAGGCACCCTTACATAGCACATATATTCAGAGACCTAAAAGAATAAACAGAAAATAAGACATTCGGTAAGATGCCTTATGGAAACACTAACTGTTGAAACACTCTAAAATATGGCCAGTTGTGACCAACACCAAAGGAAGCTATCACGACAAGGTCATAGTGTTCACAGAGTGCCCACAAGACTGAAACCACCTAATGTCATGATAAAAAAAAAGGACAATGGTAAGAAAAGACTCATAGGAAAGGCATCCCATAAAATTCATTTGAAAGCAACCCTAAATCCAGTTGTGAGCGTATGGGTTTGTATTAATAGTGTTGGAACACGGACACCAGAGAAAAATGGTTATTTAAAATAAACCCATCCAGCATCTTACCAAGGAACACTGACTGCAAAGAGAATAAACATTGACCCATATTCTTCACTGACGTACAAATTGTTTTTTCATCTAGTGTGGACAAGATCGAGGTAAAATGCCCTAGCTTCTTGCTGCACAGCTACAAACACCTAAAGCAGCAAAAAGGGGTAATTAGAACCTTTAACAAATTAATTTTTCTAAAGAGGAAAATGTATTTCTTTCCCACAGATTAAATAAACTATTTGATTCAGACCTGAGAGGCCCTTTACATTTAAGAGCAACAGACTATTCACTGCATTTATATAAAATTTCTCAGACAGGAAGCTTTGTTGATTAAACATTCAATTACCATTGAATATCACTACAGCCTTATCTTGTGATGGGGTCTGAGAATGAATCAATTCTATCCCACCACTAAAGCCTGTAAATTTTTTCTCAACTCACTTTCTATTCTGTACATGTACAAATGACTAATACACTCAGCAGCAACACTTTTTTGCCCACCATAACAAAAAAAACCTCCACCAAAAATCCACAAAAACCCAAATACCACAGCCAGTTTAATCAAAACCAGCACATCTTACATGTCCTAAAATGAATGGGGAACTATAGGCAAGTGATTGGAAATATGAACAGCAGTTTTCCCTTTTTAATTTATATACTCTGTTCAGGTTTGTTCACCTTGAATGTTTCATCACAATTTAGAACTTTACCTAAACAGTTATTTGAACTGTGACTATGCTTATCTGGTAGAAAAATGTTGGAAATACAGTAAGCTCTTACCAGAACCCATCAAATAATTTTAAAATAGTCACCTAAAAGAAGGATCATGTAAACATGGTATTGTCCCACCGGTTAAACCACTACAAATCTTGATTGTATCCATAGTATCATAAGCTACTTCAAAATTAACTTGGCTTTTTTGTTTAGTACTATATATTCTTAGTTAATGAAAGCTAAATTCAACAGCAGCATTCTGACTACATGGAACAAATATTATTATGCTGATATTAAAGTACACAGGATAGAAGAATAAATCCCCTACATAAGTCATAACAGAACCATAGTCTCTATTATCTCCTCTAACCACACGCTATATGAAAGCCTGCATCTTAAATAACAAAGAAGTAGTTACAAAGAGAGCAATCAGTGATATGAGCTGTAATTTAAGGTAAAAACCGTCTGTTCGCAGACTTAAACCAAAACAACAGAAAACTTGCAGGAGAAAGCACCTCCGTGCAGCACAAAGAAGGCATCACCTTAAAAAAAGATTTATTTTCAAATTAAATACGTAATATATTTTGAAAACAAGAAACAGCCATGATGGGGAAAAACTTCTAAATTATTAAAAATATGAGTTGACCTAATTTTTTTCTTATGAAGACTAAAATAAAGTTTCGTCTTAATTTTGTTCCAAGACCTCTTCTCAAATAAGAAGCTACCCCTGCTGTTGCACTCATGGCTATATTATACCCCCTTGTACTCTATGAAGAAAAAAATTAATTTAAGAAATTAATTTTGAAATGGCTCACACATTATCTTAGGTCCCCTCTTTTATCCTCCTGAAGTGTTACAAGCCAAACTTGATTTCACAAAAGGGTAGAAAGGGAGCTTAAAAGGATGGAGACCTTATCCTGGTTCTTATTTTTGTATGTCAATGCAAACAATTAAATTATATTTAATGCTTTATCTGTCAGCTAGTCTTGATAAAGCAACACAGTATTTCCACCTGAGCAGTAGTTTCTACCACTTACTGCTTGTTCTACATTAATATTTCATTATATTTAAAAAAAAAAAAAACAACAAAACAAAACAAGAACAAAGTCAGCAGTAAAATAAAATAAGAGAGAGACCAAAGAGTCATTTTGGGCCTCATTTTCTATTCATGGTGTGTAGTTTAACAAATAGTGTGTCTGTGTTTGATTTTATTATGTTACCGTGTGACCTGCAGAATCTCAGGAGACCAGCTAAGAGAGATGAACATTATTCCATTAGTGAGAAGAATCAATAATAGTAGTTACACGCTTTATGCAGTCTTTTGCAAAACTTCTATTTTTATACAACCTTAATCCATATTGAATTTTTAAGGCAAAGAATGCAAAAAAGTCCTTAGCTTTCCCTAGCCAAACAAGTGAAAGAAAATTATGTTCCATTCAAAATCAAGGCCAAAAATCTTGTTGTTCTGCATAAATACATAAAATGCAAATGTAAATAGCATCTCTATTACAATACAGGGTTGCTGTTGGGGATTGGTGGGCAGGTTTTTTTCCCCCCTTTTCAAACAATTCTTATCTATAAATTCATACCTATTAGGAATAACATCCACATTTTACACTATCTAGAAATGCTAAACTCTGAAAACCTTCACAAATGGAAAGCAGAGATAACAAGAGCCAAGTGTTCTGCCTGGAAGAAAAAATAAAAATAAAGTATTAGCCTGTAAGCTTTTCTTCCATTTCTGTTTTCTTTGGCTCCTTTATTTCTTTTGCTAGAGAAGAAACCTAACCATAAATTGGGGTGATAGGAAAACTAGCAAAACCCTAAGAATAAAAACATTCTTAAAGCTCTGAACACCCGTTTCCAACCAGTGGCACATCCGTACCTCGGTAACGACTAGATGCCCCAGTCACCAATTGGGATCCCACTGTGAGAGATAAAGACTAGCATATTTTAATGACATTGTAAGGATATAATATAAAAAAAAAAGAAAGAATGTTAGCTTGATGTATACTGCAAGAGTAATTCACAAACCAACAATTAACAGCAATTTTTACCACATTTTTAAAATTATTTTTGAAATGCACACTAATATTGCAACTATTAATATCAGAGCAAAAAAATAACATATTTCTCAGATGGTGTGGGAATGCTTAGAATAACGAAATTCCCATCTTCTCCTTCTGAAAAACTGAAAAGTACAAAAGACATGTAAGTTTGGAGAAAAAGCCACTGTGCTAAATGCACCACCACCAGGGGCTGGGAAATCACTCATACATGCTCTGTTTATTTCCCTAATTATTGCTCTTTCATATCCAATTCTGTTCATAAACAGAGTGCACATAACTTGCTTCATTATCCATCGGTTGCTATGACACTATATAAGAAAGCTGACAGAGGCCTTTTTCCCTGTTGAACGCGGACCAAGGGCATTCACAGTGCTTGCGACAGAGAAGCTGCAAAAATGTACGCTCCAGGAGAAGCTTTCACCCTTTACCATCTGGAGAAGGAGCCAGGATGCTGCTCAGATCCTTTCCCAAAGGCAGCAAATGCACCTTTCAGCCCCAGCTTTGTCAGAGTCTGGGAAGAGGAACCGGCTCTGGAGACCATTGCAGGAAGGCTGCAACCAGGACCATTAACCACCAGAATGCCTGGGTGCAGAGCCGGCGTCCTCTCCGCTCCAGCTGAGGGATGCGAGTTGCATGCGCTCTCTTCTTGAGATGATCAAAATAAATAAATCAGCTGAAAAAACAGCCTGGTAACGTAGAACAGATGACAGGCTGATATTCACAGAATATGGCTCATCTCTTTACAAAGTGTAGAATTTAAAATAGAAACTGTATCACCTCTTTCACAAAGAATAAGCAGCAAAGGAAAATAAACTTCAAGCACAATCCTGCCCATGGAGTCTCACAGAACCAAGACGGAAACACGAATACCAGCAAATCCATGGCGTCTCATGAGTGATGTCTTAGCCCTGCACCCAAAGCCTTCTTCCTTTCCAGTGCCATGTTTTGAGGCAAATTCTAATGCAAAGTCAGGTTATTGAGAAATATGGGTTTATAACCTTGAAATGCCCAGAGCACACTGGTTTGTACTGCCTTCGAACCTAGTCTTGATTTGCAGAGCATGCGCCATTATGATTTTACAACTGAAGGCCCAGTTTTGATCCCTTTACTTTCAACTTCATTCGCAAGCCACCCCACTGACTTCAATGAGGAAAAAAAAATAAGAAGAAAAGGCATCAGCCTTCATAATTAAAGGGCTTAGAATATGATGCATATTAAGCCCAAGGGGCCATCTGATTACAGAACAAGCCATAAATATTGTATAACAAAAAGGCAGGCATTACTTGATGTTAAAAAGCTTGTCTTTTCACCAAGTCATTAAGAAATGCATAAGACTTATCTAGATTGTCTGCACTTCAAACTATTTACTCATCTTGCCTGCAAGAATTTCAAATGAAATATTAATACATTATCAAATCCATCATTCTCATTTACAGAAACAGTTGCCAAAACCTAATCAGTCCATTGCTCTATGGATCCACCAGATGTACTTCTAAATGGAAATGAACAGCACAGTTGAACTCCATATACAATAATTTATTATATGCAGACTATGCAAGGTATGTGCATACACAGAAATAATACAGGGGATGTAGTAATGAAACACAATATTTTTAAAGTAAAATTTTTACTTGAATGCTCAAATCATATTACAGTTTTCTTCAAGAAGTCAACTCAAAATGGCAGTTTCATGAGTCACTCTTCCAAATGTATTTTAAAAGAGCTAACAGCATGAAAATCCTTTTTTAGAGTAGAGTTCCTATAAAAGACTTAGCAAATACATTTAAATTCTAATCAGTAATATATACACCTTAAGTAAGCTTAAGCCTTGGACTGAGTAATTTCCCTCAGTAGCTGGTGCAACATTCTGCATGAGAGGTTTTTGAGTTATAACACAAAAACTGCACAAAATGCATGCAGGGAATTTTGTCCCGTTACCAGCTGCATTCAGGTGTATGGGTGATGAAACTTTTTTAAATCCATCCTCTCTTCAGAAGGGAGCACCATGCTGAGAAACAACCTTGTCCATCAGACAAACAGAAAGCATCTTAAACTCACAGTGTTGAGCAAATCAACTGCCTTTTTAGTTTTTTAATAACGCAGTTTTCCTTCTGCAAAAGGTATTTTCATAAATTCCACTTAATTTTAATATCCTTGCCAATTGGTTCATGATACCAATTACTTTTGTGAGGATGCAATCAGAAGTTCACTGGGATGAGCTAGGAATGACAGCAATGATCTCCTGTGCAAAAAGCTTTATTGCTTAGTTTCACTGAACTCCAGAGAGTCAAGAATTGTATCACTGACTGAAAGGACTTGGCAATTAAATCGGGAACCTGAATAGGTTGTCAGCATCTTAAGAACAAGAGGATGGCAAAAGGTCTAGGTAGGCTAAATGGCCTTTTCCAGACACATAAGAAAAATCTGAGCCTAGGACATGCATAAAGCGATCCTTTCTAGTACACTCTCACAGCCTCTAACAATATTAATCTCAAAAAACTTCTTAAACCAGGAACAACGTCATCATTGGTGTCTTCTCCTGTTTATGTTTGCTAAACTGAAGGGCGGCTAAAACTAATGCAATAAAGACACTCTCCAACACATCACTAGCAACCACGTTACTTGGCCAGGTAGTAATTTGATAACACAAGACTTGTAAACAGATTTACAGTATTGACTCAGGTAAAGATAATTTTTTTTTAAATAAATGAACTCTTTCGTTCTTTTCTAAAATTTCAAAAATAAAAATTCTACTCTGTAATCTTAAGAAGCCATGAAATACGCAAATAGTCCCTCAGTACACTTACCTGAGTTACAAAGAGGGTATAGTCAAGCCCCAGGAGCCTTCAGCCCACCTACCATGACTTTTCATGGGAACAACTCACAAAGAGAAGAGCGCCTGCAAATTCTCTTGACTGTGCAGAAGGCAAGTTATTTTTAAAAACTGAAGACAAAAACCAACTTCACAATTTGACAGGAAAGAGAAACATTAGCTAGAGAAAGTGGAATAAAGTCAATTATAATTTTTAATTACCTTTCCAGGCTATTCATTGAATGTTGGTACTCATGAATAGCAAGCAATACTGCATTCTAGTGATTTGTTATGCAAATAAAGCACTTCAGCAGTATTATCCCATCCAAAAGTTAACACCCTTAACAAAAACTCAAAAAAATATCTATTTGCCCTTCTTATAAAGGAGAAGGAAAGAAAGAACACAGAGAACTTTACTGAAATTTGAGCTAGTTCTACAAAGGCGCCTAGTTACATTCAGGAACAATTCCCACAATTTGAAAGAGAAGATTTTGATACCTGGATGCTTTTGAAACACCAAGCCCAAATTCACATAAGACAGTTTGTTCAAGAATTAGAGAAAAAAAAAAAAAAGGGATCATTAGCATATGTAAAGTGAGTTTATAGTCTTACTATACTAAGAACAAAACCAGTATCTCCACTTTGAATAAAAAACTAACAAACAAAACCAACAAACCACCCACTGATAGTGGTGGCATTGAAGCCTGGTCTGAATACAGAGGAAGAATGGACAAACCTCATTGAATTCTTACTATAAATTCTAGGAAGACGGGATGGACCATGAGTCCTTAGCTGTTTCCCATTTCTTATCTTAGCAGAGATCAACAGTTGCTAGGGCTGCCAGCTCATACCTTTCTTATGCACACATGGCAGGATTTTGAATACAGGCACATGTAAGCGTACAAAGCCAAATTTTACCCTTGCATGTTATTTCCACTGATATTCAAAAATACCACATATGCAGCTGCACGCTAAACATCCTATACACAGCAATTCATAAGTAACATCAAGTTAACCCTAAGATATTGCAGCCAGGAGCTGATGAGAACTTATTTTAAAATAACCCCATGAAAAGCATTGTTTATTTCTCTACTGTTCAGCTGAAGTCTGTAGTATTAATAGAACATGTTCATCTCCAGCAGCAGTCAGGTGTTTTACTGGTCACATAGAAGTTCCACTTTATTAATACACACACCCAGACATAAAGTATTGCAAGTACCACTGGTAAATCTTCAAAGGAGCACGATCCCACACGGTTTGTTGGGTTTTCAAGCACATTACCTACTATATTTCTATTTTAGGTCACAAAATGTGCAGAACATTGTTTCCTACAAAGGCTATGAAACATGGTCAACACAATTTCTAGCTGACATTCTGAATTTCTGTGTGCAAACTTGCAGATTAACAACTGTCTGCACAAAGGGCCTGATTCAACTCTTCTACAGTTTGTGAAAAGATCCATTGATTTCAACACGAGCTGATGTACCACTGAAGTACGTGTATACTTCAGAATAATACTTTCCCTTTCCAGAAGAACAAGTACGCACTTTTCCCCTATTTACTGCAAAATAAATGCTGCAAAGAAATTCCCCAGAAGCAAAAGTGTCTTCAGCTAAATCACTGCAGTGAACAGTGCAGCAAATTCTCAGGGTCACACTCTCCATAGAAACCATTTGGATACATAAGCTGACAATGACATCTCCACTCCCTTTCTGCAACTTAGTGATCGTGTTCACTCTCCATCAAACACATCTTTAAGAAAAAATAGTGATGCGAACGCATGACCAATTTGACCAAGCAATTTTTATGAGGACTACAGGTGAACTCAATCTCCCAAGCTAGGTCCAGTTGTTGTTCTGAGACAGGTATCTTGAAAAGCATACAGAGCACCTTGCAGATGAAGGACTGAGGTCACCCTGAAAGTTTTGCTACGTGCACTCCACAGTTTAGAATAAAGCATATTACCCATCTAATGGGTCACACAAAGCTGGTGGCAATTAGTTCCATTTAATAATGGGAATACCAAACGTAAGATGACTTATGACTAAGGAAATTAAAGCTGTATCAATTGTTCTACCACACATTTCAGATCAAATTCCCATAACAACAAGCACTATGTTAGGAACAAAGCCCAACCTTACAAAATATTAACCTTAACATATTTGAGAACATGAAAAGATATGTTGGTTCCAGTCTTTTTCTTCCCACTGTGCAGATCTCCTACAGATCACAAGGTGCTGAATTTTGATAGACTTACTACATAGAATAATATGCATCAGGAAAACACTGCACGGTTTAGAAAGTTCTTACTAAATTTTCTATTTAGAACTGTGATTTGAGATTTAATTTGTAATAACAAACATGAAACCAGGCAAAGTTTTACAAGCCAACCAGGAAGAATGTTATTCTTCTGTAACTGCAAAGTTCTTTCACTCAAAGTTACATAGCCTTTGGAGACTTATAAGGTACTATGACATCTCTTAGGATGCACAGAAGGAAGCAAGAATAGAATATGACACCCCACACACTCCTATCCCCTTTCTCCCTGTGTGAGGAGGGACTAGCACGGCTATTAGCGCTACCCAGGAACAAGGCAAAAGAATTCACAAATAGCAGTACACGGACGCTGTTCTTCTGAAAGTTCCTACTACGCGTTTCCTTGCTTGCCTCCCCTCCCCATCATCAAATTCCTCCTACGGTGCATGCAACAATAGCTGAGAAAGACAGCAGCACATTATACACATGAAAAGATTGCAAACAGCTCCCTTTACACAGATTATAGCCAGTGTTCTGCTGGTCCCAGCTGATTCAACTCCCCTGTATAATATTTGGCCTTCAATTTCCTCCTTTGTTCAACACAGTCATTATACTCATTGCAGCAGCAAAGTTAAAAGGTCAAAAGTGTGTTCTGGGATGATCATAATTTATATCAGAGTAATTGCTTATGTGGAATACTAGTTAAATCTCTAATGTGGAGTCAGCCTAAAAGAACTGGGTCAGACAAGATCTGGAAACAGATACCCAAGAAACATTTTGTGAGGATAAACACAAAAATCCTTTACAAGAATGCTACAGTCAGCACTTCACAGAAGGTATTTTAGAATAGAAAAAGGTAAACAAAGATAGAATAGTATTAATTTTCTTCCTATATGTCAGTTTACCCCTCACTTATTCTCAGGTTTTCACTAAAAACACTAATCTGCCAATATTGGTAAGTCTCGCAAAAATATGTTGGGTTATATTAGCTTCCAATGAAACAGAAGGTGGTATATAACTAAGTTTCTACAACACACCTTATTCACTTATCCTAATTTATTTTTAGGATTTGTGGCCTCAATGAAAACCACTCCGTGAAATATAGTCAAGGCTAGACACTCAAAAGTTTCCAGAATTTCTATGTCTCCCCATCAGTCTGAAATCTTTGGAGACTGAGCTCACGAACACCAAGGCTCTTGGCTCCCGGCTCCTCTCTGTCTGTTGGGGTTTGTAGTGCTGGAAGCGCTGAAGCCTTAGGAACCTCAGAACTTGAACTGCCAACATCTGCTTATCCAAATAGCAAGCTTTTTTCCCCTTCCTCTGTTGATCTTGCTGTAACTAAACATTCTCTGTTGTACAAAATAAGATGTATTTGGAATGGCTATTGTGAAAGACTTCCTCATACACAGCTTTATTCTGAAAAAAAAAGAGAAAGCATTTATATTGTTCAGTTTCAAATATTTACAAAGAAGGTGAAGCTAAACGACACATGGGTTAGCTCTTACTTCATGTTCTAATGGAGAGTTTAAGAAATTATTACTGCAAATTCCACTATAACTTAAGGAATATATACCTTTTGAGGCTGGAAAACAAGAGAGACAAGTTTTCATTTTGTAGAATGTAATTTTGGCCCTGGAAAAAAGTAAACATTCCTCTGAAATTATGATGCAACCACCTTTTTCAGGATCATCTCAAATGAAAGTACTTCCCAAATAAAGGCACCTTTCAGTTGCACAATCAATTCACTTCTCCAAGTACTGCGTAACTTAACCTTTTCTCCTTGATATTATCCCTTGCTTATCTTCATCACACCAGTTCCTCCTCACTAAATACTTGTGTACATATTGTACATATGTTTTAACACCCCCAAAAAACAGTAAAGTGTCCTGGAGGCACTGATAGTGCCTGCAAGGATGCAAACAGCGTGTTTTTCTGCTTGCCCATGTAGCCAGTGTGCATTCCATGTGCCAAGAGATGCTCCCTTGCAGAAAGGAAAGGCGCACAACGCGACACTGCTACCAGAGTGTACTTCTGGTTGCGGGGAAGTGTTCTTTAAAAAAAAGAAAACACAAAGAGGGAATTTGTAACATCACAGAAACTGACCACACATTTTGTTGACACCTATTCCTAACAAACCTTCCATGCTACCTCCCAATCAAATGTAACCAGTTAAGTGTTGCTATTATGTGTGAAACACAGGATCTGCAACCTGCAAAGTGCAACCAGCAGCAGATCCCAACATTGTTTCTATGACCCAAGAAAACATCCCATTGCTGGTTTAGCTCCAACTGCACAGAGTACAGTGGGGGTTTATAGCTTTTGAAGCAAGTGCCATAAGAAAAGACAGACATAATTAAACTTTCAACATTTTTTCCCCTCAGTACATATACACCCAAAAAATTCCAGAACTGTATGATGAGCTGTTCTGGCAAATATTCAGTCCAAAACTGAGAAAAATTACACAGCATGCTTTTTTGGAAGCTTCTGACAAGTTTAAAAAAAAATAAAATTAAAAAAAAAAAAACATAAAAAACCCCCCAGCAAACAAATCTCTGCATTCAATCATATTCAATCATATCCTTAATATAGGACCACAACCTCAGCTGGTTTAACATGGCATTGCTGACTTACGCCACATGAAATTTTATCCCCTCTTTTTAAAGGTATACTTTTACAGTTTGTTAGTGAAAACATTGAAACTCTTACCATATTGATTGAAGAGGCTTCAAGTATTTAAACTTTAAAATAAAATTATAAACATTTGGAAGTATGCAGAGAACTGTTTAGGTTTGCAACTTACAAGTTAGTTTGGAGTGACTATTATTTATTCACCAAGATTGACATGTTGAATCCTGTAAGAATTTTTATTTTATACTCAAGATCACACAGATTAAATTTAATTTATAAAAACAGGGGATAGATATTGGACAAAATATCTTTTATTATCAGAAACAGTCACCTATCCAGCTAACAGATTGAGGTCACATTGTTTCCACCAAAAACGTTCTCTCGCAGATATTTCTGCTAATCTTCACAAGTAGCTCCAATGCTTTTTGATTTGGGGATCTCTGCAAATGTAGAGATGGACAGCTGAACGGCATACAAGCCCACCGAAAATAGACTTGTTTTTCTTGATTATTTTTGAAGTCATTGGAAGTGGTCCACAGACCCCCCGAGAAAGACTACAGTTAAAGGAGAAGCGCAGAGGAAAGAAAATAAATCAGCTTCCCAAAATAATTTATTATTCTTCAAATTATTTAGTCACAAGAACGATGTGTCACATCTTATGCCTTTTGCTTCAGCAAAACATTGAAATAGCTGCACTTTGATCTTCCCATTTTATATATCTAAACTGTTTACACTGTTTTCAAGGGAGAAAAAGATGGAAGCCAACTACAGCATCCCGTGGTTTTCCATTTATGACACCAAATTAACAGTTTATGAATCTGCCTTAGCTAGATCTACAGGCCACTATCGTAACATAGGACTTTTTAAAACAGCTTAACATAAATCACACCGATTTAAATCTCTATTTTATTTCTCAACACGAATTTAAAATTCTGTTAACCAAGACCTTAAAAGATCATTTTTTCTTCCTCAGACTGACAATAATGGCAAATACCATCTGTTCAACTGTAGTTTAGGAATTTTTGAAGTAGCTCTCAGAAAGAAAAGGGAAAAAAGCCCTTCAAATAAGATTACCGTACAGTTTCTTCAGAAATAGATCAAATATTATTGACCTCTGCTAGTAGCCTTTGTGAAACTAACTCCAAAACAGATTTTAGAAACCAACATTCAGCACACACAAAACCATGAGAGCACACAGACTATCTTAACTTTGTTTCACAAACCCATATCTTGCAACCTCCACTTATAACCAAGAAATTCAACCCAATTACTGCAATTTTGTTAACGCAATATAGACAAAGCGGAGTGATGTTTTCCAGCTACAGTCATATTTTTGTTGCATTTCAAACAATCAAGTGCAAGGAAAAAAAAAAAAACCAAACACCACACCACAAAGTTTAAGGGCAATATTCATTACTTCATTTGTGTTTGTAAGCTTTTGTGATTTATCTGCATTAAGTTTTCACTTCTCCCTCATATTACAAGTAGGGTTTAACAACTTTTAAGGAATAAAAGATTACATTTCTTAGTCTCTTGATTTCAGAAGCTAGGGTTTTAAGGGGGGAAAAAAAATAAATCTTAAGAGTCAAGAAAAATCTCACTAGTCATTAAATCCTTGTAAACTGATAATAGCCAGAGACACGTGCAGCCCATATATAAAGACATGCATACACATGTATTTATAAGCATATGCATACACATGTATTTATAAGCATGTGCATACTTCCGTGAGAGGAGAATCTAGTCAAGTCAGAAAGTAAGAAGGAATCAGTCTCAAAATAAGTACAGTCCAATTTTTCTCACCTATTTTTGCTTACTCTAATCTGCTAGCAGATGAGCGACAGATGAATGCTGATTGGGAAACACCACAAACTTAACATTTACATTTGATGGCAATTTTCTTCAAATGAAATAAAGGTGTCCCACTCCATTTTAATTCTCCTGAGACATGTATAGGGAAATAGTTGTCAGGTAAATAAAATGTCATTCTCCATAGTTGTTATTAGAAAAGCAGACACGTAGTATCCATATTTAGGATACATAATTTCAAGTGACTAGTCCGATTTAAAACAGCAACAAAAACCAGTTTGGCAAAACAATTGAAACCTTGGGAAACTGCAGCATTGCTTGTCTTTACTATACTCATAGTATTTAACTAGTAACAGACAGGAATCCTGGGGATGGGATGGAAGACAGTCAATGAAGAAACGAGGAAAACATGTTGCTTCATTACAGGTATTTTGAAAGTCAACATAGTGAAGAATTAGCACGCTTCAATCTGCAGGATAGCCATCTTGGTCAACACTTCACTTAATAGTTTCAAGTTGAATAAAAGCACCTTGAAAAGAAAAAAAAAGAGACAAGAATTGTTTTCTTGACTCAATGAAAGCAGTTATACCACAGGAAGCCATAAGGTGAAAGAGATTAAATCAAGCATTCCTCCTGTTTGGATAAAGGCAACTATTAGCAGAAGAACATTAAAAGCTTTGAAAGAACCGTTCACATTTATACGAAAACACACAAAGGATGAAACCCTGATTCCACTGAGATACACTGCAAATCTCGCATTGATTTAACCAGGGTCAAGATTTCACATACAAAGACCAAACATCTGAACAACAACATTAACCGCTAGGAAACTGCAATTCCATGCAGAACCATCTTTACAATCAATACAAAGAGAAGTCACATTAAAATAAATTGTAATTCAGCATATAGACTTTTTATATCCAATCCCAAAAATGCTTTTAGATAATAGACAAAATCCTCTTTCATAGTCCAATAGTCCTAAATGATATATTGGACAGCTTGCTCGCCAGCTGAATGATCTTGAGGATACTCAGTTCCACAAGGGCCAAAAAAACATGAAGTATTTTTACAGTCTGTTTCATTGCTGCCAAGCTTGAACATCTCATACAAATTCCAACTATACCAAAAAGCCAAAAGCAGGCATATTTCACCACCAAGCAACAGAACTTAAAAGACTGTTACACAAACCCCAGCAATTTCTTAAAAGACAGATTTTAAGAATCATTCATCTCCCACATTAAGCAGGATTTCAGGGGTTGGGGTGAGGGTGGGTGGGGAATCCCATTTAGACTCAATGTGTTTTTAATACTGAACTTTTTTAAAAAAAAAAAAGTCAGTTGTTGAGAATGACAAATGTCAAACGAACTGATGCAGAGATACATATCCATATTTTTTCTGACTGCAGCATTTATGCTGATTTTATCATGAAGTTGCTTGTAGTTCAGATGACATATTATAACGCTTAATGTTTTAACAACTTACTCTTAATCCTCACTCAACAGCTATAAGCAGTTATCATATTCATTTTTATTGGAATACA
Source organism: Fratercula arctica (assembly GCA_947846985.1). Taxonomy (NCBI): domain Eukaryota; kingdom Metazoa; phylum Chordata; class Aves; order Charadriiformes; family Alcidae; genus Fratercula; species Fratercula arctica. Next base: position 29,237,950 of record CANTUZ010000006.1, on the reverse strand, counting down.
TACAGCAAAAAAATAGGAAGTCATTCAGAATGAACTCTCCTAAAGTACACTTTAGAAATCTACACTTAAACTTTTTAAATATTTAAATTCCCCTCATTAATCTAATCTATACAGTAAATTTGCAGTTCATAAAAGAAAACAAAACATGGAAGCATTACAGATGTCTGCTCAAAGCCCCACAGCGAATGTGCACATTCTCTCCGAGTGGGCATAATTGTTAGCATGCTTAAACATCCTGATTAATATAAAACTAAAATCAGAAGTTCTTACTCTACAGTTTCACAGTCATTCAGAAGAAGCCAGATTACATGAACAGAGTTCATGAAGATGTAAACAACATAGAAATGAAGGCTCACGTTTTTTTTCTTTCAACAGTAGGGTTCACTCTGAAGAAATAATTGTATCAAAGCATACTCAGCAAGTCCGCACATCCTATTCAAGGATCATGACACACTGCAACCTCATGAAATACGGAACACAAAACGAATCGTGAAGTTTGCTTTCAGATTTGTACAATTTCTTATACCCCACAGTTACGTATGTAGGCACATACGTATGTATACAAAATTAAAACAGTTCAAAAACAAATACAGAGCATGCATATGTGCATGCTTCTATATACACGTTTTCTGAACGCTACATAAATCATACATACATAAACCATGCATCTTGTTATGCTGTTTGCTGTTATGCAAGAAGTAACTTAGAGTACAGGGAAGTGTATGATGCTGCAGAAAGAGCTTTATGTATTACATCCTAAAGCCACAGACAAGTAACCCTCCCTCTACATAGAGTGACAGGTTTAACAGCTCTTCAAATCACACCACAGACGTCTCTTGCAAAATTCCCTGTAACTTATTTTTACAAACCCCCTTTCCAAATCCTGACAACTTTCCTATTTTTAAACAACCACAACATAATCTTATAGATAAAAGTCTAACAGGATCAAACCACAAACTCTTAACTTTAGTCAGACAATGTTTTCTTTTTGATATAACAAATGCCTTTCTCAAGTTTGACATTAGGCTTCTTTTTCCCACCTCTAGTTCTTTTCAAACTGTCTTCTCTTTTTACACTTATTACTTTGACTCACACTCTTCAAACTCATCAACAAGGTTCACCTGTTCTCTCATTCTGAAGTTTAACAGCCTGGGATTCCAGATTCCTAATCACCCTCCTCCCTGCTTCAGCTGCAATTACCGAAGGTACCCATACAGCATTCAATACGGGCTTGCCAGCGTGCTACTAAAAACCTGCATTTGTGGAAATGAAAGAAGTGCGCCAAGTCTCAAATAAGCTAGCATGTTCTTTAAAATTCAGCATAAAACCCGTAAGAAAACACCACAATTTGTGTTCAACAAGAAAGCCGATTTCGTAAGTCACAACCCTCCCACATTTAGTGGGCTGTCTGGCAAAGACCACAGGAAGAGTCACCCTGTAGCAGATCAAGGGACACTTGAAGCTCGTATCCCTGTCTTTGACAACAGCCAACTGCAAGTGCCTATGGAAAAGAAAAAAACACATACAACACTGCTCCTGGATAGTCTCCCAGCCTCCAGCAGTAGGTTGCATAAGACCACTTCAACAAGAGATAGTGCCTTTCTATTTTATGCACATGTTGGATTTTTTTTTCTTTCATGAAGCTGTACAATCATTTGCTGAATTCATTTGAAGGTTTAGCATCTACAACACCCTACAGCTTCTCCCATAGAGAAGGGTTTGGGGATTAGCTAAGTAAAGTTGCTTACTTGATTGGTATCAAAGGTGTGAAGAGTCTATATGATTGATTCAAGCATCTATTGCTAGACTGTGATTCAGTGGACTCCTCTAGAGAACAGCAGAAGAGGAGATATTACTTAACATGGCAGTCGAACACTACACCTCATGAGGACAGAAGGGGCTTACCCAGAAGAACACATAAATGAGCACGGGAATATCCCCAAGAGGGACGGCTGCAGTGGCTGCCACTGAAGAAGGGCTGCTAGTTTGCAGTCAGCAGCTGTAGAGAAGCCAAGGAATGGTACAAGGTGCCTGAAGAAGAATCTCAGGTGATAAAACATTTTATTAAATACCCATATTGCCTCCCACTCTTTTCCATCTCCACTACACCAAATGTTTTCTAGGTAGTTTGAAACTCGGGTTTCGGGGTGACCTTTAGAGGTCACTGCATCCATTCTCCTCCCTCCAAAAGATCTGATCCGCTATACGTGCTAATATTGTTCCAAATAGTTCTCACAGCTCTCCAGTTAAAGGCACTAAAATATCATAAGAGAAGCTTTTCCTAAAGTCTACTCTGAACCTTCCCTGTTGCTTTTTTACTTTTTGTCCCACCCACAGAGAGCACCGAGAACATGATTTTTTTCCTCTGCTTTGCAGGAGCTTTTTATACACCTGAAAACTGTTCACATGTTCCTCAATTATTTTTCATTCAGCTAACCACAACTCTTTCAGCACGTCAGGTCACTTTTTTCTAGACTTATCAATCTCGCTGTTCTCTATTGGAACCAACTCCAGCTGGTCCAGATTCTACTTGAAGTGCAACATCCAAACCCAAAGATTTTTCTCCAGCTAAAAACACATCTTCCAACTCTGTTACTGTCCTCAAAAGTATCCTGTTAAAACTGATTGCAACTTGTTGGAAGATTATTTTTTCCTGTTAATTTTTGTTTAATAAATCAAAAGGGATAAGACATTTGAGAGACTGAGAAACTGCCATTTGAGTGCAATCACTAGGAAAGCCAGAGGTAAGTCAAAGATCCCTTGCATCCCCTTCCTGTTCTTTTCAGACTGCTCTTTTTTAAGGATACTAGAGGGGAAAAGAAGTCTCTGAGAAGAGCTACACTTAGTTTATGGTCCTCTCCACATACAAACTGTAAATTTGAGCCAGGCCAAATCTCACTGCTATTGGGCTTTAAAATTTGTCTTTTAAAATTACACTTACACAGCATTAAGTAACGTTAAACATGTTTTGAATGTAGGACTTGATTATTTGCCATATTTGCAAAAAAGGGCTATGGACAACAGGCAACTCCACTTGACACTAGCAATTAGCTTGCTATAGAAACAATGCATTTTATCTTCCATTTTCCCATTACTTATTTCACAGTAGGGAAGCTCTCTCTACTAAATGAAGTGCTAGCTACACCACTCAGACACTATAGGAGCCAGGCAAGCTATTTGCAGCCTTCTAATATACCCTTCTTGGAAACAAAAGAAACAGAAACAAATCACTTTGAGGCAACTAAGTTAAAATGAGGACCAAGAGGACACCAAGAATATATGTACAAAGGGAGGAAAGGAAGGCTATTTGAAGCTGGAATTAGACCTTTGAAATTACTTTCCCAAAACATCCTGTCAATCTGACACACAAAAAGTGTATGGGAAAATTTACCCGCTAACATTTTTATCAGATATTAAATAACTTCATGAATCTTTATTTTCAAGAGCCCTAGGAATAACATCTGTTTCATAACACATCAAGCTATAATTACATAAAACTAGTAATTCGCACTCGGCTTTTTAATGCCTACTAAATGCACAGGAATATTGGATCATCAATAATTTTTTTCAGTTAAACCGTAAATAATCAAAATAAGGTGACAGTGCCTCTGAGAGCTTCTAATCAGCTTTCACACACTTCTCCAAATCTTTAAAAGGAAGAAAAAGAAAACTGAGTCCGCTTTCAAGTGTGCAGTCTGGCCATGAGAAGGTCTATCCAGATACAGATACTGCCTTCAAACTCTGAGGGCTGTCACTTCAAGAAGAAAAAAAAAAAAAAAAAAGGCAACGAAATGACTCCACGCTGCTCTCACATCACTTACTGTTTGGTGACAAAAGACTTACTTTCCAGGATGTTCTTAAGTGGCACGCACTTTGCTTACAATTGAAATATGTTTTGGAAGCTCTGAAGCTCTTAAGTTCCCAGTCTTGGTAGCCTTCCAAATAATGCAATTAAAATTGGTAACAATATGATTACGGCTGGCAAACATTCTCTAGCTTCGTAATGGCAACTTAAATATAGTTGTCAGTCTTCTATGCTGAAGTACCTGAATACTAAAGCTGTTATCAAGTACTCCAGTTTTTGTCTTTTGAGACCTCTGAATCATTTCATTATCTTGGCACCCAGACTTCATAATCTTTTATCCTACAAGACAGAAGAGTCAGTTTTCATAAATAGCTTTTCAATCAAAACACTTTTTAAAAAAAGGAGTAATCCTGAAAAGAAATATTCCTATCTTCATTTATTGATGAAAAAAATTGAAATATGAAACCACGTACATGTCTTTTCCAGGGTTTCTTGGTAAGCTACAGAAAGGGCTTCATTCCCCATCTTCTGGCCTAAGTAGTGTGCCAAATATTACTTCTCATGCATTTCAGATTATGAAAAGAAGGTTCTTCTTTTCCTATCTCCTTTGAACTGATATGGAAAAGTATTTCATTATAATTTACTGAGAAAAAATGTTACAAGTAACCATAGTGTTATGCAGAAAAGTTCAGAAATTGGGATCTGTCTAGTATGTTCTCAAAGATTTTTCCTTCGATTTCTTCCCCCCCAGGCTTTAAGCTTTCTTTTACGCAGAATACGCTGGCTCTGTCTCTCTGGGTTAGTTGTTTTTCTACTGCTGATAGTCGTATCAGATGTATTCACATAATAGACTTGCCAAATGGGACTGAATGTTCCGTTGATTTGGAAATGTCCTGAATGACTAAGACTTCCAGTTTTGCCCATGTAATTAATTTAATTGGAATCAAATATTCTTAGTTATTCACATCATTGAGATGCTTTCAGCTGCACTTCAAAATTAAGATTAAAACGATGTTTATGTTAATGATGAAGTTCAAATACAGTCAAACTTGAAAGGCTGACTAATTGGGTCTCACAGGGAATTTAGTTATGGCAACTTTTTTAGGACTTCACTAAGTAATTCAACAGTAAATACTAGAATAAGATAATAATTTAAGAGATTAGCCTTATACATAGATTTGTGGAGAGACAGAAAGCGAAATGCTGCAGGTAGAATTTCTCCCTGCCTGCGAACACATGCACCTATGAATTTTGAACGTGCTGGAGAAAAAAAATAATCTTACCCTTCAGCAATTTCTATTTGACACAACTGAAGACCATGAGAGACTGCTCACACAATTTCCAGACATCATTAATGTATTTCCAATAAACCAGAAAGTGCGCCTCTCTGTCTTATCGAGCAAAGCTGTCTGAAAATACTTAAAAGAAACCATTTTTCTGCCAAAACTGATTTAATTGGAACCTATGATAAAGATCCCAGGGTGAGCGACTTGCTAGAAAGCTAACAAAGCCACAAATTGCATATGAATGTTTAATACACAGATTAAGTTCTGTAACTGAGCACCTACTAAACATTCTGGCATTACCTCTTATATTCGTTTTTCCACGAATAACTTTTAGAGTCTTGTTTCTTCCTTTCTATGGAAAGCAAACAATTTTTGCAGGCTAGAGATATTTTTGTGGAATTAATTGTGACTTTCTACTGAGTGAATGGTGCGAACCAGGACTGTTCCTGTAATCTTTCTCCTATCCTCAAAAGCATGTGGAGAAAGGAGAGGAGGCTGGTTTTCTTTTTAAAACGAGGGGCAGCAGAGTACAGCAAAGCAGACGAGATAGGGTGCGATTTGAAATCATTATCTTAGATTGTCCTTGCTACTCTCTACAACTGGATGCTTAAAGAACCAGAGGAGCTTTGTACACACTACATCCTACCTGCATCTCCAGCCAGAGAGCACCCACCTTCAGGCTAAAGTTTATGGTTACAGTACCAAGCTTCTCAATTGTGTAAGATATCCACAAAATGCCTTTTGAATTAAAATTTTTGTCCTATGGAAAAATACAGAGCAAAGAGAAAGCAGCATATTGAAATAACCCCTTTTTTCTTTCCCCTATTGATCAGGAGGGGGGAAGAGTCCACAGAGGTAAGTATATCACATATTAAATGCACATAGTGCCAAGACATGTTAATTCATTTATTAATCCTATGTTATAGTCTTTGATGATACCTAATATTAAGAAAGAAGGTACGTGAAAACTTTAAGCGTGTAAATATCAATATAAATACCCTTAAAACGTCTATTTTTAAACACTAAATACTGGCAAATTATGACTATTATCCAAAAATGCTCTTTGCAGCCCTCCAGTGGTCAAATAAAGTAGAACCCAACAAGAAAACAACTCCGATTTGTATGATGAACTATCTGCAGCATTTAAAAAGACATCTCCCACGAACTAAAACCTCACATGCTTGTCTAAAGGAAAAAATCTATATAAACAAGATAATGACCTGAAAATGCATAAGAAATTAAACAGGAGGATAATAATTCCCCTCCACCAAAACGTTTCATGGTATTTGTTATCACACAGTTATCTGTCCAGAAAACACTATCCCACCAGGACCTCAAGGTACGCGCTGTGTTAGTAACAGAAGCAGCAATTCATTTCCTATAGTTACTTTCTGCTATTCCTACAGGTTAATCTAAACAAAGTTAAGGTGACGTTTGCTGGAAAGAAACAGTTTCCTCTCAAAGTTGGGACTCATGCAGTTTGTTTCTTGGGTTTTTTTTTAAAGAAAGCAAACACTTAAGTTTTCCCTTCTCTCTCTCTCACACGTAAAATGAGAGGTAAAGCCTCATATAAAAGTAAAAAGAATAGAACTGCTTTTAAATAATATCAAATCAACTGAGACAAAGTTCTCAAAATTAAGTTCTTCAAACTCGGGGCCAGAAAGTCAGACCAGACCTGCAAGAAGACAACGTCAAGGGAAAAGACGACAACCGAAGGGAAGAAGACCCTGTGACACGGGGGAGACCGGAGCCTTTCCGAACGGGCAGCCCTTGCTTTAGGAGCCTACGGATTACGGGAGCCAGGCAGGCGAGCACTGCAGAGCACCAAGTTTCAACGAAGCGGCGACAACCTGCGCTTCCTCACAAGCGGCGGGGTCAATGGGGAAGCAGACGGCGGACTGGGGATGCTCTGGATGACCTGATGTCACGGCCTCCCAGGAAACTTGGCAGTTACCATCCTCTTCTCCCGTTTCCCTTCTTTCAGCCCTTCCTCACCGTTTACCAGGAAGCAGGAGACCCCAACCTACGCGCGATCGGCCGAGCCGCGGCTTACACCCGCGGCGGAATCCCGAAGCGGTTCCGCCGCACCGGGAGCGGCACCTCCCGCTCAGCTCGGCCGCTTCCAGCCGTCTCCCGCCCCCCGCCGCCCACGGGCACGCCCGAAAAAGTAGCGGGCACCGAGTTGCCGGGAACCGGCTGACCCGCAGCCCCCCGCTGAGGAAGCGGCCCGGAGGGCCGCCGCCAGCGCCGCGACCCCGCGCCCAACGCAGCCTCCCTGCCCCCCCCCCAAACTTTCTGCTTCGCCGCCTTTTCGCCCGCGCCCCAGGGCGACCGCCCGGCCCCGCGCCCCCCGCCGCGGCCACCTCCGCCCCCGAGGACTTGGGCGCCCCCCGGCCCCGCCGCTCCCGCCGCCCGCGCTACCTGCCTTTGGCGGCGAGCAGGCTGCCCAGCCCCAGCAGCAGCAGCATGCAGCAGCGCCGCCGGCCCCCAGCAGCAGCAGCGCCGCCGCATCCCCGCCGCGGCGCCGGCCCTCCGCGCCCGACACGCCGCCCTGCGCGGCGGCTCCCGGCGGCGGCTGTCTGCGGGGCGAGGCGAGGCGGGCGGGCGGAGGCTACCGCCGCCGCCGCCGCTCCTTCTTCATTCGCCCTCACCGCCAGCACCGGGGCGGGAGCCGGAGCCGCCCCGGGACCGCGGCGACGTCACGGGGAGGGGATGTATGAATATTCATGAGCGGGGGCGGGGGGCGCCGGGCTCTGCCTGAGGGGGCAGCGCCGCCGCCGGGCCCGGCTGTGAGGAGAGAGGGGCGGGGCGGGCCCGCGCACCTGCTCGTGCAGGTGTCCTGTGTCCCCCCCCCGTGTGCGGAGAGGGATGGGACGGAGAGGAAGAAAAGCCTTGGTGAAGGATTCCAAGGGCACCAGGGCAGGGGGACACGGGGGCGGTGGCTGGAAGAGAGGAACAGGCCAGAGAAGAGCAACTAACAGTTCAGTTCAATTTTGGAGGAGAAACAGGAGACCTTGGAAACCCGAGGTGGGAAGACAGCTTGGGAAGAGAACAGCGAATGATTTTGTTGGAGGAAGAGGGCAAACTGCAAAGGTTTTGGTAAAGCGGAGAAATGGACGAGGCTTCAAACCTTAGGGACGGAGATGGCGTTGGCGAGGCCGGGAGTGGTGGTGCAGGAGCGCTGTGGGACAGAGCTGCGGGGGCAAGGAAACCCGTGTGCTGCGGGCCCAGAAACTACGCCCAGGTGGGACTCTCATTCAGGGCTGCAGACATCTGAGATATTATGGAAGGAAAGCACCTGCAAACATGAGGACACTCACTGTAAGAGTCTAAACTATACCAGCTGTAACATATTAGCTACACACCAGCTGCGAGAGCTACAAGGAATTACTGCAGAGTCCCCTCCCTGCTTCAACCATTGTCTTATTTGTGCTCTATCCCATAAATTACTTATCAAAGCCGCCTAACTCTGGAACTCACAACGGAATCACAACTCTCACATACGCTTGTTCATCACTTGACTTTGTGAGGGTTGTCATTCTGAGAAAAAGCAAGCTCAGGCTGCTCTGATGGGGTGTTAGTTGAATACTGGGTGCCAAAGAGCAAGACCAGGATCCATCCTACATCACCCCCTGTAACGCTTAGACAGAAGACATCACAGTAGTTGAGTAAAAATAATTTGGGTTTAGGTCTTGACTGTTATTCCTTTTTATTATCTTTCTCTGTGTGTATTGCTAGATGCATGATTCATCAAAGAAATCGCTTTGAGTAGAGGGAATGCAAGATTCCCTCCTCCTCCTTCTAACCACGCGCTGAGGAAAAGTGGGATGGGACACAGAGACAAGAACCCAAGCCCTTTTCCAAACCTAAGATGTAACACTTCATCTGCTAAAGGAGGAGGCCGAAAATACACATTTACCGTTCCACTTCATCCAGACAAAAAAAAAATAATTCAAGTTATATTAGTTGAGACAAACTTCTAATGCTATTTTCAGTTCCTCACCTATTTAGTTATGGAATCTGCTTTCCTGTAACCTCTATTGTGAAGTGGAATGGAACAGGCATAAAGAAAAATTAGGGAAAGTCAGCAGTAAAATAATTTGGCGTACTAGAGAACTATACACAGAAAAAAAAAATCATTTTTGCCAGCATTCAGTTGTTCCTCATTTTTCTACAGAAAAATATTTTTTGAGGAGGAATTCAGCTATTATAAGTCACTTCTGTTAGTCAGGAGAAAACTCCTCCATCCCCTAAGTGTTGAATGTTCCAAAACAATGTTTGTTATGTATGACAGTAAAGATTTCCCGCAAACAGCTCAAAAGCCCTTTCAGTATACGACACAAGGCTTGACCGCGCTTCTCGAAGCCCAGCTGGGAGCGCACCACTACCTGCCTTGTGAAACCAGCTGTGGACGCTGCAGCTGATTTTTATAAAGGTGCCCTGCTGTGCTGAGTGCCCAAGCATCTATCACCTGGAGGCAAATATTAAATATAGTGCAGAGAGATTTAACTATCAACATGCATGGAAATTACATTAAAACCGTGTGGTCCTGGTGAAAATTGTCCACATTAATAGCTGTCAGACTGACAGACTACAATGGCATAGAAGGAACTCTGAAATCTACAGGGTTTTAGTTTGCTAATTTAAAAAAAAAAAAAAAAAAAAACCACACACAAAAAAAAAACCAAAACAAAACATATGTGGCAAGCAGCATCAGAAGTCCACAGCGCAACATCCCCACTTTCTGAAAGGTTAGAAATATGACCCATGGACTAACACATTGCAATAGCGAATAGCGTATATATAAACACAGCAACAGAATTCAGAGGAGGGCATTTTCATACAGTGAATTAGCAACAATCTGAGGAAGCTAAAAAGCAATATTTTCCAATTTTAAGTATTAGCCTATTATTAACAGTCCATAATACAACTGATTTGGTGGTGGTATCTAGAAAGCAGGTTCGCAAGGTAGATGCTGCACAGGAAGACACATCTCTCTTCTCAGCCAGCTTATAGTCTAAATAAATAAGACAGATAACAGAAATGAAAAGGGACAAATGTTACCCCATTCCACAGGCAGGAAGCTGAAGTACAAAAGATGAAGAGACTTCACTGATAGACAATATTGTACTGGTGACAGAATCAAAACCTAATTTCAGCTCCACTACCTTAATCAAAAACTGTTCTCCTTTCTACCTGAGTGTATTTGTTTATGGACACGACAGCCTGGGTATTCTACAGTCTTCTGGTGGTGTCTTATACAGGTGATGGATGTAGATGGATATAAACATTTATCAACAGTAATGATGATTGATCACTATGCAGAAATTTAAAGTAAATAATTGCCATTAAGTCCTATATTTTATGCTGCTTTGCAACCAGGTGTGCCCATTAACTTCTACAGCCTTTATCAGGGCTTAAAAAAACAAGCTGAAAATCCATTACTCATTTTACTCTTTCTGTTTAATCATTGTGTAACTGAAGGGGTGTATCTTTCAATTTTTGCTTATATACATTTTGTGACAGAACCATTACAGTGGGGAAATGTATTATTTAGTCCCAAACAGGACACCGCTGAAGGATTACCTCTGACCTGAGATCCATCCATTCCCATGTCTAGAACCACCACTTTGTTCTGACATGTTTTATTGGTCTTGTAAAATAGAAATTCTAAAACAAGGGGGAAAAGGTCATAGCGTGCATTCACTGAGAATTATTGACATGGACCTGGCGGCAGAGGCAGTCAATCAGAAAGATCCATTTGAGTCTAGAGATGTAAAGATTATTTTTTATCATAATTTCCCCAGTGTAAATTCAAGATACTGCTGGAGGAGAGGATTTAACCCTGACAGACAGTTTGCTGAAGAAATCAGGGTAGCTCCAAGGTCATGGTCAATCCTACCTCATGATAAATCAGGATATTTAGATGGAAGTTTTAACTATCATATTGATCGTATTTTCTGAATAAAAGTTATTAATATCATGGTGAACATCAGTTTTTCTAAGTAACAAAGAAGAGATAGTTGATCCGTAATATTCAGGTAAAAAAGTGTTATTACTCTATTGTTAAGGATATTAGACTCCATTAATTAAAAAACAACTTAAGGATCAAAAATAAAGGAAATCATGAAAGAAGTTTCCTTTCCAACATTATAAAAGTCACTTTGTCACCCATACAAAAGATTTCAGTACATAAATATACATAATTCAGATTCTATAGCAAACCCCATTTGTTATAGGACCTTTATTGCTTGATTTTAGGACACATTTGCATAACACCAAAAATGGGAAGCACATAATCTGGCTGGCTGCCTAAAGCCATGATTCAAACAATGTTAAACTTAATGTAAACTTAAAAATAACTAAATAAGCCACAGGAATCTAGATTTGATTAGATTTAGAAGAAGTTTATGTATTACCAAAGAAAATGGCAATACGTTTTCCTGTTGAGAAAATGAAAGGGAAAAGAGCATATACGCCATTTTAAAGAGGAAAATAGATTTAAAAGATAGCATTATAGAGCATGATACACAAACAATCAAAGGGTACAGAAATAAGTATCCGCTTTTTTGGTAGAATGGAAGTAAAATTTGGTTTTGCTAGTCATATAAAGGAATGGGGTTTATGTGTGCCAAATGCAGCAGTAATAACACTGATGTAACTTACGTTTCTTTACAAGCTTGAACTAGGCCTAGGGCCTTCCTGATTATTTGCTTTTTTGCTCCGTGGGTTTAAACTTGCCTTGAACGTTAGAGGACCCGAATGGAATGATGTAGCATTTTGCCACTGCTACTGGAGGTTCCGTTGCTTCTCTAGAAGTTGGCAAGCATTTCTCCAGAGACTTATTCAGGTCAGGAGCTCTTAATAAATAAGTAGGGTGGTCATCAAGTAGAATAGAACAAACAGCCTGAGAAATAAGTATAAATACAAACATTACTTTCTATATGTGCCACAACTGCTAATGTGTTAGTTAAACAGAAGAAAATATGCTTAAATAATTTATTCCTAATAAATGAACCATCTGAATAATAAATACATGTTTTCTGTAATCTTCGGGAAGTTTTTTAAACAAAAGGCTCTTTTACAGCAGGAAGAATCACATGGAAGGTGGGGAAAGAATTGTATTTGTTTAAATAGCATTAAGAAGCCAACCAAAGCCAAATAGCTAAAATGTTGGAAATTAATACTGCTGACAGTTTATTGCATTTTCCCTCATAATTTGTGTATAATGTTGTAATTCCTATTTAAGAATGCGGACTGGAACTCTAAAAGTATATGTAACCCTACATTTTCTAATCAGTATAATGGAAAACACGCAACTAGTTCCTCAGCTCTGATATTCAAAGCCTTAATGCTGGAACCCTCTGCTTTTAAACTCACTGCTTTTGTGATGCTCTTAAATTGCAAGAGACATCAATCTTATTTTGGGCTCCATAAGAGGCACATGCTTTTAATTGTCATTTCAAAAGCAATATTTCATTTAAACGTATTATGAACCTTGCTTGGCTTTTATAGCGGGAGGTCAGTAAATAAAATCATGTTACACATTAAGTTAATCTCACTTGATCACATCAAAACAGCCCTTTGATGGACACCTGTATAAAAGACTTGTGTCTGGCAGAAAATGAAGATGGTAATTCCGTAGGAGATATGACTCAGGTCTGAGCTAACGTCCTATTGCAGTCGTGCTCCTGGGTGTGCTTTGCAATGAATTCTGTAACAAGCCTTGACAGCACATTCTCTTTAACAATCCTGCAGTACTTCTTGCAAGAGCAGGGATCTTCTACCCAAATTCCTTCCTGACTGATTAGATACCACCTACATAACTGCCCCATAAAATTTTAGTTGGAAATTGTACTCTGCCGTGTTCACAGACACAATGATTTTATGCACAACAGTATGTTGAATCTCTAAAAAGATAAAGAAAGCAACGCTAATCAGGTAATCAAATGATGGAATCCACAGTGGAGTGCTTAACTTTGTCTTAGTCTTTTTATTGTTTTCCTTTTAATGAAAATAAGATTCTCACTCTATTTTAATGTTTATCAATGAAATAACACCTGCTAGGTGCCTTTTCATTTTCAGTGGTGAGATGAATTACAGAGTACTGTTATCCTTATTTTGTGTTATCTGGTTTGGATCTTTCATTCACTACGTTATTTTATGTAATTAAATTAGAATTGGGAAGCAGAGTTTTTTTTTTTCACAGCATTAATGAGATTGTCAACAAAATACAAGGAAATTCGCAAATCTGCAAATCTTTAATGAATGTAGCACAGGGTTTCAAACGACATTGGATCTAAATTGGGAAAGTTATAGTTAAAATCAACACACAGAACAGTGAGCAAGTATTTTGCCTATAGACAAGATGTAATTTCAACAAACTTAAACCAGGAACACAGCGAACAAATATTTTTTTCATTTAGTGAAGTCTGTCTTTGCATTAGTTTTTGATGCCTTTTTCCAAAGATATCAAAACCAACAGGTGTAAGCCACAATGAAGTGTCCTGTTTCAGATTCTGGCCAGAAAGAGAGATTAATGCCTCCAGCATAACTACACTTGAAGCTTCCCACATCTATTCACCATAAATTACTTCCTGTTCTAAAAGTATAGGCAATGTAATCTTACATTTGCATTTAAACTGTTGGCTGTTGTTTTGGGGTAAGCTGCTATGTTTTACCTTTGGCTTTTTTTCTCCCCACACTTACTCTTTTGAGAAAGATTTCAATGGAAATGTTAATGAATCATAAAAACGTGATTCCAAAATGCACAGGATTCTCCCCTATTTCTTTTGTGAGAATGTTTTCAGTGACATTCCTTCTATTAAAAAGGTAATAACCCCTCTCATCTCTCCTATTCTGCATTAGCAGTTGAGCCCCAGAAGCAATAAACCACTCTTCATTTGGCTACTAATAAGATACTGCGTGATCAAAGCTGCCAGAGTGGGCGACAGGACCTAAATCAGCACGTGAAACAGTGTAGTCTTACCCCACTAGAAAGGTGATAGATCAGCATCCGCACTGTGACTTGCATCAAACAGAAAATGAAAAGTTAATGTAGGGTGCCTAGCACAACTGTATAATGCTCTCTTCAGATTATTAGATCATGAAATTGGTGCTGCTGTACAACCTGCTGAACTAGGGCTTTTCTGTGTGACCATTTTTTCTATACTCAGAGAGGCAAAAACATAGTCTTCTGGAACGCTATGTCAGCTCTTCGTGGGGTGGACTTCATGCTTGCTGAACTTGGATGGTAGCACTTTAGAGAACTTCAAATATCCAAAGGAAACGAGAACATCACCATGTCACCAGAACTACAGTAGTCAGTTCTTGGAAGCAAATGCCATCACCTGAAAGCAGAGCAGGCACATTCTTTAACTCTTCAAAGTGTTTGTTTATTCTTCCTAAAAATTTCTTCTTTCTCATATTACCTACCTCATCTTCTAAACTAACTCATCTTCTAAGTTCCATTTCACAGGACCCACATTCTGTAAACAGCACAGTAAAGTTAGAGATGTAAGTTGGTTCCCCATTGCTAGGTTTATAGCCCGTATTAATTCATTACATTCTCCTTTCAGCTTTGCATAGACTTTAGGGAAGATGTGAATCCATGTAAGGACATGAATACGGCTATATTAATGTGTGGAGGGGGAAGAACAATAAAAATCCAGTGACCTTTGAAGCCAAACTAAAAATGCAATTTGACAAATTTTTAACAGTATTGAAGAGAAAAATTACAGTATTTCTATCCATTCTGAGTGGCCTTGATAGGGACACTCTAGCTCCCGTCAGACTGCAGAACAAAATTTCTGTAGGATCTGTTTTTCACATCCTTTGCCTTTATTAGAACTTTTTCAGTTTTCATGCCTTTTCCCATGTTCTAGAACTTTTAAATGAACATTTAGTTTATTCACCCTCAATATTTTCCATATTAACTTTTTAATTAATGAATACTTGCTTTTCCTGCCTTCTAGTTTCTGTATATTTTCTCAATACTTCCTGAAGTTCTAGAACAAAGTGTCAGACTGTAAATTAGTGCAAAGTAGCCTAAAGTCTATGAGGTTGTCCCTTTATATTTATAACAAACATGAGTCGTTCCAAACTGATATTTAGGTAGCTTCTATTTATTTGTCAATGGCTCAGCACAGCTTCCCTTTACCAATTCATAATCTTCAACATGAAGAAACGCACCTTTGCAAGAAAAGAATATTCTAATACAAAAATGCAGTCAAAGCTTGGAATTGCTACATGGCTATTAACATCCTTGTAACTGCTACCTTTCCTGTAGTTTAATTACCAGCTTATTATACCAGACTGTCAAAAAATGATGATGCGGATAAAGATTTTCCAGTCAGTATAAAATTTTCTCCTCAAGCTAAATTTGAACTAGTTACTTCCAATAGCTGTTCTTCATTTTTTGATTGATGATAATTTTTTATGATTTCCCACCTTTTTCTCCATGTCTGATTTCTCTTGATTATTGTAATAATATAATCTTGTACTATATCTATTTTGTTTTCTTCTAATGCAAATTTCTTGAGAGTAACCATTTTAGATTTAATTCTGTTTGATTTGAGCTGCCAAGAGCTCTTGCATTCTGGCTGATCACTTAACAAGACCTGATATTTACAGGAGCTAATCATTTCAGTAGGAACATAGGTAAAGAGTGCCATCCAGAGACATACAGAGCTCCAGGAATACTGGAAATGGAGAACCACCCGAGTGCTGTGAGTCACAGCACTTGTAGGTTTTCTCCCCGTTATGCGAAATAATACAATGCAATCTGGATTTTTTTTTTTTTTTCTTGAAAGACCAACACAGCTAATATGTCTGCATCACAGGAAATCAAAGTACCTGGATACTCAGTATTACCTCACACCGTGCAGTTGTATAGTTCATGACTTCTGTTGTTCTAACTGTACTAGTTTCCTTTGCAACAACTGAACTCTTGTATGTAGAGGAGAAACTACGGCGATTTTTGTGGCTTTAAACAGTGACCATACTACACACAGATGGATGAAAACAGAGACTGGAAACAAGTCAGAAAAGCTGTTACTGAAATACATTGTTTCCAAAGATGATAAATAATGGAAAAATTACATCAGAGAGATTCAGTGCTGAAATGCATCCACATAGCTATCCATATGAATCTCTGAATTTCAACTTTAACAAAATTCATCTGAAACCAAACAAATGAATTGCAGTCAAGCCCTTCTAAAAAATGAGTTTGAGAGGCCCAGAGTGACTTCAGAGAGGAATTGCATATACAGGGCAGAGATAGCAGATTCATCATTCCAGGAGCCAAGATGAATTCTTAAAAATACAACCTTATTCATTTGGTTTTCTGATCTAAATGAATTAAAATCACCAAAGAGTTCAAATCCTAGAACAATTCCAAATGTAGTGCTATGCCTTCAGCATAGATTTAGATGAAACAGTGGGTTTTTTTTTACTCACAGGAAACTGCAAGACCTCCAAGGACAAATAAGCTACTAAATTAGAGAAGAGATCTTCAAATCCAGTGTTCATACAGTTGCTTGATAACTGAAAGAGTAGATATATTCCACTTACTTATGTCATGGCTCTCCATAAAGGCTTAGAGTTTCCAGGAGGACTAATCCTTTAACTGTGAAAGTGACAACTATTGTAATTATTCTCAATTTCCCCTAATTATAAGTTTTAGTATATAACTACAACTCAAGCAAGGAACCTTTTTCCCCACGCATGAAGTGGTTCAGGGCAAAACATTAAACGGAGGCAGAAAGGATTCTCCTAGATGCATTCGGTGAGCGAAATTTGAAGGGTACCCCAAAACTAGCCTGCCTTGTTGACCGATACTGGATGACATATTAAGCGGTCATTACCAACAGATGGCAGTAACTTGGAGAAATAATTAATTGAAAGACAACGCATATTATCAGTCCCATTCTCTATCACGCTCTCCAGTGCTAGAAAAAGATTATGACCTGCTGCTTGAATGAGGTTACACGACTTATTATGCCCTCTTCATCCACTCACTTTCTGTCAACACAACACAGGACTCCAGATTAAGTATATTTATTTTTTTCTATAGAATATCATTAGTAGAAATGCTGTGGTTTGGAAAATTACATTTTGCTATAGTTTCATGGAGGCTGTTGGTCTTCCAAGTAATTGAGAATTGACTATTCTGAGGTTTGTAAACTTCAGCGAAGCTTGTGGTAGGCAATGAATTCAAAATGAACGTATTAGCCCACTAAGTGACTCAAATACTACAATAAATGGACTAACAAAATAAAAAGGAAAAGAAGCAGAGCTTTTCCACAGAGGACTGCATTTTCGTACTATCTCATTAGAGTCTTGCTGCAGAGACTGCAAATTTCCCAGTGAAGTTTCTCATCACCAATAAATGGTAGGCAAGTATTGTTTAGCAGTTGCCCAACAAATGATGGGCATTTGCATTTCATCTGGCAGTGGCAAAATGGCTTCTATGTTTTAGTAACTTAAGAGTTTGAAAAGGCTGCAATTTAGTTGTGCTAATATGAAAAATTGTTATTATCATAGAAAAAATACTTACTCTCTAAAAGCTCCTAGAATTTGATAGCTACCAATTCACAGATAAAGCAAAAGATATGATTAAAATACCAAAACAATTAAGCAGTGTGAAATTGTTTCAGATGCCCATGGATCAATAAATAATGGCCTGTACCTTGAGTAGGTTAGAACTGTCTGTTAATCAATAGGAATAATTGCTTTTCCTAAAATGTTTTTTAATAAGTACATCATTGTTTTCCCTACTTCGATTGGAGGTTTGAAATGTCAATAAAGCTCCTGGCAGCCGTCCTCTGAATGTAAGATGAGTTCGATTCCATAGTGAAAGAGAAAGCAAACCTCACAGTCCCTGTTTCAAGAGGGCCACCAGCTCCTTCCTATCACCATGGCTCTTCCCACAGGAGCATCCAAAGCAGCAACAGGACACCTTTGGACAGGAGCTCTATGACCAAGCAGAATCATCACCTCTACCAAGTTCTAGGAAGGCTAAAAGGAAAAGGAAGTTAATGCAGCTGAGCCACCAAAGCATCCCATTTGCTTAAAGTCTGTTGCAACAGAAAGAATTGTGACCTGACAGAGGCAGGAGGCTGCTTTCCACCCAGGTATTGAGACATTACATTGCCTGAGACGTGCTATGTGGTGGGGTTGGTAAGTATGGAGACAGATGTTGGCCACCCACAGATTTCATCAGTTTCATCTGGACTCACTGGTACAAAACATCTCAGATAAAACACCTCTCACAAGCTCATCATTTAGTTTAAGTAAATGAATTCACATTGTGCCAAGCAAATTGATTGACTGATTGTTTAGAATGTTCAAAACAAGCTTTCTGTTTCTCAGCTGTTCCCACCTTACTAAATCAATCAAAATAAGTGTGATTTTATTGTATATCAAGCAGATCAAGAGTTTGCTGTAAGTTTTTTCTTTTTTTTTTTTTTTTTTTTTTTTTTTTTTAATTTCAAGTGCAGGATCATCAGCAAACTAAGAGTGCTAAGAATGAAAGTGTGCATTTATGTTGCCACTTTAGTTTGCCTCAGCTGCACTTTCCAAGCAAAATTAATTGTCCCAACCCACTATGCTTTGTTCACACTGCGGAGCAATTGCAGAGCACATGAACTGGATTCTTATCAAGTGACATTGAAGCAGCAGATGTGGTCCATGTTCACACTTAAGTGCACTCCAGCTCTTAACTCTTGCTCAGCTCACAGGACCAGACTAGGGTAAAACTGAAGAGTGAAGTTAAATTCATGAAATATTTACACTCTGGACAAAGGGTTCTCAGCATCATAGCTTCATTCATTAGATTTCCTCCTACTTCACAACACTCCTTAGTGGTGTATACAAAGCTTAAGTGGAATTTAATGATATGTCATTAATGTCACATATTTCTCTTCAAAAACGAACACCAATCTGACAAAGATTTTTTGCATTTTTCTTGCAATCAAGCATTTTAAAATCCTGGAAGTGGACAACTAGGAAATCTAGGTATTTTTACTATTCTATAATTGTTCTTGTTACAGTGTATAGGCCCTTCTGCCTATTTTCCTTGCCTGGTGTATCATTTCTAGGGGTAGCACACAGAAGGACCTCCTTCTTGGTTGTAGAATTTGCACTTACATTTCTCTCCTTAGATGCACACTAAGTAACAGTTGTGCACATTCATCACCCTTGGTGTACAAGGTGCTGTCAAGTATTGATCGCATTTATTTAATTGGTTTTGTATTTTTGCTCTGGCACAGCAATTTAGTAATCCCATGGTGACAAGCATTTCTGCATTCTATATAACTTAAATACTGTCCAAGCACCTGAACATTTTAAATGTGTATATTTGAAGTTCACATTCTGCAAACCTTTGAGTGATTAAAACATAATTTCCAAATGTTTGCAGGAGTTAAACAAAGTCAACTTGAATTAAATTTTCAATCCAAATGAATAATGGTAGAAGTAATTTTATACTGGTTATCCGGCTTTGCCCATTTTACTTTAGCAAACATCAGCAGGGTAGCATGTAAGTAAGAAGTCTGCTACCAACTTATTGTATATATTTTTATGTCCTAAATAAACGTTAAAGGATTTTGTGTGTTTTTCAGTGCATTTACAGAAGAAATTAATCTCTTGGGAAAAACAAAACATAAAAACCCCAAGCGGAATTAATTATGAACAAAGGATATTCTTGGTAAAAAAACAGCAGAGGTTGCAGTAACCTGAGGAGTACCATGCCCTTTGTTTAAGAAATTATATGCAAGTCACTGTCTTGTTTCTATCTGTATCTTTTCATACAAATTACTCTTTGACAGCAAGATGATATCTCACCAAAAACCATTATAAAAACATAATTACTACTTCTGCATCATTAATCTGAAACAGCAATATGTTACTGCATAAATGGAAGTGAGTTCAGAAGTTCTGCCAGTCCGTGGTCTCTCAGACGTAAAATAAAACTGTTAATTAACAGAACAGAGACCTACGTAAGGTCTATATAGTTTGGTAATCTCCAGGAAAGAAAAGCAAGACTCAGGGCCAGATTGTAATTCTGGTTATGCTACAACTACCCTGGAAACTTCTCAGACCATTTTCGGGTGGTTGGTGCAGTTACCCATTCCCTGATCAACTGTCCCTTCCTTACTCAGGCTCGCTGAGAAATGGGAACCAGGGCAAGACCTTCCCTCCTCACTGCACTGTCTTGTTCTCACTGGGATGCTCAGTTTCCCAGCAACGTGTTTGTGCCTAAATGCTTTCCAGAGGAGATTAAATGCATCTTTCTCCCCCAGCTCTTTGATCTTTTTTTGATTGTTTGTTTGTTTTTTCATATTTCTATCCTCCAGTATCTCCATATTATGCAACAACAAAAAGTTATGTACAAACCTGGATGTGATTAGTCTTGACCATGAGGCAATTACTGACTTGTAAATACAGTCATAACATTTTATAGTTGTGCTTTGCAGATAAGCATACGCCTTAAAAAGGCATCTGATGATAACACATGATGAAACAACTTTTGGGAATGGCAAGGTAGAAAGGAATGAGAGAAAAAATAAGAGAACTGAAGCCAAGGAGATCAGAGGTGAAGGTATTTTGCAACTATTATTCATCTTTCCAGATCAAAGACAGCTTTGCATGTGAAAGAACTACAAAACTTGACCCTGAAGAGAGTAGCAGTACATTAAGTTTAAAAAATAAATGAGAAGATGTAATGTTGAATGTTGCCAGAGTCTTCAAATACAGTTTTTTCACTCTGTAGAAAAGTTGCTGTTCTGCTATTGCTGCTAAATTGTCTACAAACACCTCCGCTGTACTGCTAGTAAGTCTTTTAGTATGATAATCTGGGGTTCAAGTTATAAGGAAAACTACCAGAAGATGCTTAGATCTTGTGCATCGTTAGCAGATATGAAAGCTCTAAAACTATAACAATAAGGGAACTTCTACAGAAGATATGTGAGCTCAGCTGAGAATTATTGGAAGTTATTGCTAAGAAGCGATGCAGACTTCACTGAGGCCAGTTTCCAGGTACTGGAGAATATGCGATATTTCGACTCAGATGTAGAGAAGAAATGCGATTAACTTGTTGGGCTATCGCACAAGAAACAAACCAAGACTGGCTAGATTGCACAAAGAATAGTTACAGCTTTCATGTTGTAAGTTATATTTTGCAGAATTAAGTAAGATTATTTAAGGATTCCAAGATAAAACAGTTAACTTGTTTTTCCTATGAGAAAATATACCAACTTTTTAGATTTTAATTCCCATGGTGCCACATAACAACAGGAACAGCAGGACCGAAAAATGAATGGTGTCATTCTCCACCCCCCCGCCCTTAAAATCCTGGTTTTGCTCTCCAATTGCTAGCATAAAAACTATAATATTTCATCCTAGATTATTAATTACTGTCCTGATAAAGTAAGAGCTCTACTGTAACACAAATATTTAATCTGTAGAAGTCATTTATTACAGCACTTAGAGTATTAAAAAAAAAAAAAGAAAGAAAAAGGACTCATTTCAGACCCATAGAATCTACCAACTACCACTGTTTTCACTGCGTTTTGCCTTAAAACCTAATATACAAAGGCTCAAAGCAAAAATTCCAGTCAGTTCAATGAGAACAAGAAATCACATCTCTAATCCAGTTTGAATTAACCCACATGTGTGAAATAAAGAAGAATTATGTTGAAAACTTATTTTGCAAAACTACTTTTGGTGGGTTGGTTTGTCTTGGGGTTGTTGGGATTTTTTTTTTTTTTTTTAATTCTACTGATTCTGCACATTAAGAGCAACAGTCAGAGTGCTCACTGGACAAAAGTGGTGAACTGTCCTTTTTGAAGAGGCATTGCAATGAGTCACTTGTAACCAGTTACTTTGTGATGCAAAGGCTCCGGCTAAGCAGCACTCACCAATCCAGGCACTGAGTAGTGGCTCTCAGTGGTCTCATCTATGCTCCTAATTAAAATAGGTTCAGGAAATGAGCTCAGGCACTGGCCAGCTGGTCAACCATTTGCTTGACTGTTTGCTTGCTCCCCAGCCCCTTGCTGGCTTGTGCCAAGTCACAGTTTCCCAAACTGCAAGGGCACAATCCAGAGAACAGCTTGTGCCAGGGACCGTTCCCAACAGACAGCGGGGACAGGGACAGACAGCAGCTACAGGGAGACCAGAGGAGATGCAGAGGCAACTGCACTGTGACAGCCACGTATATATTTGAGAAATAATCATGTCTTATTTTGTCCTAGAGATATCTTGACTACTTGCTTTTCTATAACAGTCTTAAAAGGTTTAGGGGATGTTTTTTTTTTCAGGTATTTCATTTGAGCTGCTAGTACCTCTGAGTTTAAAGAAGGCTTTAGTAGTTTGCTAAGTGTTTACTACTCTTACTGCAGCTAACAAATATCTTTTTTCTGTTTTCCTTTTGGCTGTTGCTTGTAATGCTTTTGTTCCTTGTACAACTGCTTGTACTGTAAACAGTACATTCCCTTAAAGATACTGCAATTCAATGAATACGGATGCTTCACAAAGCTAATTACTGTATATATAACAAGTTAATTATTTCAAGGCACATAAAACTGATAATTCACAGAGAAGTAAGAAAGAATTAAAAAACTAATCTATGAAATATATTTGCAAATGCTACCCCATTATTGAGAGGCAAAAATGTGGATATGTCAGCACATAGGCTGCCAAAAAAAGGATTATGGCATTGGGATGCATCTAAAAAAAGATAAAGTCATATTCAAGTCAATTATTTCTTCTCATTGGAACAATCTTTACATTAAAAATATTGCCTATATTCTGAGTCATATCAGTCAGAAAAAAGGATAAGATAGATCAAATCAAGAACACAAAAGATTTTGAAGCAGAAGGAGGAAACCTAAATTGTCTTCACAAAAATCCAACATGGAATCGGCAAAGAGTCTGAAAAAAATCAGTGATCACACTACAGCCAAGGTACAAGGCAGACAGACTGGAGAGACATTATGTATCAGCAGGGCCTATTCATACAATTTTAATGAGGAATCTGTTGCAGCTAATTGTTTAAAGTAAAATAAGCTATGCATTCAAAGACGGAGAAATTTTACAAGAAAATCCTCATCAATTTCTTCCAAAAATCCTCATTAATTTCCACAGATTGTCTAAGGAAGCAGGAGAATCTGAACCACCTTGTTTATTAATTATGCTAAGGTAGATTCTACTGAATCAAAGATCAAGATCAAAGGATCTTGTCAAACATTTAATTAAGTCTCACAGTTAGTCTCTCTTCAAAAAGGTGTTAGTACCTTTTTACAGAAGATTTTTCAGTAATACAAGGTTTCAGTGCGCCTAGCAAGATCACACAGCAAAATAATTACGGAACTGAAAAACTGTTCTCAAAAGGCAGAGGAGCAGGAGAACAGGAGAGAACCACCCCCGTACTACTGCCTTTGCACCAGCGGGAGGACAGTTGCCTGAATGCATCTCTCTCAGAAACCGTCCCACTTGCTACCAGTGACCATCTCGTTCTTGTAGAAAGAAGTATCTTACAGAAATGGTGTGCACTTTAGCAAAATGGGAAGGAATTCTCTGTATGATTCTCTGGTTGGCATGGCTCACGTGATCCTCCGATGGACAAGGAGGTGCACGTCAAGTAAGGGGAGAGAAGGGGGATATAGCACCTCTGTGCAATGTTCTAGTGATGCTGCCTCTAGCACACCAGTGTTTCAGTTCTCGTGTCCGCCCCATGACAAGGCATGGAAAAAATGCAGAGGGGTTATTAAAAAACTACAAGAATGTCTAGAGACAGACCAAGTAGAAAGTTCAATCTATTAATCTTGTTAAAACACATTAAGTAAGTCAGTTAAGTACACTAAAGATAAGTAAATTACGAGGCCATTTAATTTAGCAGACAAAAATCAGAAAAATCGCCAAAAGCCGACACTAGAAAGAAGATTTTTTTAAAATAGACTTAATTAGTTATTGTAACAGGTTTCCAAGAAAACTGACAAATTTGTCAACAGTCAACACCGTTAATGTGAGGCCAGCTACATTTAAAAAAAAAAAACAGACAGCCTACCGGAAGCTGAGTGTAGCAGTGAGGTCAGTTTAATGATCATAATGATTCTGTGGGACCTTAAAGTCAATGAATCACTATGAACCATGTGACTTCTCTGCAGATGCTTTCCGATCATGAAAATGAGCTGATTTAGTTATTTGGTCAGAACTTCCCATTTTCAAAAAAGTAGCATACCTCAAAAAAAACCCCAATATTTAAAGAAAGACAACAGGATAAACTTCACTTTAGGGAAAATGTGGAATTCCCTGGTCTCTGTAGTATTTCTTCATTTGTTTCCACAATTAGTCCTTTTTCTTTTTTTTTTTTTTTTTTTAAAGAGTCATTAAATAGAGACACTCCCTTGTTCATTTTATTACTCACCCTTCTTAGCTTTCAGAGTCATCAAGAAGAGTATGAACTTCTTAGTCCTCATTGCAAATCATTACCTGTGTAATCTGCGAACAGGAAAGCTTGGTAAATAAAAATTGAGGGACCAGAGTTTTCAGTCAAATCCATATGGTTTCAAGGAATGCCACTGATGAAATCCATGGTCTAAACCTGCCACTGTATAACCATCCTAGGTAGGGCACTGGTAGGCGGATGGACAAGACAGAATATAAACAATCTTTTTTCTCTCTTTTATTTTTTTTTTTTAATTTTACTTTTTGTGGTGTTTTGGTTCAGCACTTTGTGGTTCGTTTGTTTTTTAAAAGGCAATTTTTGTCAGTTTTCCTGACAATAGCCATTTCAGACTTGCCAGCAGTCCAGGAAAAATAACTTCTTTTGTGCACATCCTCAGTGGTAGCAAAAGTCACTTTTGCTGCCATCTGAGAGTGGAAGCAACTGCTGCTACTAAAAGCAGCCATGTCCCCCCCTTCCCTGGGCAGGTGTCACCGTTCCACACTCTGCTTTCCTGGAGACGAGCAAGCGCAGCCCCGCTATGTCCATGCTGCTGCTCAGGCAGGAGTCGGAGCTCAGCTTTGTGCTTTGCTCGAAGGCCAAAGCAAAGGGCAGTGCCTTGCTTTCATCCAGCTGGGCCCTCTCACCTCCTGCACAGGCAAAGATGGTAATCTTCAGGTTGCTCTTTTACACCCCCCCAGTAATTTCCTCCCCACTTACTTCAGCTCTACCCCATTTCCTGCTATGGATATATTATCTGTTTCCATTAAAATCAGTATGAGCTGCTATTGATATCAACAGAAGATGGATCATGCCTTTAGATAATGCAATAGGGTGGGGGGGGGTGGGGGGGGGGGGGGGGGTGGGGGAAGAATTGCTATTTACCCCATTCTCAGCAAGTGTTTTGAAGGTATCAATTTGCATTCGGTAATCTCCACAGCCCCGTGGAAAGTGAAAACTGTAGTTCTCCTCGGATCAACAACTCTCCTGGGTACCCAGGGAGGTACGTAGTGGCCTCACAGGTAAAAAACCCAGGAAATTAAGTGAGTGGAATAAAGAAGAAAACCTCAATAGAGGTAAAATATAGGTAAACACCGAACATAGTACATTTTGTATGCCACAATTTCTCTGCATAAAAATGTAAAAATAATACAAGGATTATCTAAAAGAAAAAAAGTTAGTTTAAAGACTGTGCTATTTTGGGCTCTCCAAATCTGCTATTCTAAAAGACTTGAAATGCTAATATAATTAAAGAGTTTCTTTATACAGAGCTTTGATGAAAAGCCATATACAGATTTCAATTTCACATTATCTTGTCCATGTGGCAATATCAGACTTCTATGCTGCAGGGATGTCATGAGCACACATTAATAATTCACTCAGTTTTATTCTCTCTGCTTTAATTTTGGTTAATACGATAATCCAGAAGTCAATTTTATTTGAAATAAAATAGAGGTGTTACAAATCTAAGATGATCGCAAAGGAATACCCTAAACCAAGCTACGTGAAATCATTTAAATGCTTTCTCTCCATTTCCCATTTCTGAACTAATCTATGTAGAAATTATCTTGAGAAGAAGGAATAATTGTGGTTCTTCCAATTTATTTGTATTCCTGTCAAACACACAGTATACAGGTAATACTGCCCAGGAACTTAAGTGTGGAAGAGTGAAGTCTGTACGACTTTGCAGGTTCCGATTGTAGTGAAAATACTCACTTTGAGCCCTTGGGAACTTTGTTTCATGGCACAAAAATCACTTTCCTTCAAAGTAGGGGATTCTGTACATTTTCTATCTTCAAGAAACAGAAACTATCTTCAACACGTGGCAGCAGCAGCAATAAAGCAAATGACTGTTGGTATCAAATACCTGTGCACAGTACCATCAGGACATTACAAGGATTCTCTCAGAAGCAGAGATGAGAGGATTTTTGGTAATGTAGAACCAGATGGTCAGAAGCACAACTGACCTGGGAGCTCATCATGATATAGTTATTATGTACGTACTGGGACCAGGCTTATAAAGGGAAGCAGGTGACTAAAGGTGGACGGAGAGCTCTAAACATCTGAACATCCATGCTGATGTTCTCGGAGTCTTAACTCATTGTTTTGTAAGTAAAATATCTTCTCAACCTCTCTTTTACTGTGAGAAGAGCCAGAGGAGACCCTGCAAGGTCTATTGGAGGAGGCAGCAGAAGGTATACATGGCCAGTTCCTGTACTCTGCGATCACTGCATTTCTTTTTCCTTACCTGGATGAACCACAGCAGGAAAATGGAAAGCTTCATTTGGCCACTTAAAAATAAAATAATAAAAAAAGACAATGATGTTATGTGAGAATAATGAAACTGTTATTGCCAGGATGCGTAATACAGTCTGACAGCTTTCATTCACAGTGTTTCTATATTTATAAAATGCCCATTGCCTGTTGGCTTTTGGGGTGCATAACTGCCTGAGAAGACTTTTTGCTCCAAATGAGCCCATTGGAATTCCATTTTGGGACTCCCCCAAGACAAAGAAGTTTTGGTCAAATGTTCAGGGGAAAAAAAAAAAAAAAAGATAACAAAGATCATTCTACTCAGGAAAACAAATTAAAATCAAATAAATGAAGTTAAGACTAATTCTAGACTTTAACAGAAGACCTGAATTTGTTTTATTCCCAGACCTTATTTTTTACTTAAAAGGACATTTGTCTTAAATAAGTGGAGGGGAAAAATTTTTTAAAAATATTGCTGCAAAGTGCAACAGCAGCATTCTGCAGCAGGAGCAACGACTATCATATCAGTCTTTGCAACACTGCTGGGACTTTCCACTTTGCTCTTTATATTACATCCTCAGGCAATGTTTTGTACAATTGACACAGGAAGACCTGAATATTTTTTCTTGGGTGACAAAGATGAGAATTTAGTTTCTTATTCTCTTCCTCAGCCCTTCCAAACAACAAAATAGCACTTTAGTTTATATCGTCAATTCAGTAGCATCTTTAAGCTTCCAATGCATTTGAAGATGTCAAAAGAAGGAACATAATCTGCCTATATAATCTGTGGGCACCAAGCATATGTTGGATGCTATGAAGAGCTAATAACTCTCTAATACTACTACTTCATGGCTTCTCTTTTTCATTAGGACAGAGTACACTATTCCCCTACTTTTAGGCAGAGCTAAACCTTATATCTACCTGAGAAATAATAAGCAAGCTCACAAAGCCAAGCATAAACTAAATTCATGATAGGAAAAGAGGGAGTTACTAAGCACTGGAAGACAAAAATTTCATTCTTGCCTAAATGGATTTATCAGCCCAGGCCACAGCATACCTGATCTTTACACAAGTACACAGCAAAAGTTCTTAAGAAGAACCTCTGAAAATAATAGTTCCTACCCTCAGGGTGAGCCCAAGATGTAATCCTTACCTGTTTTCTGGGAACTCCGGAGAAGACAAATCCAGCGTTCCCATCCCACATGTTTGCATGTTGGCTTCCCATACGGATGAGCACATCCTCACGTAGGAGACTCTGTGCTACATCCCCACCCAGGTGAGTCAAGAGCAAAATTTACCCTCAAACTGGAGAGGGAAGTGCCACGTTCTAGACACCAGACTAGTTGAAGGCATCACTGGAGTCTATTTGGGAGCATTACATCAATATCACAACTGTTTCTATTAATACTTCTAGGTTTAATATTTAGATTTTACAGTAGTTTTTCACAACTCTTTTGGACATCCAATTCATTTTAAAGCTTTCTTTTCTCCCAGGACACTTCACATCTAAACTCCAAACAACCAACAGAGATCTCTTATGCCACATTGCAGCGGAAGCCTACTCAACCTCACGATTAGGCTGCTCTAGAGCTATACTGTGATTATGTAGGCAAAACTCCCTGAAATCTATTGGGAGTTTTGCTTACAAGAAGGAAAAGGGACCACATCTTGAGTCTTACAGCAGATATAATCTTCCCTTTTCCCAGTGTTGGGCTGTTGACTGACAATGCAGGATTCCTCATCTTCCCTAATAACATCCTACAGACTCAAAAGATTTACTTTCCTGAATTTCCCTTTTTAATTTGTATTCTCCATTCTAACCTCATTGACCCCCATTAAAACTCCAATAACGACAATCAGTCCTGTAGTCATTATTAAAATCATTACTTGCGTTCAAGCCTCTTAAGGCTCTCCATATTTTGCTTTGTGCTATGAGACCACTACTGGAGAGAAGAGTTCGATATATTGAAAAATAAAAATAAAGAATCAGAAGGATTTTTCCCTTTTCCACAGTAACTAATGCTAACCTGCCTCAGAAGATTAGGAAAAGGTAACCTGCTTTCAAAATACACGAAAGGAAAGATACTTGAAAGAGATTAAAATATTTTTGATATCAGAGACAAAAATGACTAATATGCATTTTGGTTTCCAGCTGAGATTTAAAATTGATGCCCAGTTCGTTATGTACCCAGGTATTCACACAAACTGTTAAAAGTCAGCTCTCCATGAGCACCAGAATCCATTACTCTGAGTGCTCAGAGTAGAAGAAGCAGGAGTCTAACCAATTTGTCAAAATAATTTTCAAGTTAATTTTTTCATGGTTTATAATAATCATGGACGTTTCAAGCAGTGTGATAAATCTGCAGATGTGTAAATCTCTGATTCCAAAGAGTAAAACCCCATAGGCTGCAAATACTAAGCTACAGAAAAAATGTTTGCATAGAAATGCAAATCTTCCTTTCTTAATAAAGGTAGTGATTCCTATAGTTAAGATTACTGAACAGCTTCAATTATAAAACAACACTGTGATTTGTTTATAACTCCAAAAGCACTAACTTTCTGGGTTAAAGTTTTGCTGAAATTCTACTTCACGGAAAGTTCCAACAAAAACTGCTTAGTTTTTTTACCAAAATGAGATTTGGACAAAATATGTTGTTTTCTGCCTTTTAAAATATACTCATAGCCGTACATTTAATAGTTGCTAGAACATCTCTGTTTTGGTGTACCTGAAAGGGGGCTGGAGATTAAGTTCAGTGTACTTTGAGCATGATTTATCCCAGCATTTCAAAGATTTTGCCTACTCTTTCCAGCATGAGGACTGCTGCGGTCAATACACAGAAGATGACAGCAGGAACCCATCACTCCTGTGCTCCCCGGTCTGCTCCCTCAACTGGTAGGAAGAAAAAGGAGGAAAATCCTGTTGGGAATTGGAAGTGCTAGTGAGCTGGCTGGGAGCAGAGGTTAAGGGATGGATGTGATGCAAAAAAGGGACTTCAGTGACTGCTAATGGCATGTTGGCAGAGTATGGAAGAGAAAGAGGTAATGAGATAGCATGTAATTAAAAACTATATTTTAATACATAGGAAACTAAATTAAGTACAGGCAAACTGAATTCCAGCACGTATAAGCTTATTAATATCTGACTTGGAAACTGTAGGAGCATGATGGGTACATGTGGGAGCAAAAGGAACAGCAAAAGACCAGAAGAGAAAGGAAGGATGTAATTATTATTTATTATCCTTAGATTGGCTTGAAAGTTGCTAAGCACTGTAAAAACTCAGTGTCACAATTCCTGTATAAGCATTTAAGAATCTAAAAACATATCACAAGGAAAGATGTAAGAGGCAAAGCAGTTCAAAGCCCCCCACCTATGCCAGTGGCAAAAGTGCACTTGGATTTGCTTTATGGGCTATAAATAACAGAAAAACCTAGAAGATACAGTAGGACTGACAAGCCTGTGCAATCCTCACCGGACAGCACACGCAGCTAATGAAACACGTTGGCTCATCGCCTCCCAAGCTCCTCTGCTTTACAGTGTTCCCCCACACCGGAGTATTCTTGGTTGAAAAAGAAAAAGGATGAAATTATAAATCATAGCTAGAAATATAATGAGTTTGGCACATCCTACATATTAATTCGTGCAAAGCTTTTACAGAACTACTTAAGTACCTAAAGAAATGAGCAAGCAGCATCTGCAAATTAATATTTCTTTTGCTGCAGAACATAAAGTGCCGCTTTCAAAAAGCACTGAGTCAGGAAGGGGCATGATGCATGAAGAACGTGAAGAATTTAGTCTCCTACCACCTCAAATGAAAAGGCCTCTCTGGCTGCAGGTCACCACTACCCACAACAGCAACTGGAAAGCAAAACCAAAGGTAACATGATGTTCCTGATTCTGTCTCCACAGAAGAAAAGAGACTTTTTGCTACCAACTCCAAAGGGTGCAGGATTGCACCCCTCTTTCCTGCTCTTTATTCACATTCCAACACCTCAGGTGTTCTTGAGATAGCATCCGAGGCAAGTCTCCTACGATATTGAAAGGTAAATATACTTCCCTGCGCACTACAGTAGATTAAGTACCATCACATTTTATTAGAGTTAACAGAAAAAGTGCAGGTCTGCATACCTTGTTGAAAATGTGTTTCACGTTGCAATGTAATATTCAGTGATGTTACCAAACACTGGGCAACCTGACAGATACATCTGTTAGAAGTATAATTACGCTAGGTAACTTGTATTCGTGTCCCTCTCTGTTAAACAAAACAATGGATTTTCATTCAGAGGGGCACCTTGGAAGATTAATGGTAATAATGAAGCATGAAATATTTCCTTCCTAGTGTGGTTAATCTGAAACAGAGGAAACAATCATTTCACCCAGGAGGGATAATCCTTTGAGGAAAATTTTCGGCGAAATAATGTATTGCCATATCTCATCCCACATATGACAACAAAGAAAACATCAGTGTTGTGCTTAATACAATAAAGGCCAACAAGCATAAGAAAAGGAAATGGAATCAGCACAGCATAAAACCTGATACACAGCAGTATCAGCAGGAGGGAGTGGAGAAGGCAGGAAAACAGCGGCGGGAAGCAACAGTATAAACAGCAAAGGGGGACAGAGACCAGAGATTCAGTAATATGGAGAGAAGATGGAAGGAACCATTCCAACAAAGACAATGGGGGAGAAAATAAATGGTTTGGAGCCATTTTTTAAGTTAACCATGTGAAGTGTTTGTCATAATGAAGTGGACAGTGAGGCAGGTACATTTAGCAGGTGAGGTGCTGCAGTGCAGCCGCCCCGCGCTGCTGCGGCTGGGCAGAGCCACCGGGAAGCCTGCAGCGTGAGCAGCAGCCGGGCAGACACCACGCTTCGGAAATTGGCTTCTCTCAACCCTTTGTACAGATGGCACTTTGGCAATGCTGCCGCAGCTCCGCTGCCCTCGAGTCCTCCTCAACTGATGTGACGGCTTCCTGATGGCACAGCGGTTTAACACGGGCTACCTCAGAGACTGGACCAAAATACCATTAACTTCAGAACTGGGTGGCCACAAGCATTTCTTAGACAATTTATACCTTGAATGGGCTCTACCAACTAACACACACAGAGACGAGTACACATGGATGTGTGTATATACAAGAAAAACAACACTTTAAAAAAATACATGTTTCTTTTTTTTTCAGTAAAGCCTTTTTAATCAAACACTGGTGTCCACAGAAAAAAAATCCCTTGATATCTGCTTATTGGAATCATCCCCTCAGAGCCTTACTCATAAACCCATGCTCCATCTTCAAAGAGCACGCACAAGCTTTTCATTTTTGGCAGATAAGCCATTTGATCAATATTTTCAACATTAATCAAGGCCAAGAGCAATTTCATTTCTACCCTTTCCCTAAATTGAGTTGGAATCTAAGCAAAGTGCATCACTCGGTTACTTTGCTCATGGTAAGTAGATTCAGCTGAAGATGATAGAAGCTTTCAGTGGTAACTAATTCTGTTCAGCTGATAATACTTCATATTTGTCTTACATAAACATCAGAACAGCAGGAAATGCTAAATTTTCTCTAGAAAAAAGCTCCATTAAATAACTGTATTTCTAGATTCTGTTTTTAAAATGTAAGTGCCTTTTTATTACTTGAACTGATGACTGCTGTTGTCCTGATAACTTTTTATTCTGCAAGACAGTTTATGCCCATAATATTCTCAGCATGAAGCACTAATTAAAATAAAAAAAAAAATGCTTTATTCTCATTGTCTTTTCGCTGTCCGTATTTATTGCAGGAAAAATCTTTCCTTTAAAAAGTGTACCTTCTCCCTTGTCGGCTGGAAAGCTGGGGGAGCGTTGGGACTGTCACATCACACTGTTCAGCTCTACCAAGGGAAAGTTACTTCCCGC
Organism: Fratercula arctica; assembly: GCA_947846985.1. Taxonomy (NCBI): domain Eukaryota; kingdom Metazoa; phylum Chordata; class Aves; order Charadriiformes; family Alcidae; genus Fratercula; species Fratercula arctica. The sequence continues at coordinate 29,205,268 of CANTUZ010000006.1, read as the reverse complement.
AGCACAGAGAGCAGTAGCTGTCTGCCGTGAGCTACAAACAAAGCATTCCCTAGAGTTCTGCCTGCAGCCTGTCCTTCTGTGGTGTTTTGTTTGTTGAAATCATACGACACTTGTGATAGATACTACGCAGCTTGAAGGCACAGCAAAGCCCAAGATTTGAGGAAGTGGCATAGCTGCAGTGACTAGCGCTTCCTTGGCAGAAGGTTTCAGGTATTTCTAATTGGACAGCTTCTGTAGCAAGAAATAAATTAGTTTACCAAATAGGTTGGTCTTTGGCCTTACTGATAACCTTGGCTAGATGTGTCTGTGGCCATACAAATGTCTACAGTAGGATGGTCTCAGTAGCACGTGTCCTATTTTTGTGTCACACGGCAGTCAGTACTTTGTTGCTGCCAGAAAAAGAATAAGGAATAAAGCGTAGAGAATATCACTGCAACTATAAAAATGCACTACCGTACTTCACTTGACAGGAAGAAAATGAGGCTTGACTACTGGAAGCTCTGTAGCAACCCCATAGACTTGCCTTTGGCTTTCAGAAGGCCATTTTGGCTTTGTCCCTCCTCAGCAGACACTTTAAAACATGTCACACAATCTGTTTTTTACCCTTTGTTTCTTCCTCTGATGCTACAACATAAAACACACAAAAGAGAAAGTTCCCTTTCACAAACATCTGCAGAGCTAACAGGAGCTTACTGAATGCTGTCTGCTGCGCAAACACAAATTTAAGACAATTTTATAGGGCCTGTTATTTACCCAGCTATAACAGCTTCTTTGTTAGAGGACAGCACTATGATTATCTGCTTTTATCATTAATACTTCGAGTCAGTGGCTAATGCAGAGGTGACAAATCACTGAAATGCCTGACAGTTTATGGCTTTTAGCACTAAGGAATGTCTTTTTTATTTCATATCCCTTGGACATATCATATTTCCTTTTGATGTCTTCTGTTCTCTTACATACACATGCACATTCATAATTAAACATGTCTGATTATAACTTATTCACACACAATCAATTACCAAATCTCTGTTGTTTAGTGTTAGTGCATATTAAAGTTTGGAAAGTGGTGGAACAAGAGGAAATTTTCTGAGGAAGTATTAGAGTAACATCTTCCGTCCTTTATGTCCAGTCAGAAGCATCATCCAGCAAATAAAGAAAAAATACATGTCTGCTTAATTTTACTAGCCATCAGAAGGACAGGGTAAACTGTTAGTACACGGAATCAGAAATTTTTCAGGCCAAAAGCAGGAGAATGCTCTACTTTCCCTATAAAATCGAGTACCCATGTTTCACTTGCACCGTGTTGCAGAAGTACAGGCACACATACCAAAGATCTCTGGCCGAAATCAATGCTAACTGTGCACACAGGGGTGCTGCAGGCCACAGGCCCCTGTTCTGGGAGGGGCTGAGCTGTAAATGTCAGGATCAGAATAAAAAAGCCACGAAGTCAGCATTGGACTACCCTTCTTCATCAGGAAATAGAGCCAGCTTGTGACACTATTATTTACACACGGAGCATGTCACTACATTGTATATGTTTCAACCTGTGCATAAGCAAAATTTGCCCCATACAATTAGTTTATTTTTCTCACCCTCCTGCTCCTATGCTCACAAAAGCGTATGCACCGCTTGAAATGAAATGTAACCCCGTGTGTTGGAAGAAGATGGTCACTTTTGGAAGCAATGAGTAACAACTGTTAAAACAAAACAAACTCCATTTCAAATCCAGCGTGAAGTAACGGAGTGAAAAAAAGAACAAAGCAGAAATGACCTTATCCATAACTGTAGCCATAAGGCTAGTTAGGATTCCTTCTGAGTAAAAAATAGAGAAGAACAACTGGCAAATGTCAGCCTCATTATCATGAACTCCTTTTAGTAGTAAAACAAAAATTAGCCCTTAGATCTTTTTTCAACAGACTAGACCATTTTCTGCATTAGAAGCCTCTCCATTTCTCTTGAATAACTGTCAAGTTATGGGAACATCTTTTTCCCTTTAGTATTAAAAGCACATCTTTCAGCCTTAATGGCTTACCCGCCTGGGGATCTGCATTACTGAGCCAGGAGTCCAAAGACATTTGACCCTTACTGCTCATGTTTCTTGTTTCCCTAGTGTCTGTAAATATAAATACGAAGCTAAGTCTTCCAAGTTTCTATGCACTCAAGACCTCACATCCAGCATTTCTCCCTGGAATCACACAGAGATGTACGAACTTTATGTGTCTCATGAGCCTTAGTTCAAATACATTCGGCTCACCCAGCTGCAAAAGCCCTGGTTCAGCTGGTTTCACCAACCTCCTCTGGGCAGTCTGGGCTGAGAAACTCAACTCCACATGGATGGGGAAAATGAAGTTGGAACTAATATACATATTTGTGACAGCTGAGTAGGGAGTAACAGAGAGAAGAAGGCATTCTGCCTCAAGCATCATTCAGAAAAGATCCCTTGGAGTCAATTCCAGGCAGCCAAGGCCATGTCCCATTGTCCGTGACTTCCCAGGGAGCAGCATGAACAATAAGCATCACATGAGAATTTTACCATGTGAAGGACACGAGGATTCCACTCAGCCATGAGTTTAAGATCAAAATATGAAGGCTAAACAGAACATCCCATAAGATACACTAAAATGTCAAATTTCATATTTGAAAAAATGGGAATGATGATACTTACTTGCTCCAGAGGGATGTTATGAAGCTCAGTTTATTCTTAGTAAAGTTCTATGTGATTCTCTGATGTGCCCTATCAATGCCAAGTACTATTACCTCTAAAGAAAACAATCCTCCAGTGCCTCTTGCCAAAGTATGATTTATAGAACACGCCACAGAGCAAACCAAGGGGACAACTCTGATAGATGCAGAAAACAATAGCCTGTAAAACAAAGGGTGCTGCACACATGGAGCTAACAGCCTGTAGAAATGGCTTGTAGAGAAGCAGAAAGCAGGACTGTATCACTTAACAGCTGTCCTGACTTTATGAGGTTGCTAAAAAATCTTGCTAAAAAATCTTGCTAAAAAATCTTCCAACATTTCTCCTATTATGTACAATGACCATCTATCCTACACCCTGAATGCTTGCTGGAAATGGGTGCTTTACACAAGATACTTTTCACCTGTACTTGCAGATACATTGATTATCCTGTCCCCCCTCTCATGACAGCATCAAAGAAAGTCACAGTAGAACTCCCACAGTTTCTTGAAGTTCTTCTTCTTGCAGCTTTAGCTCAAGGCAGCAATAGATCACTCAAGTTATCTCCCTCATGTTTCTTTTTAAATATTATTGCAAGCATATAAGACATTTTCCATTGTTTCCTATGAATCCAGGAAATTCAAATGCAAAGTTAGTTGAGGAATATAGCTATCATTCTAAAACACTCTATTCCTTAAACTTGATGCTCAAATTACTATTTCAAGTTACTTATAGCTAATATTCCACCAGAAAGCAGAGGGATTCCTGATACATCAAATATACTTTGTGATACCAGATAAGAGAAAGACTTACAATGATGACACAGCATTTATAACAACTACTAGAAATGAAAAAATCCACAGTAGCCTAACTCATATTGAGACAGTCAGTAATAACCCAACTTCATTGCTAGGCAGAGACACTATTAACTTGTGACCCAGTAAGCTAGCAGCTGTGAAATAATGTTTTCATTTAAAAAAAACAAAATAAAAAACCCAAACAAACAAAAAAAGCGCAAAAAAACCCCATCACACTACCCAAACCCAACAAAACTCACGACAAAAAAATAAGACTGAACATGTTGCTTATAAAATGTTTACACCCAGTTTACCAATTTGTGTAGTAATGATGCTTAAAGTATGTTTCTCTTGAATGGCTTTGAGACGCTAAATGCAAAAGAAGAATTAGAGGACTTGAAAATAGAGAGCAGATAATTGCTACCAATAAAAAAAAAGAAGACAGTATCAGCACATTGCACATACCCAATGAAATCCATATGCTGTGGCTATTTTCAGCTATCTTCATAAATTCCATTTTGTGCTTTCTTCTGAGTTTATACGTTCATGTTTTCAATTAAATTTCCTGCAACTGCTTGTGTTTCATTGCACAAAACTGGGCCATGTTAAATTTGGAAATAAAGAAAGTAAATCAGGAGTTTGGCAGCTGAGAGCATTGCTGCAGTCTAAATGAGGTACAGCACACAAATATCCTGGAAAGGTCGTAAAGGAGCGGGTGCAAGATTATGGCTAGGAATAGAGAGAGAATGGAACGTGTAATGTCACTACTTCGTAGGATGAAGCAAAACAGAAAGGTATCCTCCCAAACTTCCTTATGCAAGGTTTTCTAGATTTCAAGAGGAATAAAGAAGACGCCTAGACCTGAGTATGCATCTGACTTGGGCTTTTCAGTATATTTTAAGAGTTGCATGCCATAATTCTTTTGTGCTTACCTTTATGATCATGTCAGATTCCTGCTCTGGAAACCTTACTTTCCCAAATTTGCTGTTGTCCTCAAAAAAATTTGGTTTGCTATTTTATGAACTAAAGTATCAGTTTTGTCAAAGATTGTAAACAGAAAAACTTGGTTTCTTTATTAAACAAAGAAAACTTGGTTTCTTTATTAGTTGCAAACATTTGGTTTTCTGCTGATTTTTCCTGATAGTTCTTCTAATGGAAAAAGTTAACCAGATAGTGTTTTCAAATATTTTTAAAATCAAAAAAACCCCATCTCTCCACACAAAACCCCTTGTGAACATCGTATGATTGGAGTGCTGGAGTCTCCAAAGTGTCTAAGTAATCTTTTCTGATCTCTTTAAAGTTTCTGCATCACAGCTCCACAGAAAGGCGGGGAGAGGTATACGAAAATACATGCGTACAAAAATCACAAAATATAAAGAGTCTTAGAAATCTCTGACAGAAACACTAAAAACAGGGACAGCAGAGAAACCCCTAAAGCAAAAGCTTGCAAACTTAGGAAGAGCTTTATCTGCTTCGCTTGCAAGGTTGGGGGGGTTGTACATCCACTCTCTGCTATACAAGAGGGAGAACTTACCATACCAAGGAAGCCTAGTGGAAAAACAAGAATAGGGTATTGCCCCTTTTTTTCCCAGGAAATCTGACTCTCATTGTATGACCAACTATGACAAACTCTGTAAAGAAAAGGAGTTGAGATTAGATCTTCCCAGGGGGGCTGTTCTGATGGAGCTGGAGGGAAATTCCTGCTGATGCTTGATGAGAAAGGGAAATTGGAAATGTATGTCCTCTTGTAAACACAGGGAAAATGGAAGATACGCTAGCATGGAAGAAGATACAGTTCTCTGAAGCCCAATTATATCATCAAATACAAGAACAAGTTGTCCCAAGAGCAAGATTTATTAGCCGAATATGCAAATTGCCAGCAGGACCTGAAATTTCTCAGATGAAGGAGGACTGAGATGTGGTCTTTGTTTTTCTCATGATCTTTTCTGAGTTCATAGTACCCACAGCTACACAACCTCTGTTCAATCTGGAATTTCCTACCTGGTAACTTTTTGAAGTCAAAAGCATAGACAGATTACAGGTAAGGAGACTTGCACAGCTAAAGAGGATGTGAAATTGGAATATTTGAAATATAAACCAAAGGCTATGCTCGATTTATATGACTGTGAAAACACTTTTGATATGACATCTGATGGGCATTGGTGATAGAGCAGAAACCTGGAGACAGGAGAAACTCATGTCTCTCTCCCTCTTTGTCTTTCCTGAATAAGGTTCTAGCCCTTCATGGCTTTGTAGCTTCAAAACCCCTCTGTGACTGCAAAAAAACTCTGAAAACTTGACATTTTAACACTAGAACCCAATTTCCTCTTGTTTGGCCGTTGGCTCCTGATTTTATATACACGTATACATATCTACTAACATTTGCATTGCCAGCTAGAGCATCACACGTTGCCTACGTAAGGAATTCTATTAGGACACCGACATGCATGAAGTTTAACACACTAAATAGCTCAGTGCTTCAAGAAGATGTAAAGCTTTTGACGGCAATTTGTAGCAAATGGCCACATGCCAAACACTGCTGTGCAACAAGTGACTAATGTCTTTGCTGATATCCCCTATTTCTCTGCCAGCATCCTGCAGCAAATCCTGCAGTAAACTGGCAGCTCCACTCAAGTGAATGAGGCTCAGATAATTGATATCTGCTGGGAATCTGCCTCTTCTCAGCTATGTATTTCTTTGCGCAGCCACTCACTACGAAAATCTACCCTTGGAGAACTGAGGTAGGCCTGTTCCACGTGTAAATATAGCCACTTAAACTTGTCCTCTGTCCCCCCAAATTACATGGATTTGTGCCGCTGAGCTTTTTTCAAGCCAAAGAAATAACGCTTATTTATAGCGGCTAGGCACCTAGACCTCCCGTAAAAGTTACGGCACTCCTAGTTTGAGAGCCAACAGCCTGCATTATGACAGGGGGGAAAAATATTAAGAATAATAAAACAATGCATTCTCCACTATTGGAACTGAAGGACTATTGCTTCTTGGAGTAACTCCTTGAGGTGCCAGTATTAAGACACAGATTGAGAGGCAGGCCTGAACAGAGAAAATTAGCTGGTGACAATTTCTGTATCTACGTTCATACAGCAGCTTCATGGCAAAGCGTTCTTGTAAAAAGTCCAGCATGCTGCTCACCTGCCAGCAGGCACTCTTTGGGAACCAGATTCTCCTCTGGTCAACTCTCGAGGCAGCCAGTACCAAATTTCAGTGCTCATATAGGAAGACACTCACATCATGATGTTCTCATGCTGGATGATACAGAGAAGTTTCTATCTTTCGGCAACTGAACACGATCTATTTTAAGAACATGTTAAACATAAGAAATATTTTGAATGAGGTGAATGGATGGAATGGGCAACTAGTCCTAGCAGCACTAATGCAATTCAGAATGTGCAAGAGCAGCTAAAAATGCTTCAGAATTAATGACAATAAATAGAAAACAGTGATTAAGATAATAGTTTCCATCCCACTTCATCAAGCACAGGTATCATACTCCCTGCATTATCCTGTTTAACTGAGGTAACTTCTAAAGAGATATCACTGATGTTGTTGCTTTCATAGCATGTGGAGTATATTGCAAATATATGATCTGTCTAGCACTTGGAAGGAGGACTCAGGAGAAACATAAATGTAAACCATAAAATATGGTAAAAATATGGCCTATAAATAGATGTAAAAATATTTGTCATAGTTTTTAGATGTAGAAAGTTCTGTAGATTGTATTCAGAAAGGTCAGTCCTAGCTTTGAGAAACTTCTTTATGAACACTTCATTCAAAAAAATTAATGATAACATGAAATGATATTACAGATATTGCATTAGTTACAAATATAGTTCTCAGTAGAATTGGAGAACCCAGACCATCTGCTCAAAAGTGCCAAGGACAACCACTTTACTTCAGCAAACATAAATAAAGATGTGCCATAAAGACAGTTTAGTAGATTTGCTGTTAAAAACGGAAACCTGTTTGGTTTCTAAGCACATGGCTGATGCAGCTTTATGAATGAAATGAGTGAGATAACAATATTGACTAATGAGTCCTCACCACTGATTCGATTGTTTGTTCTTCTTGGTATTTATTAACATGATTACCCCTGAAGGGAGAGAAAAGAAATATTTATTTTTTATCTAAGCATTGTACATGGGCTTGCACCAAGTTTAACAGTTGCCAGCTGTAAAACAGCAGAATATTTACAGCAGGCTCTAACAGCAGCCACAGCTTATGGAGACTGCCCCTGGCAAGCTGCTGAAGTTTCTCCTTGAACGGGTCTTAGCTAAACTGTAATGCATAAAATCATAGCTTCAACACAGCAATCTGGGTTTGGGGTTTTTTTTCTTCTCTTCTATTGTAGATTTTGTTTAATTTAAATGCAGCATTTCAAGACCCTCTATTGAATTTTTACAAAGATCTGAGAGAAACAAAACATCAATCTGAAAGATTAAGAAAATACACTCTATCTGTTCCTATGGTTATTTTAAATCAGTTTTATGCAGGCTTTGACAGCGGTCTATTAAATCAAAAGCCAAAGATTGAAGTGGCTGTTCCAGCAGAATTGAATGAAAGCAGAAACAACGGCAGTCAAAGAAAGGGTCAAAGCCTATATACTGCTTTAAGAGTAACTTTCTTTTATTTGTAACAATGATTTTTAAGCTCCTACATATTCTGAGTAAAGAAAGACGCAAACGAAAGGCAAGGGATCAAGGCTCAATCCAGCAGAAGCTTTCCCTGGTCTTGGTGCCTCTGGACCTGGCCCAGTATCACAATCATATAACCTCGCCAGAGACTTTTCTCCAAAAGCTGCATGGCCTACGTACCACAAGTGAGTTCAGTGAGAGATTGACATTCATGTCCAAGGAGGCTCCATCCCACTCAGTTTCAGATTCCATGCTTTGGTACATTAAGAGAGCACGAGTGAAAACACAAGAATGGCCACACCACATCAGACATGGTCCACTTAGCCAAGAAGCCTGTTTGCTGTAAGAGATGATTCAGGAAAGAATATAAAACCAGAAAAATGTATTCTTATGGGTTCCAGCCTTAAACAATAGCAGCTTTTTGAGATAAAATTTAGATGCACACAATGGCGTTAAAAAAGCTATTGATCCACCATGACTTTGCGAGGGATACTTTCTCTGTTTTTCTAAGACTGTTATCTGATAACTCAGTGGAAAATCCTCAAGGCTTTTCCTGAGAAACACTGATAGTTTTTCTGTATATATATTTCCACTTAATTTTTTTTCTTCTTCATGGCACTACTGATCTTAAAGACTTCATATCCTCTCACACTCTGAGAATTTAAACAGGCCCATGCAAGCCTCTCAGTGATACTCTGAGCTGTGTATGTGTCTTCATCATTCCATTTTGTGCAAGTCCTATATCACATGTATTTAATGATACCTAAAGGTGCATTAAACCAAACTACAATAGACCACAGCATTGCAACCACACAGTTTGCAGAGGAAAAGAGGTCAAAATCAATCAAACAAATTCCACCACTTGCAAAGAAGCAACTCTGTCAGATTGACGTTAGCACTAATGGTTGTGCCATAGTTGCTGTCAGCATCTAAAAGTACCTGATGACCTCCTGGTAAACCTCACAGCAAACTTTTTTTCAAGATTGGTCAGGGAAGCAAACAAGGAGCAGAGTCCATCATGTTTACAAAAACATTGTTTGGTTTGTTTATAACATCTGGTTTATTTTTCCATTTCCATAAAAATGTAGAATCATAGAATTGCCTGGGTTGGAAGGGACCTTTCAGATCATCTAGTCCAACCACCAACCTATCTCTGACAAAAACCATCACTAAACCGTATCTCTAAGCACTATGTCTACCCCTCTTTTAAATACCTCCAGGGATGGTGCCTTAACCACTGCCCTGGGCAGCCTGTTCCAGTGCTTGATAACCCTTTCAGTGCAGAAATTTTTCCTAATATCCAGTCTAAACCTCCCCGGGTGCAACTTGAGACCGTTTCCTCTTGTCCTATCACCTCTTACTTGGGAGAAGAGACTGACCCCCACCTCTCTACATCCTCCTTTCAGGGAGTTGTAGAGAGCGATAAGGTCTCCCCTTAGCCTCCTTTTCTCCAGGCTAAGCACCCCCAGCTCCCTCAGCCGCTCCTCATAAGCCTTGTGCCCATGACCCCTCACCAGCTCTGTTGCCCTTCTCTGGACACACTCCAGCCCCTCAATATCTTGTGGTGAGGGGCCCAAAACTGAACACAGTGTTCAAGGTGGGGCCTCACCAGTTGCTGAGTACAGGGGGACAATCACTTCCATAGTCCTACTCATCACACTGTTCCTGACGCAGGCCAGGATGCTGTTGGCCGCCTTGGCCATCTGGGCACACTGCTTGCTCATATGCAGCCAGCCATTGGCCAACACCCCCAGGTCCTTTTCTGCCAGGCAGCTCTCCAGCCACCCTTCCCCATGCTTGTAATGCTACATGGGGTTCTTGTGGTAAGAAACAAAATGGATTTCATATTGCACTTGGCGCCATAAATTAAAGACTTTCTTCAATGTAAATGTTTCACAGAAAATCACTGAACTGGTCATCTGAATGTTTTTACAATCTTGCCTTTTCTTGCAAGCTTCAGCCACTTTCCTCTCACCTAGAGACCAAGTAACCTGGTTATCTGACCAGTGTCTTTAATCCCTGATTTAGATCCAGACTGCAATGGCTCTGCAGTGATCTGATTCTAGTGGCCAAAATTATACATGCAAGTAATTCAAACTACTCAAGAGAGAAAGAGTCCAGATGAGAGTTATTCTGGTTTTGACTGTACCTTTCAGTTTTCTGACTTTTTTTTTTTTTTGTAATTTTATTTTTTATATCTCAATCTGAGGACAGCTTCTAGTTATTGCCCATTTTATCATACTGGAATGGGGAAAAGGTGAGGAGGAGGGAATGGAAAAGGAGAAAACCCCAAACTGTTTGGTACTGGAGAAAATCTCAAAAAGCAGGAGGCTGGTGAGATTTGCAAGGGTTTGATAAAAGCTATTTAGTAGCAAAGCTACTTACAGGAAAAGGCCATATGGCTATTCTAAAAAAAGCCACAACAAAACCAATAAAAAACAACACTGAACCCCCCCCTAAAATATTGTTAGATTAAAATATTGCCAGCTGAGGGACCAAATTTTTTGGTGATGTTACCCACTAGGTCTCTCTTTAGAAACCATTTCACAAAATCTCTGTAAAAGGCACCTGCAGAAGACCTAAGGAAGCCATGCGAGGAACAGAAAACTTCACCATAAAGAACACCACAGCAGTGGAAAGAACTATTTGACAAGGATCCCCTGCGTAACAACATGGAGGAGCTTCAGCCACAAGTTCAGCTGAGTTTTATAGAGCACATTTTTGCACATTTCCCAGGAACAGACTTTTCCTTATGTTTGTTTTAAATTCAAAACAAACCAGGACATTGTTTTAAGATCTCTGTCTCAGAAATTTACTTGGACAAATAAAGAGCACAAGACTCTTCCAAGATTTGACTGTTACGAGCTGAGAAGATGACTTTCTGGAAATATTCTACAAAATTTCAGTAAACATCCCATCATTTACTAGAATATTTGTAGAATGTAAATGCAGAAAAGCAAGTGACACAGAGTGAATTCATTGAGAAATTGAGCTGCAAATTCAGAATTCCTTCAATGAGCTCTGGCACGAGCATTGCATCCTGAAGCCAGCAGGGACTCCTGAGATACCCCGTTAACATTGCTTATCTTCATCCTGTGCAAGGAAGTGGTTCATGTAGTTAGCAACCATGTCACTTGTGCTAATTCTGCTAATTCTGGTCACCTGACCATCCACCTTCACCTAGAAAATTGTCAATTTAAAAGACAACAAAGAAAGAAATAATAAACATTCACTGTTCAAGACAGCAAAGGGCTGAATGAGATATTGAAAAATTATTTTTCGTATGTTCATCAAGTCTACCAATTATTTAAGCTATGCATTAATGAACATTAGGCATGATTGGAAAAAAAAAGAAGCATTTGAAAGGATTTATAATTTTATCATATTCACAGTACACATGGTGTAAGAAATTCCAGACCAGCTTAACAGCAAGTGACCAGGGAACAAAACAGTAGGTAAGATTTATATTTAAAAAAAAAAAAATAGCACCATACACATAGCAAATAATTTCTCAGCTTACTCATAAACACTGTTGGTTCTAAAAGAATGCAGCTTAGTGGAAATGGCGCTGTTATGAACCTGCCCATCAGGACACTGCTGCACAGTGATGCAGTGCCTGATACAGATGGAGGAATAATAAGCTGTTTCAATAACAGACCAGGAAGCAATACAAAATGCACCTGGGCCACTGCAGGGGCTGAAGGCTTTTCTCCACCTTGATCATTAAGTCCTAGTCTCTACCACACAAGAGAGATTGAAAAAGTGAAGGGTTTCAAGCACAGATGAAAGAAATAGCAGTCAAGAAAGAAGAGAGGAGGAAAGAAAGGAAGATGAAGTGAATCGGAAGCACTTCAGAGAAGGAAAGAACAGAGTACACAGTGCACTAGATGCAGGCACACACGGAGCAGGAGGAGGAAGATGTCCTTCTATTCATCTTTTCTTATTAAGAAAAGCAATCCCACAAAAATGAATGCTGAGGAACACAACGTTGGCATGAATCTCAGTGCTGAAGGGTGGCAACGAGGCCAAGAGATCATGGTTTTACAGGCAGAGATAAGGTCATGGATCAGAAGGCAGATCATGAGCAACTTTCCTTTTAAACTCGCATAAAAGGTGAAGCAATATTATTGCAAAACATTAGTTTTCTGCTGGGAATCAGAATACACATATCCATATTCTTGACGCTGGGAATTTCTGAGCGTTTCTAAAAGAAATCTTTGTCTGCTGCTAGAGACCAGCAGCATGGTCCAGGGGCCTGGCCAGCCCTTATGATAGTGCCTATGTTACTTATACATGAAGTCCAGAAACAGGTAAAAGAGTAAAAACTGATAATTCCTCAAAATTTCAGCTTTAATGATATAGTAGCACTATTTTACGATGATACACACCAAATCCTAGCTTTTTGAAAATGACCTTTCAGATACCTTGCTACCTATTACATAACCTCAAAAATGTTTTGATATGGCAGCCCTATAAATCTACATTAATACGCAAAACCTATGTTTTAAGACAGACAAAAATGAAAAGCTGTGGCCATTTTCTTTCAACTGTACAACAACAGCATTTTTATTCCCCTATGAGTTTAATGATTTATCTATGTGTGTCCTCCCGCTGCTTCAGATCTCCACTCCTGATGGCGTTAAGAGAGGTGGATTGGTGCAGGTTGTGTTCTTGTTTCTCCAATTTCACGTTAGATCTGACAGGAGGAATAACTATACACTTGTCATCCTCTTTCAGACACCTATTCCTTTTATCCCAAGGCCCAGATGCCTTTTGTTAGATTATGCCTCTCCTACAGCTTTGATCTCCCTTTACAAAAGGCAGAAAGTCGTGCTGTACGGGAACATGAAAAAATCCTGGAAAAGAGCATCTAAAATATTCTATCTTCCTTCCCTGCTTTTATTTTTATATCTCCCATTCTTTCTGCACTTTGCCATAGGGTTTCCCCATAAAACATTTGGACGAAAAGTAAACATTTTCAAATTAATTTCTCACATGGGAAAGTACTTTTTCCTCAGATAACCCCAGGGCACTAATACGATCTTTTTATATATTCCTGCCTGTCTTCCCTTCCATCCGTTAAATCTCTAGATCAAGGGTTCTTGGACTCAGCTTGCGCAATCTTATCATGCTGTTTTCTTAATTTAAACGCTTGTCTTCATTCCACAGACTCTAATACTTCATCTGTTCATTGCAAGTCTCCTTAATTCACTGAGTTGATTAAACATTTAAAAAATATATATATTAAATATTCATAAGAATCAGTCATCTCCCTCCCTCCCCGCCCCTTCCGCCCTGATTTTAGCCCTGTAGAAATATAAACAGTCGGAATGGTTGATTGGTGCAATCATAAAGGCATTGTCCTCTCTCCCTTTCCCTATATGAGAATATTTTTCTTTAACTTCCACTGGGTCACATCAAAATATTTGTTCACTTCTACACTGTTCCCATTCATTGCAAGTGTATTTTCCTCATCCAGCAGAACCATGCTTGGGTCACTGTTCATAAGTCAGACAGCCATACTGCTGTATTTCTAAATACTGGCCACAGTAATACACCTTTTTCTCCCTTTTGAAAAATTGGTTAGTCCATGTTGTAGATTGGACCAACGAATAGAATGGCAGTGTCATAAAGCCACTATTTTTAACCGATATGCCTCTTTCCTGACCACCAGCTAATATGAGTTATTCAAAATGGATGGAGATTCCCAGAGAGAAACACAAATATTGACTGAGTCTGAGGAATGTCTTAGCATGCAGCGCCACTGCCAGAAAAGGTACGCATTAAAGCACAGGACTAAACTGGGATGGCTTAGTGGACACTCGCTTTCTCCTGCCACGGGGCGCAGCAGTGGCAGCCTCCAAGAGAGGGGGGAGCTGGGACCACTCTCGTTTCCCGAACTGCTGCAGAGGTGCATTACTGCTGAAAGCTGGTACCTGCCATCACTTAAAATCTGCTGTCCTAAGACACATCCTAAGTCACCCAAATACTGCGTGCACATGCTGTCTTTGGCTTCAAGCAGACTTTCAATTGATTAAAAAACATTGCCTCACATTCACATAATCTGAAAAAGAGATGGGAAAACTGAGGAAAGATAGGCAGCAGCAAAGGCTATTCAGATTCTGCAACCCCCACAGTTTATCAGCTAATTTCAGCACTGTTACATTCAAGAAAATTTCAGCGAAATGAGCGAGCTAAATTTAACTCAGTCACATTGCTGAAAGGTGCAATCTGAGGAGCTTTTCTGAAAATGGGTCTGGATGGGCTGACCTGTTCTCTGACATAACTGGGCACACCATACCATCAAATCATAAGCATGAAATGCAGCTCCAGGAGAAGACAAAGGGAGTTTTGTCTTCAATGTAAGAATATTTCCTCCTCAAACCTTCAGCAGTGTTTTGTAAACTATGAGACTCTGACCAACTGCTCGGTTGCTATAGCTCTGGTCATCCAGTATGTAATGAAAGAATGGGGAGTTTTATGCTATTACGCTTTTTATTTCAGAGGTCTACAGTACCGGTTTTTCTTTCGGAACAAAACACAAATTAAATCACAAGCCATGTAACCTCCCTCTAGGGAAGCAGCCTCATTTCCTAAGCCAAGGGAAAAGCAGTCAGCAGAGAAGAGCAGTATTCCTGGAGATTTCCAAGGCCCTGCAGGAGACACCGTTCATGCTTGCAGTATTCCTTTCATCCCAGGACTGGCTCCTGCAGTCCAGTCAGGTAACTTTGAATTCAACTTCAGTAATTGAAAATATGGTTCTATGTTCCTCCCACATATTATACTTACAGAAAGAAAAAGGGACTGTAAAAAAGTCTGACTTAAGACAGAAAACTTCAGATCATTATATCAGAGCTTCCATCTCAGTGTTTTTTTTCCTAGTGAAAAGATTTATTTCTAGCAGAAAAACAGTTTAAATATATATTCTTGCACTTTTTAATGTATTTTTTTTCCACTGTTAAAAAAGGTAATTACATTAGTTTAGTACGCTGGATATAAAAGAAGTTTACTTTGTATTGAAATTTCTTTTATCGTGGCTTTGAATCCCCAGTTCAAGAAGTCACATTGCGCTTTACAGCTAGTAACAGTCTCAAACATCCTCTTCCCAGGATTTGTAGCAACATGCTACTTCACCCTGCTGCTACATTTTTTCTGAGATATACACTGGTCAGGATCACTGTATGCTACAGAATTTTACACAAATGGTACAATTATTCAGTCTCCAATGAGGTTCAAGCCACTACTACTGAATACTGATGTCATGTGTGACTAAGTACCGTTATTAAAGCGGTGAGTGGCTTTTGATTACTTCCAAACTTTGAGGTATTTTCATACTGTAACTATAGCTGCACCACAAACACAATTAATTCTCTTCTGCTGCCACCTTCTCTCTCCTCATCCCCCTCCTGCTGCTGTAATTCCTTCCCAGCTGCTCTCCCAACCCAGCTCCCTCTGATTTGGAGCCACCACCTGACAGAGGCAAGCTCTAAAAGCTGAGTTTGTCTTTATTTCCATCAAGAGCAATCACAGCTGCAAGTTTCAGTACCCACAGAGGCTTTCAACTGTAACTTTTTATTAGAAGTGCTAAATTGGGAGTAATAAAAATTCCCAATTTAATAGTTTAATAAAAAGAGGAAGTTAAAAACCAGCATGGCTGCGGAGGAGCAGCACTGAGACTGGAGGTGCCAAATATTTGGGTTTTAAATGGCTAGGCTTTCTCCTCTATTTTATGATTATAAGGAAAGGCTCTCCAGCGAGATGCTCTGGGCATAGACAGATTTCTGCTCATGAGCTGAAGAACATCACTGTGTGTTCAATTGTACCCACACGAACACTGAGGCTACTCCTTGGGTGCACTGTGGCTATGTATGGGTGCCTTTTGCACAGCAATTAGGAGCAAAGTGTACTTTAAGTCCTAGCTAGGATTTTGTAATGCATTCTGCAGCCAGACCCAAGGCAAGGCTCTTGGAAAGAGCAAATAATTTATCTATAAATAGGGCTTTCTGGGCTTTGGAAAATCGGATTTTCATATTACGTATGTTTAAAATGGGACCATTATTTCTCGTAAGAAATTTTGGTTTTCAGCAATAAGGTGAACTTCCAAATTTGTTTTCAAACAGCAAGGGGTAACCATGACAATTCAGTGAAGTTGCAATTAGAAGCCTACACCCAAGTAGCCAAAAGTAATCCATACTTCTATCAATGTCACAAAAAAAGGCCAGACTTCCAGATCCAAATATTGCCAGATCTCCCTGGTTCACCGCCTGATAGTGCGTTATGCTTTCCTTATTCTGTACTGCCATAGATATTACAGGGGGTTAGTTTTATTTTCAGACATCAGAACCCAATCTAATACTTCATCTAATCAGGAATTGGATTAGAATCAGTAATCACAGCATTGAAAAAAACCAAAATCAGGTTAAAAAAAACCCCAACTCTGTAAGAGGAAGTCAGGACTATCCTTACGCATACTAATGCATAGTCATTAGTTACTCTGGCAAAAGGATGGTGCATGGTAACATTCATCACCTTTAGCCAGAACACTCACTCTCCTGCCTGATCCCCCAGCGCAGTGGGAAGCTCCCTGTCAGCCACTCCGGACTGTGCTGAGCCTACAGCAGGTCCCTGGGGAGGCTGCACATCCCTCACCGCTCCGAAGGAGAGTGTAGAAAAGGTTTCTGTAAATCACATTGGTGCCAAAGCAAAGCCCAACAAATGCTGAACACAGCTCCCTTTTCCCTGTGCAAACCCAGGACAGGGTGGAAATGGATTCCTGAAGAGACAGAGGGACAGCCTCAACTCTTCACACTTCTTGATGATGTTTATAGTCCATACATGTGAGGACATCCCCACAAAAACAGACTCCTTGTGCTGAGGTTCTGCTTCTGACTCCCTTTCCCCCTATCATTCTCCCCACACAAAGCCAGCTGCTTCCCCACACCCAATTTCTTCAAGAATAATGACGATTTACCGAAGCGCAGTCCCCCATTTGGGATCCCTGCTGCATTGCCTGTCCTGTTACCTTGTCAGCTTCTCCCTTCAAGGAAAAAGCCCAAAATAATACATGACAATACCAAGTCCTGCAGCACAGATGCATCTCAACACCTTGTAGAAACGCCAAGAACTAGAAAGAGTCATTACAGTAGAGTTTATAAGCAAACTTGTCTGCATACTTGGATAATCCCAAACTGGTTCTGTATTTCACTCAAAACTGCTGAATATTTTGAGCTTAATTTAAAAAAAAAAAAAAAATTGGGAAAAAGTTTCAAATGTCAAAAATTCTGATGGTTCTGAACTGAACCCTTTCTCCCACCACGCCCACCCCCTTTTTTCTTTTTTTAAAATAAAGGCTATGAATCAACTTTGTGGTCCATAAAAGCCCTAGTATTGCATCCTTAAATAACAGTGAAGTAGTATTTTTTGAAAAGATCTGGTTTGGTCAGAAGTCACGTCTGTGCACAGCTACACATGCTAACTAAAGAAAAATTATCAAAGACATAAGAAAAACATAATCTAAGTGACAGAATTAATTTTTACTTAAAATGAACTGACAACTCTGCAACATTTATCTAAATAAGGACAACGCATTTCTTATTCTTGGGGAGAAAGGAAGAAGAGACTTTGGCTAGGCTGTGGCAGTTGTCCTCTGCAACATTAGAGTGCTCTCAGTACATAATCTGTGCTTAAAAAAAGATGTTTTAAATGTTACTTTTGTTTTAATTATTTCCATATGGTAAAGCAAGGCTTTTAAGACTTCAGACAGTTGCTTTTCCCCATACTGTAAACTACAACTATAGGTTTAGCTTTCTGAAGGTCCAGATGAAGCAGTCCTAAAATGTTATACAAGGAATTTTACAGGTTTATTTAATGACTCCATTAAAAAATGCTTATTACTGTGGGAGTGCACGAAAGTTAACAGGCAGAAATTATTCAGAGCTATGTAGCATGAAGAACTATCATCATATCAAAACAACAGTCACTGCTGGATGCCACCAGAAATGAATAAGAAACTGTCAGGGGAGAAGGAAACTCTGAGGAAGACTAAACCAAGTGAACAAGCCTCGCGTCAGTCCCTGACGGTCACAGAGATCTGGGAGGCAGAGCGAATGAAAAGATGTAAACCCTCCACTCAGGCAGCTCTTGCTGCCAGTCTTAGCAAATTCCCCTTCAGGGAATGAACAACTCTGATGTGGTTACTGCTTCCAGTCACGCTTTCTGTTTTAATTGTCAAAATCCTCCAAGACTCTGTTCCCAGCACTCTTCTCCAAAGATGTGTAGATGTATATTTCTGTCACTTGATTCTTCCACACAAGAACATTCCCATCCAACCCTACTCTGAAAGCATTTGTTTCACCCATTTTAGTATTTGTCACTTGAGAAGTTTCTATTCCCTCCTCTACTAGCAACTGCTGGCCGGGAACCTCTGTTAGTTCCTAACCTTTGTTAATTCCCTCTTAAATGACATCTCAGTGGGCAATGAAGGCAGACTATATTTCAAAACATGCCATATGCATTAGCAATACCTATGAAAACAGAACAGTATCAACTGCCGCAATGAAGGAGGGAGCCCAGATAGTGTATTATTGGAAATTTGAGGCTTATACTAATCAAAAGAAGCAAACAGAGTCAATAATATTTCTTGTATTCATTCCACTCAGTTCCTTTAAATCCGGGTAAATGAACATTACCCCATTTCTTTTGATTTCTATAAAGCCTAATTAGTGAAAATAGTAGAGTTATCATTAAAATTATTTTACACAAATTCCCTTTATAAAGGCTATCACAGATATTTGATGTGTTTTCAAGAACTTCTGGCATCTCATCAAAACAAAACACGACCTCATGATGAGTTTTTCTGTTCTTTGCTTGATTCTGGGAAATCTTTCCATATGTGCTTTGGATTAGAGGATGGAGTTTTTTGAAAGCAGAAATGATATCAGTTCTGTTTCAGTAGTAGATGAATAAAAATGGTTGGGGATTATATAACGAAGTGGAGTTTCCATAGAAAAATACTACTTTGTTGCAACAGATACTTTCCTACTAAAATTTTGTGAAAATTTTATCAGAAAAGACTTCTGAGGCTCAGGATTAATTTCAACCTCACACCATAAGAAGCTGTGTTGTGGTCCCTGAATGATCAACTCAAACTTACAATTATACAAAATGTAAAAGGTCCTAAGGAAAAAGAAGTCCATAGTTTCTGGGTGAAGACGCTCACCATGATGCTAGACTCAGGGGGTTTGGCCCTTGCTCTCAGTCAGACAGACAACATGAGCCTCCCAGATTACAAGTGCTCTATGCTTATAACCAGAACGACAGTGTTGTCTTCATTGTTTTGAAGCTTCTCCCCCCAGATTCAAGTTTCAAATTAATTTCAAACACAAGTGAAGAATTTTTAAAAATCTAAACTATTTTCTGAAGTCCTTTTTTTTGTGACTTCTAGAGCTGGTCAGCTGAAATTTTTCCAGCACTCTTTTGCCCATAGACACACACACTATATTCCCAGGTTCCTTTCCTCAATATCCCTACTTCTCAGTGATGATTTTTCAGTGCTGTTTCTCACACAGACTGGCCTGACTCCCAAAAGGGTGGTGTTTCCTACTGTATCACATTTTACAAAGCTTTCTCCACAGCCTGCTGTAAATGACAACTCCTGAATACCTATCTGTAAAATTCTGCAACCCTGGCAAGACCATTTAATTGATCTGTGGTCATGGATGAGATGCCAGGTGGGTCTGTCTAGAGTAGGAAAAATTTCATGGTGCTGCAAAAATGCAAAAAATGGAGAAAGCCAGGGACTAGTAATTCTATGTCAATAAATTTCAAGGTCATCCAGAAGCGACAGCATATAATTAAAGGACACTTTGTACCACTGGCAATGTGATCTCCATTAAGCATTCCATCTTAACATTCTTTAAATGAAAAAGAGAATTAAGGCAACTGTTTTTTAAACTGTTACTTTCAAGCAATTTTTAAGGACTAATCACAGGCTATCCAAAAAGCAAGATTTTCCACCTCTGGTCTCTTCTGTTATTTACAGCTCAGGCATTTTATTTACACATAACTACAACTCTCCCTACTCCTTCCCCCCAAAAGAGTTCCTAGTATTTAAAACATGCATTAAAGGCCTGGTGATAGGATGTTAAATCTATTTTTGTGCTTGTAAATACTGCTTTGCTCAGGGGAGTTGAAGCATTTTGGAATCCAACTTTATTTGGCATTCCTATTTTGGAACAAGAATAGTCAAATGCCAGGCATAACATCTACGCAAAGCAGGAGTTCCCTCCCAATGCACATCACTAGTATCATGCTGAGGAGAGTTATCTCTGCACATAGCCCTTCAAAAAATCTCAACTGCCATTACCCTTGCCTCATGAATATTATCAAGTTAGTAAATGAAAAGCAGCACAACATGCTTCTGGAAAAATATACACTTATCACTCCTCTCGTAATACCTCAGAATGGTTTACATAGCAAGGAAGTTTCAAACCGATAACTCAGTAATGAAGACTGATAGCTTTTATGGAAATTTTATATCATTCCCTTGTACCAAGAGCAAGTAAACCGCTATTTCTTATCACTCTTTCCTTTCTGTGCTTAGTGACACCTACCAAAGAGCAGGTGAACTTTGAGTTAGCTCCTCAAGTTTCTTTTCTTTAACAGTTACCTCAGTGAGGAAAGATGGCGGACCACCTTCACTTTCTCCAGGCTTCAACCTATGGGAGATTATTATCATACATTGAACTCAAAGACTCTACTGGCTCACTCTTCCCTCAAAGTTTTCCAAACTGGTTTTTCCATCTGCTCCTATATATTTTTCTGAACATTCCCATTTGTACTAGATATTGCCAGACACAAGGCAGTATTTTAAATGAAAGAGCACATGTAAATGCATGCACGTGTATTTTCAGCGGTTTGCTTCTGTTCTTCTGTAAATAACAAAGCACAACAAAATTTAGGAAGAAAATCCAAACACTGTTGATTAGTTAAAGAGAAACATGGAATGCGATAACAGAAAAAGTTACAAGTACTTGGCGTATTGGGTATTGGAATACCCAATGATCTTGAGCAACTGAAGACAAGGTCTGAAATAAACAGGTGCAACTCAGTGAGGAGAAATACAAAGCATTACAGTTAGGAATAATCAACTGCAAAAAAAACCCCAAACAACTACCAACCAGCAACAATAGGGGGAACAATGTGATAAGCACCATTTTTCCAGATAAGGATACCAGAGTTATGATAGATCACAAATTGAAATCAGCATTATCATATTACTGCTCAAAAGCAAACATCATATTAGGAAACATAAAGTAAATGTTATAGGTAAGATACATTAAGCAATTCCGCTATCCAGCCTGATAGTGTCTCAGTTGGAATATACCATCTGAGCACTGAATTTGAAGAAAGATTCAAATCAACCACAGAACGGCCATAGGAGAATGATAAGAAATACCAGAGATCCAGCAAGATGTCACATAATCATAGGCTTATTGAAATGTCTAAGAAAAAGACTGAAAGTATTAGGAATGTATATTCTCTGAAAGAGCACTCTTCTATGATTCTGACTCTAAATCTCTATGTACAAGATACAAAGGGGAAGAGAAAGAGTTAATAAACTGTTTATTCTCTGAGGGCAAAAGAACAAATAATGCTTTGCATTCAGCAAGAGCGATTCAAGCTAGACACTACGAAAACTTGTACAGTGGAGAACTGTGATACATTGCTTTAGCACTGAAGGATTTTGAAGAACATATTACAGGTACGTTTATCAGGAAAAGCTTGGCAGAAGTTATCTTACCTTGTGGAACGGTATGGACTAGATGGTATATTGGGGTTTTTTTCGAGCCAAACCTTCCCATAATTTACTATGATGTTTTCAAAAGCTGTGCACTTGTCTGCAAATTTCAACCTTTACTCCCTTCCATGTTTAGTCAGATTCATTGGTATTTTCTTCTTCACTTAAATCTTCCCTCAAAGCCCTGTGCCACGGTCAACCATCTTTATAGCTGAATAAAAAACCGTCTCCACACCATAAATATTTGCCCTTCTCCTAGACTGAGCCCAGCACCCTCACAGGAATTTCAGCCTCTGTAGTATAAGGAATAAGAAGTTGTGACTGGAAAACCAATCAGACAGAAACCTTCCACTGAGGCTGGATGCTGTACTTAATTCCTTGGAGTGTTACCCCAGTAATAATTCACAGCTATGTTCTGTGGAGCTGTGTAAAGCTTCTTGGCTGCTTTCAGGGTTTCATTACAAAACTGCAACCACACAAAATTAATCAAACGTTTCAGCAGACCGGAGTGTTTTAGCATTAAGATTCTCTGATTAAAGGGGTGGGGGGGGAAGGAAAAAGGAAAATATTATTTTAGGTAGAAATTAAAGAAAACGTGACTTGATGTGTAATCACTTCAACTGTTAGCATCTCTGTGGTTTATTAGCAAAATGTGTTAGAAATAGGCTTGAACTGGAAACTGGAATACAAATATCCAGTTTGAGAGGATCTGGGGTTTAAAACTGAACCTGGATTTTCATTTTACAAATTATAGTATTTGTCAAATGTAGTATTTGTCAAGCTACGGCCAAAACATCTAAGACCTTTGCTGATTTCCCTACTTAAGCATTTTAAGTTATTAGTAAATATTGTCCTAAGATTATCATTTTCAAGTTCCTCTTCCTTGTCTCTCTTGCCCCTATTTCTTCCACATTAGCTGTTTTCCTCCAAATTCCTGGAGAGCTTCCACCGGAGCAGAACAGATGTCAGTCTTTACATTTTCATTTGTATTTTCCCCAGTCAATAGAGACACTCCCTAAACAAGCCATGCATCCAAAATACCATCTTGGCTAGTCATTTATTGCATGAACTGGAGGAACTTTACCCCTCTGTTCACCTTCCTAATGCATCCAGTGAAAGAGCTGGCTCTGAATACAGTATCTCCTGAAATCTCCAGATTTCACTGCAATACAAATCGCTCATAACACTCATAACAGTCCAAATCCAGCAATCATGCACTCCTGCAGAAGGAAGTTTGAATCATAAATCCTCTCCATTGTGCTCAGAAAAGTTTGTTTGTTTTTACTCTGTTTCATACATCATGTGCTGTCTGCTGAATTCAAGGTCATTTTCCAAGTGGACATTTTTATATAGAGCTCTCAGACAACAAAGTTAAACTCATTAACTGGACAGTGTCATTCAAACAGAAGAGAAGAGAGCATGTGGTTTTGCTGTGTTCTTAAAATGAATA
Organism: Fratercula arctica; assembly: GCA_947846985.1. Classification (NCBI taxonomy): domain Eukaryota; kingdom Metazoa; phylum Chordata; class Aves; order Charadriiformes; family Alcidae; genus Fratercula; species Fratercula arctica. Next base: position 29,181,894 of record CANTUZ010000006.1, on the reverse strand, counting down.
TAAGGAAGCATATTTATAACAAATAAACATATAAATAATATCGCAACTTCCGAGCCTGGGTTTTGTTCTAATCTAGAGAATCAGCAGGATAAAAGTATGCAGGGTACGAAATGAACAGACAGAGGGAAAGCTATGAACCACCTACTCTAAAAAGCATTTGGTCCATACGTATAACTTTTGTTACCAGTAGTTGGAGATATGCTGACATATCAAATGAGACTGCGTACTGGTGTCATTGCACTGTGACACAATAGGATACAGATTCATGAGGTACTTAATATTAATGAAACAGTGCTACGAATTAGATTGGATACATTCAATGTGCATAAGACTGGAGGATATATACTTTACGGGCTGCAACGTGGGAGAAGGGAAGTTAGTTAGTTGTGCTTCTGTCTTTGTGGCCAACTATAACATTTGTAAAAGTCTATCTGCACTTTTCTATCCATGGAGTTATCTCACAGTAGTTCCAAGTGACCTCCTTAACTTCACACAAGTTCAGTTTTAAGTATAAAGAAACTCTCGGCCAATCTGTAAAATAAGGATATGGCTTCCCCACATCAAACTGTCCAGCCAGGATTCACTCAGTAATTCTGTAAAGCATCTTGGGAGTCCCGGAAAACCTCTGCTGTAGGAAGGCAGTGAGGTACTACGAGCTATACATCTATGGTATTTTGTCTCTGCACGCTTTTTGGGGTAGGGGATAGGGTTGGTGTTTTGGAAACAAAAATAAGACTTATTAATTTTTTACATGGGATATTTGATGGTCTTTTAAAACAAGTTTCAGTGAAACTAATGAAATTCAATTTCAGTAAAAGGACTCCAAAGCCATACTAGTCCTCAGAATCAAAATAGGCATATCTGTATATTTTCCAGTAATTGATTGAGTGTGTTACTATTTTTGGTGCTTTTTTTTGGTAAAAAAAATAGTTTGGTTTTTTTTAAATCATGATTACATAATTCTCAGATTCCAGTAGGAAGAAGCGTTCAAAGTAAGCAGAGGGAAATTTAAGTCATCTTGAAAAGAATTTAAAACAAACAGAACTAGCACATGTTCTGAGAAATTGGATTAACAGATTCTCTCTTAAATAAAGACCTCAAATCTATCTCTTGGCATTTCTACTGCAATCATCTAATTCTACTCTCATATAAAATAACTAATCAGATTAAAAAGAGGCACAAATTCTAATGATACAGTGCACATCATGTACTTTAGTTATTTTATAGATTCATAATAAATTAAATCCGTTTAAATAACAGCTTTACACCAGACCCTATCTCTGTATTAGCTATCATTAGAAATCAGCATATCACACACTAACTATTCCCTTAGAAAAAAGAAACCAATCAAGAACTGAGACAACACAGATCCTGATAATAAGTTATGCATATTCCTCATTCTGTCATCATTATATTTCTCATTCTGTCGTCACTTCACTTTGAAATTGAGTGATGGAAATACACTGCTTCAGCCCTGATATTACGGTTAGACTTAATTGGTACAATTGACTTATATCATAATTCTAACTCTGAACTACTACAGGAAATACCTCTTTGCTAATCAGAAAAAAAAAAAAAAAAAAAAAATCAAAAAGTCAAGCATGGAGTCTTCCCCATTCTCTGACCAAACCCTAGTTTGCATCCCAGTGGAGAAGGAGATATTGGGGGCTGTGCAAGGCAGACTGCCCATCTTGCAGCTTTACATACCCGGCAAGAAAGCCCCAATTTCCTTTCAACCTACACATTCACATAGCCTTACTTGCTCTGGAGGAAAGGTGCCCACAGTGGGCCCTAGCAATCAATAACGGAAAAGGTTCAGAAGATACCTTAAAAGTCTGTGAGAATCATTTTTTCTCCACTCTCCAGGACAGGTTTTAAGCCCACACTTAATCAGAGCCACCTCTAGTTATTCCTTTCACTCCAAAGAGGAGAAGTCCTACTTTATGACTTCTGACCAATCACACCTCAAACACCAGAATTAAATACTAATTACTATCTCTAAATTAAATTCAAAGAATTACTAATAGCAGTAAAAATGATCTAGTTAGTTATAAATAATCAGGAATTATAGCTTTTTTTCCCCCCAAGATTTTGTAAGTAGAGAAAGAAGCTATACTCCCAGTCGGTGCCGATGAAAAGCAAAGATAGAGCAGATTTTATGTTCTTCACAAAATGCACCAAGAATCTCAATACTCAGTCTATCAGCTTTTCTGAATGCGTTCTCTCTACTTTAATGATGACACAGATAAATCTCGAATGCTAGTCTTTGCACGCAGTGTGTTCATGCAGGGTATAAGGAGCCGACTACATTAAGCCTTTTAGCTCTAAGCAAACTCAGAACTCGGTTTGATGCCTTAGCCCAAAACAGCAAACCCAATAAACAGGAAAAACCACCACAGCTAGTTTACTAAGACACCAGGAAGGCATTTTCAAATTCACAGAAAGGGGAAGGAAGAAGAGTTACTGCATCCACATTTTAAGAACTTGTTATCTAATCTGCACCAAAACCTCTATTAAAGCTCATCTGGTCAACCATGCTCCTGTTTATTGCATTTTTTGTCAAAACAATAACTCTTTGAGGAAAAGGATCTGATACATTTCTTGACTCAGTTTAAGCGTCTCATATTCAACAGTACAGTCAATTGGAAATTCTTCATCAAAAAGTATTAATATAATTTTTTCCCTAACTGGAGTTAAAAAAAATAACCCAGCAGTTTAATATAAAAATAATCTATTTTATTTTTGGTTTGTGAAAATTAGAAAGAAATTAAGAGTTCATTCCAATCAAGCCCAGACAAATTTTCTTAACTGTCAGGTTTTTTTCTAGAAACCCCATCTTATCCAACTCCAAATTAAGATGCTCCTGCAGCTTCCCATGCCGTAATTGCTGAGTTCCTCAGTCTAATTTACTTATTTTCAGAATACTAATACAGAGTAAGGAAGTGCTGTAATGCTCATACTGCAATTCATCACTGCAGATGGGTTTCAGTGGCCTAAACGCAGGCATGTAATGCCATTTAGGTGCTCTAGGCTAACTCATTTGTTCTCCAGGTGCCACCCCCAAAAAGTGTGGGTCGATTGCTTGTACCTCCAACATTGTAAAGGTCTTTAACAGCCTTTAATTGCCCTGAGCAGCCTCACCTTGGACCTCCATCCATGTGCCCTCTGGCTATGCACCCAGAAGTCCCATATAAGCTCCAACCTGGGTCTTTGGACTTAGCTTAAGCCATGTTGTTGGTTCTTGTTTCTTTTTCTGTTCTTATGGTGTTTGAATTTGACATCAGACCTAATTTGTTGCCTTGCTTTTGCTTGACACCACTGATGAGAACAGCTGCTGCCGCCAGCACTGTGCTCTCCTTGCCTGGCTCCAGTGCTGTGGGACCATGCCCTGCAGGTGAGCTTGTAGCCTGGCCAGTGCTGTGGCTATCCTTGGCGCCCTCCTTCTCCTTAGGAAATAACCCTCCTCTTACTGTTCTCCTACATTATTGGCACCATACAGATATCTGAGGTATTCCTGCATACTTCAATCTTACCCTATCATTCTTTCTTTTTGCGTCCTTTCTTTTTTCTTTAGAAAAACAAATATTAGTATCCTACTTGTGTAACCTTTTAGCTACTCAAGTCCAAATGTACGCTCTCAACACTTCTGCTCACTTGCTGTCTAGCTACGGAGATACCTCAGCTTTCTGAGGCCATCTTCATTACCGAAGGTCCATGGCCTTCAAGTAGGCTCAGAAGTCAGGCTTTAATGGAGCTGAGTTACTAAACAACTAACCATAATAGTGCTGCCTCCGTACGGGTTTCTTGGCACTTTGGGCATCCAGCTTACCAGGTACTGCAACAGAGCCTCTATGCTTATGTCAGGGCTACGGGTAGCAGTATATTGCAAACCTGAACTGGTTTTGCTGTCCCTAAATTACATTCATCCATGGTTACACTGAAAGTGTCAGTGTAGAAAACTTAAGTCCTTTCCCTTGAGTGATGGGTTGTACTGATCACTGAACCATACTTCTGGTTAGCTGCTTTGGCAGACAATAAGCTTTGCCTTTCATTAACAGTCACTAAGTGTGAAAAGAAGAAAAAAAGAAAAGGCTAGAATCAGGACAAGGGAACCATAATTCTGTGGGTTACAGGACTTTTAGCATGGAAATTCTATTGGCTGATTGTTCTGCATTATACCTGAGTTTACACTGCAGAAAGACGGCTCTGGGGACAGCATAATGGGGTCTGTTAGCACTGGGTCACTGCTGTGAATCCAGCTCAGGTCAATAATAATGGCAATTTAGTTGCTCATGTTAATTTGCTGATTACCTCAGTCGAGGTCTGTAGAGGATCAATAGCTACAAATAGCCCATCACCACAACTGCTGTTATCCAAGAAAGTTCATCAAGAATATTAAATACCAAACAAAAGGTGCAGCGAACCGTATTCTCACTAACAGGCTACTTCCAAGACTAGATCTAAGCCTATGAGTGGGGTCCCTATAAGCAGGAAGAACATATATTTGCCCTTTCTCCAGTGTACCTGCAGCAGATAAGCAGTCATGATTCCATGGCTTTAGTTTGGATATACTTTTGCTTAAATCAAATATTTATCTTATATAACCAAATATGAATTCCTTTTCTGAACATCAAGTTATCTTTGAATGGAGAAGGATTTTTCTGTTAGTCTTAGTTTAAGTTTATTAAAGGCTGTACTTGAGTTAAACTTAAGATCTCTCAAGACTTCTTTGGTCTCAGTTAAGCTGTAAGGTAAGAAATGCACAGCCAGACAATATTAACTATGCCATTTAACAGTAACACAAACAGGAAAAAATAAATGGATGGACAAAACCTCTATCTTTAAGAGCCAGTTTCAGGCCATCTAGCACTACAAATACTAAAACGCCTTCATCATAACCGTAGTTCTTGCACAACATCATGACAGTGCGAAGTTGTGTGAGTGCTTTAGCTACAATTTTTTTTCTGAACTGTTTGGCTATCTTTAGAACATAGCCTTAACTCTGAATACATTTCATCTGTAATACTTGTTTAGGATATACAGAAAAACTTTTGTCATGTTTAGTCTTCAGCTACAGTAGTAGCTGCTTTTGCCTGGGAAAACGTTTTCAGTTAAAGTACAGCTGAACAATGGCACTGCTCTTATGCCATGTACAAACATGGGAAAACACTGAAGTGCAAGAGGGCAGGAAGTTAAGGTTGAATATTTCAGACCTATAATAAGAAGCCACAGTGCACGCACCACAGTGAGAAGGATGCATTATATCTTAACTTTATTTCCCCAACTACCAAGACTGAACACTGGGAAGGCAGCATTAGCAATTCCAAGGGGAAAATGAGCTTTGCACTTCTGCCAGAGTGATCCCCATCTGGCCTAATTAAATGATCTGCATTGACAGACTTCTGGGGAAAGTCTCATTGTGCTCTCCCAGCTGGAGGATGAAAACGCAATTGAGGCCTGCTTGAGGGCAATAATATAGAAGTGTCTCCCAGGGAGCTAGGATGTGTCTAATGCTTTTAAAAATGCAGGAGCAGCAGGTGAAGATAAAATCTAGGGAAGAATCATCCCCAGTTTTATGAAAAGCCAGTGACCCACTTTCTGCTTACGATAGAGGTATCACCTGCAGGTCTAGGTCCTCCCCAGTGCACAAGGCCAGTGAAGAACCAGAAAGGAAGATTTCCTGCAGGAGAAAATAGTACTGAAAGAGAATATGAAGCACTGAATGCAAATTAAGCTATGGCCAGTAACATAATAAGTATCTGCGAACAAGAGCAAAATGAGCAAACGATAGACTAGTTATGACAGAATATGAAGAACTGCCAGCATCAAGCACTCAGATACTCTAAGTCAGGTCCCATGAAAATCATAAGCCACTTAAATGTGGAGCCTTTTCATCTGCTGTAGTCTTTTGCTGAGCTCTTGGAATCATTTAGCACTTCCCTCTAACCCATAGTGTTTGGGCTGGGATGTTTAGCCTGGCATAGTGGTGCCACAGTATTTCTCCTCCCTGCTTCCCTAAAGGTGTTGAGTGCTAGGAAGTCCACGGATTTTTCTTTACACACATGGGGATGCTTTTGGGTTTTCTTTTTAACATGCCCCAATATAGTTAGAGGATTGACGTATTTAGATCACGTACTTTTTCAAATGACATTCCCCACCTGTTTAGTGTTAACAACATTCAAATAAGTCTCTGACAGTGAATTAAGGCAAGAAAAACTGTTCTTTGTCTTTTGTATTAATGTCTTGTTCTTATCAGTTAACTTTGTCAAATGGATTTTTTTCATAAAATGTTTTGCAAAATACCAAGAATACCACAACCTCTGTAGAAGGCTGAATCTTTCCCACTACACAGATGCACACTAAATAAGGTAAAAATGTTCTATTTGAGAGACTTAAACTGGAACAATGATGATTTTTGGGCACTGCAACAAGGAGAGTGAAAATAATGAAACTAATTCTCCTCAGTCACATTCAGCTTAAAGGCACCTATTTTAAAACTGGAAGCATGGAGCTCTAATCACTTCATTTAATCTGTGAGTAGTGCCCAAATCTGCACATTGCCAAAGATCTTTGCGTCTCTGTAGCATTTTCAAGATTTGTATTACTTAGCATTCTTGTACTCATTGGGATGTAACTCTGAGAAACAGATATATATATTAAACCAGCTGATCACAGACCTGGCTCAATCTATAATTTACGTGCGAACTGAGGTTTTCTGTGAATTTCAAATGAACAGCATAATGTTACATTTGGTAGCATCTTTTTCTTGTGATAATATCACCCTGAAACATAAGCTTTTTCAAGAGGTCACTGTGAGTTTCATCAGCTGTCACAAATTTGAAGATAAAAACCTCAGTACATATGCAGATTGCACACAACTAATGACATTTCTTTTTAACTGTGTTCTCAAGTAACTGAGTAAAGCTCTAAATCTGATTACATATCTAAATCTGCAGTGTAATCTAGATGATAGGCAGATGCAACCCTAGCCATCAGGTTATATGTTCAGCCAAAAGAAATCTATGTGGATGAACCTCAAATGATGAATACATGCTATTGTTCTCAACAGAAAAAGCCTTGGGATGAAAAATCGCGTATCTATATGATGCTTTACCTCATGACTGCACTCTGTATGCACACAGATCTGCAGGAGGCACATCTGTATTTTTTTAAGGTCTCATTCTATTTATGTCATTGTCCAGTTTATCATAGTTCTCTTTTAACCTTTCTTTCTCTCTGTTTTAATGAGTAAAGTAATTCATAAAAAAATCCATCTTTTTCCCAGCAAAGATGCAAGTTCTCAAAACTGTAAGGAATGTGCCTTCAGTGGAGGGAAAAAAAAAAAGACATTAATATGATTAATCAATAGCTCATTAACCTGAGAATGAGAGGACTTGAGCAGAACTCTCAGTTGTGTTTCAGCATTGCTGCAGAACCTATGGCAAATCAAATTATTTCTCTGCACCTCTCCCTTTCTATCCCTTCTCTTTTGTTTTGACATCCATTTTCAAGGCTTCTACTACTGCCTGTGTGAAGAGAACCGGGCACTAGAGCATCCACAACATATTACAAAATGACTCAGCCACAAAACAGCAATACAAAGCTACTGCTTTCACTGCAGTAGTATAGGGGTTTTTTGGGCAATATTTTCCACAAAGTCAAGGGAAGCAAATTTAAAGGCTCCCTCCACTAGGCTTTGGTTCACATAAAATTCAGACCCACCTTTTATTGTTCTAAAACACAGTAGTTATCAGAGCCAAGAGCTTTCTTTTAATGCACACTAGAGTTAAAAAAAAAAACTTAAATCTCCACTTGATCACACTAGTTCCAGGCTTGCTTAATGGCTTGAATATATTCCCCAGCTACAAATCCATTGCCATCAGTGATTCAGAACTTGTGCTTCCCCTGTTCGCATCCTCTAGATGAGGTTCCACTCCTGGAATTGCGACAATTCTGTTAGTGTCAGCACCACTGGCAACGCAGCTTCTATGCAGCTAAGTTCCCCTTAGCAGTTCTGGCTGGTTAGTGCTGAATGGAGTAGACTAAACAAAACAAAAATGTGCCTAAACTGAGAAAAATGAGACTATGGTGGTTGTGTGTTTACAGCATAGGTTAGTTGAGTGAGGAGAGGCCACCTTACGTGCTCTTCTGTGTACTACTGTTATACCTGAGGGTATAAAATCTAACCTAAATAGAATTATAAATTTAATAGACTACAGAAAAGACAATTCTATTAGTGCTTATGCTTTTTAATTACTAGCAAAAATCCAAAACAATGAACAAAAATCCACACCTAGGGTGATATAATATAAAATGTTCTCATTTTCAATGAGAATTATATTTTTATTTCTCTTTATAATGGCAATAACTACTTCCACATCAGACAATCCCTATCATTTAATGACCAGCTAGGTTAAGTACCTCAGGCAATGCCAAGAGCATCAACTCCTCCAGCCAGTCAGTAAATGCCAGGAAATACCTGTGTCCCTGAAAGTTACTATCCTTAAATAAAAAGTATGATACGCAACTGTAGAAAGAGAGGGTGGTGTTATACTTGCTTACCAGCTTTGAGTTTCTGACCTGTTAGTTTTTAAAATTAGTGTTACACATTCTATATGGGCGTATATATCAAAAAACCACTCCTCAGCTAGAGGTAGCATGTTTTTATTAGGGAGCTGCTCCTTCGGTGTGACTTAAGAGTTAAGGCAAGACTAAAGTCCCTGTCTTCAAAATGAGACTGCTATCAAAAGTATATTATATTAATGATTTTGACTCACTTCGCAGAATTTGTGAGTACAGAGGATATGGTGTTGGGTTTAAGCTAAGAAATAGCCCTTTTCTTTCGAATAGAACAGTTCTGATCCATAGAAGCAATTGATCTGGATGCTCTTTTAATTTTAGGAGCAGGGCGTAAGGATAGCATTCTCATGAAAGATTTTTGACTCATACTTGTTCCAACCTTGCTTATGGTTTGCATGGAATAACCTAATTGTATTAACGTTTAGAATGTACTGTAATGTCCACAAACTTCTTCCTCTCTACTCTTGCCCAGTTGTTGAGGAAGATGCAATTTGAAGTGATCACTGTAGTGGGAGAATAATATCTAAGCCTCAGTTGTGTGCGGACAACGTAGCTATAGATTTTCATTTTTATTATACACTAATGGATTTTCAGATCTCCAAGTATGAACACTTACAGTAATTATATAATGTCTAAAGGAACTATTTTATTTAGCATAAACTAGATTGTTACATTAACAGAATACTTCTGTACCTAATTAAAGAAATACAGAAGTTTGCTCCCAGTTTAACAACATGGAGCTTTAATATATTTTAGCATTATTCAACAAACACTACTTATCAAAAGAATGAAAATACTTAATTGAGATATTTACAGTAACTTCCCACAGAAGCACAGCTGCTAAGTAGCATCTGATTACCCATAGTCACAGCTAGAAAGGAGATCCAGCAGTTTATGTGGCACTATTATTACGTGAAAATTAAAATAACAACTGCTATTTTTGTGGTTCAACATAGGATGCAAAACCAGCTATTATAAAAGGGTCCTGAATGGATCCTTGTTGGCTCTGCAGCATTCCAAAGGGGTGGCCTAATCTGCAGGCACCGCAAAGCACAGCTGAATTTGCAGTCCAGGACTCTGCACCACCATCTGTTCAGCATTCTGAACTGCCAGGCTCATCTTCTTCCAGCCCCAAAATACATTTTTTTATGGCACAAACTTATTTTTCTATGAGCAATTAAGGCAGCTCCAGGAGATGGATTATTAGAAGATGCACGTAAGTCACTGAAATGTTAATTGGATATTCTGGACCCGCCAAAAGAAAACAAGTCCATTTTCCAAAGTTTAACTGATTTAGAAGGCCTGGTGAAAGCAGCCCAACCTACTGTCCTCAGTGAAACAAATCAAATCCTGCTCTTCGAGTTCCACAAGTGTGCACTTTATCACAGCTATATATGAATATGCATGCAGATTATAAAATTACTGTAGTACGGTAGTACAAGTAGCAGAAAGTCATTTAGCATGCTTCATAGAGAATTTTCCATAGACATCCCCTACTATATCTTGGGAACAAAGAGGAAGCTGGGGAAAGAAGGGGAATAATATGAATTCTGATGATAACAGCATATTAACAATAGAATTTCTCTTTACAGTGTAACTAGCCAGGGTAATTTCTTAGTGCTACAATCACTAAGTGCACCAGTAAAAAAAAAAAAAAAAAAAAATCTTTTGTGAAGTCTGATTTTACACAGGATACTTCTGCTGTACTAAAGCATGGTATATATGCATCAACTTTCTCAGTATTTTTGAGAATGTCTGGCATTGTTTTGCTGAGATGATAAATCCTTTGTAGTCACGTGAATATAATGTCGCAGTTCCTACTATGTACAATACGATGATATTTAATAAACATGTTCTGTAGTGGAAAGGACTCGGAACCAGCAAAAGCAAGTTTTGCACTGGGGCAGCCCCTATTGTGCTAGACATTGCCATCCTGTTTCTGTTATCCCAAATCAGAGATTAATATTTTTTTCACTGTGATGAGTTTTTTTTAGTATGTGTTTTGTTGACTAGGCTTCATCTTTGCTTACTCTATGTGAATCAGAATGGTGCCTATGCAATGCAAATGAACTCCTCCTGTGTTGTGTATAATCAGCTGTAGGGGCAAAAAGCGCCCAAATGCCTGAATACAACGCCAAGGCAGATGAAGAGAAAATTCTGCCCTCTATAAGCACAAAGGCTGTAGTGGCTCTTCCCTTGCGTAACATCTTTCCAGTACTAAATCCCAGCTGCCTACTTTCTTACAATTTTATTCCAAGGAATTTGTTGTGATGAAGATATTAAGCCCCCAGGCAAGTTTCTGCACCTCTGTACTGTGTTAATGAAAATAAGAACGCACTGTTGCAGTAGGATTGCCCAAAATGACTCCAAAACCCAGGTGGAGAATGCAAGTGGTTTCTGATACAAAGCCTGCAGCCACACCTCACTGTGTCATACCAAGACCAGGTACGTCAAAAGTCCATTCTACAGTCAACAGCTCTGTTAATTGGACACTTGTTCTCAATTCTCATGTATAGCCGCAAATCCATTTAGCTTGGTCTCCTCAGTTGATATGATAACCAAAATCCCTATTTTCTCTAGCTGTATTACCTGGAATTCTCTGTATTCAGATGAACCTCATAAAATCATAGGAATGGGAGAGACCTTCAGTAATTCTAGGGTTGAATAACTCCATCTCACATACCATTAGCATTCTCTAGTTAATTATTTGGTAAGAGACAACAGCAACCTAGAAAATAATATCATCCACATGTAGTCCACTAAGAGATGTTCCTTTTCTGTACTTTTTTTCTGCACCTCTGGTCTAGCACAGTCCTCCCACAAGGACTTCCTTGGAAACAGGAACATCCACACCTTCCCATGACATGGCCCAGCTGGTTCCCTAAGTGGTAAAGACCAGCAGCATCTCATGGCAGCTGTCCAGAAGCAAGGAGCTACTGGCTCTGGGACCACTTACATGGCAAGATGCAATTGCATCAGCAGCTCATAGAAGCCCTGACTCCTGAGTAACCTCCCAGCCAACGTGGTAGAAAATCAACAAGGTGGCCGGGGGGAAATCTGTCCATGACTTGAAAAAGATTTATCAATACTCTGCTTCTAAAGAACAGACAAGGATTTTCCAGTTAAGATCATACTTCTCAGGAAGATTACCAGGTATGGCTTTTCTTCCCCGACCTTTGCTTCCCCCCAAAGTCTTACTGGGCAGGTCCATAAAGAAAATTCCAGATTTTTTTTTATAGCTGACATTCAGATAACACACCACTTAAGTGCAGTTCACAATTTTGGTTTGGGAACCAAGTCTCTGTTTCCCCATATCTTTTTTGACTGCGCTATTGTGATACATAAATCCACTGCTTCCCCCCTGCCTTCCCAGTGAATGCTGGACCTGGGATCTGGCCAGTCAGAGCTTGCAGGCAACTGCAGAAGTGATCTTTGATTAGTCCTGTTTTTCTAAGAGTATATAACCTTCTATAATTGCCATTTTCGTATATCATGTTGGAAATCCAGCCTGGAGCAATCGGGTGATAATTGGCTCCCAATTTTTTTTTTTTTTTTTAAATTTGGAAGTCAAAATTAATACATCACACTCAAACACCCCCAACCCTCCCCCCCAAGTAATATCCATTTCACTTCTTTGAATACATTATGGCTTCATTTTCATTTTTAAATCACTCTTTGTCAGCTCTTGGCTATCAGTCCTCACTTCAAGTATTCATAGATATTAATCAGTTCCTTTCATCGTCCACACAACATTTGTTCTAGAAGCCATTACTGTTATACTTTAAAAACCTACTTTCTTCTTTCTTCACTTTTAGCAAAAGAACTTCCTGATGGCTTACACCAAGTTTAAGACTACTAAAGCAAAAAGAATAAAGAAAGCAGTGCAAAGAGGAAGAACTGTATATAGCACAGAGTTCACAACAAAAATAAGAGGGTTTATTATAAGAGTCTGTGAAGTGGAACATTCATTGCCTTACAGCACTGCAATTACAGAAATATCCTACTCTTCATAAAATCCATTTCTAAAACCAAAGTATCATATACCTGAAACCCTTGTGCAAGATGTAGCTAACATCGAGCCTGAACAGTTAGGAGAGAAAGTTACGTCTTTTTATCTACAATTTGCCTTCCATTTTCCATGCTTCTGTCCTCTCCATTACAAGTTTTACTGGTTGAAACAAACTATGGCACACTAATACTACCTATCATTAAAAAAACCCACAAATCGAAACCAAACAAAACAGGAATAATGAAAACAAACAAATATTTAGCTACATCACTCGCACTGAAAAGAAAACTACCTTGTAATATTCCTTTTCTAATACCAGATGCCTAAAATGAGAAATGAAGAAGTGGCCGCCCTTCATAATATCCTTCTTCTAAGTGCTACCAAACAATCAGTCTATCCGTATATTGACCAAATACTTATCAAAGCAAAACGCAACTCAAAGCACCATTTAAGCAAAACAGCCAACAACAGAGATCCATAGACTTTTTTCTAAATCATAGACTGTTTCATCAACTTAACATAGATGGTCACTCACTTGTGAAACCACAATTTCCACAATCGTGAAACAACAAATTCCTTAGAATTACATAAATAAGATCAGGCTTCTATTTGTATTAAATATACAAAAAAGATCATAAGAAATTACTAAAATGTCTCACTTCAGAATACTGTGAGGGGCAAGCCAACACCTCTTAAAATACAGACTGGTGTCACTTATGAAAGAACCTCTAAAGTATTTATTCCCTCCTATCGAAACAAAGTTTACAGTATGAACACCAACGAGCTTAGTTACATGACCTAAATGCTACCTTAACAAAAGCCATGAGCAAAATTGAGGGAATCCTATGATACGCAAACCTGAGGTTTGGCTTTTCCACAGAGTTGTCAGATCCATGCTGCAGAATTGTTCTGGGGCCTATAAAAAGAATTCTGCATATCTCCGGAGAAAAATGATAACACTGCACATTATCTAGGGGAACGAAAACTTTCTAAACTGCAAAATAGAGCAAAGATCAAAGAAATGGCAGAGAAAATGGAGAGCAAAAAAGATTCACATGTAGAATAGCAGATTAAGAGCTGTCTGAGAGAAAAATAGAAGCGCTGATCTTTATATGGTAAATTAGTACAAAAAATTATGGAGAAACTACAGGTAGCATAAGGCTGATATTAGTTAATTAATATTAATAGAGAGAAAAATCACATTTGAAATGCCCACCAAAATTTTTATTAATTAGCACTACTGATCATATCCTGCCCACAAATGCCCTAGGTACCTCGCGAGGCACATAAGACTTATGAACTCTGTATTCAGGAGCACAGCAAAGCTGAGATGACAGACAGTTGAACTTAAAACCCTGAGGTATCTTACTGACAGGACTTCCCTGCCTCTGTAAATCATAGAGAGTTTGGTGAGCACAATTATTTCACTGTAACATTTTAATTAGTTTACCTCTTCTAAAGCTTTCTGACAGACATGGAGTTTAGAGAGGGATTTGAATGAGAGTGAAATATCTGGCAAGTAGGTACTGCACCTAATGAGTTTGGAATCTAACGCGCACTGGTTTGCCATAGGACATAAGCTCCTGAATCACACTGCAAAATTCAGAACCAGTGAAAAGAAACATTCTGGTGGTTTGTTTTGTTGTTGTGGTTTTTTTTGTTTTTTTTTTTTTTAAGATGTCCTCACTTTTCAAAATGTTAATACAATTTCTAAAAATCAACAACTGTTTACACACAATTTAAGTATTACACTTCTAAAATTATAGTATCAGCAAGATATTATGTGGCCTTAACACCCCTGCACAGAGCTTTGGGTTCGTCTCTACTTCCTATAAAATACCTCCAATACTGCTTCTGGTCAGCTCAAGGCTTCTCCAGCCGTGTAGAGACTGAATCCAACGTGGTGCCTCACAGTTTCACTCATGCAGACCAGGTCCTGAAAGGCAGACAAGAACATGAACAATGGTTACATTAGAAATAAAAAAGAGGCAATAGAGGTTTCACTTCACACGTGAAGCAAACGTATACTTGGAACCCATTTTTGCAGAAACAGCAGCTATAAACACAGACAAATATTGCAAGTTCCTTTCTCAAACACTTGGAAGTGTTGCCAGTATTTATTCTCTCTTCATGAAAAGTTGAGCTAGATATTGTGACACATTCTCCTTTCTATGTCTTATATACAAACCTCCTCCATTTTTTTAAGCTTTTTCTCCTTCTTCTCCCACTCCCTACAGACTTGCCAAGGTATAACAGGAATCCAGAAAAACTGGCATTAAATGCTTGTCTTTGAAACCTCAAGGGTGAGTGGATTTGAAATCTTACAGTTAGTTTTACAAGCACTGAACATGCGGTGATGCAAAGTTGTAAGTATGTGTGTGAAGACCAGCTCTCTCCACCAAGAAGTGTGAGGACTTCTTGGAGTATTAAAATACCGTGTTTTTTTCTTAATGTTTCCCTTCTATACTATCCTACAGGTAGGCATATTAATTTTTTTGTCTAATAAACAGTTTAAAGCCACTTCCCATTTCTCAGATCCACAAGCCTAGGGGTGCTCTTAACAAAATGAGATTTTTCAGCTGTCACTTAGTAGCTGGATGTGAACCTGCCAACTGGGAACCTAACTGCTGTGTTACCTGCTGCTATCGCCACAGGAACTGTTGCCAGACTGCAAAAACTAAGAGAGTGATTTAAAAGAACAATTGTTTCCAAACTCTCATTTGCTCCATTTTCAGCAGACTGACACCTGTTGCCACAAACAAGCACAGAACAGCGTAAGACCAGAAGAAACAGCGGGAGGACCAGAGTTCTCAGGGAAGGCAGACTCCCCCACTTGCTCGCTACAGCTATGTAGAAAAGACAGACTGTGAAAGTGCAGCCTCCAATGGTCTGTACTTGTCTCCAGCTGGTTCCTCCTGGAATTCCATTCTCTTCAAAAACCAGCCAATCAAGCAATATAAGGCAAGACACAATCTGACCCAGCGGTTCTAGGATTCTTCCAGTTCCCATCACATTAACTACAAACCATTTTAAGAAGTTTACTCTATATTTATTGAGCCTTTAATAAGAATCAGCAACATATTATTTACCCATGCAGTCATAAAATTGAGCTAAGTTGCCTGCTCCCTATCTTTAAGCTGGACTTCCAGGCCCAATTTGCATTAATGAATTTCAGGCTATACAATAACACAAGCAATCTAACATCTTCAGTACAGCCATCGTCTTCTCACAAGGTTGGAAGAGTATCTGCCTCAGCTGGGGATTTCCCCTTGCGCAGCTTTGACTCTGCTTGAAGCTCTACATGCGATCCACTGCTTCTTTTCATTGTGCCCATTTGGTATCATCAAGATCTGAACAAGTCAGCAATTGAGTTGAGCAAACAGAACCAAGTAGTTTACAGGACAGCAAAAAGGATGAGAGCTGTCATGATCAGCAGGGAATGAGAGAGATGCAGTTACCCAGAGTGCAAATTAACAGTCTGGAGTCGGACTGACCTGAAATTCAGATACCAGCCCTGGAATAGTTTCTGCTAAGCACAACCACTTCGATATCAAAGGCTTTAATGTATTTAAATATTCATTAAGTAAATCTTAAATATTTTAAATTCTATATGACAGCAATTATTCTGGTCTTTTGATCACTACCTTTTATTTTTGTCACTGTATTTCCATAAAGCCTCAAGAGATTTGTACCTCCACTTTCAGTGCTCAGTTACCACAGTGTTGATTTAGAACAGCAATACCAGAGACAAAACCCACAAGGATCACGGATGATGGTTATTTTCCTTAATGGCTGTTACTTTTTGGTGAACTAACACTGGGACGCAATTGGATTGCAAGCATCCTTCAGGCAATTAAAAATACAATGCAATGTCTGATAGACTTAAAATTATACTCGGGGCACCAGCTGCAACTTGAACAACAGATTGCCCACGCATCAACATCAGGCTTTTCATTCTGCACTGGCAGTAAGGGCAGGCAAGCACCGAAACATGGAGCCCCTGCTGTACCATACCCAAACAGGACTCAGCCCTTACCCAGTACTCATTAAGGATGTCAATGGGAATGCAGTCAATGATTCAAAGTCAATGAGTTACTATGACTTCATAGGTTATCGTCCATCAGCTTCAATGACCAAATACTTGTTGTTAGGCTCCCCCAGTTATGAAGCTGTGTGGATTAGCTTACAGCACCCTTATAACTGGGACAATGAAGAGCACATCCATGGTGACCATGTGACCTGTGGCGAGGATGTCACCGTACAGGCTCCGGGGGCAGACAGCTAGTTGTTATCCTATGGGAGCTCATTTGCTTTTGGCTGTACATCCATCGCCTGTACATTGCCCTCACTGGAACAAACAGGTGGAATCACAGAGACATTGCTGTGCACACTTTTGACAAAACACCAAGTAACTTATTAGTTGGGGAGAGATTTTTGATACCTGGATTACTTCCATTCTGATTTAAATCAATGAGAGCTGCATTAGGTCTACACTAAGTACCTGGGAAAGCTCACGCTGAGTTTCTTTTTGGGATGCTCAGCAGAGGAGTTGGCATATTTTTTCTCATGTATTTTTTTCCTCAATGTTCAAGATTTTAAAAAGGATGTATAAAACCTCCCTGTGTTTTCAACATGGATTGCGGTGTGCACTTCACAGACTTTTGCTGTGACACTTTCATGCAGCTTGCCAAATGCTTTAAAGGGTCTCTGAGTTTCTGAACTCAGGTTCAACTAATTAAAGCGAATGGGGAATTCTGAAGTCATGAAAACCATAGGACATCAATAAAACACAAAGCCTAGTAGGTTAATCCAGAAGTCAGCAAGTCCATTTGCCAGCCGCTGAATAATGACAAGGATGAGGAATGCCAAATAGCAATGGGATCTTATGGCAATAACAAGAAGAAAGGTACACTCACCCCCACATTCACTGCAGAATGGAGAGAGGTATCCAGCTTGCCCTTTGTCACTGAATAATAAAGACGAAAACTGTCCCCTGAGTGGGCATTTCTGATATGTCATCTTATTTTCTGTGCCATTCTGAACCCACCAACCAAGAGTTTGGCCCAGTAAATAGAGCACTGGCATGTTATGCAGGAGACTGCAATTCTATTCTTTGCTCCAGCCCTTTGGCTGAGTAACACTGGAAAAACAACCTGTAAATTATATTGATCTTTGCAGAGTGAGATTAACTGATGGAAACAAAACATCTAGGTGTTATTTTCTTTGTATGCAACAAAATAAATTAATCATCTCAATGACAGGAAATATTATCCTCTCACAGATTGTCGTGGTATCCAACTGTCTCCACATCTACACTATTTTAATTGCAAATTTTGAAGAGCAGGAACTTCCCTGCAGCTCACAACCTGAACACAACAAATAACAATTAGAAACAAAATAGGCTACGTTATCACCTACTTCTTCAGCTCAGCTACTGAACAGAAAGAGGAGGGGAACTGTTCTTGTTTTCTCTGTAATAAGCGCTCCCCTGCTCTGCCTGAACCAACACTGGCTGTGTGGGTGTGCAAGTACATCTGTCCGTAGTCTCACATAACCTTGCCAGCAAGTTGCTAGTGGATGCTATTAGCATGGACAACTGCATCCGGCTTCCTCCTTCAGTTTTTTATCGGCTATACAATTTACTTGCCTTTCTCCTAATATAAGCTTGTCTTCCCTGTGAAGCACTTTATATTGCTATCCTGGTGATTTCTACAGGTTGTAAGAGAGGATGGGTCTTGTTGTACTAGATACTGTACAGGCGTAGTGAAGGCATTCTCTGGCCTTAAGGAGCTCCTGATCAAAACAGGCAACACGTAAATGGGAAGGAAAAATCTTCTTATTTAGAATTGCTACTCTAATTTGCTATCTTTGCATTCCCCAAACCCCTTGTTCACTCAGGTGTCTACTTTGTATGACCTTGGGCAGGATTATGGCAAACAAAACCACTTGAGTTAGTGCCAGTACATCCACACAGCGAAGCGCAGCACCTGCATGGCGATACCTGCTTAGGACCCACTGCTGTATAGTTACGCTATAGCAAAGGCCAATGTAAGTGATCTACCAACACAGGTCAATGGCTTTGTTCTTCTGGCACAGCCATGGTTAGCAGCAGCTCAGCACTCTTTGCCTCGTGCGTTGGTTTTAGTACCAACCTGGCCAAGGGTAGGAGCAATTCACTCACACACCAACCGGTATGTGAGCTGAATGACCAGTCACCTAAACAACTACAAGTTCAAACTTTGGGTACTGGAAAGAACTAGGAAACAACTGCTTACAATCTAGGAAAGAAAATAAAAGGAGATGAAGAGAAAGAGAGACAACAACAATTTAAGAAAATGTTAATTTCTTAAAGCTACCTGGATGAGGTTTTGATAAAAATCACAATGTAATTGGATATTATCAGATTAAAAAGAGGCCACATGTTTGTCAAGAAAATACTTTCTTGTTAATTTATAAGTTTGGCTTTATTGAGCAGCCTGTGAGGCAGTTATTTGTTCTTTGTTTCTGGTAGGTTATGAGGTCATTTGTCAGGAGGGATTACTACCTGTTAGGAATAGGTAGTAGATTATGAGAAGGGAGAAATAAAAGATCATCTACGCTAAGAATATATCTTCTTGGGGTCAAGACCACGTATGTGCACTTTCGCTACCATCCATATGGCATCCATAATGACAGGCATGAATCTTTTATACACTGCCATAATATGTCACATTTAGTTATTGTAAGGAATTCAGTAGAAATGGATCATTAAAAGAACACATGCAAGGAAGCCCAGGGAGAGCAAAGATTGCATGGAGAGCTGACAGAAAGCAACACAGAGAAAATTACGCAAGGAGCCAGCAAATGAGCAAGAACTCTGACGGAGCAGAAGGAGACTATTCTGTTCAGCTGCACTTCTGTGCTTTCATTGACATTGCACCAGGGTGAAAAATGGCTTTAGTCAGTCTATGCCTGGCTCTGTTATCAGCCTGTTCTGTTGACACTGAGCAAGACATTTCACCTTGCTGGGAAATCAAAGTGTGGGGTGGAAATGACAAGATGTGCACCTTGAAACCAAAGTTATGGGGACACTGCAGGAAAGTCTTGGCCAGTGCGGTCAAAGTCTACATCTCAGTTCTCTCTCTATAAAATGATGAACCTCTTTGCAAAGTGATGATGACAACACTCTGTAATGGTAGGTACTTTTTGAAAAGAGTTGCAGATACACCAATGAAAAATGATTTACTATTTTAACTAATAAAACCTAGAAACATCAGGGTACATCTGCTCAAAAGGCAGTTAAAACTGATGCTTTTTTATTGGAAACAAATTATGACTTACCTGTTGCTTTCTCCCACTAATAGGTGCGGTAAAATAATTATCAGCTTTTTCTATTAACATCACCCCATTGAACTAGAACACATCATCGGTTGCTAAAAATGTAACTCTGTTTTGCTGCCTTGCAATGGAAACAAAGCAACACAATACCAGATACAGGAGAGCCAGATGACACAGGAGAATGGATAGCCTCAAACTGTCAGCAGTTCACATGATTCAAGAAAGATTTAGATAAATTACTGGAAGAAATAACAAAAGATTATTAAACAACACCATACGATGCTAGAAGCTGCAAAAGTGAAGAAGGAAATACAGTGAAGAATTACTGCATCTTTGTTATTATACTTTTTTGCATGGAGCCACTGGCTGCATGTGATTTAATGCGTTACTCATACCTTTGACCTGGCTTTATACAGGTTCTTCGGGATATCTGCTGTGCCTTACAGGAGTCATTCTTAGGCTACGGTTTGTGAGGCTGCAATATGGGATCCCTGGGGCATTCACAGACCCACATCTAAAGCTGTCCTTCCTGCTAACATATTTCCTCTGTATTTTATGCTGAACCGCACCTTGATGAGTGACCCAATAAACCAGACCTGACCTCAGTATATAAAAAAACCCCGCACCAACCTCTACTGCTATATAGTGATTCACACACAAAAACAAAGCCAAAAAATAATTGCAAACACAGATTTAAGCCACTGTAACTGTCCCTTCTCAACTATTTAACTTTTTTTTTTTTTTTAGTCACTGGCCAGATGCATCTCTGAGTCATGTCAGCACAGTTATACTGAAAATTAGTTTTGCTCAAAACCCATATAATCTTTACAAGCAGAAGAAACAGCACCAGAACAGCAGCTAACGGTACCTGATGAATCATCTTGACAGCAGTTAATTCTTCAAGCTAATGAGAAATAAGAGTCAGCATATACCTAACTTAAAAGACCTATTCTCTGTGTCGTAGCTGAGAATGAGGACCTACAAATTCAGACTTCTACCAGGCTGCTAAGGTCCAATTTTACCCTGGATAACTCCTAAACAGCTTGTTTAAGACAAATAATTATAACTCTAATTCCTCATTTTCAACTAGTGGTGTAATTTTCTAGCTTAGGCGCCTTAAATTCCTCACCAAGGTACTGCCTGGTACTGTATCACCTACACTGATAAATTATGGTTTATGATTTTCATCTGGTTGTGAGGCCTTTCATTACTATACTGCAACTAACATGTAGACATCATGAAGGTCTTTTGGAAACCCGCCCCAGTCACTGAGTGAGAATCTGGGACTTGAGTGCATGTCATCATTAAACAGGACAGTCCCACAGAATGGAATCTGCAGATTTTGTGTACAGCACTATCACAATTACTATACTATATAATGAAACTTGGTGAATCTAATTATATTTACACATACATGTGTGCACACACAGGTGCATTGCCATCTCTTCCCATTGAGAAATATTCATGTGAAAGTTGAGGTCTTTTTAACTTTTAGGGCACCAGTATCACTTTTTTTTTTTTTTTTCATTTAAATTCTGCAAAAACGCCCATTCCTACTTTAAATTTCATCTGCCAAGCCAAAGTTTTTTCAAGGGTTTTCTGTATCTTTTATTGTTTAATTAACATCCAGGCTTGCTGGTGTTCTCTTTTTGTGGGGGTGGGGACGTGGGGAGGGGGCTTGTTCCCTTTTTTTTTCCAGTTTAAATCACAGGACAATGAGGTTAAGTCCTCATGACCCTATTGGTTAGAGCTTGCAGTCTGCATGTCCAAAAACATTTGACATTCTCCCATTGCTTGCCTAGTGTATGTCTAGCTTCAAAAACTAACTGCAGGTGGGTGATGGTCCCAAAATGGAGATCTTTTTGTCCTTCTAGGCACTAGAGATTTGACACCCTGTGCTAGTTCAGAACTAAATGAGTGTTGTCAGTAATACGCTCAAGTGCTCTACTTCAAAGCTGTAATTTCCTTAGCATACAATGTCCTGTTTTCCATCACCCCATGATGTGATTCCATTTATGTAAACCACTACACGTCTAAAGCAGTTCCTTGAGATGGCACTGCTTACCTACCTTTGCTTCAAATTAGGTGTCTGCATCAAACCTCTAATCAATATTAAAAATAAAAGCAGAAGGAACGTGTGTCAAAGTGAGTGTTATCTTTGTCTTAGCCAGCAGATAATAATTGCTACTAAATATTTCATTGTGTTTTAATGAAAGTGCAAATTCAACAAATTTTAGGCCAATGTTCTAAAAATCAAAGGGACTCAGAAGACACGTTTAAGCCAGTTATAAGTCTCTAAATATAAGAATTGATTTTCAGAAGTGCTGGACACTTGCGACTGTTAGTCTAAAAACAGTTTAGACTATTAGACTGAAAACATGCAAGTGTATGGAATTCAATTGTGACAAACATTCAACTAAATTTAGATGCCTAACTTTGGCCAATGGGCTTTTTATTATCCTATATGCTGTAGGAATAAGACTAATTTATGTATTCCTCATATACTAAGTTTTTCACTGATTTGTTCTCCACCAGCTCATTTTTAACTATCCAAGCAGTTTTTTGGTCCTCCTACTATCCCTTGCGTTATAAATGCCTAGAGTTTGTAAAGCTGCCAAAACATGCTTCAGATTTATTGACAGTCAAAGCCAGTTTTCATCAGGTATTTACAAATATAATCCAAGGTAGCACTGCAGACAAATCTTTCCAAAATTCTGATTCACCCAAGCAGTAAGCTTGCTTAATTAGCCTTCCTCTCTTCTCTCAGATTATAATTTATATCTTTTCTTCTGATAATTTGTCTCTTTTCAAAGCCAAATAAGCTTTTTGTAATGAAGTGTAGAAGGGTTCCCTTTGATAATGCATTCCCTTAACTAAATTAGCTGGCCTAGCCAAAATTGCTACTGGGCTAGCAGTGTCTTGACCGAACTGTACACTAGTTACCACTACAATATAATCAACGTGCTCTCAATTTCTCTCCTCCTGGAAACAGGAACCCTAAGCAGCAAATTGCTAAAGCAATAAAAAAAAAACCTTGGGAGGGTTAAAAGATTGGAGATGTCTTGCTATTCTTCTCTCAGTCTTTTCCATGTTCCCCCCCTGATGGGCCAGCACACAGCGCTCACAGATCTATCAAGACGCAGACACACTGAGAATTTTCACAAGAAATGCAGGGAAAGATCCAGACTGACCGTTTTTCAGTATAAGCTTTTCCTCAGACTCAAGGACAGGCTCAATTAACAAAAACATTCCTTTCAGTTTCACAAATTCATGTGTTACGTCTGTACTGATTGTCAGGTTGTGGGCCACAAAGCCAGCTAAAGCACAAATTGCTACACAACCCATGGACACATATCCATGTTTTTAAGATGCTGTTGCTTAAGTGTGGTGTGTCCACAGTATTCTAAGGCCAAATTTGAGTATCCTTCATATCACATCAACCCTTGCTGCATGAGAATTTAGACTCCATGAGGAGGAACTGCCAGCCTTATATGCCTGACATCAGTGATGTTGCTAGTAGTTTTATATAGCACACACAGAACGAGCATAGTCATCTTGCCGACACTGTATTAGGTGTATCGTGTGCGCCCTTGAAAAACGATGGGACAGACACCAGTTTTCTCCCTTACGGTGCTCCAGGACTTACTCATATCCAGAGAGCTACATGGAGTGCAGTTAAGCAGTCTGGACGCAGGGCAGGCAAAAACTTCTGCATAGAGTTGGACTTATACTTAAAAGACATAGATTAGATCCTACTGAAAACTGTACTTAAATCTTGCTGGCAGGAAGGCCAGCAGAATATCGATTGTGTTGGATTTGCCAACAGCCAAGATTTAGATCTACTTTAGAAGAGAAGCAATTACCAAAAAAGAAGATCAGAGTTCATGAAGAGCACTGAATTAGCTAGCAGTGGAAACTCCCTGATGCTTAGATTTATGCCCACATTATACGCTATGAATCTGTACACATGGCAGTGAAAGAGCTGTGCCTATCAAACAAATTTTTTGAAAATTAAAATGCACCATGTCCGACTTGAAAAAAACCCACATATATGACTTTTACAGAAGACAGATATTTTGATGAAAGAAAAAGCGAAAAAAAAATATTGACCTTTCTGTTAAAGAAGCAAATGAGATAAGCTCAAGGACCGAGTTTGCTAACCTATGAAACTGCTGTTCACCTAGCATAATAAATTATATATAATAGCATGCAAGTACTCAAAAAGCTGAAGGCTGCCTTATTTTTGAGATGTGACCACAAATAATATTCTGCTGACATCTAGCCATCTAACTACATTTTTGTTTAAACCAGTAAGCGTGAATGAGGGAATGCTTTATAGAATTCACTCCTATGACTCTGAATTAAAGGAATAATTTTCTTCTTCTTCTGAAGATGGTCATTGTAACCAACTGGCACCGAAAAACGTTCAGATTTTATGCAACCATTTCAGTTTCAGGGAGATTCATCACTGAGACAGCTGACAAATTCCTAAGGCCACTAGAAATGGACCTTTATTAATAACTTTGCCTTGTTCTTGCTAAGCTACAGGGAAATGGAATCAGAAATTTCTCCATATGGCTTGATATTTTTTTTTTTTAGTTAAAGAAAATCTGGAGTGGTGAGGTGTTTGGGGGATTTTTTTTGTTGTTGTTGTTTTTCCATGTACACCAGTTTCAAATCATTCAAGGCTGAAGAATTTCTTTGCCAAATTTCAGTAAAGACAGACTATTTTATGTCCAATTTATAAAACCTCACAAATTCAAACCTATAAATACTGACAGGAGGTGTTGTAATAATGGAAACGCAAATGTTAGCATTGTAACAAAATAACAGTAGCTATCTTTTCACATCATCCATAGTCATCAAATGAAGAAAAAGATGAAAGCTTCAAATGCAACCTTTTACTAGATTTATCAACCCGTGATAAAGTTACGAATTCTCAGTTTACACACTGTAATGTTTCAAAGAGGATGTAGCTCCTTACCATGCTAAAATTAACTGATAGGATGGAAAAGTCATGTTTTTACTGCACAAAACTGAAACTCAAGAGATCTGAGTACACTATTTGCTTTGCTCACTTACACAGTATAATATAGTGCAACATATGTACTGCCTTAGCTATCCTTTTTGTTAGAAACATTCAGTTCCTCCTGCTGACCAACTTGTCCATTTAATTTCACTGTCTGGCATAATAAAGCCCTTTCCTAATAGGTGCTCCTATTTTACAAATCATAACAAGAAGCATGAAAGGGAAGGAACCACCTTTTCCATTCTTCACTTCATTTTGAAGCACAGACTCAAACAGAAGAAACCCAGATAATCCATCCTACATTCCTTTTACACCTTTGAGGCTTGAATTTCCTACTGGCCAGACATCTCTGAAGACTCAGAACCAGACCATGAGAACAGCCTTTCATAGGGACTTAGCTAGAATTTAGGTTGAGAAAAATCTGAGCTCAAATCAAAAAAGTACTGAACTGACACCCTCAGTCTCCTGTTCAATATTCATACAGTCAAGGCAAGTTTGGCGAGACCCCCAGCCTAAATGGAAAGCTGTGCCCAGATATTGCTGTGACCATATCATGTAATTCATAGAATCATAGAATTGTTAGGGTTGGAAGGGACCTTAAAGATCATCTAGTTCCAACCCCTCTGCCATGGGCAGGGACACCTCCCACTAGACCAGGCTGCTCAGAGCCCCATCCGGCCTGGCCTTGAACACTTCCAGGGATGGGGCTTCCACCACCTCTCTAGGCAACCTGTGCCAGTGTCTCACCACCCTCATGGTGAAGAACTTCTTCCTAACGTCCAATCTGAATCGTCCCATCTCTAGTTTTAATCCATTCCCTCTAGTCCTACCATTACCCGACATCCTAAAAAGTCCCTCACCAGCTTTCTTGTAGGCCCCCTTAAGATACTGGTAGGCCACTATAAGGTCTCCCTGGAGCCTTCTTTTCTCCAGGCTGAACAACCCCAACTCTCTCAGTCTGTCCTCACAGGGGATGTGCTCCAGCCCTCTGAATTCAAGAATCCACACCACACAGACCAGTGCTAACAGGGAGCTGCCCTTGCTGTGTGTATTACCTCTAGATATGCCTTAGCTAAATTGTTTACTGAGATGCTTCAGACACCTGGGCTTTGCCCCAATCTGTCCATTTCCTATCTTCCATGATTTCTCTCCATTCCATTGCCTTAAACATGCAATGTGTTCCCTATTTCCACAAAAAATGCAGCCTTTCTCTCTAAAGCAGACTTCAGCTGTGAAAACGATGAGGTGGATGTAAACCATTTTCCATGACTTATCAAGTGATTTGACATCCCTTTGGAGGCAAATTGTTCCAGGCAGGTATCTACAGACACTAGAGAGAAGGACTGATATATAATCAATGTGGCCAAACACGTGGCATACTTCAGCAGCAGGAATACCACATTCCCATCACAGCAACTCAAATATACATTTTTTTAAAAGACTAATAAAGCTTCATGCTAACTATTAAACAAGATGAGAAGAGAAGGAATAGCCTATGAGTATAAACTGGGAGATTTAATGTTGCAGCCAATAGCACTTTGGTAGTTGTTTTATCATTTTAAATTGAGTAGCTTTAGAAATGAAGCAGGTCATCCCTTAGGGTTTTTTGAATTCTGCATCTTAGGTTCTCCTCACCTAGAGTATAACATCAATGAAATTTAATCTGTCAGGAAAAAAATGCTTCAAGTTCACTGTTTTGTTTTGTTTTTTTTTTTCTTTCTTTCAATTTCCTTTTAAGCCAGTTTAGCTACACTTTTGAAGTGGAGGTGAAATATTGTTGCAAAAACTACAGTTTTCAAACTGACTGCAATGCACATGGCATACCCATGGCTGCAGCTCTGTAAAACTTTGATAAATGAGAGAGAAAATACAGCAAAACGTCTCTGTAACAATACAAGGAACAATATTCCAAAGATCATTTAAAATAAAATATACTTTTTACTGTATTTGAAAGGAAAAAGCTAACTAACAGCAACCAAAGAGAGGAACAGAATCTAGTGATGTCCAAACTCTTAACAGCACTCACCCTTGCATTTCATTTTAAAGACACATTCTTGCCTGTTTAGGGATTATTCTTGTTCTACCTAATCCTCTTTTAAGTACCAGAAAGCCAGCATTTGAATGTGAAACAAGCAGTATCCCCTGCAGAGGCTGCAGCTGTCACTTCTGAAACAGCATTTCTTTGGAAATCAGTAAACAGCCTCACCTTTAACAATCTGTTAGAGATCATATTCCCAGGGTGCTATCTATCCTGGTTTATGTGTGATCATTGCCCAATTTGTTCTTATTATGCTATTAGTGGTGAAAGATGTTTTCCATTAGACCGTGCAAGCTTTCAAGTTCTTGCTGGCTAAAAGATGAAGTTAAAGGCTTTCAGCTCTTAAGGGAGCGACATATTTGCAAATGTTAATTTTTATGGAACACATCTGTTTTGCACAATAGCCTTACTATTTGGATTTTGAGGTGTCATACATGAAATGAAATTCCCAGTCTGTCCAGGATTTTTCTACAACAGCCCTAATAACATCTTAATACTTAACAAGAAAAAGAAGTCTGATCAACGTATTTGAAAGCATAGCTTCAAAAAAATTGCCAGAATACAATATTCGGTCACCTTAGCAGCAGGTAAAGAAAAAGCATGATGCACGGGAGGAGTGGCCAGTGACATTTATTTCAATAATATAATATTGGTTACCAATTCAAAGGAGGTCTGGGTGGTAGGAAGTGATAGCTGTTCAATCCTGTTTGATTGCTGGTCAATAGTCAATGCAATTGGACTTTGCGCAAAGCGCAGCTCAAAACAGACAGGTGTTGTCCACATTACAAAAGTACTCGTCAGAGTTAACACCTGGATTGCCAGGCACATTCAGAACGTCAGACATTTAATAGCTATGGAAACAATGTCTTTTTATATTTTACTGCGGCTTTTCTGTGACGAGATAAAAGCAAACTAACTGGGTGCTGCCTGCTACCTGTGATCCTCTTCACAGAACTGCAAGAGCCTTTGGCTTCTAGACTAAATCTAGCATTTAGTGTGGGATGCAAATGAATATACAGCCTTAAAACGTATGTTCTTAACTTGCTGAGGAATTCCTTATTCATGCATTGAGGCATCATTTTATTTTACTCAATAAGGAAATAAAACTTAGATCACAATGCTAACGCCCTTTAATTTGTTAGCAAAAATATCTTGTACTTTGAAAGCACATATATCTTGAAGCCCTTTACAAAGACATTTAATCTTTCCCACTTTACAGATGACAGTGAAAGTGAGGTGACTGCCCAATACCATACTGAGTCTACAGAAGACACAGAACTAGAACCCAGATCTCTTAATTCCTTGTTTTCCTGATACATCCATGGTGGACAGCCAATTTGGAAGGATTTTTGTACGACAACATCTCCCATCAATTGTTAGTATATGTAATTGTAAACCATAAAATTCTTACAGGCCAAATACTTGTGCAATTTTATGCCTATATTGAGCTATACTTTTGTGAAATGAAACTCAGTAATTTTTTTCCATTTCTAGTGACAAGAACTAATTCCCTTTTTAACATTAGGACTTTTGCTCTCAGAAAACTGAGACCAATAACACTGAACGTGAGCAAAACACAGTGCATAGATATGGAAACGTCACTACCCATGGCCTACACTTTGTAGGAGAAACCTAGTTTCTCTGGTACCCCAGTCAAAAGCTGACAACCATGTCAATGTCTATGTGATGAACACAAATGTCACCTAGGCATTTCAGATTACATCAAAGCAATTCTCTGTGCGAAACCATCCAATTATGAACTGCTGTTTCCAAAAGCAGAAAGCTGTTCACGTATCCATTAGAGCCCCAAAGTGCCTTCTCATTCCCTCCTGAAAAATACGCTGAACTGAAAGAAGCTATGACAGTAATAATGGGAACAACCTTATCTAAATCCAGTTTGCAAGTACATGTGCTCATGTAGTTATATACTGATAAATTAGATTTTTTTTTATATATATATTGTTCAAGGGAAACGTCTTTTTCTTTCACTGGTTGAAACAGCACATTTTTCGCCAGTGTTTGTACAAAAAGATTAATAACTAGGGGGCAAAGTGTCAGAGAAATTAATTTTATACGTTGTTTTGAAGT
This sequence comes from Fratercula arctica, assembly GCA_947846985.1. Taxonomy (NCBI): domain Eukaryota; kingdom Metazoa; phylum Chordata; class Aves; order Charadriiformes; family Alcidae; genus Fratercula; species Fratercula arctica. The sequence goes on along the minus strand of CANTUZ010000006.1, from coordinate 29,152,833 downwards.
TGCCAATCATATATATGATTTTAATAGTTCATAGGTAATAGCCATCATCCCCAGTACAAAGTTTCAGAAAAATGACTACAAGCTTTATTATATGTGAGACATATACCATATAAAGTAACTTGAAAACATAAATACACTTTTCTTCCCCCCACTCCCCCCCTCCCCCCCCCCCCCCCCCAAGTTTACTGAAAATGTTATTAGTTTTTCCAGGCTTCATGAGACAAACTATTTCTTTATTCTCACTCAGAAGTTCCGGAATGACACATAGCTATAAAAAAGTATTATGTTATTCCATCAGAGTTACATGATTAAACCAGTAGGATACCATTCTCAGGACTTCAATGCAGAAATACAGAAGCTTATTTTAAAATCATCTTGAGGGCATATACAATAAATTGTGGATGTGCAAGTCCATGGCGTCTCCAGTAAATATTTCAGACTATTTGAGTTGCATGTACCCTCACATTAGCAACTGGAGAGGAGAGGGACTTGAAAAGGTAATGCGTTGTTCATAGGTGAAGCCCTAAATACACTCCAAAATGGTCCATTTTAAATAAATAGCTCAACTGGCTTAAAACAATCAATATATAACCAGGCAAAACTGTATTAACAACTTTAAAAGATTAAAAATGTTACAGTCCACCAATCCTATTCCTGTCTGAAACAACAGCAGCAGCTGCCGAAACCTAGGGAAAGAATACTTCCTTTTGGTGTCCCTTTATACTGCACCATTACTCGCCTCTGGTAATTAGATTGCCTGGTTCTCCTCTACTTTAACACATAAATTATTAACTGACTTGATTAACCCCAGTTATGAAGCCTAATCAAATTTAGGCAGCTCACAAGACTGTCCTGGGGACAAATCTATAAAACTTGTTACTGTTGTTAGATGCTACGGGAATGAAACTCCTACAAACACATCAGCCAAATACGGACTCTCATCCTACTTCAGCTGTGGTCAGTCGAGGCGGTGCTCCTCTTGCCTCCCACAGCAGTTCCATCAGGTACAAGTGTTGTGAGTACCTATTGAGATGGGCGTTATCATCTCCTCACAGTACTGTATACAGTGATACAATGAGCCCACTGCATGGTAAGAGAGTAACATAAGCGCTGTTTCGTCAAGGCAAACCTAGAATGGCCAAGGTATGAATTACATTGGCAGCACTAAATTTATCAGCTCAATTATAGTATTTTTCCAAAAAATACATTAATATATAAGCAAAGAGATCCATACTCTGTTCTGTTCCTAAAGGGACTAGTAACCTTGGCTATATCTGCCCTTCTAAAAAGGGGAAAGTATATAAATATTCAAAGAACAGCAATATTTAAATGTTCCAAAATTTAGAGGACATTTAAACAATACCCAGTAGTATACACGTTCCACCTGAAATAAATTTGAAAAAGGCACTGTCCAATATGACAGCAGATACCTAATCCTAATTGCAATAAAAGGCTCTTACATTTTTAAGTCTGAAGGCACTGGACTGGTCCCTCTGGGTAGAGAGACAGGATCTGTGAAAATCAAAATTCATCACTGGAGTGATGCTAACCAGAAGGCCATTGTAAATCAAGGAGTTAGTGATTCACTTAACAGTTTAAACCAAGGAGGCACAGGCTGTGCTGTGCTATGCTGCGTGTAGAGCTTGACCTTCAGGTTTGTGTTGTGCTGCACATACACCTTGGCGGCAGAATAAACGTAGCCAGCTAATTGTAACAGAGGCTGTAGGCAGCTCCCACTCAGTACCAGTGATTACACCACCTACGTGCCCTTGCCTTTAGATAAAAGTGCCACAACAAGTTCACGTGTGAACATACTTTTTGTTTTACGGTCGAAATAATTAATAGAATTGTTATATTTTAAGAAAATGCTGTAAGATCTCAAAAAAACAAATTTACGGGCAAATTTTCCACAGATGGGATCACCCTGGTTGGAAGCCCATCTGATCTCACACAATTTGAAGTTCCCAGTATCTGAAGGGATGTAAGACTTTATATACTACTCTCTTTTTCTGTATATAGCATTCTAAGCGATACTTTACACAGTCCAACTGCCTTTTTTATTGGGATCATAACAAACCATCACCTCCTGGTGCAGAAGAATGACATGGAAAAAAATTAAATCCTTCAAGTTTTTCTTTCAGAATTTTCACTTTGTATCTAAGTCCAGCTACGTAAACTGTGGTGACTACCGCTTGTACAGTTTGAAACAATGGCCACAGCTACTAATCATCTTTCCAGAAAGGCACATTTAAATGTTTTGCATCTTACATAGGTAAGAAAATAGTTAATCATTTTGTTGCTGATACCTGGATCTGAAATATTCAGTAAGGAGGTTAAATTCAATTACACCAGAGGAAATATTGTACTTTCATAGTCAGAACTGAAACAAAGATTCCTCTCTAACATCCACTACTGCTTATTCTAATACATTACAGCTTTGGGAATACTTAAATATGAGAAGTCCTTGGGACTGAAGACTCCCCAAGCTCTGCCTTCTTTCAAACCTCTTGAACTTGAGAGAGGAAGTACTGTATGCAGAAAACCTGCAAGGATGGCTGTACGGTGGATAAACTCAAAGACTGGAGGAATTCAGCACCAAGAATACCCTGAGTTCTAGGTAACATTCAGGCTGTTGGGGTTTGAGCTGGGCCAGGCACAAGAACGACAGACGCTCTCTTTTACTCCTCTCCCCTTCAGAGAAAGGAGAGCAATTCCCTTCAGGGAGTGAAGGACAAGAACGAAAAGAGACTTATGAGTTTAAAAAACCCACTAAACTACTTTAATGAAAATATTAACAAAATCATAAAAAGGAAATAATGAAATATATACAATATATACAAAACCATACTGAGCTCCCAATTCCAGATCTGGATTCAGGAATGCTCCAATCAGAATCAAAGGCAGATGAACAGAGAGAGTTCTCCTCAGACAGTGGCCACTGAAGAAAGAGAGCTGACCCTTTGATCCCTCAGCTTTTATGCAGAGCATGATGCAGATGGGATGGAATACCCTGTTGGTTGGGTTTGGGTCACCTATCCTGTCCACTCCTCCCCAGAGGTGTGATCCCTCTACGCTTTTCCACTTCTGACCCTCCAATGGGGCATATAACAAACTTAGCTGGCCTTGGCTGTTACAGCAAAAAGTAAAGCAAGAGCCTCTCTGCGTACCATCCCTTAGTATTCATTATAAACATCAGGTTTTATCACTCTGGAAGTGGACTACACTCTTAAAATTACACTGTTAATTTCAGAGAGTTCTGTTAGTTAGAAGAGGCTTAGCTGAGAAGTAAAATTATGGAAAAGAAAATTGGTTCTGTTTTACCTCAAAGCAGGACACACGGTCACTGACTAAAGAGTACAAGGTAGGAGGTATTTACTGGAGGAAAATTGTTAATAGCGCAAATTGTTAATGCCAATATTGTATTTTGGCAATATCTGTAATTGTCTCAAAAAGCAGAGAGCTACCTCGGTAGATCATGCACCTACAGTCACATTCTAAATACAGAACCTCATTCCTATGGAATACCTTTTTCACCTTAATAGCATATTAGATCGTATTAGCCACACGCAGAAGATAAGTAGGTTGGATTCATTTTAGCCGCAAACTCTAATAAAGTCTCTGTATTGCTATTATTTATGATCCAGAAGGAATTAAATAATAAGAATCAGAGAAAATGAATTATTATATATTCCTAAGTGTTCCCATATTTTGATATATTAATCCAATAACACAGCATTTTTATATCCTAGAGACAGAGAGAAAGAGAGTAGAGAAACAGAATATAGAAACAAAGGAACACAGAATTACAGGTCAAAAAATAAAAATACAGTAATAGATCTTTCAGTCCCAAACTATAAGCGCTTTTAATGTGTGAAACAACTGGAGATTAAAATCTAATTGATTTCTCTTGGGTATGAATGTTATGCCACTTAGAATTTTAAGTCCTGTGCTCTAAACAAGTTCAGTACTTAGAGACAGGTGAAAAGGCCCACAAGTTTCCGTTGCCGGGCACAAAATAGGCTGAGATGTTTTGGTACTCCTGCTTTTGTCTCTTCAGAGTAGATAAAAAAAAAATCAAATCAATGTTTTGGCACTTGCACAAAGAGAGTTTGACAGTTACTGCGCCTGAGACTCTCAGTGTCTCCAGCAGGGAGAGGGAACTCTAACAAAGCCGGAGGGTGCTTGTTTCTAGTGCCAACTTTTCTCTGAGGCAGCCTTACCTTCAGAAATAAGTTCCCCTTCTGGCTGGAATATCCCTGGATAGGTTAGAGTGCATTTTGTCCCATTACTTAAGAGCTACATTTCAGCTTCTCAACATCTCAGAAATTCCTTGGCTGTTGTCTAGCGCAATTGTTCAAAGCCACCAATACACCGTAATAATTTCTAGAATGACACAAAACCCTGCGTTCTCTGTTCTTCTGATGAAAGAGATTAAACACAAATCCAAAATGTACTTCACAAGTGCATAATTCCAGTTACATTCACTATTAAAATTTGCATTTCTAATCTTAATTAACTACCCTAGCAATATCAAAATCCTTGTAATTTATGAGCTATACTGTGATCACATTATTGACCCTGATGAGCAGTTTCTCATTGGAATAGCTCTGTTCAGGTCAGTGGAATAGCTTGTGTGAATGATTTACCAGACTATAACCTGACTAAATATCTCAGAAAGCTTTGAGAAATCTTACATTTGTTAATATAATGTATGACGATGTGATGGATAAAAATTTATGATGTAGAAATGCAATATACCCTATCGAATACCTACTTCTTAACATGCACATTCAGATAATGGTCTAATTTAGAAACTTATAAAAATCTTTATATAACCAGTTAGCATTTATAGTAGTGCCCAATACAATGATTACAGCAGTAGTAATGGCTTGTATTACACCATTATAGGTGTTTGAGATAACTGTCAGAGATTACTTAGTCCTCTTCATTATCATATTCCAGTTTCCAGTGTGTTCTAAAAGGTTAAGAATGAAGAGAGAAGTTTTCTGTATCTGAAATTTTCTTTGGGTTTTGGGAGGATTTCCTTTGAAGGTCAAATAAAACATGGTCTTGCCATTTCTATGCACATGTTCTGGAAAATTTTCAGTATTTTTATTTGCTCATAAGAATTCTTTTGGAGGATCCCAAACAGTGCCATTATTTGGAGCACAGAATGAAATTCAGCAAGGCAGAATTTCTAGTACCAAGTCTGAGCCTGTTCCCATGGTAAACTGTGTATACTCGATCAAATTTTTACTTTTAGAAATACCTTAGTTTATATACACTCAGATTTCACTTAGTTGTGGCATTTTCTAATTCCTCAGTGTTTGACCTCCTATCTTTATCAGGGCTCTTGAGCATTTATTTTTAATGTTTAACAGTAACCTCAGAATTCAGTGAGAATTTTGTGAGGATTATACAGACAATGGCTTCCTAGCTAAATACTGTGTATTGTCAAAATAATTCAATAGTACATGCTGGTGTTTGTTACGCAGACTGTTTACTGGCAGACTTCATTGCAATTTGACCTTTTCTAGGCTCAACCCTTTCTAGAACACAAGTTGGTCAACGTCTGCCTGTGGCCTTACTGTAAGCACAAAAACTTCACAATATCAAATACTGAACAATAAACATCAGCAGAGAATTTTTAATAAGATATAAATAATGGGCTTTTAGACATCTATGAAAACACAGCAGACGGGCAAAAAATCATCATAGCAATAGCAGTTTTAAAACTATTACAAGCAGTATGATGAATGTTAGGACCTGAGAAACAATTTGTAACTGATTCACCGTGAATGAAAACATAAAGACCGCTCACCTATTGAGGCCAGTAACTATGACAAACCACTGTTGACATGGATCCTCCTCTTTAAAAAAAAAAAAGAAAAAAAAAATTTAAATTTTTTTTCCTACAAAATCTTCTGGTAACCTCATAAGAGCAAGAGCAACCTCTCAGCCACCAGTTGGCTCTTAAGTGCAAAAAAATGAATACATACATCATAAAAGACTCTGACACTGTCAGCCATAGAAAGGAAAGTTGAAATGATTTATGATGTCATCATGAGGCTGAGTCATCATGAGGCTGAGTAACAGCATAATTGAGCTGCAGCTTATTTGTGCTTCCCAATTAGAATATTCAGAATAAGGTACTCTTTGAACTAACCATCTCCAGTTACAGTCCTGCTAAAGAAAAAGTAGATGGAGTTTTCATTTTTGTAACTCTTGTCCATCACAGAACAGACCTTTTAATCATTTTTTCTTGGTAGTCTCTCATGTATGTTGATGTATAGGATTAGATGGAAGTTCAGTTCCTCAGCTCTAGACCCCTAGCATGGTACAAGTAACCAGACATATACTCTCATCATCTATCTCCAGCATACCGCAACCTATGAAATAGCCAACTTCAAATAAGGTTCCATCTCATAGCAGAAGTTATTGTAATTAGTCTCTATGTGTTTGACTCTGTACAATTAAACTTCATTGCATTTCTATTAGTCAAGTCTACAAGGTTGTATAAAATTTGTGGATGACAAAATGAGAAAGTATTGGAGGAAGACTGGATCATAATTCAGAAAGAATTATTCTCTTAAATCCATCTAATCCTTCCTAAATTATGACCCAGTCCTCCAAAATTGGTAATACTTTCTGACTTTGTGTCAGCCACAAATTTTTTAATTGCACCCACCTCACTCTTGCACCAAGGTCACTAATTGAAATATTAGACAGGATTGCCCTCCAGACCAAACCTTGAGAAACAGTACTAGTAACCTCTCTCCAGTCTGGTAACTTTTTCTTCAGTATAATTCACTGAAGCTTCTACTTTAGCAAGCTTTTTATCCACCTCACAGTTTTTGAATTAATCCCCATTTTCTCATTCCTTAATAATAATTTCCCTTGGGGAACTACATCAAATACTTTGCTTAAATTTAGACAGATTAGGTTCATTGCATTACCCTTGTTTAAGAAGTCAGCTATCTTACCAAGATATCAAATTAGTTTTCTAAAACCTGCACTTGATGAAACTATATCACATGTTATTCCATTTACCTCTGAAACCTTGATTACTCTTTCATTCAAAACCTAGAGTTTTCCCATATCACTGAGGTCAAACGCATGAGTTTATGCACTGCTAAGATAATTTTTACTTTCAAGAATGTATTGTTTGTTATTCTCCACATTGTAATATCAGTGTACGTAGTGGGCAGAAGACGCTGTAACAAGGAATTAGCGATTTCAGGCAGAATCTAGGCAGAGATGTAACCACCGTCCTTGATTAGAGAGACCTCTACATTAGTATGAGTGACCGCTACATAACCCAAGCACATACCACAACATTAGTATGCACTGCCTTTAACAATACCACCTGTGTGTACTGCTTGTAAGAACCTGTTCCTATGGAGATGTGTGAGAGCATAACGCTCTCATTGAACTTTGATATACTGGAAAGTTCAGTACTGTAAAGGTAAAGGACTGATGGCTTGGTTCATTTGGAAGAACTGTCTAAAGATGTGAAGAACAGTGAGACTGGTGAACCTCGTCACAGATGGGATCCGTGCAGTTTGCCATGATCAACATGAAGGGTCTCGTCCAATGCTACAAACACCAGGGGGTTCTAGTATCAGAAGGGATGTACAATTGCAATCATCTTTCCTACTATTTTTGTTGTTTACACAGTGAATTAGTTAACCATCCATGAATGGCCATGCCTTTCTTACTGAGACGCAAAAGGACCCGGACCCCCCTTAGTACAAAACAGTATATGAAGGTTCCCACACTTTGAAAACAGTCATGCTACAGTAGCATAAAGCTGGAGTAACTGTATGGTGAATAGACTTCCGTGCTTTTACAAAAATCATCCTACAGTTTCTATCCACCCTCACAAAAATTTGCCTGCAGACATTCTGTAGAAAGACCGTGAAAATATTTGTAAGATCATTCAAATAGGCTTTTTACGAGTTATTTTTATACAATCATATATACTGCAGTAAAGTTTTATTATTCACATTGTTTTCTAATGAACAACAGGGTCCCACTTATTTTGAGTTTTTGAATACCATTACATTTTTTTTCCTTCAGTAATTTTTTTTTTTTACCTTTCTTCCAGCATATTTAACTGACACTACACATAGCTAGACATAACAGTTTTCTTAACAATGGAAATATGACTTTGCTGTAGGAAGCGCTCTGTGTTAAAGTGACTTGAAAGGAACATCCATCACCTCTTCCTCTGCTAAACTTAAAATGCAATCACTTTCTGGAGGCACTATAACGTCCAGAGCTACATGGGAAACTCTAACCACTATAAAACATATAATAAGTAGTTTCCATCCAGGAAAAATTCTACAAGCGCAGGCCAGAGCTTCTTTATGAACTACAGATTAAGAACAAGTCACCAAGAATAAAACAGATTTTGCCATAGCCTGCCTGAGCTCAAGAGCTCAACAGGTTATTGGTATTGATTTGTCATTCAAAAGAACACTACCCTAACTCTTTCAAGAGAACCTAACTCAGCACTACCATTTAAGTTGGGGTTAGAACCGTATAATGGCAGAGTTTGAGTTTCTATTCCTGTCGTTGTCAGCTTGAAGCATACAGACAGTTAAGTGAGGAGGAAGAGATATTTTTGAAAGATGGGAAGACTAGAATTACTTCTTGATTTAAGCCTATTCATTATTAACTGGCCTTTGATACACTTAAAGTGTAAAACTGAACCAATGACCAATTCAAAGCCAATGTGAATTGATAATGGTAGTATCTATCCTGGCCCAAAACCACTTGAGAAAAGACTGGAAGACACAATGTGGACCCAAGAGGATGAGTTAGTCCTAATGATATGTTAAATTCATCTGTACTCCCACTTGTAGTAAAAGTAATCAGAGACACCTTAATAAGGCCAGGCTTCCTTTCTATCTATATTTTCTTAAAGTTTTTCAGCACATATTTTTAAAAGCAAGCATCAGAATTGCCCTAACAAAACAAAAAATAACACGCTTCCTGCAAAGTTACTCAGAATGCCTTTCCTCACTTACATGATAACTATAATTTATGCATATATAACACCTAACATTGCACTCAGAAGATAAGAAATAGCCCTTGACAGCAATAAGAAATTTTTTCTGTTTTTCTCTTTTGTCCTTAAATAGATGTTGTGAAAATATTATACAAATCCAGGAAGATCACAGATCTCCTCCTCGTCTTTCCTAATGCTTGACGAGTGTAGAAAGCAACACGCATACAACACCAACTGTAGAAGACCACAACATACTTTCATTTCAAAGGAAAACTTAACTTTCAATTACTGTATTGCAAAAATAAAGATTATTCTCTTGTAGGAATAGAATTTACTCACTGCCAGACAGACATCAAAATAGTTAGGCCAGAGGTGGTGATACACACCATAATGAAGCAAAAGGCAGAATAAAGAGATCAGTTACAATAGGAAAAGACACATATTTCCCCAATTCTTTAGCCTCAAAACAGTGCAATGGGGTCCTTGAAGGCCAAAGAAATTCTATTGAGGAACCAGTGTGCATGAACTAGATAAGTAACATAGGATCTGTTCACCATAGTAGAGCCACAACTGCCTAAAGCCCCTGCCATAGCCATGCAGAATAACAAGTCCCACTCAAAAACATGTTCTCTTTTTTAATTTTCATTCAAGTCCATTCAGGCACAAGTATCTCCCTTGTCTCCTCGATGCACCTTCCAATACTGCATCAGCCTCAGCACTGTCTAGTTCTCCCCATCTATCCAAATATAATCTCTGCCTAAAAATTTGAAGAGTGACATGATTTGTGTTTGCTGTATAGTACGACTCAAGTCAAAGGTGGGCAGAGACAACAGTCATTGACACATAGCCAACAACATGTCATAAATTTGCTTTGAGTATCTGAACTTTTGAGTACTTTGGATCTGCAAAACAGGGTGGTAAAATCCTCTCTCAGTAATCTAGTGACAGTATTTTATGTCCTTGCACAGATATGCAAGACAGATCACTAAAACTCCAAAGATATTCCTTTCTTTGTACCTGGTATATCTTTGTCCCTGTATTTCTACCTGAATTCACCCCCAAAAGAGGGAAGGGAGGAGCTATAGATTGACAAAGCAGTATCTCATTGTTGCCACAGTCAGGTGGGTAGCAATGAAAAACTCTAAGACAGACAGAGAGCTAACATGGGCTCTGCCCTCCCCCAATAATACACCAGTTTTCCCAGCGAGCCAAAGGTCTGATAAGGTATGGGACAATGTCACAGGTCTGATTAAGCTTCCTCCTGATGACCCTGCAAAATACTGATGTTCTGAGTATTACAAGTTGAATTCTTAACTGTTAGGTTTACTTGGATTGGATTGACTACAGTATTGATTCTTTTCTTAACCTCTCCAACATCTTTTAGGCATGGGCTTTTTACCAGTTACACTTTCACAGCAAGAGGACTCATAGGCTACTTGCGCGAGGAGCCTACAGGCACTTACCAGTGTACACGTGAGAGGCATTCTTTACAGTCACATTTTTAAGACACAAAACAGTGGAAACTGACTTTTTTAAAGTTTAGAGCTGATCTCTTATTTGGTAAAAAAAAGGCACACACATGCATGAAAGAAAACCACAACTATACACATTTCTTCAGCTTGGCTTCCTCAATACTCTTGAGAACTCTTTGGGTTTAGACCTAAAGGTCAAATATGCTTGTACTCTAGATGCAGAAAGTGGGCAACTGCAGATGCATTATGTGACTGGAAAGGTCTCAGACATCTAGGGTGAGCAAATACAGGAGCTACAGACTGATTATCACTTCTTCCACTCAAGTCTTATTTTCTAGAAACCTTTTCCACTACTGCTCTGCACATGGATTCTTCAAAAAAAAAAAAAAAAAAAAAAAAAAATCAGTGTCCTTGTGCTTTCTCCATCTCTCTTTCTCCAATCATTTTTTCCTACTTTATTTGAATTCAGAGTGAAAGAATCGAAAATCCTACAGCTTCGTTGCCTTCAGGACTGCCTCCAGTGAAGGCATAGTTTCAAGTTGTGAGCCAATTGCCGAAATAGCTGTCCATTTCCATCCGTACATCCTTCCATACACATATTACCATCCGCAGCTTCCCATTTCCTTCCTTGTGCTGGTGATCACCCAACCACCAGACCTGAAGGGAAACAGAGCTACGCGTTTTCAATAGCTGTTTTAAGCATAATGTGACACTGTACCTGGTGACCTTCACACCTTCTTGTTTTCAATTACCTTTATTAACATCCAATGGGTTTTTTTTGTTCTGCCTCCAAAGAAATTACATTCCTTAAAATAGTAATTGCCTGAAAGGAAGCTAAAACAATAGATCTATCTAGTTTGCAGTTATTCTGTTGTTCTCTGCACACAAAAATGTAGCTGGATGCTGACAGGTTTAACAACCTATTCTTACACAAATATTTGTGTGACACTCTTCCGTCCCCTTAACACACTTAATATAAGGTGTGTTAAGACAGCTGTAAGGCACGAGGATACTAGTTCCTTTTAAATATATGTTCACATGAAGTGTAAATAGATTATTTCCTCAAAGAATTAATGTTAAATATGCTGCACCATTTGGAGGATTTAACAGCACTTTAATTTCCACCATCACTTCCTCATTTTTCACATGTCTAACTAACAAGGCTTAATCTATAACAATAACCTATTCAGGCTGTTAATATTATAACAAAAATCTTCCCGTATGGCTGTATCTGAACACAACAAAGGCAATACATCTCGTAGGTTCAAAGACAGGAAACTTTAAAGCAAGGCTTTTTTTTTTTTTTTTTCCTTTTTTTTTTTTTTTTAATTTGCAGTGCAGGTTCTGGTCACTTTTTATTTTATTTCTGTGGAAGTTATAAGTCTACTAACAATTTGCGAGTGTACATTATGAGCATGAGAACTCTCATACTACTATTTCATATAAACCCCCCAACTTTTATAATTAAACAAATAGAAATATTACAAAGCTTTTAAATGTTTTACCAGTGTATCTAGCATGTTCCATATTGGTTTGAATAAGTTGTGCTAGTACTGACTCAGCAAACATACACAGCAAAATTTGCAATCTGAGAGCACTCCCAAATTAAAACTTAATTGATTGCACTTCTGATTGGGGTGGTAGGGGAGGGGGAGAAGGCAGCATTCCTACCAAGAAGCATACTTATACCCATTAATTGCAAGAAGGATTGCTCCAGAAGCACCTGAAAACCAAACCTTTCCAGTAAAATAATGAGGAGTTTTGAACACAGTTATCTCCTCTCTAATGAGAACAGTTTGACCTTTATGAACACACCAGTCACAGATCCTTTACTCCTGTCTGACGTATTTCCAGTTAGAAAATCATGACATATGTGTACCCTGTAAAGTGATTTGATCAAAACAATGAAAAATGATCGTGCCTGGGAAGGTCTACAAATCCAAGTAGAGAGCGCCCTTCGCTTGTAAAGCCTCTGCAGCATTAAAACAGATTGCCTTTTTATTAACCGTTGTCTCAGGTCTCTACAATTAGAAAATCTGAAATAAGAAAATTATCCTTTTTGACCAGCTCACTAACATAAACTCCTATAGATCATCAAAAATAAATATTTTTCTACCTCTTTCATGCTGTAAATATACTGAAACAGACAGAAAATAGAATTTTTAACTGTAGCCCTCTGTATGATGCTGAGACAGGTTACCTGTGGCTCTACTCACTGGGCTCCCTCTCCTGGCCGATACAAGGTAGTTTCAACACTTCAATAACAAAAAGGGGTTTGGTTGACCTGAACATCAAGCTGCATTTCTGATATTCTTTCATTCATTCCCTCACATGAAATCCAAATTCCCTCATTCTGAAACTCCCTTATATCAAAACCAAGATAAATTTAAGCGATTATTCATGAAACAATTAGTCATTAAATAAATTCTCGACTTTTCTAGTTAACACACAAATAGCAGCGTTTGCAGAAGACTTTATTGTCATGGATGTCTAGCTGCACTTCATTTGTGCTTTTATTTAGATTTCTTCAAATGGGAAACAAGTGGGGATTTTTTTGAGGTGAGGGGAAAGGCCTGCGTGATAAAAAGACGAAATCCTGTACATTTTGGGGAGAATTCCAAGCCAAGCCAGAATGAAAAGTTGAAATACAAACTGCTGGACAGTGAAAGAGTCCCCTTTGGATCCTTAGAGCCACGAAGATTTGGGGCAGGACTCATCCTGCTATATTCCACACTCAGGGAATAGAGATGACACAGTAATCAAACAGCGATTCAAAGTCTCTCTCATTCACCCTTATTAAACGCAGCTATACGCAATTCAGTGATCTGTCCTGCCAACTTTTCATATTACCTTCACCCACTTCCATATTAAAAAAAAAACAAACACACAAAAAACAAAACAAAAAAAAAACCAAAAAAACCCAAAAAACAAACCACAATAAATTTTAGAGTGCACACAGGTTAATTTTCAAGTGTTATGCAGCAAAAATAGGTATTGTGAAATCACTGTTTTCCAGTTGACACAAGCCACCTATTTATGGGCTATCATTACTAGGCTCCTATTGCTGAATTACACTGTGTGATTTGGAGGATGGCATCCAGCAGTCCCATCTGGTCTTCAACTTTTTTCTGTCAGAGGAACCAGGAGTTATAGCAATCCTTGACAATTATCAAGAAAAACATGAGTTACTTAGTGATATAAAAATAAAGGCATCTATTTCTGGGTTTGTTATAGCTCCAGAGACTGTTTCATGGCTAAGTACCTTCATTTCCATTTCTAACTTGAGTACGTTTTCTGTGTCAAACCTCCCTTCTTGCACTGTCTCAGAGTATAAGAATTTTTCTGGCCCAGTTCTCAAAGAAAGGAAATTTCCACTGTGTTCTATAGGTGTTTGGGTTCTGGTAGGAATAGCAACAGGAATCCATTTCCCTGCCATAAGGAATAAGAATTTCATAGACAGCTCCAATGCAGTCCCTCAAATCTGGTGGGGACGAGGACTCTGACAGATTACTTTAGGCTACAGAATTTAAGCTCTTAAGAACTCCACCATCCTCCCCAGGCCTAGGCTTATTATATGAGTACCTGTTAGAGCTCAGCATTCCAGTCTCTCTGGCCATGTTTCTTATCTCATTATTATGTAATAGCATTAAATAATGAATAATATAACATTAAAACCTTATTTTTATATAACTAAAGAAAATCATACTAGCAAGAGAAAGACCAGCACACGTAATGATTAAAGGGAAAGACAGAGAGCAATGTAAGATTTCATGATGTGGGTGAAACATGGAATACAAAGATAATTCCTAACATAACCTAAAAGCAGATCTGAATCTGAGATACCAACCATCCATCACAGCAAAATAAACGTTCTTTCATTCCAACTGCCAGACCTTGTACAGCTCATATTTCTGCTTGTGGCACACACCCCTCTCCCTCTAGTGTTTTGCTAACCCAGCTAACCAGAAGGCCCGAGGAAGTATCCTATTCCTAGGGACCTGCTTCATTCAAAGTATTTCTGACACAACATAGTGAAAGGCAGCAAACGAATTCCTGATCTCACATTAAGTGGAACTCTGCTCTCCACCACCAGCTGTTCAGAGAGAAAAATTCTTCCTGGCATAGCACAGGTGGCACACACAAAGTGCAAGTTAAAGCTGGGGCTTCTACACAGCAAGGGTGGAAGACAGAGTAGTTGTCCTGGCCTAGTGACCTGTGGCCAGGAGAGTGATGAGGTGGGATGGAAGGACAGGCAAGAAGAGAGCCCCAGAGCAAGAGCGGGGAGCAGGGTGTGCAGCTACGGGGGCTGTAGACAACACACAAGTTCTAATTTGGAAGTGAGTTTCACTTCCGAACACATACCCTGTTTAAGTGAAATGCATTTAACCTTTTAAAATCTAAATGCTGTAGGTTTTGAATTAGCAGTATTTTAGTATCTGTAAGAGATGTGTACGTTAAACTATACAGCTTATTATTAATATTTATTATTCCCTTAAAAAAAGCAGAAGCTGTACAGATAGCTCTGTGCAGTCAATACTAATGAAAACCAATCATTATCCAAACAAATAGCTTCTGATTTCAGATGCATGGGGCCAACTTCACATAAGTGAGATTACACCAGATTCATTCTGACATCAGAAACATCAAAGATCAGATTTGCTGACATATACCAATGGTTTGAGCCACTGTGGCAACGCCAATCAACCATGAACCCCAATTAGCTCAGTGACTAGCAAGGACTCCGGCTCCTCCGTATCAAAGAGGAGCAAAGCTGCAACAATATTCTGCTGCCACTCAGATAACATGAACTTCCTCAACTGTATTATGGAACTGGAAACAACATGTAGCGAGTGTGATGTCTGCCACATTTTTTGTGTTTCATTTTTTGGAGTATAGCTGGAACATTTCTTGTATTTTCTAATGTGGGCTGTTCACTTTCATAGGCCACCTCATTATGTATTTGTGAGATTGTCTTGTTTGCTTCTTCTTTATCCCTTCTGTATCAGAAGGAATTTAGTCTCAGTGCACAGCTCTCAGGGGGACAGGGGTAGGCATACTGATGCGCGAGGAAATCAAGAAATACACATATTTTCAATATATGAGCATGGAAAATATCTTAACAAAGGTCCCAAAAGTCAAGCTGAATCTTAAACTCTTATGTGCAGAAGACAGATGTGAAGTCCTTCCTCCTTATGTGCAATGAGCAGTAATATTAGTTCCCACAGATCAGAATAGACCAAAGAGTATTACTTTCCACATTAGAGAAAGAACTGGTTCTAATACTACCTCCAAAATTTAGAATGGAGAACTGTCACTAACCATGATAATTTTCTTAGAATTAAATTAGGTACTTTTTACATCTACCTTTGCAGGAATCTAATATCTTTAAATATTCCTAGTATTTTAATTTCATCTAAGTTATTAGAAAGCACAGCTCAGCATATGACAGCCCTCCCTATATTTTGGGTTATTTCTCAGTTAGGATAATCTGAATGTTTTCAGTGAGAAATAACTTGAACAAAACATTAGGTTGTGAAGAAATCCTGAGCTAAAAATCCTGCAATAGACTTTAAGCATAATTAAACTTTGCCTCTTCATCTCCTGTAGCAGTTGTTTTACAAAGGTCCTTCGCAGTGTTTATCACAGCTGTTACAGCAGATTGCTGAGGGATGGCCTTTGAAATACCTTGCAAAAGCTTTAAGACCAAAGCGCACGATTTTCAGTTGAATCTAAGATCAGACAAAATGCCAGTACAGCACTGGGAACTCTGCTGTCTGCATTTTCCTTAACTCACCATCTGATCCCAGCTTGTCAAGCCAGTTGTCTTCATGCAGTTTTCATAACAGCCCAACATTCAGCAAGATGCAACAGTAAAACACAAATGGTAAAAAGAGGATATTTCCAATTGAAAATGACTGGATGCACAGGAAAGAGGTGGAAACAATTTCCATTTCCCTAAGTGATGCAGGTTGTTAAACTGTTTGGATACCTGCATTTGTAAACATCAGTGAGAATCTGGATGAATAAAGTAGGAAAATGAGCATATTCCAGCTTTCCAGATTCTGAGAGGAAAAATACCTTAATCAGCTCAAAAGGGAAGAAATAAATATATCTAAATCCCTTATGGCAGGACTGTGCCACTTAGGACAACTCTTTGGTATGGGAACAGGGACTTTTCCATGTCAGCTGCATATGAAGTTGTTAGCAGAACAGTCATGCACATTTATTAGAAGCACAACATACTATTTGCCTGTTGAAACTTGTGATACGGGGAGAAGTATGTTTGTAACTGTTGCGCAAGAAAGCTGCTGGTGACAGCAGATTTGGGAAGAAATGGTGAAAGACCACATACCAAATAAAAACCACAGTATCTGTAAGATTGAGCTTTCTCTATTTTCAGGGCAGATTAAACTTATCCTCTCGCTTTACCACCCTTTTCCATACTGTTACCATTGCACATACAGTAAGAGCAGCTCTGGCACTTAGACTGAACTGCATGCGTATCTATGTGAAATGTAAACCTATGACCAAAAGGTGGGATCGTTACTTTTGTCCTGCTCACTTGGGCAACAGTAGTTTTGCCTAACTTTTAATATCATATACTTGCACGTGCAAACACTCGAACTGGATCAGGGAGCAGCATGTAAATAACCCATATGGGGCTTTATCTTGGCATATGGAAGCATATCCATAATGGGCAAAGCCCTACAGAAGCTAACACAGCAACCCACAACAGGCAGGTTAGCTCTGTGCTTTTCTAGTGTGTGTTGAACTGGAGGCTAAATGCCATCTACAACAACCACCTCCTTACAAAGTAAATGCATTTTTTCAGACCTCTGTTTATCATTAATTGTCTTCTCTCTGAAGCAGATTATTATTCTGTTCTCCGTTGCGTGAAATCTAGCTTCTCCCCACTTCATATTTTCTTTAGTTATGGGCTTTTTCTAACAATTGTATGGATTTCTTGTTAGTGGTGCCAATGTTTCATTTAAAATGCTGCTAAAGAGATCTCTATTCTAAATGTATCAAAATCAAACTATACAGTACTTTCCATGCTGATCCAGTACGTGTATCTGAGGAGCAAATGATCACTCACTGGACCTTCTCTGGAAGTTGCACTACTGGCACAATTTCAATCCTAACAAGAATTTTACCGATGCATAATTTTAACAAACTTGGACATATATTCCATTCCAGACTCTTCAAAGAGGCATTCATAATGTTTGATTTATTTTTTTTGGTGGGTTTTCTTTCATTCTCACTTGCAGATACATGAACCAAATTACATTTTTTAGGCAATTCAGTCTGGTAGGCAGTATATAAAGCTGCAGAAGGGTACATGTGTAGAAAGTAGCTACCAATAAACTACAAACATTTGGTACAATTTCCTGCTAATTTTGATACCAGTTGCTTTAACTTTTCATAGCTTATCTCCTTTTTTTTTGTATTAATTTTAGGTATTGCACACTGCACAGCTTAGGGATGAGTACTGAATGATATAGACCAAGATTTCATTGCCTGTTATTACTGCTAAAAGGAATGACATGACCCGGTTATTCTTTATTATGTTACATACTTCACCTCTGTATCTGCTAGTCAAAAACTATTTTAACCCTTCTTTTAGCAAGACTGGGGCAGTCACATTTTAAAATAGTTGCATTATATTTTCTTACATTCCTTCTTGCTTCTAAGTCCATACTGCAATAGCCTTTTACAGATGGAATTAAAAAAAATAATCATTCTTGATGACTACTGCAAGTTCTAGATGAGTTGTTCAAAAATATTTATACTGTTTACTAAATAAATACTTTAGAGGAAAGCGTGGAAAAAAGCATTTCTTACTGATGCTGGTGGCATCAGAATGTCATCTTCACACGGAGAAGTCTGTTACTCAGTAGCCATGGGAGTTCTGCAGGACAAGGATGGCCCATTGCCCAGAGTGTTGGCCTGAGACTCAAATTGGGATTTCCATTATTTCACAAATTTCCTATTTTACCTTGGCCAACTTAAACATACCCAGGAATTCAAGTTATCCAGATGCTATAGATTACTTTGGGTTATCTACCTAAACAGTTTTAAGAATTTGTATCCATTTTTTCCTCTCTAAAATGCAGACAGTATATCCTTACCTGATATGGATGTTAAGTTAATAAACGTTTTAAAGATCATCAGTTCCTCTGTAACAAGTGCCAACGATTGATAGGAAGAAAAGTTACCTAGGTCTTCTGAAGCATCTCTTTTGAAGAATTTTTATTCTAACTTAAGGGCAAATTCATTTCTTGAATAAAGGAGTACCACTGTCATTAACCTCACTGAAGTGCAAGCCTTGGCAAAAATCCCCACCTTTCCTACTATTGCTTTGATTCAAATTATTCATGTTTGAAGAAAGCCAAATTAGTAGGAGATGTGAATTCAGTTCCATAAAGTAATTTCAGAGATAACGAGCACCTGCATCCTCACTGCAGAAAACTTTACAAGAGGAGCCCTTTATTGTCTAGCTCACAGTTCAGCATTACTAGGTATGGGCTCTGGAAACCCTGGAGAAGAATAAATTAAATGTTAACTGTGCTCCCTCTAACCTAGCCCTCCTTTAATATAATATGTTTCTAGGAATATCATATCCATAGGTGGTTGAAACGTTCTTGGCTTAAGATGCTTTATTTTAAATGTGAAAAGATTTAAATCAGGTATTACACTCCTTAGCTATTCATTCTTTTTTTTTTTCTCTGGGTATTTTGTTGGAGTTTAAGACTTCTTTTAAGTAAAGTCCATTATCTTTGTGAGATTACCAGGAATACTTTATCTTCTTCAATCCTGTTCACTTCACTGTGCCATTTCCTGCAAATTGCAAAGAAATGGAGTTGTTCTAAATATGGCACTGTTGAATTCACTCACTGCATTTCAATGTCGACATACATTAAAGTGCTGGGATTTCTTTTTCCTCCTCTTTACTACTCTTTTGCTCTGCTTTTCTTTCCCCTCTGAAAGAGGCCAGCCCTTTCTGTACTTGTTTGACTATCTGCATGGTATACATAAACAAAAATTAGAGGTTAGAGACACAAATGTTTTAACCTTTTTGCATATGCAAGTAATATTTCCTCCAAAGAGACACTGCTCCTCTCACGCATAATTGCAATTTTATTTTTAACTAGTTCTTTATTCAATGCCATGCTTTACCTTGAAGGTTCATAACTTTTATTTTACAAAGAAATCTGTCACCCTTTCCACTGGGGTTTACAGTATTAGATTCCAAAAGACTAACAGTCCTGCAGCTGACACCGAAGCTGTTCTCTTATGCAACTCCAAGGGCTCTGTGCTGGCATCACACTCTGCTATCGACAAATACTACTACCGGGAGGAACACAGGGCAACCGAAAACAAGAAGGAATGTAATATCAAATTTCAGCAGTACGTGAGGGGCACAGGCTTACCGTAGCTTCAACAAAAATCAAAATCTATTTGTCATACTCCTGAGTCTCAAACAAATGTTTGCAGAAAAGTCTGGATAAGACAGAAGAAAGATGAAGAGCTGTTTTAGTACATTCTTTTTTTCTCTTTCCCTATAATATTAGCAGCATCAGGAAATGACAGTACAGTAATGTTACATCACTCTACGTTACACAGTTACGCAGTCTTTGATCATGCAGGCATCTGGATCCAGACAGGCAGATGTGATCCTCATGTAAAAGGGTTGGTCACGTAGAACCAACAATAGGATTGAAGCTCTGCTACGGCAAAGATACTGCAGCCTAGAAAAGCTCAGGGGATGCTGGGACAAAAGGAATTGTTGCTTTTTTTTGTTTGTTTGTTTTTATTACAGATGTCTAAGGGGGAGAAAGAAGCAAGTTAACTAGTCTGCTCTGTACATTATAAATATTTTCAGCAGAATTTTTTTTTCTTTTTCTCTTCTCTCCTTTTCTAATCTAAGCAGCACTTAAAAAAATATCTTTTTTTAAATGGGCTGAATTTCCTTCTCCTACCACTAAAACAGGTCCTAGTTCACACAAGCCTTAGCTTATAATTTTGACAAACTAAGTACGCAAATCCTGATTTTCATGTCTGTCTTGCTACATTAAAAAAAACCCACATCACTATCATTGCATGTTTGGAGGAACTTTCTTATTATAAAGATTTCATAGATTAGCATAAGCAGTAGTTACAGGAAATAGTAAAACTGCTCAGGAAAGCAGGAGGAAAGTGAATCTGGAAAGAACAATACGCATGATGTGGACAAGCAAAAACCTAAAGCTAAGTGAAAAGACTTGGGCAAGTGGCAAGCAAAATGAGACTTGAGCTAAGGAGGAAGAATAGTAGCCCTTAGTCATTGGAGCCACTATGTTGGAATATTGCACTGTTTAAACAGGGAATACTGAGGTATCTTTTCAGACTGTCTTGGACTCCTAGAAACAAAGTTTTGTTCAGCAGCAGAACGCGAATAACCACCTTCCCCGAGACCCAAATAGGTAATAAAAAAACAATGCAAATTTCACTTTAAGTTGGAGAGTAGCAACTGGTCACATCTTCCTCTCCCCTCTAAATTGAGGTACCAAAGGTAGGGCCAACATGAGGCCACATTGTTCCCAAACATCTGAGCTACTTCAGGACCTCCCCCAGGCCTTAATGAATTTGAGAGTGGAACTGCATCTTTTCTTTTAGAGGACATGATAGAATATCCGTGAGAAAGCTTTTGGAACAATATCACACTCCTGAATGGCTTTTAATATAAGAGACAATCATTGCCTGAAGTGCAACTAGGCAGATGCAGACTTATTCTGAGGTTTATACCTGCAGCTACAAAAATATGAGCAAAAAAAAAAATCTCATGACATAAAGGAGCCCCTCCTTCACACCAAGATAGTTTCATATTCCAGACAGTTCTTACTGTACTCTGATCACATCATTAATCATAAAGCTCCCCTAGCTAACAAAATATCCTCTTCTTTGGGAAGAAGAAAACATTACTGAAAGGTCAACAGAAGTAACAGCATGAATCATAATAGCAGCCCATTACATCTGCTGTGGTATCAACAAGGTACTCGTAAAATGGCATTAGAAGTTGCTTGATCAATGACTGGAGCAGAAGAATAAATTGGCTCATCTGTGAAAGCCTAGCTGACTGGCAGCTATAGCAAATGCCTCGACTACAGGTGCTTGAAGTTCATCACTATTAATAGTGGGTTCCCACTTGGAGGCCTCAGTTACACAATCCCCAGTGGAACGAATGGTTAGCGACAAAGATATTTCTACTTACAGCTTTGTTACAATTGATGCTTTGGGGGTTAGGATTTAATGGCACATTATATGTTGAGGATTTGGACTGGTAATTTTAACTACACTCATTTGCTAAGTTTTTGTTAAAGTCTACTCCATTTGAGTTAACTTCAAGAAGTTATAACAAGATATTATCCTATTTCAGATTGCTGTCTTCAACAGTTAAGTGTGACTTAAGTATTTCATAACATGAAGAGAAAGATGATCACCAGCTTTTACACAATCACGGCATGTTCTCTTTGTGTTTTACTGCAGTAGAAGCTCCCACCTGCACTATCCGCTTGGCGATGCATTTAAATGTCTTATGCAGAAATGGCAAAATGTCATCCCACCACTTTTGCAAACTTTCCTTCTGTTCTTAGGTATCAAAGTCACTCAGCTAAGATAGTTTTTTGCACATATCCATATATATCATTCTGGTCTTAAGCATCTTTCACAAAACAACAATCATGTAGTGAGGGTCAGCACGTTTACAATACCCTAATGAATTACAGATTGCAGAAAGAAGTAGTAATTTTCGCATTCAAATTCTAGCAGAAATTCCTAAAAGAAAAGGTATCTCGGAAAGCAATGTATGGACAGTCTCCAATTCTGAACTTCTGCCTCTGAATTCCACTACTTTCACACAGATGAATTAACTTGCAGTTGTAATCTCATTAACCAAGAAATTCTTGCAATAGCTTACAAATAGTTACGTAATTTCTCTTTTTTCTTTTTGTTGAATATACCGATTTATACACATGAAGCCCTCCATCACACATTTCCTGTTTAATATACACAAAATGCCAGTAATAATTGAGTATCATCTCACATACTGTCCAGGTCTGTCTGGAAAATAAACTAACAGCAACCTGTTGGATCTCTAAGGAGAGATCTTAAAATTTTTATTGGAGCATGCAAATAACTATAATTACTTATGCTGCAAAAAAAGTTAGCACAAAGTATTTTTGAAAGTCACAGATCAGGAATACAATTTTTTTTTTATAAACCATTAAAATTATATATAGTAATATTTCAATTAAATATACCCATAATTACATCTAATGCAACTGAAAATAAAGTTCTCCTAAATGCCACTTGAAGTGATAGAGCCAGCCTGACAGACCTCTGTGTTGATTCAAGTGGCGCCTTTAAACATACTGCGATAAGTCTGCAGCTTGCTTAATGTTAATCAAAAATACGCACTAGGCCAATGACCCAATGCATTAGCCATGGCATATAATTGCAGTAAAATAATAAACAGCCACAGCCTGAATAACATTTATAGTTTGTTGACAATGCTTTTCCAGGCAAACTTAAAACGCTTTTTTCCCCCCTGAATAAAACTATACTATACTATCTATATTACTATAGATTTAGGTGAATGAACACTACTTAAAACCTCGTGCAGGTGACATTCATGAGATTTTCCTCGTCATTCAGCAATAATTTATTTGCTTTTTTCTTCATTTTATTCAACTAAATTGCTACACGAACAGTTGCCAGGACATTTGCGTTGTAACATTTACCTTCATGTGTGGTTCCCAAAAACATTATTTCTCCACAAAATGGAAAACTGAAAATTGGATAGATTATTTCTTGAGGGCAATGAAAATAATGTTGTTGACTGCTATTTTTCTAGGTTTGTACATATAACATGACTCTGAAGTTAGCTCCTTGGGAGGGTAAATGAAGTAAAGTAAGCCCATTCATCGTACAGCAGAAGCAGTAACTCATTTTAATCCCATGTTAATATAATTTTGCCCAGATTTTTTAGAAATAGACTGATTCTGTTACATCCTGGTGCAAATTATGCATCCTATGCACATTCTGAGCATGCCTTGATAACCACAGATTCCATTACGTGTTTAATAATTGACTATTCAATAGAGCATTGATGCATTTTTGTCTGGAACTAATTCACCTTTGTCTGTGTATCAGCATGAATGTACAGTGAATTACAGATATGCTCTTGAAATGTAAAGGCCATATGCTTTATTCATCTCAGGTTTTTTAAACTTCATATTCATGACAGACACTGCACAGAAATTAATATCCTAACTTGCATATGCTAGTACATATACAAAATGATTTATTAGAGTAGTGATTCATTGAAAAGCACCTTGAACCTTTATCTAGAAAAACAGCAACTCCTGTAATAGGCTTGACCTCAAAAATGGACTTACTCATTGCTGTATTTGCAGAGATATGTGTGACATGGCGTATTAACAAATAAAAACAGTGGTGAGAGCATTTAAAACATCAAGTTAAAAAACCCACAGAGAAAATTGCTGTTACTCATACACATGAATATCTCTGTGGCAGAAAAGTAAGTATAAGGAAGTCCCCGTTGTTCCATGCGGACCTGGTACCCCACCATTGCCAACTCAGGGGAAAAAACCAAGCAAATGTTTTTCATAAAATTCTTATTCACAAACATAGGAAGTTCCGTCTCACCAAAAAATAAGCATCTCCATCACCTCTGTTCTCTCCAAACAATCCTAAACAAAATCAATCAGCCTTGGCAGTTTCGAGCACAAACTCACTGATTTAGGTCGCACAACCCCACTGAATTCAGTTAGCATTAGCTGAGAACGAAAAATAGACTGAAGAAAACAATCTCTAAAGTTTTCAACAAATGACATTTAATCTCACGGAGAAAGAGCTGTAATTTTTCTCCATTGGGAAAAAATTATCGTTTAGCTATACAGTAACCAAACTACTTTTTCATCTTCAGAAGCTGCATGTCTAAAGGTGAAGCTGGTCTATAGTACGCCAGTCAAGCCAGCACCTTTAAGAGCGATAAATTCATGTAAAAATTATTCATGTCACTTCGCCATAACTGCACTATTGGACCAATGGTGCTTTTGAATTTTTTCTAACCATAACCAATGCCTAACGCTTCAGAAATAAAACAGTAATGCCCTACAGGAAGACATTGGTTGCTTTTATTCTGATCTGCAAAATCATAAGTGTTAAATTTATTCGCCAGTTATCCAGTTCTTATAAGACACCCCTCTTTCTCCCAACACAGTGACAGGCCAGTGAAATTCTATGGATGATTATGGACTATAGGAAGGCTTACAGATTTCACTTATTACAAATTTGGTTGTCTTGAGCTTCACCTTGGGTTGCTTCTGGTCACTGGGTAGAGAGAGATTAAGTAGTAATTAGTGAACCCTTCATCATTTTGATTCCATCAGTCAAATCTCCTGAAAGCTTGCTTCCATCTAATAATTTTATCTGTTACATTATCTTATATTATACACAGGCTGACACATATCATGTTAGAATATATGCTAAACAAATGATAATATTCAATTTGGCATTTTAAGATATTTCAGTTACAGAATGCGCTATTGCTTTATCATTATTATTAGCAAGTGTTTGTTGTCAGGTAACTACAGAAAATATTATAATTTCAAACATCTCTTGGCAAGCTTACCTTAATTCTTACTGTCTCCCCAGCCAGACATACTGATTCTCTGGTTTTAGCCTCCTAATGCGTTCACTTCAAATCATAACAGACTCTCTTCCCTTAACTTGCAATTAATAGTTTTCCCTCAAAGGGATTAAGGAATGCTATAGACCATAAAGTACCCCTTATTTTGCAAGATGACAAAGGGTACTGCAAACATTTTTATCCAGCAACGCAGCTGTATCTTGAGAGGCATTTTGTTAAACCAGATCACAGTTTTGCCCAAGCTGTGACAGAAACCACTATAATGATGACTCTCCAAAGTCCTTATGCAAGCGCAGAGCTTCAAAAGCCCCACTGAAAGGGCCACACTACCACAGCAACAACCCACGCTTGCAAGTTCAAGGTACGCACAACCTGATACTTCTGTTAAACTCTATTTTGGGGCTACCTACAGATATCTTGTGTGTTCAGTTGGATAACTGACCTTTTGCTGCTGCTGTCTGTTAAATAAGTGCTGTTTGTCACCCACCTGTGGTTGCTGATGAGCAAGGTAATTCCTTCACACATGTGAAAGGATTTAAACTCTTGTCAGCTGCAAACTATTGGTTCAGCTGTAGCAGTGGGGCCACTGCAAGTATCCTGTTATCTTAGAGGTCTAGATATATGTAGAGGGGAAAAAAAAAAACCCACCACTAAAAAGATCTAACCCAGGATTTTTAGGAGTCTACATTCACTGACTTCTAATACACTTGTGATGTCTAGATTTCATTTCCCTGATGACTGCTGATTTGACTACACAGCCATACAAGTGTTAAACAGCTTCATTCTTGATTGGATGCTTGTCTGTGATTGTGTCTATCTGTTACTGGTGGAGGCCCTCAACAGGAAAGTCAATTTAGCAATTTTCTGAAGCAAACAGTAACTTATAAGGTGTGGACTCAATTCACAGACCAGTTAAAGTGTTGGGAATCTCTCCAATCATTTTTCTAGTTGTTTGAAGTGGTCCTGTTATACTTAAGAATAATTTCTACTCTTTCACACCTTCCTTTGTTGAGAATAGCTTTGAGAAGTACCATTGATTCCCAGTGATTCATTGTAATTCATGTTTATTTAACAAGATGTGCTCTTTACCTATTTATATGGCTTTACAGCCCTGATATGTTGCCTATTTTGTTGGGACTGTAATTACAGACGCATGGGCAACAAAGATACTGCACATGAAGATCTTAATTACATAGCCTGTTTTTCCTTGATTTTTCTTCAGGACATCTAATATTAATTTACAATGAAGAAAGCTGTTTTTTTCCTGTTTGCACATAACTCTGTTAAATTGTCACTGCATTTAGCAAAACATTACCTAGGGAAAACGCTAGAAGGGAAAATGCTTTGAATTGAAGACTTTAGGAGATAATGCAGGTTCTGCATTGGCTGCAAAACTACTGACATTTCATCACATGAGGGATGCTGTTTCCTAAGTGGATACTTCACCTTTTAAAGGGCTTATTACAGGGTTGGCTATATGCTGTGTTATTACGCACAGATTTTGTCTTTCATCAACAACAATGGCAAGCAACAACACTGTTCTAAAGCTCTAGAGACACTTCAGTTGCTGATGGCTTCTAAGTAGTGAAAATAAACCAGCAGTTTCTCATTCCTGAGTTATTTTATGCTCCTCGTAGTTGGCTCTCTTGGTTCTCTGTATGCAGACTAAATTGTCAAATGCTCCACCCAGGACTAAAATATGTGGGAAAAGAAGATCGCTATCAAAACATTCATATCTTTAATGAAAAATAGACCAAGCCCTACTTATATGTAGTTTCCTGTCTCTTTATTAATATGCATATATTGTCCATTGAATGTTAGCACACCATAGTCTGCTACTCTATTTCGCAATAGTAACTAACAATGACAGTCATGCGAGATTTTATGGCTCTCCTGAAGGAAAAAATCTTGACACAGCAGTAATGAAAAGAAAAATAAAAACTCTTACGTCTGCTTTTCACAGAGCTTCATATAAAATATTCTTCTCTGCAAGGGTTTATTTCGCCAGTGATCTCTGCAGGAAGAACAGAGCTACAGATAAAGTTAGGCGCTGCCGTCAGATTCTGAATTGCCTGTGTACGGACAAGCCAATTAGTGACTAGCAATAAGTCATCAGGTGCAATTGAAAGGAATATGCAATCTGGCTTTCCCTTTCTCAAGAGGCACTTATCTTCTCATCTATTGCAGCTATAACTTGAAACTCCTCTGCAGTTGCCATCTGGCATGTAAGTGTGGAGCTGCGCCTAAATGAGAAACAATAAAGATGGATGAAAGCCTTGATGCTTTGTGCTGCACAATACTGCTTTGTAAAAGATCCTTTATATTAAATTATACTGAAATCAAGATTTTGAGCATTATATTTATGCCTCATCATATCATTTTAAAGTTTATATAAAACAGATTAAATAATCTTCTACCCCAGTCATTAAAAATTAGACTGGTGAAGGCTGAGAGAAATCCCCCAGCTGACAAAGATGACAAAAACCAAGAACAAGACTTATGTTATAAAAATGGGTAAAGTGTGATATTTACATCGCATTTTATTTTTACGCTTTAAAGTACAATATTGCATGTTTTGAAAAAGTGCACAAATATGAACAAATTTTTATTTTTTTTGTAAGTAAAACCATGTTGTGTATCAGTAGTCCTTGAGGAGGATGGCAGTACAAGGTCCGCAGGAAAGGCAGGCATCTGACTGACATTAAGGGGCTGCAGCTGCCCATGGCCTGAGTAACGCTTTCTGCTGCCTGCTGAAATTGTACAGCTTTCGAAGAGCATGAGCACCATCACCACGTCTGCACAGAGGGAATTACCTTGTGGGAAGAGTGACACTGCAATGCCTCCTCAAAACACAAAAACCACGCTACTGACCACTTTGTCAACAAAACTCCTGGTGTAATAACTGTAAGATCGGTTACGGGCAGGCAAAAACTCCCTCAATTTCCTCCTGAGATCAGTAGCAGAGGAGAAGAAAAGGAGGTCACGTGGGGAAAAACCCCTGTAACTATAGTTTGCTCTCAGAACACAGCAACAAACTTGAGCATTCCAGCAAACCCGCGTGGCTACGGCAACACGAATCGAAGCCTGGATTACCTCCATCACTTAGACTGGGGAAATGATGAGCCTTCACAGCAATTCCTCTCAGACAAGCAATAACGAAATCCACATATTATACTAATTTTTCTATGTTACACAACTCCATGTTATGGAGAAGCTACTGTAAAAATTACAGAGCTCCCTAAAAGACGACAGCTCTGTTTCACAACAAACCTTCAAGGTTTTGAAATTAGTCTTTGTTCTGCATTAAAAGAATACAAAATCCTCTCAGTATGTTTGTAGAATGGAATTGTGTCAGATATCCAATTTTATGAAAACCCATATACTTTCCAATATTAGACTTTTTTCTTTTCTCTCTGCCCTATCTGTGCAAGAGATCAGCAAGTACTATACAGTCAAAACTTTATCAGAACAAATATGCCACCATGACACATTTCAATTTTGACTAGTGCTATAATTTAACTAAAAATAATTTAATTAAAATTATTCCAATCATTACAGGACTGTTCCCTGCACTATAAAGAGAAGGAGACCTTATAGCAGCCTTCCAGTACCTGATGGGGCTACAGGAAAGCTGGGGAGGGACTCTATCAGGGAGCGTAGTGATAGGACAAGGGGTATCAGTTTTAAGCTGAAAGAGGGGAGATTTAGGTTGGACATCAGGAATAAATTCTTTACGGTGAGGGTGGTGAGGCACTGGAACAGGCTGCCCAGAGAAGCTGTGGCTGCCCCATCCCTGGAGGTGTTCAAGGCCAGGCTGGATGGGGCTTTGAGCAGCCTGGTCTAGTGGGAGGTGTCCCTGCCCACGGCAGGGGGGTTGGAACTAGATCATCTTTAAGGTCCCTTCCAACTGTAACCATTGCATGATTCTATGATTCTATATTAAAGTACCAGTATTTTTTGTATTGGTCCTTTCTGAATTTAAACAGAGCCATACCAGGAAAACAGGAATGGTTTCCTTTTGATAACAGGATTACTCCCACTTTCAGCTCAGCAGAACTATTAAATCTCAAACTGCTGATTATGTAGAGGCTTTAGGTATAGGAAAGTTATTTGACAAAAATAATGCCGTGGTTTCTGGTACAATTATTAAAAATACCTGCAGGTAAAACTCTGTAGCTTACAGAGAAAGAATACAGTAGCAGGATAACATCCATCAACAGATGATAACATCCATCAACAGATATCCCAAAGAATTTAAGAATGAAAAGCAAGGTGCCAAATACTTTTATAAAATCCACTTGACAGAAACACTGACAAGTTTCTTATATTAAAAAATTGATTTTTAAATGATCTTACAAAAATTGTCTCAGACTACATACACATTGTTGCTGTTACTTCTGGATACAACCCTGCACAATTTTTTTAAGAGTCACTGAATTACCAAACATAACCCTAATGTTGAGATTTTATCAACCAGTAATACCACTATCCTGGAAAGATAATATGGAATGCACCTGAAACATTATGCAAACAAAATGAGCTATTTTAATGTCACTACAATACAAAATACAAGCAAGTAAAATCAATGACCAAAAGGAAAAGACAAAACGAAGACAATGTCTACCACGATAGAACTGATATATATTGATAGAATTTTACAAACAGTGGAGGATTAAGGAGAGAGAGAGAGAGAAAAAAAAAAAACTCAAACAATTAAAAATGCACTCATGACAGACTCTCTAATAAAACAGAGAAAGAAATGAAGCAAACATTCCATTCTGTCCACCTGTGACAAAAAACTGCTTTGACTCTCATGATGCCTAAAACAAGCGAGAAATTTTTATTTATCTGCCTTTCAGTGTTTGTATTTTATATTCTAGCTAAGTCCTCCTTACAGACAAGTTAAAAAGTTTTATGACTGTTATCTGAGCCCTTTTAAGTTGGTGTGGTTTTTTTTTTTCCTTAGCTTTTAGATAAAGCTTTGTATTCTGCCCTGTCTCTACCCCTGCTCATTTATCTTCTGCAGCTTCAGAGGAATATAGCACACTGGAGCCTGCTTTGCTTTGTTTCTGTACTGCATTTTAGCCTTTTCATTTTTACTGCTTGCTTCACTAATAACGAGTTTACTACTGTTTGCCTTTAATTCTAATAGCAATCAAGCAACGGAATGCTTTTCATTTAACAAGAAGTTAACATTTTCTTGTCCACCTGTATTTGTAATATTTGTAATATTTGATTTAATGTTCAAACTAACTGCAGCATTAAGCAATTTAAAAATAAAGGCTTGTGTATTTACTGAGTGAACCGTGGATTAAGCTGAGTGAATGGTCTCCTTGTTGTCCAAGACTTTAAGCTAATGCTTTCCAATTCTGTTATGGAGGGTAAAGGTTAATGAACACTTCTCTCCTGTTTCTCTTCTCCATCTCCTCCCAATAGAATTTTGTTCAGATCTGAACTACACATCAGTAAAGGCCAGATGCCAAGAACTAAAAGATTATGCTGACTTGCCATGCTGCTGTTTTGGCAGATTTTACAATTACAAGGCCTAATTCTACAGCCTTGATGTGCATAACTTGTGTAAGACCCTGGGAGCTTCGTGTCTCAAGAACTGCAGCGAATGCCAAATTTTCATACAGCTACTGATTCATAGCATCTGGAACAACTTTGGCTTGGAATTTCGTACTCATAGTTTTACACCTTGACATGGGTATTCTAACGTGCTTTACTTCATAGTAATAGAAGAGTAAGAGAATAGCATTGCTGCTTCAAACTCACACTGGAACAAGTCCAGAATTAAACCCCATGAAAATAAGACTACTGTGATAAAGAGCAGAAGCTGGCCCAGCGATTGCCATTATCTCTAGGTAATTGTCAGAATGTTGCATGATTTTGTAGTGGTAACTTTTGTCTTAATTTAATTGCTGGAAGACAGGTTTTAATTAGTTCATCTTTCATAATCAACTTGGAACTTTCTGTGGTCGTTTGTTCTTCCCTTGCGGTGTGGCATCTCAGTGCTTCAGCTCTTGCACATTTTCTTGTCTGATAGTCATCTCTGCCCATACCATCTCTTTTACATCACTGCACTTCCAGGCACGATTTGCAATTTCATCTGCTTCAAGAGGACTCAATGGAGAACACAGTTTAGGATCAGATCTACTACTCCCTTTGTTTACCATTAGCAAATTATCCTAGATACAACTCAGTGCAAAAAGCATCTAACTTATTAAACAGTTTCCTAAAAACTCCAATGTGAAATGGAAAGCCTATGTTTAAAGGCAAGAAGCAAGAAATGCTTATTACCACAACTGATTCAGTTTACAACAAAAACGGTGAAGGACAGAACCTCAGCTGGCATAGAACAGTTCCCATTGAGATCAGCGGAGCCACATTAATTTTTGTCAACTCAGATGCTCACCCTTAGTGTTCAAGCTTGATGCAGAAGATTTAGTGTTTGGATTGGCTTTCTTTTTTTTGTAAATGAAGCACAATGTTTCCTTTTATAGGGAATCTTACTTATTCCCAAAACACATAGCAGTAATTCAAAATCTACAAAGAAGAGGTTTTAATTCTAGCTGCTCCTTTTCCGAATAAGCTTTATGTGTTTAGTATGCCTCGTCAGCAAAAATAAATGATCCATTATGCACTAGGACGTCAGCTTCATAAAGTTTTTTAAAATGGACTTTTCTCTCTCAAAAGGGAGTTGGGGGAATTATTGTTTCTATAATGTTGTAGAATCCTTTATAAGAAAGATTATTTATACATACACATTAGATAATTTTAAAACAGCCTATCTGGCTTTTCATCATTATACAATCCCATGGGATTTTAAAGCCTGAGCACCTATAGTCCAGGGTGCTTATATGGAAGAAATTGTTTGTGTAGTCTTTTTGTCCAACATTTTTCCTGTACTAACCAACAAAAAAAATAACTCCATCGCTAACAATAGCATTCCCCTAACATCTTAAATTATAAGTTGTATTCTAAAATAAAACTCCATGGGAACAGGGTAGGACCAGTGAAGAGCAAGGAAATGTCATGGAGAAATAGAGCCACACACAGGCAAACAATTTCAGCTCTGCCCACACTGCCGCTTTTATCATCCTAAAGTACCAGCTCCAGGGATCATCTGCTTGTGTGAGAAATTTAGCATCACGGAGGATGACCCAAAACCACACCTATATATGCTTAAAAGCAGAAGACATGATACTTTATATACTTATCTGGGTTATTTTTTTTTTTAAGCCTCTGCCTTGTCTGGGAAGTCTAAGTTGATTTCAGACTTTCTAAAGTTATGCCTAAAAAGCACATACCCTGCTCCCACTCACAAGCCAAAGACCTGAAAAACTATGCTGAAACTATCCCTTGGTCTTCGGCAAAGCCCATCAAAGGTCTGAAGTACAGTTCATGGCCTCCATGCAGCAGTAAAATTGTACCATTTGCATGTATATTTTTCACACAGTAAAGCTTAAAAATACAATCCACAATCCTATTTATTTTTTACCACAATGTCAGACAAGAGGAATACTTGTGCTTCCCATTAACGTTAGAAAAACAGGAGGTTTTGGGTAGATTCTAAAACTAACTGGTGACATTCTGACACTCAAGAAACTGGATTTTACATGCCTAAGAATTAAGGAGAATGAGCAAGTGACTTAACACTCTCTGGACTTCACGTTTTGCTCGGATCTATTTAACACACACTTTATGACATTTGAGTATTTTGCAAAATATTCAATAGCTGATGGGGAAGGTGGTGACCCTCCGAGGCTAGTCATCAAACAGAGAAAGCTGAGCTTCGTTATTCCAAGCCTCTGAGAAAGCCACAAGAACTCACAAACTCTTTTCGGTTGCAAATCGACCTCGCCGCCCTGAAGAAACAACCCTGCGGCCGCAGGGCCCGCCCTTAAAAAAACAAAAACAAAAACAAAAACAAAAACAAAAACAAAAACAAAAACAAAAACAAAAACAAAAACAGCAGGAAGCCAAAAGTTTGGAACGTCCCCTTCAGGTGAATAAAGGAGTTTAAACATCGAGTTCCCTGCCCTCTAACGAGAGGAGGACGCCTAACAGCGCTCGGTGAAGGGGAGGTCGCGATGTCGCAGCGTTGGCGGGGCAGGGGGCAGTGCGGAGCCAGCCCCGAGGGCGAGCGGGGCACTAGAGGGGGCAAGAGGGAGGCAGCCGCTGCAACCGCAGCTCTACGCCGGCCTGTCCCGCACGGGCCCGGCAGCGGCTGACCCGGCCCCGCCGCCGCCGGTAAGGCCGGAGGGAGGGGGGAGGTGAGGAGGCGCTGGCGGCGGCGGGAAGGAGCTGGCGGGGCAGCGGCTTGCCCGAACGGTGTCCAGGCGCGGGACCAGGCCGGGTAAGGCCCTCCTGCAGCCGCCGTGTCGCCGGCGCTCGGGCTTCGTCCCCGGGCCGGCAGCTGGGGCTGGCGGGGAGGCCGGAGCGCGGCGCGGGCGTTGCTGGGCCGGCGGCTCCGCGCTGCCTCCCCGCCGGGGCCTGAGCCTGGCGGCGGCCCGCAGGGCGAAGGCTGGGCCGGGGCTCCGCGGCTGTGCCGGCCTGCGTAGCCGGAGGGGAGGGACGGTGGGGCAGCCCGAGTGCCGAGCTGGGCCCCTGGCGAGGGGCGGGTGTCGGCCGGGTGCGCAGTGTCACCCCGCGGGGTGGCAGCTGGCCGGGGCGCTGCTGCCGGCCGTGGCAGCGGGGCCGGTCTGTCCCTGGACACCACTAAAAACATGTGGGCCTTCAGATTCAGGGGCTGGAGTCTGTCGTGCTCTCCACGTCAAATACATCTGTCCGGGATCGTATATACACGCCTACATATTTAAAATAGCAAATTAAAGCTTTTTCTTTTTTTTTCCCCCAGAACACCTACTCTAGCACCAGTGAGCGTTAAAGAAAACAAGAGGATATATGGCTACTTTTTTTTTTTTTTTTTTTTTTAAAATCTACCTGACTTCCATGGTGTAATTTATTCATCTTTCTCCTGCACTTTAAGAGGTTGTTTCCCTCCTTGTGCAACAGCTGTTGTTTGGTTTTATAAATGATCCCTGATGTTTGTTTTCTTTAAGCTTTGTAGCAATACAGGATGTGCCAGTAGTTCATTTTTCAGGCATTATTTGCTACTTAAGTCTAGTTAATGTTGTTTGATTCTAGCAATAAATTAGCTTCATGCCTTTAACTTCGGAAATGCAAATTGTAGAATTTAGCTTAGGTATGATAAGCTAATTAGCGTTCGGATGCTCTGAAAGACCCTTGAGAAGCCCAGAGATGTCTGAGGGGGGCAGTCAGGACGCAACAGGTGACAATCATATCAAAGGGGAATTTGAGCTAGTTGAGGTTCTGCCTTCTAAAATAAACTAATGAGACAAATTGGATTTTACTGCAGTCATGATTTCTAAGGTCTTAATTCATATGAAAAATTTCATCTGGCTCAGCAGATGAAATGGGCTGGGTGAAGCTGTTACCCCCCAGCCGTCTGCCCTGTCCATAGCGGGGCGATGTTGCCCTGAAGGAGAGCTGCCAGAAGGGCAAGAGCCACCTTCACAACTGTATTTTTTCCCCCATATTGTTGGTTTAGTGCAATGCACCTCTCGAAAAATGCTGTAGAAGCCTCTCAGCCCACGAAGCATTGTGTATTTTTCTTACCAATAACAAGAAGAAACTGAGAAATTAGCCATATAGGCTTACGAAGTGCGATGGAGATCTTCAAAACCCTAAGAAATGCCATGCTGTGTCAGACCAGTGGTCTGTCCAGCCCAGCCATCTCTCAGGCAATGGAGAAAGGAGATGAAATTTAGGGAAACTATCCTGGCCACTTGCTTCCCCCAGTATTCCCTGCCACCAGCCACAGCTGCTCCATTAGGGACAGAGCCTTCTTAATCAAGTTTTTAATTTTATTTTAATTCTTTGTTTGCTAGAAGACCTCTTCCATATAACTGTAGAGCCAGTGAGATGTTCTTTCCTAACTACCCAAACAGCATCAGGAGTTAGTTGCTGCTACCACAGTAGATAGCAAATAGTTATCCTTTTTTTGAAACAGAAAAGTAAGCAGTGGGATTATGGATGCTGATGTTTTAACTTTCGTCTTGTTGGCAGTTCTGGAAATCCTGCATTACCCTGTGGTTGCTGTAAATGATTATTTTGCATCTGAGTGTTCTGCAGTAGTACTTTCAGGGGTTTCATTGGTTTGCTGTCTTTTAAAGCCAGCTTTATAAGAACAGATTTTACTGATTAAAGATGCTATCTTTACCACTTAGATATCTACCATTTGTGTGCAAACTGTATTTCTGTTACTGGATTTGCCTTAGCTTCTGCTAAATGCATTTTGCTAATTGTAAGAAAATTGCAGAAGATGTTGAAAGAAGAAAAACCCCTCTGAATGACTTCTCAAAAGGAGTTCTTGAAGTTTTAGTAAGAGGTTTTTTTGACAGACAAGTTGGTACTTTAACTAAATCAGCAGTTTATTTGTTTAAAAATAGCCACCCTAGGTTGCAGTTCTGCACGTATCCTCTTTTTTCTAGAAATCAATATACCGTTCTTTGTGGATGACTGACTTGTACATGCAAATAGAAGGATGAGTATTAGTTATTTAGAATAGTTTATACAACTGTAGAAGAAGAAAAAGCTTATTCATTAGTGTGATAATGGGACAAGGAACAGGCCAGGATTTGAGTGTTAGATGTTGAGAGATCACCAGGGATTATTGGGTAAGCGATTATAAAGATCATACTGCAGTGAATACAAGAAGATGCCAGGAGCTGACTATATTCTCTTGACCTTGTCGAAATTGCTACAAAAAGGTGTAGGGTCTGCAGTTGTGTAATGCATGCTGAGATCCTGCATTACCCAGCGATCACTGAATGTGTGTAGTTTGTCAAGCTGGTCTTTTTTTACTTATTTCTGCGTAGTTCTGGCTTAGTGTAGTATCATTGGCTTTGTAACTAGATGAAACTGCTAGAGCTCTGTGTCTAAGCATTGCTGAATGTTTTATGGGCAGGTAGAATGAAATACCTTTTTTACAAAATGGGCATTATTCATCTGATCTTCTATCTTAAACAAAAGAACCTTATGCATTACTAAAGGCAATATTTGTTATGCTGTGGGCCATTTTCAAAGATGCATGTAAAAAAGCACAGATAATTTTTGTAAGGTTGTATAAGCTGCTGCTGTAGTGACGACTGCAACGAGCTTGAAGGTGATTAGGTTTGGGGGTTCCTTTGAAGCTGATTTAGAAACTGTGATGGGACTTCCATTTTCTGACTAAAAGCCTGGTGTAGGGATTGGAAGGGGCAAGTTCATACTTCTGATATGCTGAATCTGATAGAAGACTGCGTATCCTATCATATACTTTGTTAATGGCTTTCCAATGAAAGTCAAAAGAAATGAAATGCACCTGAGTCACTGGAATTTAACAATAATATGATCCATCATGTGGCCCTGAAAAAGCTATTTTAGAGGATTAGAGTGTCATATTAGACTATGTGTGATATTTATGTGCACCCTGTAAAATTCTTCTTGGCTGGGGTGAGTAACTTTCTGATGAACAAATAAAATATCACCCTAGATTACACATTTTTCATTTCTTCTCTCACCCAGATATTTATGTTATGTTCATTATGGAAGTGGAAGGTGGGGATATACAGGTAAATATTTGTCACTGTTGTGGAGGATTGATTTCAGTGACAGCACGTGCTGGGAACTTACTGACTGGAGTAACTTTTGTTATGGCAGTGACTCCCATTAGGAACAGCATTTGAAAATCTGATATCTGGTCATATTTTCAAGGGATGTTTGTGTACTGTGGTTTGCTATGATTTGGGTCAGCTACTAAAATGTACTTTTTATTTTCTGACTTTGAAAAGGTGTCTGGCAATCATAACATCCTTAACATTAACTGGTGTAACTCAACTAGGCTCAGTGCAGCAGCATGAATTTATGGGAGCTAATGATGTGGCCAAGAAGAAGAATGGATGTGGGCAGCTTTGAACTTGTTCAAATCTAAATTTCATCTAAATTAGTCTAGATTCACCCTCACAGGAGGAGATAACACTTTTATCCTGTGCTAGGATTCAGTTTATTTCTGCTCTTTGCAGAAATTTTACCTCAAGGGTGAGTCTGCCTCGTAGTGTGCACATATCAGTGTCTTGTCCTCCAGTTTACTAATTTAACAGCTCATGAATCAGACTGCACTGCTCAGCACTCCATTGTGCTTCTGATAATTAATCAGATATGGCTCTAATTACTGACTTTCAGCAGAACTTAACTGTGGTCATCTATAACGTCATCTATTATTGACATATTGTAGGAATATAGGCAATAGAAAAAGAACTTGTAGGAATTTTCTAATGAAAATTATAATGATTTTTCCATCATAAAACTTTTTTTTTTTTTTATAGCTTAAGCGTGGCCTCCTCATTTGAAGCTATCTGCCCTTGTATGTATAGCCATATGATGTACCATACTGTTGAAAGCTTCTAAACTGTGGACACGTCTGTGTAAGGTAACTGGCATTTCTAAGACACCTGCTTGGCCAAGGCTGTTGGTACGTGTGCCCAGGGCGGAGCCCACAGACTCAGAAGCGCTCACAGTTATTGCATGAAATGGGAACATACTGTAACTTGTCTCCTTCAAACCTTATTCTTTAAGTCTTAATCTCTTTCATCATTAAAAACAATACCTACAATGTAACAAAGCAGCAAACCCTACAGCCTCTGGTCAGAGCTGTGCTTTCTCTTACTTCCATTATTTATGAATTTGGAAAACGGACAGCAAAGATGACAAAAGATGTGTTCTCTTTTACTGATTAGAAGCACAACAAAAGGCAGTGTCTGTCATGTCAGGAGGAAAGCTGAACTAACAGGAGACATACTTGCAGAGTTTACTGACTTCTTCATGCAAAAATCAAAGATGGTTGTTTCTTTTTAAAACCAGAATTACATTTAAAAAATTAAGTCAATTATTATACTCTTAAAATAAACATACAAATCTTACTAGTACTGCTTGATTATAGTGATGTTACCTGACTTATTCCCAAGGTTTCCGTCAAATGCTTTTAAACTAGTTGAAAGAAGATGTGGTCTTGCTATCATAGGCAATTATTAAAAATATTAATTGCATCAAATCAAAAGATGCGTTTATAGCTCAATTGGCATCTGTGTGTCTTGCTTTAACGAACTTTCTTCACTAACACACTATAAGCATTTTCTTTAGAATTCTGAAATACAGTTTTTACTGTACACAGGGACTGTACATGCTAAAATACAGGGATTTTAGGTCCTTTGAATTTGATCCTTTGAGGTGCACACATAGACACGGTACTGATGCAGCAAACACTTGAATAGCAGAGCAGACTCCGCTAAAATACTACAGTTTTAAGTAAGGCAGCAGCAAATCACTTCAGTCATACAAAGAGTTCAGAGGTGCCGTAGTTATACCGGAGTGGGAAAGCTTCAGTGCAAATGTAACTTTTCAATGATTTTCTGCCCCTTCTCTCATGAAGCTGAGGATTTGAAACTGGTTTGCCGGGTAGTGAATACCTAATCAATATAAAATGTTACCATACAACTTAATAGTTCTGCTTCTTGAATTAAGAGTTTGGCAGTTGCAGTAAATGAAGAATTGTGGGAGCTTGTCTCTTTTAGCACCAACATCTAAAAATTACTGATTAGTACTAACAAGAGAGAGAGAGAGAGACTGCAAAAGAAAATGGCTGGTTTTTCCCCCCCCCAAAATTGATTTGTTAACAATACCCTTTTATAAACTCTATAAGAGAGTGCTGAGAAAATGATGTGAAACAAAGCACCTCTTCTTGGAAGTTTTGGTTGGCTTCCTTCTCTGGAGCCTGTGCTTAATCAGTGCCTGAATATACGGGGAAGGTACACAGTGTTGTTGGGGAGGACAGAAAAGGTCCTAAAGTTGCATGTGCATAACAATGCGTTGTTCCTTGCAACGCATATATTATGTTTATTAAAATAGGGGTGATGACAGTACTGGAATTTTTTCAAAATAAATACTGCCAATTTATATCTAGATTTTTCTCTTCCTTTCAGTTCCTTGTTAGGTATAACATTTTGATGCAAGAGTGATTTTAAGTACAGAAGTGATTTCTTTATAGAATTAATCGCCCTCAAAGGGTTGTTGAGGTGATCATTTAATGATTATGGAGCACTTGCATGTATGTAGCTTATACATAAAAGCAGTATTTTGTCACAGATGTAATAGGGAGAATTAGGGAGAAGAAGACATGAAGACGGTATCTACGGGTGCAGTCACTTCAGTTAAGGTGTGTGTGAAGCCAGGTCCAGCCCCTGAAATAGTTGAACATTAGTTCTGATTTCACAGTTACGGAAGCGGAAGCACAGAGGTGAGGACCTGAATTCTAGAAGGGCAGAGTAATTGTCATTTCTGCTGCTTGATAACATCATTACATTTCAGTACTCCTAGAAGTTGGGTACCAAGGAAATCCCTGAGAGAAAATTTACTTTCTTGGTTGCAGCTCTCTTTCAGATGTCACACTCTGCCCTTTCTTCCCCTCCCAACCGATGTGCATTGTGCATTTTTAATTCCCCTTTCCTGGTGGGGATCAAGATACATGTTTGACTTAATTGGGATTTCTTTTTACAGCCTTGCAACAAGACTGGATTAACATTGAATTATCCATGCACAACTTCTTCAGAAGTACTTCGTATTTTAGCTAGACTTGGGTGCGTCAATAGTCGAAAACACTTACATGTCTTCTGGGACACCATTAATGGAATATGCATTGTGTAGGGACAACTGCTAGGGACAAATTAATGACAGATTATTTATTTAACAAAGTATTTTATTGATGTTACACTTGAGTGACTTTTTGCAAACATATAGCAACTAATAGGTGCAAAATTGGTATTACTGTATTTAAATTCAAGCAGAAACTACTGCTTTTTTGGTCTGTAGGCCATTTGGCAAGAGAGAAAACTTACTGAAGTATTCTGGACCGGCTTAATGGCTTAGTTTTTATGGAACACATGAAATAGAAATTTATTCCCCTGGCACAACGTGCACACTCAGTTAATGCCTGGTAAGAGCAGAGTCATCTACTTGTATGTAGTTTGTATTCAGTTGGTGAAGCTAGTGAAAGACAGTCTGCTTCGTGTGTGTAGGTAAAATGCATACGACTTTGAATGTTTGTAGAAGCCTGTCATTGTAGGGACACTGCGACGCTGTAGCACTTAAAGGAAGTGTGACTGCCACTGCGTCACAGAAAGCGAAGGGGCTTTCTCCTCTGTGTAAAATTCTGTGTTTAAAGTTTTCTCCTCTGTTTGATTTCTCAAGAGACCTTAGCTGAAAAATCAGTTAACTCTCTTTTTTTTTCCTGTTATTTTGGGTGGTCTAATGATTTTAAATCTTAGTTAATTAATAACAGCCAAGATAGCGGCTGAATCAGAAAGTTTTGTTTGAAATCTTAAAAGTTGTACCATACCTGTTGAATAAATTTAGGATACACTATATAGGGGATAGTAGGAATAAAAATCCTGATGTTTTGATTTTTATTTACATATATAGATATTTTATATATATGGTATGTGTGTCAGGGGTATATATGTATAAAAACATCTTTTGAAATGCCTCTTTGCTACGTTTACTGTTAGTACATTCTTGGTTTGAATTTTTCCTATTTCTTTTTGTCTTTTTTTTTTGTTGTTGTTGTTTTGGTTTGGGTTGTGAGTTTCCATAAGCAGTACCGTCTGTTTATCATTAAGAATTACAGGTTGAAGGCTGTCCCTAGAGTCTCCAAGGTATAAATGAGTAAGAGCTGCAATCAGACCATCCAACACATCTGTTTCAGGTGAGAAACACTGAAGTCTATAGAATTAAAAGCTTCTTTTAAAAAACAAAAGAA
This sequence comes from Fratercula arctica, assembly GCA_947846985.1. Classification (NCBI taxonomy): domain Eukaryota; kingdom Metazoa; phylum Chordata; class Aves; order Charadriiformes; family Alcidae; genus Fratercula; species Fratercula arctica. The sequence goes on along the minus strand of CANTUZ010000006.1, from coordinate 29,111,758 downwards.
ATAATTCAGTTTATAACCTTTAAGACAGCAAAGAAAAGAAAAAAACAGGAAAGGAAATGTAAACTACACTTCATCAGAACAGGAGAGAGGATATCAGAGCCATCAACTAGCAGATGTAAGAGCTAGAGCTGCCGATGATAGATGATACATGTAATAGGGAAGAATGGGTATGTGTTTTTCCCCCTGAACACGTATTTGTTTGAGTGATACGGCTTGGCAATTGGGTAAAGTTACATGACCGTGTCATTGATTTTAAGTTGTCACATAAGATTGTAATAAGCCTGTTTGCAGTGCTGGATGCTGAGCAACATCATTGTAGTTATTACTGTAAAAAAATTCTGCTTCTAGGAAATTCTTAGTCTGGAATTAATTGATTTATCATTGAGAGTTCAGCATTGACTAATCTGTGGCAATAGAATATATCTAGCAAAAAGGTGGGACTATAGGAGACCACTGACATGTTCTAGCAATGATTTATTTTTCAGTTAATCATAGATACTAATGTTCTGCTACCTGTTTCAAGGCAAAAAGACCTTTCCCTATACAATGAAAATACATTTACAGAATTGCTGATATTGAACAGAAGAGCACCTTGAGTCTGATTTTTCAGAATAAAGAACCTGTGAAGTTTGGATACAATTTTCACGTATGAATTTTTTAGTGTCTCTACAGGGATAGTAAATCAGAGTGAGGAGTAAATGAACTGATAGAGTTGGCAGCTATAGAACATCAACTTGATATTGATTTGACCACTATTGTTAAATTTTTCTAAGTAACGAAAGGGAAAAAATATAAGGACTTGGCACAGTGAGAGGTATGCTCTGAGCTACAGTGCTTTGGTACACTGCAGATGGAGAATAGGATTTGACTAAGTGGAGCACAGAAGCCATACCAGATTTGGTCTATTAACTCAAGACTGGTTTCTAAAGTTTGGGATGCAAGTGTCTTCTGCAGGAAGACTTTTACACTTGATGGAGAGAGTTGGAGGCCAGGGGAAGGGAAGAGAATGTTTGATGTCTGTTGTATGGGTGTGAGCATTGTGGAGATTTCAAATCCTAGGAAAAAAAGAGGCCCATCTAAATATTGGATTCGCAGATACATATGTGGGACTGTGTTTTATCATGCTGGATATATCCTTGATCAGTTGTAAAAAGAGCTATGCAAATAAGTAGCTCCAGGCACAGTGGCTAATTTAAACTGATTTTCGCTGCATTTTTATTGAGGTGACTGACATTTTAATTAAATTATATAAGACTTGATTGTAAATGCACCTGCAAGGCTCCTAACAGCATTGCTCCCCACCCATTCACCCTATTCATAGCTTTTTAATGTCCCCGGTGTTTCCCTGTAACAGCTATAGTTTCTCCTCCCTGCTTTTCCCTGTCGTTGATCCACCATCGCTTTCTCTGCCATCCAACAAAGAAACTATACAGGCAGTTGCTGATAATCTGGCTAGAAGAATGTGCCGGCTGCTGGCTGGCCACTGCCTGCACACCTCTAAGGAAGTCAGACCTGTAGATTTGCGTGCTGCATATGGGATTTTGTCATATGTTCCAAAGGTCCATGGTAAGAACTTATTTTTTAAAAAAATAATCTGCTTTGTAGCAGGCCTACAGGTTCCAAAGTTATTAATACGGGGTTGACAGAAAGACAGAGCAAAACATTGTTTTCTGACAAAAGCATGTTAAAAATAAAAATAATAAAAAAAAAACATTAAAAAAAACATTAAAAAAATGTAAAAAATCTGACAGTTTTTAATAATGGCAATATGAATTCCTAGAAATACTTTCTAGATGACTCTGTATGTGGGGAAACAGAATTTGTTGGTGCTCTCCTAATAATATCAAAGAACACGTGTTTGTGAGCTAGTACTTCCTGTATGCTGTGGTGATGCAGAGGAGTGATCTGATATTTTACTAGTGTTCCAGGAATACACAGTTCTGAAAACAGCGCTCCTTTTAGTTTGAGGAACAATGGGTAAACTTCTCTTTGTCAAGTTTGTCTTATATTTTACTTTTTTTTTTTTTTCCCTTTAGGGTGGAGTTTTAATGTTTTGATGCCAGAATGAAGAGCAGGATCCCTCTCATTCTTCTAGCTTGTGGCTCCTTTAACCCCATCACAAACATGCATATGCGTTTATTTGAGCTGGCTAGAGACCACCTGCACCAAACAGGTCAGTAAGGTGTTGTTAGCATCACGCACACGGTGGTTTACTGCGAAAAGTAAGAAAGATTTTTAACAATTGCTATAGATAAACGGTCACTTTAGAACTGGCTTAATTTTAATTTTCTTTATTGACCATTCAATATGAGGTTTTCATGGCATATTCAGTGTAGAAAGTCTAGCATTACCTCTTCATTTGGCTCGGTACATAAGCAAGTATCATGAGTGTTCATGCAAATAAAATTAAGGTTTTATCAACAGTTTTAGGATTGTATTCATGGAACGGACTGAGCCTTGTGAAGGAGTATGCTTAAGAATTTTGAAACTGTGAGGAAACATTTTTGTTCAAATTTCATGTTTTTATGATATGTTGTGTTTTAATATGAAGAAGTATTACAGTTAGCAGTTTGACAGCTGGGTGAAACTGGAGAAAAGATGAAACCTTAATTATTCATTACCCGTCTTCACTAAGAGGTACAGGTTATCTCCCCTAGCAAAATAATTTCCTCATCAAGGAGATGAGAAAAGCTAGATGTCAGCAGGCTAGAAATTTTTGGCAACAAAGGAGAAGGGTGGGTAACATCAGGAACTTCAGCAAGAATCAGAAAAGCTACTGAGAAGCATTGAACTCTGAGCTTTATCAACTACTTAGTTGCTGAGACTTTTTTTTTTTTCCATCTGGCAGCTAAAATATACACATATATTTCTGGGAGAGGTTGGAAGAGAATCATGGTTTATTGGAACCTGACAGAGAAGTTCCTACAGAGGTGGCTCAGTAGGAACCTGAACAGAAAATAATAGTAAAAGTAATTTGTCTGTCAAATTGTGGGGAGGGGGGAGAGAATCTGGGAACCCACTGATAGCATTGTGCAGTAAAAGCAGCAACTGCATGCTCGCCGTGTCCTGTGAGAATACTTTGACTTTTATGAGGAAGAATTACACAACTGGCTCTGAGGGCTGCCTCTACAAGTCTCTATAGTCCTGCAACTCTAAAATAATTTTGTTGTTCCTGCAGAACTAGAAATAAAGGGTTAAAAAGGGATTTGAATTGGCTATTCTCACTGTAATTTTATAACTGCTTCTGCTGCCCAAGTGTGCAAGGAGTAGAAAGGTAATGTGAGACCAATTGGTAATTCTGTTTAAGACATATGTTATAGTCCAGTAACTTATTTCTTTATCTTGAAAGAAAGACTGAACTGAGAAATGATTCTGTCTGAATCAGAATTCATTGCCTGGTCTGCTCCAGGGTGTGTCTAACAAGACTCCACCCCTTACTCAGAGCAGTTTGCTTAAACAAGTCTAGTGAAAATCATATTAAAAATGAAATTTTGAAAGGCTGAAATGGAAGTTGTGCATTACATTGCACCTCTCTAACATCAGTGCTTAGTTCTGGATAGGTTGTGACTTGCCTTTTGACTTCTCAGTCTAATGTGTGGAGTCTTACTAGCATAAGTAATTCATGCATTAAAGAAGGGGACTTCATTTGTGTCTGGGTTGCCTACAGTGTCGTCATTGCACTGTCTGAATGCTTAGCCCAGGATGTCTGCAAAGCAAGAATCCTGTTAGCTTGTGGAAGCTTTACCCATCCCAAGTAGAGGTAACTTTGAAGTAACTTTAAGTAAAGGTGCCTGTGTTTATATGTATGGATACACAAATCTGTTCTATGGTCTTCCGCGCTACAGTGAAAACAGTTTCTCAAACAGAAGGGGTTGGCAACATGCTATAACAATGATTGATTCCGGATGCCTGTTTTATGGCAGAACATTCCCACCCAGGAAATTAGTTGGTCATTCTCTCGTGTTTTCGATCCTGTTTCCACTTCTGCAGTTACCCAGGGATGGAGAGGAGAAATTGGAGCTTATTTGCTGAGAAGAAGCACTAGTTGCAGACTGGGAGCTGAGAGTGAGGCTGGAGGACAGTGGGTTATACATGACTAAAGCTTGTTTGAAGTGAGGTAGTGGTCTGCTGTCTTCCCATTGTTCTCAGTAAGAACAATGCACTTCCGAGCTAACGTACACACTGAATGCCTGAAAAGGTAACTAGCATGAGCGAAGAATTAACTAACATGAGCGGTGATGTTTCTGAGTCTGTGAGAATGACTTTCTTCTGGTGCTACTTCAGTATTTCTGCTCGATCACAATTCGGGCAGAAACAATGAGTTGTGCAATAGCTTGGCTGGAGTTGACTTCACAGTTGGGTTTTACTGTTAGGAATGACCTGACTATCCCTGATATGCATCCTGTCTGACATCTCCAGTAATTCTGTCTGCCAGCTTTTTGCACATCACTTCAGTTTCAAATGCTGTCTAATCTTATTTTTCATACATCCCTATTTTAAGTCGGGAATTTTATTGAGTTTCTGATACTTTAAGCAGTATCTGCAGTTTCATTGCCACATGTCAAGTAATTCATCCTTTTTCTGTTAATATCAGTCGACAAATCTTGTCCTGCTGGCTTTTAAATACACCAGACATAACTACGTATGACTGAGTAACTCTAATGATTCTCTTTATCTGCATTTTGTCTCTAGTTATGTGAATTTGACTTTTTACACATCCTCACACATAGCTGTAATTTTGTCAGATTCAATCCTTGTTTTAAAATTCTTTCTTGAAACTTGCACTGACTGTGGCAAATGCCTTTCTAGTCTATCAGTACCTAATGCCAGATGCTTTTATTTCTCTTTGAGTGCATTTCTCATTTGACCATAAAGTCCAAAGAAATATAACTACAATCAATCTAAGATGTTTAAAACCTTGTTTCCCAAGTATTGCTGGTGGAGGATACTTACATCACCAAGTTCCCAGATAAGACCAAAAGGGATAGAGGGCAAAGCCAAGATGTTTCTATCTGTGACAAGGCAGATGCAAGGGGGAGGTTATAATGGTACAGTGAGTTACTACATTACGAAAACTTGGGAAATATGTGGCACAATGAATGGGTTGTGTCAGATGCAGTGCTGGGTGGCAGAGATGAGAAGTCCAAGGAGTAATTAGTCACTAACCTGCCTTGGGAATTCAGAAGTTTATGTTGTTCAAGGGTTGCCTCTGCTTAAAATGGACTGATACTTTAGGAATGGGATAGGAACAGATTGTAACAGCAGCAAGTCATCATAAATGCAGACTTCCGTTTGTTTTCCTGCAACAATTCTGATAACTGGTATTTGAAAACAACACAAACAACCTCGGTTTGATCCTGCTGTTTTGAGAGTGTGTATAGCGATACAGATACATGATTGGAATAGGGTCAGATCAGCAGTAGTTCCTCACTACATATACAACAAATATTGACAGACATTAGTTAAAATTAACTGAACTTAAAAAATGAAAAGAAAACAAATCTTTGACTTTTTTGTTCATTACAAGATTTACAGCAGTGTTTGCTTAAATAGAGCAGTACTTGGTAAATTGTACTAGGCTTTACCCTTGAAAGATGCATTCAGAATTAAAGCTATAGATGGCCCTTTGCAGAGGTGCAAATCGAAGTAGCAAAAGCATAAATCTTAAGACATCTCAATACATACCACATCCCTAAAGAAAACACTTCTGTCACATAAAACTCAGTTTTCTGAATACTGTTATCAGTGCATGCTGTTTAGGTCCTAACTTTTTTTCTGAATTTAAGGAATGCTTTTTCTAAGTGGAAGAAGTGTAGGCGTCTTTCTGTTCCACAGGTTTTGTTCTATTACTCTAAAACCCAGTGGAATAAGGGGTGGGCATCCCCTGCTTGCAGTGGTATTTGGGTTATGCCCTGTATTTGACTTTGGAATCCTAGTCATCTGTTTCATACCATCTCTGAAGAGACCCATTGCTTCCCAGCCACGTTACATGGCAAAAATCAGCTTGGATGAGAGAATTTCAGAATAAGGTGTCCTGTGAGTAGAGCTACAATATTTTATTATTCACATTGTTACTCTCAAGATAAAACCACTGTTTTATCCTTCCTTTCTGGAGGAAATACTCATTTTTGTAGCTGTCAAGATACTGCCTTTCCCTCTTTTTGTACAAATCCAGTGAACTCTAGAGAAGTGAAGTTGTATTTAGAGGTCTTGATACGAAATGTTTACTATAGATGTAATGTGGGGACATCAGTCAGCATTTATTTGAGGACTGATCATGTGCGTGTTCAGTTACTCAGCTGTTGGAGGAGTTCCTGAAGTCGCAATGTATTTGAGTGGCTGTCTGACTACAGAGGTAAATCTGCATCTTCAGGCCCTGTACTTCACTCAATGAGGTGGATGTGATTTATGTTTGTCTAGGTACTTGTATGGCATCTGTCACTACAATTTTTGCGCATCTCATCTAATTCAGTGAATGCATCTTTCAAGCACTCTGAAGTGGTGAAGGTGGTGTCATCCATCCTATGGAGAGCTATCCTGAAAGATTGTCCATTACTGCTCTGATGTATTTGTTGTTTATGTTGACAGTGCAATGATTGCTGAGTTGTTTACCCCTTTGATTTTCCTTCTGTTGAATTTCCTTCACAGAAGGTGACTGAACATGAAGTAAAAAAAGTCTTGCCTATTTTCCTTTTTCATGCTTGGCAATCTCTACATACATGTCGTGGGAGGTAAGCATAGAATGGTATCCTTTTGATATTTAATCTGAACAGAGATGTTAGATATCCCTCCCTCCACCCCAGTTAATTATAACCTATAAGTAAAATTAACATTTTTGTTTAAATGGAACAATGAAAAATCCTTGTATTTGTTTTCCTAGCATTAGTAGGCTGAGGGTTCTGGGAGGGTAACTGTTGATTTCTTGTGGGTTCAAGGGAAACCATTACTATTACTTCACTGCAGAATTTCATCATGTGATTTTAATGATGTATGTGTAGTCACACATAGAAGGCTGATACTAAAAAAAATAAATAAATCCAATTAACTAAGTATATTCATAAAAGCAAGTGTGCCAGTGGTTGTTTCAGTGAAGAAATGAAAACTCACATTAATGTAAGCTCTTGTTGCTTCTTAGATGGTCAGAACATGAGATTGTATTGTTACTATTTTCCAACATTATTCACTTCTGATAGCAAGTTTTACATCATTTTATGTTTTGAAATAGCTGCCACTTTCCTCACAAAGGGGGACTGACTCCTTGGCAAAGCGATTTTTTTGTTTTATTTATGTACTTGATGTTGTGTGTGTACTATGCAGTAAAATTTAAACTGTTCATCAGACTCATTTTGTTAAATCTTAGATGTGTAGGTAACATTATGCCCTTAGAACAGGCTTAGTGAAGCAGAGAAAATGCTTATTCCTGAAAAAGCCTTCCAAATCCCAAACCAAAAATTTCCAGTCCTGCGCCTTGCAGTGTTCACATTAATGCACTACTATGTAGAAGTTAGTCTCTTGTCCAGTGCTGAGAAGGAAATGGGGGCAGTCTCCAGGAAAAAAACATAAAGGCCGGGGAACTTTCTTGGGCTCACGCTTACAGACTTTGGATACATAGGACAGAACCTTAGAAAGGTGATGAGTTAAAAACTGTCATCTTCATTAAGGTGTGTGGGGTTTGCGGGGAGAATTTCTGGTGTTTGGATTTTTGGATTTGGTTTTTTTTTTTATGTTTGGGCTTTGGGTGGTTTTGGTTGGGTGTGGGGTTTTGTGTGTTTGGGGGTTTTTGGTTTGGTGGTTTTGGTTTGGGGTTTTTTTGGTATTTGGGTTTGGTTGTGTTTTTGGGAAGGGGTGTTGGTTTTTTGCATGTGGATGAGACCTAAATATTCTTTAAACTAATGTCCATATCTGCAGGAAGGGAAATTTTGCATATTTGAGTTGGTATCACATTTAATTGATGTCATAGGAGCTACCAGCAAGTCTGACGTGTGGGTTTGTTTTTTTTTTTTCTATTATAGAGTATAAGTTGGGTCAACTGAATGCTGAATGATAGGGAGTTTCACTGTAACCTAGAGATGAGATTGGCATTTGTCTGTAATACTTCTGTGTAAGCCTACATCAGTGAAACTTTTAAAGCTTTGGAGTCTCAAAAGGAAGGTACCAAACTACATTAAAATAAGTGTGTTGGCTCATCTACTGTTTCCAGTCATACAAAACCATAAAATCTTCCACATAGTAAATTTAGCATGAAACATGCATCTTTTGATCCTGTCATTACTTATGACTAATGCACATTGGTACTGCCTACTGCCTTTTTATAGTGATGTGCTGTAAATCTAAACTCTTATCTAGAAGATACTACTTGGGATAGTTACTTTGGTGTAAAGAATCGAGCTGGATAAATGCATGTGCCTAATTCTCAGTTCTCATAGAAATGCAAAAGATGCATATGTGTTGTAGGCACTGTTCAGCAAGGAGTAAAGTTTCTGGAAACTTTGTTTATGCTAAACAAGTACTATTTATGCAGTTCTAGGCCAGACCAGAGACTGAAATCTTTACAACTCACGGATATGGCAGAGTTGCAGTCATTCTTGACTAGCATGATCTCACACAATTTTAATTTTTACATTTAATATACGCTTTTAAAATATAAGGGAACAATTTATATCTGTAGAAACTGAAAAGAAAGGAATTGAAATGTGAAAAATAAAATTATTGTGTAAGAAAAACCTTATTAAAAGGTGTCCTGGTTTCAGCTGGGAAAGAGTTAATTTTCTTTCTAGTGATTGCTGTGAAAGGGATGTCAATAATATATATTTTTTTAGTTGTTGCTAAGCAATGTTTATGCTTTTCAAGGACTCTTTTCAGCTTCCCATAGAAGCTGAGAAGGAGCATAGACAAAACAACGGAATGGCCAGTGGAATGTTCCGTACTGTAGACGTCATGCTCAGTATATACATGGGGTCAGCCAGGGGGGAGGGTCCACAATCCCTGCTCTGGACGGTGCCAATTCACTGGGCACTGAGAGTGACTTGTGTTATTACTATCGTTGCTATTTTCCTTTTCTGGTATTGTTTCTATTAAATTGTCTTTATCTCAACCCATGAGTTTTTTTCCTTTCCCTTTCCCCTCCTTTTCTCCCTCTTCTCCCTGCCCTTCTAGGGGAAGGGGGAGAACTGCTCGAGCAGCTGCATGGTCCTGGCTGCTGGCTGGGGCTAAAACACGACATAAGGGTAACATATTAATGAATTAAAACTGTAATTTCTTTCTGTTTAAATGAGAATTTGTTATAGCATTATATAGTATCAAAGTACCAGAGAATAATTTTTTGTTCATAAGTCAAGTGAAATTATTTCCAATTTCAGATCAAGAGATGGACTTAAATATATACATATCTTTGCATGTTTCTGGAAAATTTTATCTTGCTCTATTGACCAGTTTGCTTATAATGAGAATGTTTTAAAATAGAGGATAATTTGGACTGACGTTTTAACAGGAGACAGGCCTGTAAACCTCATTGAATCTTAATGCTATTTTTTGAAGTCCAACTTGCTTAAGTTCTTTTGAAAATTTTGCCTTATTACATCAAAATAAATGTGACATCACTAAATTCTCATTTTAGAATATTAAATTGTCATGTGCCAGTATGAGAAATCATGAGCTCGTGGGTATAATTTTTACTACAAAGCGGTAGAGGGAACTTGCTGCATTTAAGTTGCTTTGTTGAAACAATTGAATTAGAAAAAAGGAAGAGGATTTTTTCCCCCTTCCGTATCACATTTGTCATAGTTGTTTAAAATGCATGTGTTACATTAGAAATCATTTTGTTTCATTTCTGTTTCTTTGAAACGCCCTTTCTCTCTCCGTTTCTTGAGAGATGGAGCTCATATCAGTCCTTTATTTTCCTGTTGATTTATTAAAATGAGAGCTACATGTTAATTTCCTTTTTTGAGGCCAGAACTGCAAATTCTAACAAAAAGAGCTTGTTGTGTTAATGATTACATCGTGTCACAGGAGTAGAAAAATATGGGCATATTTTCAAATTTAATTAACATGATTGGCCAGATAGAAGGGGTCCTTAGTGGCTGCTGAGCTGATGTTTGGACCATAGTGCTGTAAGTCATTTTAGACTCCGTTAGCCCCATGTTTGTTCTTGAATCTTCTGATTTGTCTGAATCGCATTAATCACAGCTGCAGTAATAAGCTATAATTCTTGCTTTAAAACAATGAAAAGGCACAATGATTTTGATAAATAACAAGCATCAAATGCTTAAGAAAAAAACAGTGGTCAGTTAAGTCATCCATTGCTCCGGCTATATAAAAGCTGTACTTATTGGAATATAAAACTTAATTATAGCAATTTTGACAGTTTGCACCATAAATTACAAATATCTCTACTTGATTGAAAATTGTATATTCTTCTAGCTTTCCTTTTTGAATCATCTAATAGGGTAAACATAGTAATTGTGAGCAGTTCCCAGAGGAACAAGAAGGGAGCTTTCTAATTTTTTTAATTGCTGTTTCTGTATTAAAAATAATACCTAGATCAGGTTGTTCATAGCCTCTTATAACTTTGAAGTTAACCATGCTTTGAAGAGGTTGGACTAGATGAGCTCCCCAGGTCCCGTCCACCCTAAATTTTCAAAATCCTGTGAAGATTACTTATTTTTCTTTTTTTCTTTTCTTTTTTTCAAAAGGAAGGTATCAGGTGATTGAAGGCATAATGTCTCCTGTTAATGACGACTACGGAAAGAAAGGCTTGGTTTCAGCAAGGCACCGGATAGCAATGGCTAAACTAGCACTGGAGACATCTGACTGGATTCGAGTTGATCCATGGGAGAGTGAGCAGGAGACATGGACAGAGACAGTAAAAGTATTAAGGTAATTACTTTTTTTTTTTTTTCCTCTCTTTATGAAGTTACTGATTGCCAAAATTCTGTCAGGCTACCAGACCAATGCACAGAACTTGCTCCTGTAAAACACCCAAGCAAAGCAGAACATGTCTGTTTATGGCATCATCTGCTGTGAGATAAAATATGAATAATGAAAATTCGTATCACTTTCTTTCAGAAAGACTGCGTAGTCAGTATTCCCCATCTGGAGTCTTCTCTTTCCTAGTGCAAAGCACATAGGCTTTCCCCAGACCTTTGCAATACTCCACAGTACTGCATTTATGCCATGTAAGTAGTTAGCTGCGTGTGGAAAGCCTCTGCCAAAAAAGGGCCTTAAAAAATTGTAGTCACTGAAAGAGTTCTGCAGCGAAGTTCTTGACTCTCATGTTAATCTCTTGTTTTTAAGTCTCTAAGCAGGTAATACAGAGATCTTAATCAGAAAGTAAGAGGTTTTACAAACAAACCTATTCTTCAAGAGCATCCCTATTCCAGATTAGCTGTGTTGGCATTGTTATGCCTGCAGGTTTATCTATTCACACATCCTTGAAAAATTTTCGTATTAACTTAAATGGCAAGTTAAACACAAGCCTGTGACTGCTGATGTTTTCTTCAAAATCAGTGATTTTGTTGTGGTTTTGTGCTGGAAGGAAAAATAAAACAATTTGTCCAAAACCTGTTACCTTGATGTAAGGACCTTGAAATGTGCCTTTTTCCCATATGGTTAGTTGTGGTAATAAATGCATTATCGGTCAAGGTATGAAAATATAAACTTCTTGTGCTAGCCACTTTTTGGAAACATACATGTTACAGAAGTCAATACATATTGTTAGAGTGAAAGACTTGACGGATGTCTTTCAAGAAAGAAAATGTGCTGTTAGAACTATCAATGATTCTTCATTTCTATCAACATTTTCTAGGTTGCTTTCTGACTGGAAACAGTTGTTTGTATAGCTTAAGGCTCTAAAATGTGCCTTCCAACAACTGCCCAGAAAGCTCTTACGGCTCTATGTGAAAGCAATTAAAAACCAGACCTGCTACTTTACAAAAGCATACATAAGAATACTCTACAGACTTACAAAGCAACTAGTCCAGCCGTTTAGTTCTTCTTCTGTTTGCTTCGCTGAGTGAATGCAGGCATCCAGTTGCTTCTTTTGCCCCTTCCCTCCAGCCAGCAGAATCGAGTCAAGGCAGGAGGAAGATTAGGCAACGCTACCCTGTCTCTGCAGAACGCTTCTCTGTTCTTTTCCCTAATCACAATTGTATATTCCAGTGTGAGAAATCAGCAAAAGGTCTGTCCTGCAGTATTGGTTGGGTACAGGATTTTTTTCCTAAATTTCAGTTTTGTAAAACTATTTTCCTCCAGAGAAGCAGCCATAAATCTTACAGATCAGGTGATGTTACTTACAAAGGCTTTGATCTTACACAGCTCCAACTGAAGTCAGTACTACTTGCAAGAATGTGTTTGTAAATTGTAAATCCACTTCAGAGTCCTTTAGGATAAGAAGTACAGTAAATAAAACCTGTATGTTTAATTTTCTGCTCAGGTGAAGTAGTTTCAACGTGATATGAACAGCCAGACTTCCTGTCTGCCTAGAAAGCGAACCTCTAGTTTTATAAATAAATTCACAAAATGTTAAAATGGATGACTGTTACGGAGAGAAATCAGCTTAAATATCTTTTTTCCCAAATGATGACCTATATTAATGAGCTGAACCAGTGCCATAATCTAATGTTGAACCCTGTCCCTTGAATGGGGAAGCAACGATGGAGTAGCACGTGTTGGTATTTTGGCTTTATATTGTATTTTAACTGTCACAGTGAATATTAAAAAAAGATGTAGCTTCAGGGCTAGATCCTTACCACATATAAATAGGCAATGGTTTATTGTGGAGTTGTGCTTCTTCACAAGTGTTGAAGGTTAATCCATAGATTCTTGGTCAAAGAACCAGGAACCAGCTGCTGCCTTCATAGAATCATAGAATCATTAGGGTTGGAAGGGACCTTAAAGATCATCTAGTTCCAACCCCCCTGCCATGGGCAAGGACACTTCCCACTAGATCAGGTTGCTCAGAGCCCCATCCAGCCTGGCCTTAAAAACTTCCAGGGATGGGGCTTCCACGACCTCTTTGGGCAACCTGGTCAGGTAGGAAACTTTAGGACCAATAGAAAGAGATTTTGCTATTGCAAGGCAAAGGCAAAAAACATTTTTGTACCCAAATGTCTCTTCTTATCAATATTTTGAATTGTACACTTGACTACAGTAGAACACTGTGTCCTGAGACACATGAATGGCCTTTTCCTACAGTACTTGTTTTACCTGAGTGAGACAAAAATGTCATATTTCATCAAAATATGAGGATTTTGCAGAAGCTCCCAAATAGTTATGACATAAAAGAATATTAAGTGGCAAAACTCATATCCCCCTTGTGGTGGTGCTGTTAGTTGCCTGTTACATTGAGTATGGAAATTTTGGAGACTATCCCAAGGCCTTTTTGAGACGAGGAGGGAACATGATAGAGCTATTTGCCACTTAGCTGCTCTTCCTGAATATTCTTCCTAGACAAGAAAACAGTATTGTCAGTAACGAAAGAACTACATTCATTCCTCTTGTAATGTAGATTTGATTGTGGTGCAGATATACTATGAATTAATTTAGAATTGGCAATGATCTATCTTACCCAACTTTCGATGAATTGTGCTTGTGATTTAATTATATAGTTATTCAAAGCTCCATACACAGTTCAGAAAATGCTTGATAAAGTGACAGACTGGTTTGTCCTTTTTGGTGTATCTTTAAAATAACTTAACCCTCCCTGACCCAGTACTTGAAACACCTACTGACCAGACCTTTTGGCAGTTAAGATTTTACAGTACTTGTAACATTAGTCCTGCAGTCAGCTTTTTGCCAAGAGTTCTTATTTTTGAATCGTGGCCCAAGAATGTCAGCCCAGGATACAAAGTTAGTGTACTTGACTATACTCAGCCTGTTTACAGCAACGCAGGATTACAATTAGAAATGTAGGAAGGCACAGGCCAAGCTACTGCTACCTACCCTCTACTACCATATGTCCCTCACCTCTTGTTTATCCATTTTATTTAGCTGAGCATCTAAAATTACTGGAGATAGTTATGCAGCCTGTCTAGGTGTAGGTTCTTGACACTTGTGCAACTTATTCCTGGGGCTAGAAGTATTTGCATGATCTGAAGAGTTACATTTAAATCACTAAATTATAATTTCATTCCTTAAGCCAGACATTCAAAGGGTTGTCTATGTTTTTGTACATGTACTGAATTTGGACTGTACCTTGTAACTCATAATCTTTGCTTTGATACAGTATATAAGACCTGATGGTCACTTTGGCTATATATGTAGTAGACGGAGATGGAACACTGACTTGAGTCTGTGTCTATGTGTTCTGTTTAACCTGAAATGATTTTGGCTCATGTCAATATGAGCAATGCTGAAGCATGGCCCAGGATGGTGCAAGTCAGGGACTATTCTAAACAGCCAAGGCCATGCTGGTTTGGAAGTGAGGGAGTTTAGGTGTTTGAATGTAAGATTGGCACTTGGCCTCATGATCAAAGAAGGGGCTGCTACTATGAAGTAATAGTACCAGTATTGCAGTGGGGCACCAGTGATCAGGAGCAGCAAAACAATAACGTAATACAAACCTGGAAAAACTGACAAAAGGATCCTTGCCTAACTTCATGGATCTGAACTCAGTAAAAGTAGAAGCATAGCAGATAATCAAAAAGCTTATGGGAATTGTATATTTTGAGTTTCTCAGGACTGTGTTTCTTTTCATTAAAATGAAAGGGAAAACCAGAAGGTGAAAACTCAGGGAACATGTTCTAGTGGAGAAGAGGATGAGAGAGAACAAGAAAGTCTACTCCTGAAAACTGAGTACACATTATAGAAACATCATCATGAGGGGTTGTTTTTAATAAAGAGATTAAATCTAGTGATTGAAGCGTGACTTAATTCTGTTTCAAGCAAAAACCTCCACAATGTTTTAAATATAATATTGCTACCAAAATTGCCATAACGGTGGAATTTAAAAAAGGAATTGAAAACCAGAATGCCATTACAGAAATTGCTTTTGAATTCTGCAAAATGTTAACTACGTTGATACTAGTCTCACGGTAGAATGAATATGCTAAATTCTTAACAAATTGTATTCAAATCCAAAGTGCATAAAAACAGACTGTGTTCTAGAATCCGAAAGTGCCAGGTAATCGCTTTGTGCATCTCTGAGAGGATTACCTCACACAGAAGCCTTTATTTTAAATGCAGGCACCATTACAATGAATCACTCAGATTGCTCCAGTCCAGGAAGGAATTCATGAAAAACAAATGGCCCATAGAAAGATCTACAGAGGATTCCCTTTCTTACCACAACTCAGGTTGGTTCATAACTGTAAACGCAACTCTTTGTTTATCATTAAAAACAATACAGCTTTACCAGACCAGACTAATTGATGAAGAAGTTGAACATAGTAACTGGTAAGTTTTGAGGGTTGGAGCTGCCTGCCAAAAAACAAGCTGTGCCAAATGCCAGCATGACTGCTGGTGCAGATATTTTGTAGTAACTCCCACATAGACAGGAGACTTTTTTTGGAGTTATATTCTTTCTTGATTTTATAAGCGTCTCCTTAGCTGTGTCAGAGATGTATGTTGTGGCCCTGCTGGTTTTGCAAAGGATAGAATATATGAATAAAAACTATCAAAAAGTATAGGGGTTACTTAGAATTGTAATTCTAGTGTTAGACAATGGACGAAGTATATGGATACCGCACCACAATGCCTATGCATTGGTGTTTACTGCGTTTCTGGACAGAAAAGTTTCTGTTGACATTAGAAGTATGGCAGGTTTTAGAAACACTGTCAGTTTTGGATTTCCTATTTTATCATATTCCCTAGCCCTACGACTTGCTAGTGTGACACTAGATTTTTGATACATTACATTTTTCCTGTAGTATTGCAGCACTTCTTGAACATGAATAAATACATTTAAGTTGTTCATGGTTATACAGAAGTTTCCAAAAGATGAGTTGTCGTAGATGGTAGAGGGAAAAAAAATCTCAAGGCATTTGGACTGCAGTGGAATCTTGTGTTTATGGGGTTAATGATTGTTGGCAAGTGACATTGCAACACTAAGGAAAATTAGTGTGAAAGTAGTAAAGACTATTTTAATTTTCCATTACAAATAATTCTTCTGGCTATTATTTTCTGTAGTTACTTCAAGCTCTATAGCATTTTATGTAAAAATGGCCAAGAAAACAAATGTTAAAACTAGTCTTTCTTTCCCAATAAAGATTCTCAGTTTAGAATTCATCAGTCGTCATCACAGGATTCCTCTACAGTCAAAAACAAGAGGCATAGCAAAAACTGGGTTAGAAGGAGGACGGACAAGAAATAGGTTTCTCTCTCTAGTACGTAGTGGCTGGATATATATTTAATTTTTTGGGGTATTCTATCTGGCAGCTATCTGCAAAGAGCAATCTCTTACTTTGAACAGAGTAAGGCTAGCATCCTGTTCTTGCTTAATATTTCTGCCTTCAGTGCCTTGACTGACTGGGCAGTGATACGGATTTGGCTATATTGAACAGGTGGCCCACCAAGAAGGAACGGAATGGTTTCTTCCCGCTTCCTTTGGTCACAAGCATAATATCCCATGGGGCATGGGGAATGATCAAGAGCTACTGAGAACTCCAGAGCAGAATAGAGTTCCCCCTCTTTCTCATAAATAAATGTTGGATAGCACTAACTTTCTAATGGCAGGCAACTGTTACCCAATTCCTCTTCCCTTCCCCTCAGCTCAAGAAAAAAAGTAATAATCCTCCCAACAATGAAATCTGTTGAATTGGGGGTTTCTCTGAAGTTTGTAGAAAGGTTCAGTCACCTAATGTAAGCTTTCACAAAGATCAGCTCAATGGCTGAATTTAGCAGTGGCAAAATTCCATAACATACTATTTTTCTACTAAATGTATGCCTACTAAACTGTAGGACTTCTTTCATGGTGCTGAACCTCATGATTTTCTTACGCATTAAATAATCAGGTCACTTTTGTACATATTGCAAATAAAAAGGTTCACTGAGGACGGGTATAGACCAATGACTGCAGTTTTAATAAACTTAGAATAGCTTATTGGTGCTAGTCATTCAGGATGAAGATGAAAACAAGGCTACAGAGTTCTTTCTCTCTGTTTTTCAGTGTCCAGGGACTCCTTGATTCACCAACTGTAGCTTCACATGCAATATTTCTTCTCCTACTTACAAGAGATGGTTGATTGTCTTAATTTAATTTTTAATCGAATCCCCTGCACTTGAAGTCTTCTCAATACATGAACAACTTTGTTGCTGCCTCTTGAATGCTTTTCCCTGGCATATTCCAATAGCAGTCTCCCTTAATTATTCCTTAAATCCAGCTACTTCCTTTGTGTTAATAGTTATTTCTCCTTTAGCTTACCCTCTCTTTCCCTGAACAACACTTCAAAGAATTGCAGTTCATTTCTGTCCACCGTCATTGACTGAGCTGCGCCAATCATAAACAAGCAAAATTTCCCTGATCCAGACATACCATGGCCTGAAGTAAAGGCCATTGTACTAATCAAAAAATGGAGCATTGCAGTAGCCATTTGGGTTTTATACCATTACCTATAGTGGAAGCTGCAGATCATCATTTAGCAAAGTGCCCTTGAAAGGCCAAAGACACATATTTCTCATTGGCACAGATGACGTGGGAATATGCAGAGATGTATTTGTAAAATTGACAGCCTTTTTGTAAAGCGTACAATCTGTTAATTTAGCTTCTATTAACCTAGAACTGCAATGCATGTACATTCAGAGGAAACCCACCAACACTATAAAAGCTCTGGTGTAATATTATCACTAATAGAGCATGGGACAGAGTACTCTTTTATTGTGGAGGTTGCTGTTAAGTAAAAAGCAAGCTGTGACATAAAACCCAAGTAAGGCTCAGGAAAGCAGGAGGCTGGAAACAGCCTAAACATGGAACTGAGGACAGGGAACTGGAAAGGAAGGGTAGAATCTGTGAATGTAAAGACAAGAAAAGATGGCCTTGTCCCATACAGTCCTCCTCTGTAGTAATGCTGCATTCAGCACACAGGAGGGTGCAGTGCAGTACCCCTGCCACCTTCGTTGTAGGGGTCGGAAGGTATGTAATGAGGGGTGTAAGAAGAGAAGGAATGCTTGGTGTAGTTAACCAATGGGATATACTAAACCTCTGCAAAACTGGGTCTATCTTAAGGCACTTAAGGTATGCTTTTCGTGCATCATCACTGGTATGTATCTTATTTTTCGAATCGCTGATTTAAGGTGTTTGTATAAGACTTACAGATGTGATAACCACCTATAACTACAAATACATGTAAAATGGAGACAATACCTCCATGCTTCCCCTTCATTTCACATGAATGCGAGGCTGTGAAAATACCTAGTCAATGTTTGTAAAATACTAAGATGGTGCAATGATGAGTGCTGTAGAACAGGCTCTGAGGAAAGAGAGAGTTCTGTACTGGGGCTTAGGCAGTGGGCAGCAAATAAGAAATTGAGAGAAAACAAAATTATACTAGTAAAGTGTCATTCTTGGTCATTATTCAAGGTACAGCAAATTTGGCTTAAGATCTCTTTGTACTAGAACAAAAATGGCATGGCCCCATGACACAAAATATTATCTGTATAATATTCAGCTGGTTAAAACTTCTCTAAAAATAAAATAAAACTTAGTGGGTCAACTGACTAGCTTATTGTACCAGTAAGGGTAGTTAGATTAGATACAGTCCATCATGTTTTAGATGATATAGATGCAAAAACCCAAGCGAAACTCTAGGTTGTTCTCTGGCTAACGTGACATGCAAGCATTGTATCTGTGTGCCGGAGTGCAGTAGGGCAGCCTCTCCCTACGGGACAGGGACCCATATGTGGTAACCCAGTGGCAGGCAAGGGCCTTGCTGCCTGGGGTTGGTCCCACAGTACCTGAGCAAAGCAAGCGGGGCAGGCTGGGGTGTAGAAGCCAGGTTCAACCAAGTCTAGTCTTTGTGCTAAAATAATTCTCTTCTTTATTTGCTCTTTCGCCTTTTTGGCTTGCTTGAGTGGAAGAATAATTCTCCTTTAACATTGTACGGATAATATTTGATAAGCTGTGAGTGATGATGAAGTAGGTGATAAAGTAATTGTGGCCAAACACACAAAATCTAAGCTGAGTTTTTCTTGCAGCCTTTTGAAAGAAAACTGGACTAAAGGTAAAAGAAAAAAAAAGTGGTGAGTTGAAACAAACTTTAAGGATAAACTTCCTAGAAAACCAAGTATAGAAATCTCTCGTTTCCTTTTTTCTTTCCAGTTCTCCCAGAATTAAAGCTGCTCTGTGGGGCTGATTTTCTACAGACATTTAAGACACCCAATCTCTGGAAGGAAGAACACATCAAAGAAATAGTGGAAAAGTTTGGTTTGGTCTGTATTAGCCGTGCTGGCTCTGATCCTGCTCAGTATATCAATGAATCGGCCCTTTTAACTAAATTCCAGCACAATATCTTTCTGGTGAAAGAATGGATTCAGAATGAAATCAGTGCAACACAGATACGCTGTGCCTTGTGCAGAGGATTAAGTGTAAAATACCTTGTACCAGATTCTGTTATATCCTACATTGCACAACATAATATCTACACAGAAGAGAGTGAGCGGAAGAATGAAGGTGACTTGCTTCAGCCTCTTAAATTACAGAACGCAACAGTAAACCCACTAAATGACTGATGTCTGTGGTGTGAGAAGTGGACAGACCTGGTGTTCTTTTCATGTAAAGTTCTTGAGAAAGTTGTTTCTTGTTAATGAGGGGAAAGTACATCAGTTCAAAATTTCTTGAATTCATATGGTGTTTTAAATTCATGGGTTTGTGTGTGGTAGTGGTTAAGCAAATCGGGATGCTCAGCTGCATAGTTTAAAATATATAAAGAACAGCTTCCTTATGAAAATAAAAGAAATACAATCTTAACAATAAATATTAATATCCAGTAGTACTTAAGGGTCAAACATAGTACTTTCATGAATTGTAATTCTGTAATCCTACAGTTTTAGCATGAAGACGCCGTACCATTCTGAAGCAGCAAAATAAAATGAACTATTACTTTTCTTTATATATATGTATTTAAATATGTATTACTGCTAAACTTTGACTTTTTAAGACCCCGAATAACTTTTTGTATTTTGGCAGTTTGGACAAGAGATAGAAATAAATCTTTCTTTCATGCAAGCACTTAAAAATTCATGCACCATTCACATCACTTTTAAGCCTCCAGATTCTCAAATGACAGACAGTCCTCATCCCCAGATTTAAAGTGTGTTTAAAGTGGATCTTTGCTTCTTTGATCCAGAGTCTTCTATAAGAGTAACTTCAGCTGTACCATTTGAAAATGCACAATGGAAAATAAATGAAAATAGCTAAGAGGCTATCTCAGTATTTGAGCCCTAATGTTAGCCAGAAAAATGCATTCTCTTATGTGTTGGTTGCCTATTCTGATGATTCAGTCTATCTCATTTTTGGCAGAACTAGAAACTGATACTTCTGTGTTTCATGTTGCTTAAATTAACTGAAAGCATGCATTTATCAACATATGAAATTAACCGTGGCTTCTTAATACAAGGTTCCACCTAACTGGCCCATTTTGAGCCCTCAGTTGGCCAAGCAGCTTCCACTGGTAGTTCTCTTGAATTAAGGAGCTTGTAGAACAAGTTGAAGTAATGCCAGACGCAAATTGCTTTCAGTGAAAGAGTCCATATGATTATTTTTCTGAAAAGAAAAATAGTACTTCCTATGAATATGTACCATAGTAGCTGGTACATATTCAAGGAAGAAGGATTTGCCTCAAAAAACACACAAGATAAGCACTTGTGTAACTTCGGCTAATACCCTAACCTAAAGCTATTTAAAAGAGTTTTTTTCTGAGTAGCATGAAAAGTGAAGAGTAATATGGTTAGAAGGGATCTCCAGATAATCGGTACCCTTACAGAAGTTATATGGAAGGTAATGTTTCATTCTGTTTAAATCAAGTCATCCTGGTGTCATTAGAAATCTCAGAGGTTCAGCCTTGTGGAAGGATTTAAAGGCAATACTTCAACAATAATCGGATTAGAAGGACTTGCATAGCTACATGGTCTAAAAAAGAGATAAAAGAAACCAGAGTTCAAACTCGCCACAAAGAAAGGCAGTGAGCTGTGTGGTGCAGAATCAACACACTGTTCTGAGACTTTGATTTTGAGAGTTATCTAAAGTAGGGATGCCTGCAGATTTCAATGGTTACTGGAAAATGGTCAGCAATGACAATTTTGAGGAGTATCTGAAAGCACTGGGTAAGGTTCCCTTCGTGTTTCTTTAATAAATAACGAATGCAACCTGTCTTATTCTTTACATGAATCTATTTTTTTCTTGTACAGCCATAAATCATTTTTGTAAGAAATATTTTTTTCAGCAATGCACTTTAAGAATTGCCTTATGCAAAATTGTTTTGTCTTAAGCAGCCTCTACTTTTTACCATCTTGAAGCTTACATTAACAGAGATTAAACTACATAGCTTGAAGAGGTAAGTGGCAGATTTCAAACTTAAAAAAACAACCATAATTTGAAAGAGTAAAATTTTTACATGTGATAAAGAGACAATAATATACTCAACAAAATTTTGTGTTTGCATTTGATGTAATTTGATGTATTGTGCTAGTATTTCAATAGAAATATTGAAGGCCTTATTAACTGTCAAATACAAGTGCTATTTTTTAGGATTCTACATAATCATAAAATCAAAACATTAACTTATTTAAGTTGAAACAATTCACTTATGGACTTTGTCCTGATGAGAAAGCTGGCCTAAAAGATTTGGATATTTATTTATCTTTCTTCATTTTAGTTCTCCCAAGAGCTACAAGCTTCTTTTTGTGGTAGGCTTTTCTGGATTAAAATAATTCTTTTTCTTTTTCAGATGTAAATGTTGCTGTAAGAAAAATAGCAAACTTGCTAAAACCTGACAAAGAAATCCTTCAGAATGGGGATCATATGATCATTAAAACGCTAAGCACTTTTAGAAACTACATCATGGAATTCGATGTAGGAAAGGAGTTTGAGGAGGATTTAGCTGGGGTGGATGATCGCAAATGCATGGTAAGAATTAGAACTGTAACAACAGACAAGAAAAATAGAATATTAATAATCTGAGCCCTTCCACAGACCACATCTGTTAATCATTTTGTGTGGCTATTCCTAAAATTATTTCTATACTTTTCAGTTTGTGTGCACACAGTTTTTAGCATGCCTGTACATTAAAGGAATGCTAGTTTTAATCAGGAGCACAAAACAATTTTATCAATGAATGAATAGTATCTTCAATGAAATGTTACTCAATTATACTGGGATATTTGTTAGTCAAAAAGACATTTAGGTTAAGAATTTCAGAAACTCTTCTCCGAGTAATGTTTTACAGTAAAGGAAATCCACTGGTGGCCGGGTCAGGCACTATTCCCCATGTGTAAGAATGGCCAAGTGCTTAGAAATTGCAGCTTTTCTTTTTCATGTTCCCGTGCGCCTTCCTTCCCAGGTGGATTTATTAGAGCAGATGTGTTAATTAGCCTACTGGAACAAACCTTATTCCAATCAATAAGCAAACACTGAGGACTCTGCCTTATGAGCTCTTTTTGCTTGCCAGAGAGACAGTATTTTCTAACTTATGACTGATAAATACCTATTAACAGGGGAAAAACTTGAGAATACCAAGTTCTGTCCTGTTAGTTTGAAAGCATGACACCTGCAGTATTCTACAGTGAAGAAGTTGACAAGCAAAATAAAGTTACCTCGAGGGACATAAAAGAGAATTAATAGGTTTCCATTCTTAGATAGTGCCATTTAAAATCGATACTATTCTCTAACACTAGGATATGCAAATTTCCTTTTCCTCTGGTGATGGCAGGAAAGGAAAAGATCGTGAAGATCAGAAAAAAAGACTGTCTAGCTAGTGAGTGCCTCAACTAATCCTTCTGGATTCCTTGTTACAGAGGGTAGAAGCATGAGAGAGTGCAGAATACAAAATTCACAGAAGGGAAAAGCAATGTATATTTGTGTATAGGAAAGTGCCTCAATGTCTTTTTTGACTGCTGGAAGGCTCTTAATCAGGATAATGAGGTCCAGATCCACTGAACAGTTACGAGCCCAAAGAAAGACTTAGACTTAGGTGGCTAAATTACTATCAAAGACAGTAATGTTCAAAATTTCTGCTCAAGTGCTAAAAATGTCTGAAGCCCTCAAATGCCATTAAACTCCATCTAAAGGAGGAATACAACATCTTCTACATGGCAAAAGAAGTAATTGTGCTCTACTCTATTTTGCTAAACTGAGTGGTGGGGAAGAATTTAAAATGTTGAACCAGAAAGGAGAAATTAGAGAAAGATTATTCTGGTCATTACAACAGAAATTTGATTTGGAGTAGAACCTAGTTCACCCTACTTCGAAGGGTAGCTTAAACATTTTATCTGTGGACTGTTCAGCGTAAAATGCTTACTCAGCCTTGGAAGCAGAAGGTACAAGCATCTTCTTGCCTTTTCCAAAAAAATCTAAGGGGTAGTCACTAACTCTATTTGTTTTGTTAAGAATGACTTAAGCATGTAACTCCACAGAAGCTTTCAGAAATCCTCCATGTTGCTTCATGGCCTCCAAGAACAGATACCAACTGCAGCTGTACAGCTAACGTCACTGATCAGTGGTTCTCTATTTGCCTTGTAGCAATGTATCATACTTTATAGTTCAATGTTCTTATTAAAGATTTATTTTCTACATGAGACCTCAGTTTTCTCAAAGGCAAAACAGTACAAGAAGCTGTCTTCCTGAAGCCACTTCAGCCAAAATCTGATAACCGTAGAGTCAGGCAAAACTTGCAGTTGTTAAGCAAGAAAATAACTCCAACGGGCCAGAAAGAGTATTGTGAGAGAAGGGTCGTTGAAGTGGTATAAGAGATACTGGACCACTCCCTGACTGATGTTACGAAAAAGCCCACCATAAAAGCAAAGGTTGAATATAATTTATTTTTGGTGTTTCCTTTTCTCATCTGTAGCTTGTGAAACTGCACACCATAAATGGCTTAATCATTAATAGTCAACCTAGGTAATGGGAGAGATTGTAAATCAATTATCGTTATTTGTATTGTGGACTGAGCAGACAGGCAAATTTTATCCAATGTATGAGAAGTACAAAGTAACACGGATAAGACAAATTACACATTAAACATTAATCTATATAGCAGAGCAATCATCAGGAGACTAGGAGAAATAACCTTAGAAGTAATTGATCCAGTAGGTATACATCATTTTTTTCTTTTAATGAAGAATATCTCATCTATCTAGAGTTAACATATCAGTAAAAATAATATTATCATGGTGAACAGGTTAGATCCTGTGTATAATTCACTGAAATTGTATTCACCCTTCGGCTGTAAAACACATCTTTAAGTCAGGCAGGGTAGAGTGTAACTACAGTAATTCCAAATCGATACTGTCTGTAATGAGTAAAGGCTAAAAAGTTTTGTTGATACTTATGTCAGAAGTCGAAGGTTTGATAGTAGGAATTGATACTCCTGTGATAGTATAGGCCTTCTCCTTCATTTCAGTTAGGATTTTTTAATTTCTATAGTTGATCACTCCTGGAAGCCTGTCTGAACTTTCTGGAACAGTGAGTTAATTGAGCTGGATAAACCTTAGCAGTTTCAGTTTGTCCTTTTTTTGACGTTTAACTATCGCTTCCTTGTATGCAACGTGGTTTTAGGTGATTCTGTTTTCTTAAGAAATATAGATAGCAGCAATTGGTGACGTCAGTTCCTTTAAGATTTTGTTTCTTTTGGGAAGTGAAAATTTGCTACTTTGGAACCTCAAGAAACTCAAAAGCCCTTTTACTTTAGTTAAAGATGCAATTTCTGTGTTCTGTAAAACTAAAGATTAGGATAGTTGACCAAGGAGATGTGTGAACACAGGAGAGATCACTAATCACAGCGCAAGGTACTTCCAAGAAGACAGTTAATACTCAATGCGTTCTAAGCATTACTGAAAGCGTGTATGGAGCAAGCTGCAGCACAACCTTGACTCTTAAGAAATGGAGACAAGCCATCTGCATTCACTTAGCTCCATAATGCTATTGTGATTCTCCTGGAGCTTTTGCCCAGAGATTTTATCTCCTAGATAAAAGTTAAGTAAGAGTTTCTCTGCTTGGCAATTTCATGAAAAATGTGTTTCTGCAAGTTTAGTCGTGCTTAATATTTAGGGTTGTTGAAAACTTGGCACTTGGAACTACAAAGGTAAAATGGAAGTTCACATATTCAGGAGCATATTTTATTCTTTGCAGATGTTACAAGGTGGACATTAGACGGTGTAGAAAGAATTTTAGAACATTAATATTGTATTACATTTTCTTACATGATGTGAAGTTTGAATTGGACCATGTGATAAAGTTTCTACTAGTTTGAAGAGTTTGTTCACAGTTTTTATTGGTGACATATATCAGATGTATAGTGTACAAAACCAGAAATTTAAAGTTAAATGTATAACTATGCCTTTTGGTACTCCCCAAACAGTATTTGATCCTGCTATCTTCATTCTCAGTGAAGATCCGGTCTCATCATGAAATTTCCTCAATTTTATAGATAAATTCTGTAATCTCTATTTGTGATTTAGTTAGTGTCTCAGGTATTGGACTAAGTATAAAACCTTGTTTCATGCACATAAACTTCACTGTGGAAAAAAAATCATTGTGCACAAAAGAGGCAAGGCCTTATTGAAACAACTGAAAACCATCTCCAAAAGTATGGCTCATTCATCACCAGATAGTTTTGCCTCCATTTTTCACCATCAGTAATAAACAGTGAAGCTGAGGAAACATCTGCAATGGGAAATATGTACCAGTAAAAATAAGAATGGGTCAGGATCTGACACTAAGCAGAAAAGTTAGCCTTATGTACATTCACAGTGTATTTGCTTAGTACATCAGTCAAAAGTTTATAAAAAAGCTGAAAAACTTAAAGGCTGAAGTTTCATATTCCAAGTCTTTGCAACTAATGAATCAAACCAGGTTGAGAATGGGATAGCTCAGATGCAAAAGTTACTTCCCTAACATTTTTACTTTTCTAATCATAACTCTGCTAAAGTCAGAGAAAGCTTTTGCATTATAATTTTTCTCTGCTGTTCAAGCATTTGAATGAGACTGAATTGCTTTAGGTCACACTATCCAGAATGGATCTGTCTTTTGACAGAGACTAAGGGCAAGTGATCTGTTTAAAAAAATCAGGGAAGATTCTATGTTCTAAATCTAGAACCGGAGATTTTCTTGGATAACTGAAAACAGCATTAGTTGCCTTAGAATTGTATATTTGGGTAAGCGAGTGAAGGATGGTGCAGTAATTCAGAGCCTTGTGCTCTTTGGCATAGTAATTTTCTTCTTACACTGAAGCAGGAAAGGAAATGACAATGACTGGGGACTAGTTGTAAACAGAGAAATCAGCAAGAATGTGAAGGTGGGAAATCGTACATATTAACCATTTAGTTAACGAAAACAGAATACAAGCAGAACATAACCATGGATAAGTTATCAAATGGGTGTTTAGGGTTCCATTATTTGAACTAATACAACTTTTAGTCATAGTTAAGACTTGCTGGAGTGGGGTAGGATGAGGGGGATTTTGGAGTTGTAGAATTAACTCGTCATATCTGTCTTCCTGATACTTCATATGATACTCCCTGACAGTTATGAAGTATTTTCCTTAGCATTTAAGAGAGCCACATACGGATTGTTCATAGGCACCTGACCAATCCTTGTGTCACACAAACCAGTGCTAGTTACGTGTGCCATATCCTAGTGAAAGGAGGTAAGTTGTTTGAAACTGATCATGGCTCTGTTCTAAATAACAAACATACCTAATGTGAAACTGATTCCTCTCTAGTTTGTATTCAGGAAAAATGCAATGAAGTTTAGTTGTTGTGGACATAGTTTGATTTATACTGCTGCAAGGTCAGAATAAAGCCCCGTTACAAAACCACATGGCTCACGAAGCTTATTTAACTATTTAGGTCGGGTTCCTCTGTTCACAAATGGATTTCACAGCTGTTAATCTAGTTTAGAGTAGGTATTGGAATGAAGACTGCTGCCAGAAAAACAACAACCAACAAACAACATTCCAATACTTGGAATTTCTGTAGAGATCCCCCACAGAGTGAGAAGACTCAAAATAAATTGTGCCTGTCTAGTAAGACGCAAGATCAACAATTTACTTGATCCCTCTGATTCAAATATTTTGTTTCTTTACTTCTTCAAATGCTGTCCTTTTCTTTTTGGCTTGTAAGTATCCTTTCATATACTTTGTTGGAACAAGCATTGTTCTAGAATGATTGTTGCTGGGAGGTGTTTTTATGTCGTTGCCTGTGTGTATTACTGGTCTTCTCTCAGATCTGCTGCCCTCTCTCTCTGTAGTACTGTGAATTCCCCAGCTCCTCTTTGGAAGAATCTCTGACTTTTGGGGGAGTTTAATTTAAAGGAGGTAGTCTTCATGTGGTTTTCTGTTGATACTCCTGGCCTTTTACAAATTGCTGTCCACAAGTGAGGAAGAACAGTCCTCCAGTAAACCCCTCTGAGGCTCCAGAGAACAGAGGTCCGCTCTTGAATCTGTCTCAGTTTATTCAGTCTCTGTGCCTCAGTAAAGAGAAGCTGTTGTCTTTTTTCTGCCTTGTTTCACACTACATGCCCTTTTGGCATTACTGCTTATTAACTGTAAGTGATACACTCAGCACATTTGCGTGGTGATATCAAATGAGATCTCTAGAATCTTTTGTCATATAATTTAAGATTTCATTAACTTAAAAGTTGCAGTGCTGGATTCATGTCTAAAACCCGAGACTGATCAGAAGCTTTGAGCTAGTTATTCACAAAACCACTACTAACACACTGAAGCTTTGTAGGGGAGGTGGTTTTGGATGGGCTTAGCATTTCAGCTTTTTGTGAATCCTAAAAAGCTCAGGGAGTTATGAATGCAGAAAGTGCAATGAGAAAGTATCAGCTGAAAACCTGAGAACCAGACTTACCAAATCCAATTTTGAATGACAAACCGTTAGTGTTATGTACAATTGTATCTTACTAAAACTGCACAGAGGATAAATCAATTATACACGTTTATTTAAACAGTAAGTATCTTAGAATCGATTTTGATCCTTGCACAAAGTGAATTGGATGTGCTGTTTTGTACTTTTTTTTCTGGCATAGGGTACTCACAAGTCTTCCTATTTTTTTATTATTTGTATACAATTTTATTTCAGTAAGAAAAAAAATACACCATTCCTAAGAAATAAAACAATATGCACTGTCCAAAATATTGATTCTACTCCTCCTCCCTCATATTGTCACCTGCATAGCCTGGAGCTTTGGTGCATTTACATTCCTGCTCCCTGGAACATGTCTCTAGTCATTGCTTTCCTTCATTGCTCTTATGAGCAAGGATTCAAAATAAGGAATGTGAACATTTAAGATCTGATCCTATCTGACAGCAGCTTACCCTTTGATCTAAAATTTGTCAATCCAATCCCAAGCCCCTTTGCTAGCAATGGAGATGCTGACAATCATAGAAGCAAAATACTGCTTCTAGAAGCGTCTCATCTTTTGACTACAGTGAACTTCAGTAAGCTTATCAGTTGGGTACAGAATGCCCACATTAGAACCAGCTTGTCTTTCAATAACAAGCTGAGCAAGTGTGTAATGGCATGAACACATTTCAGAGTCCTGTAGCAGTAGATACCTATTATGAGACATCACATCTGCCAGCCCCCAAGCAGCTGAGAAATAAGTGGTATTGTACTACCAACCATTTCCTATGAGTTAACTTTGGGAGTTCTTTTGGTGCGTGGCTAAAAACAAGAATGATGAAATGGGAGGTTAGATTTATAAGTGCTGCTTCTACAGGGTTGAACTGAAGTTAGTAAGGGAAGGAAAGGTTGGTATAGACTTTATCATTCAACCTAGCTACAGAATGGGTAAATAGGTATAGCCTTTTTCCAGCAACAGTATCTTGGAATAAAGTCCAGGAATCCTACCACTAATTTTTCTGTTGGATTTGTTGTCTTCTCAATAGTTTATCTGTCAGTCACCAACCTGCCAGATGCAGATTTGATGAGATAAAAGCAGCTACAGGATGGAGAGGTGACAAACCCTGAACATGGTTGTAGCCCTGCTGTTAGCAGCGCGCAGCATGCCTCCTACACAGAAGGTCATAGGTAGTGATTACAACATCACAGAATGCCCCTTCAGAGTGACATTAGATTTTGTCTGTGATATCAACATTAGTTTGTTCCATCAGCACTTCATTTGATGAAAATTTTCCCTGCAGACTGCTTACCAGGGGTTTTTATATAACTGATACTTAATACAGATGAAACTGCTTTATTTTGAGGAGATATTAAATATCTCATTGGATATATTGCCATGTTTTACCAAAAATTCTAGGTTATTTTCTTTGGTATTATTTGTAAACACAAGATAGGAGACAGCTGAAGTTGGATTTTCCTGTGTCGTCTGACCTAAACAATTACTTTCCATTATGATTTAAGAAGTATTAAACAATTACAGTTGTAAAATGACTGGTCGTTCTCCTAAGCAGAGAATTACTGGACTGAGATGGAGCACAGAGTGTGTCATGCAGTTTTAGAGTATTGCAGTCATTTGCTGCACCATGATGTAGAGACAATACTCTAAAGGGAAGTAGAAGAAAAATGGAACTGGTACTGCTGTGTTTCTCCTACAGATGGGAAATCAATTACATCTTTTTGATGAAAGGTGGTAGCTGTGATTCATATTTGTAAATGCAGTGTGTCGAAATGAATGCAGCGCTAACAAAAATGTTCATGGACTACTTTTTTTAAAAAAAAAAAAGTTCTTTCATTCGCCTGTAAAATACATTATGCATCTTCAACTGCGGAGCACATGACACAAGCAAGCGTATTAGCAATAGCCAACAGGGGAATGAGAAACATTGTGCAGAGCCAGCATCAAATGTTTTTGCACCTAGACCTCACTGGGAAATGCAGAGTTCTCTGATAAAATAGTTTGATGAATATTTCACTAAATTACAAAAGCCAGTATCTCTGGCTGTGGGTCAATATGACTTGCCAGTAGAAGCTGGAAGTAATATCTATTGTAATTCTGCAAAACTTCACTACTGCTACTGCTACTAGAGAAAATGCAAATACATAACAAATAGGTTTGTTTTGTTTTACTAAGTATTTCATTTAATACATCTACCTTGTCTCATAACTGAAAACTAACTAGAATACTTTAATTATCATTTCTTCTCACTTTAATTTTCAGGAAGATGGTGTTGCTATGCTTATGTATTTAAATTTTCATAACACACAGAGATTAAATCACTAACAAAGGTATGTGAATGGCCAAGTAATAAAAGGAAAATATCTAAGTACACAAAAAGAGCATAAGACTACAGAAATCATATGATAAAACTAAGGAAAATTTGAACATTTTTTGTGTTCTCAGGCTTCCAAAGGCTTCTTCACCTCCCAGAGGAGCTCCATTCTCTATTATTACACATCAAGAAAAAAGAGTATATAATCCAACAGATGTGCAATATTGATGGTTAGAATTTTTGAGAAAAGTTAAATTGAGGCAAGACTCACTCAATTTATCTCACTCCAGTACCTTTCCTCCTGCTCCTTCACTATTTTTAATCACACTATCAACTAATCACATTAATAACTTTTCTGTTGAAGATTCCTACAGAATTGTACATATTTGACCTAAGAAGTATTCATCTTAGGTTTCATCAGGTAGTAAGTAAGCAAAACTTAAGCTTGCTTGTGACAAACTACAATGCTGCATGCTTCTGGCAATGCTACATTTTCATCTAGTTGGTTCTGTTACCATCAGGAAATTGCAGCTTTCCAGTGTCCTCAAAGTTTGTCTACTTCTCCTCTTGCTTTTGGAGGAAGATGAAGAATAGGAACTGTCTGCCCAGGGATGCTGTGCTCACCAAACCTTGCCAAAGAAATTTTAGTCATTCCAGATGGGAGACAGTAGCTCAGTGTCTGTAATCAGGGAAACCTCAGGTAATGCTATTATCATAGTGGTGGCAAACAAGGCTAATTATAAAAGCCAAATTTTCTAAGAAAAGTTGCTTTATTTATGTTGGTAGTGAGTGTGTGCCAGGAGAGGAAGGCAACAGCAACTAAAGGTTTGTGCAGAACTGCCTTACTAGTCTATTCAGGTGCTTGACTCCTAATTGTACAATGGTGATATCCTGATCCAGTCTTTACAAATAAATCTTTGCTCTTATATATAACAAAAGAGACGATATTTACCACCATTTGCCCTACAGTGGTATTTTTGGAATATTACTATTATGTTCTGACTCAAATATTTGGAAATGTTCTAAGGCAAGCATTGCTGTATCTCAGCTGTCAGTGAAGGGTGGACTTCTAGCAGCAGCCAGAGCATATCTAACAGCCATAGCAAGTCCAGCCTCAACCAGTACTCAATGTGTGTCTCAATAGAGATATTTGGAATAGAAGAACTTATTTCAATCTGAGTTAAGAGAAGTTTCTATCTTCTGTATTAGTAGGGTCTTTTATTATATGAGTCATTATAGTTTGACCTAAAGAAAGAAAAGATAAAAATGCTGCTGATTAATCTTACTGTCATAAAGTGGTTGTCTTGCTAACAAAGAAGAGGACATTATGTTCTCCTGCAATATAATCTGTCCTTTATAACCTTCGTAGCAAAATAGCCACATACAAAAATCAGAAACTGTATGATTTACTCACATCCCTTCAGTATTTATATTTCTCAAAGGGAAGGCAGAGGATGATAACTGAGAACATTGGCTGATAAAAAAGCTTGGTTAACGGTCTGTGGTATTATACTTTTTGTGGTTATCACCAAATTTCCAAAAGCAATATCTAATCTTGACTGGAAAAACAAGAAAGCCAGAGAAAAAAGTGTGTTGTTTTCTGAGATGAAACAATTTCAGTCCCCCTTGGAGGCTGAGGAAGTTAACATTTGCTTGCACTGCTACAAATATTTCTCAGTTGCCCCCAAGTGTAGTAAGCTACTGTATATTATCAAGACTAATAACTTCCACAACTGACTTTGGACATTAATAGTACTAATAAAGTTGAATCTTACTTTGTCATGATATATAGCATTTGAATTCACATACAAACCCACAAAATTTAACAATTAAGCTAATCTAATGATTAAGCTATGCTGAGCTGATACTCAATGGATAAATAAAAGTGTGGTTACTAAGCAAAGTTGCATATACCAACGCTTCACTCCACAGTATACCTCACATCTACAAGTCATCAGTGGAAATAATGTTAATTTTCTGATATATTCATTTTTTAGACTCGTCAGAAAGTCTTAGATGTGTTAACTTATAAATTAAACATTTTTCACTTTGACAAGTATTATTTATCTTCTATCTCCAGCTGCATGTCTACAGATTCAAAACATATATGAAAGAGGATATAAACTATGATGACCAAAGTAACTACAGCTTTACCCAAATGTGATGTTCCTGCCTACATTAGCATTTTGTACATTAAAAAGATATGACCTTTTTAAAAATGTTACCTACTACTTAGTTTAAATAAGTCATTATTTTACAAGAGAGAACAAAAGAATTTGTAAATGTATTTTCCAAATCGGAGAGGTTTTTAGCAAGGACACACGAGTTCGTCTTTCAGAGACCCCCATATGGTGCAAACAGACTATATGGGATCCATAACAATGCCTTGCCTATGATTATGCTGGCACTCTTTCTAGTGACTCATTTTCCGTGCTTGTTTAGTCTAAAGCTTCCCAGGGGTGGAAACTGCTGGCTGTACTCATTTGAAGATAGTGGCTATCACGGTTATCATTTGAGAATTAATTGTTTGTGACATACACAAATTAAATAAATAGGGCTGCGTAGTTCTTGAATGTTGAACTAGTTTTAGTTCCCAGAATGACAAATGTAGGCTGACTTCTTTTCTTAGAAACTACACAGGATGGAGGCAGTAAGTTTTCCTTTAATGATAGATCAGAATTCATCTTGTCTCCATATTTGACTACTCATACAGATAGTGTCTGAAGACTTTTACAAGGTAGACAGTAATTCCATATTTAGTCCTCAGATTCACTTCAAACTAGCTGGTATAAAAGTCATGTGCTAATATTGGTATTAAACTATCCTCATGGAGCACAAATTGTCACTGCTCTTCCCTCTGTAACTATTTTAGAGAGTATTGCTTCTCTTTATCTTAGGGAGACGTGAAAGGCAAATTGTCAGTAAAGACTAACCAGAGTAACAAGCTGTAGGACGCACCCTTTTACCTTTAAGTAGTTTATGAATCAAGTCCTACTGAACTGCTCAGGACAGCACCGGTATTCACAAAAGTTGAATCTTGCAACACCTTACTCTCACTCTTATTCTGCCAGTTCTGGCTGGAGTAGTTCTCCAGCTACAGTTACACAAAGCGGGATTCTGGTCAAGTTACCAGTTTGCTGATAATTCCAAACCACTCTACTCGATGCTGGAAGACAGATTAAGACATGAGGAAAAAACAGCTCAAGATTTAAAAGCCTTGGTCATCCATAGCTGCCTGTAGGTGGATACTTTTTTCAGGTAAAGCAGCTGGGGAACACTTCTTACGGTGGAAAAACCGAACTGAATCTCAAGTTTTCAGCTCCTTTTGCAAATACAGCATTAGGCTGCACATCCCTTCCGCTGCTGTATTTGTCAGCAGGGAGAGAGGTGTGCAGTCTTACACAATGAATTTTATGATTTTTTTTTTTTATTTAAACAGCTTTATCTCATCCTTGCAGATTTTGGCAGGCAGTTGTGCTGCGGCTTTGTATTTAAGCTTATTTATTTTGCATTATCCTAAGTGTTACAACACTCTACGATTATTCTTCTTACAAGATACATTAATCATTTATTATATTGGAGAGAAGTTTTTCTTTAAGGAAACTAATTATAGTATCAGAGAATACTACAGTAACACTGAACATATCTATTTTGTTAGACCACTGTATCTTGGGATGGAGATAAGCTTCTTTGTGTACAGAACGGAGAAAAAGAAGGTCGTGGCTGGACCCAATGGATTGAAGGAGATGAAATGCACCTGGTAAGATCACGTAACAGGCTTTAAATGCCACTCTATTAAAATGGTTAGATGTAATGCAGCAGGCTGTGTGGTATGTTATCTTGGCTTACTTTGACATAATTATGTATTGGTGCAGCATTTGACTTGTTTATAGAACAACATTTTCATTTGGAGCCATTATGCTTTTATGTCCCTTACAAAGACTGCCTGATGTCAAAGCAGTATTCTTTCTGTGTTAACTCTCCGTCCAGACATACCAGTTTGAAATGTTTACACTGAGGAAGACATTTAACAGAATGTCCTTCATACAGTCTGTGAACTACACAGTATGGGAGCTGGTGAAATTATGCATCCAACAGTAAACCGTAAGGGAAAACATGCCATTGTTCTTTTAAAATAATTACAGGCCAGACTGCATTATAGCCTAGAGAACTAAAACAGCAATTAAGTTTTTGAAATGTCATGTTCTTTCAGATCATCATTTTTATCTTTCTAACTTAACAGGACCTGAAAGAAGATGCCTATTCTTTTCTCACTTAGCTCTTTATAGCATCCTCACTCTCTCATCGATGTGGCTAAAAGGCAGTTTTCCTGCTGAGATAATAAAATCCACCCTCCATTTCTCTTCATTGTTCATTCAGCAGTCTAAATGAATGTTCTCTAAATATTCAAATCAGTAGCAGAGTTAGGAAATCTTTGCAAAAGTATCCCAAACTCCTTATTACTAAACACAATTTTCAGGAAGTACTGGAAGTCCCAGAAATCAGTTTGGGAAAGAATGTATATGACAGATCTTACCATCTGGACTACATACTTGATATAATGCAGGTAGGGAGAAGCTTACTGTGTAAGTGATCATGTTATAGCTGAGGTCACGGGCTCACTGAAAGTAGGGGGGAAGCGATAAAAAGGAGGCTTCAGAATTTCCTGTGTATACATATTCTCTCTATCTATACACAAGCACACTACAGTATTTCCACACTACCTCCCAGCTTCACAACAGTTGGTGCCATGAGACCAAGCATTAGCCCTTTCAAGATTCTCTGCTGGCAGAAGGGTTGCAATTAGCCATACAATATCTGGCCTAGCAGTTCGACTGACACCTTGCTGCAGTCAGTCATACACATAATGTGCACTCATCTGCACATATATGAAGCAATAGCACTAGTTGCTCTTGGATTTCTCTGTATTGACATCCTGATTTCTGTCCCTTGCCACATCCGCAGTCAGCATCTCTTCCCATTTGCAATCCCCAACACCAATTTCTTTACCACTGATTTCTGCTATCCTTACTCTGATTCATGCTCTAGCCATAAAACCTAGCCATGGACCTCCAGGCCAGACCACCTTCTATACTTGGCCCCGTCAAGAGTTCGATTTTAGAAGTCATAAATTCAGATTCAGTTGCTCAAACATATGTGTCTAGGCACACTTCAGGTACCCCAAGGTAATGTGACTGATCTGAGGCTGCTTCTTCAGAAGGTTTTGAAGAGTTCTGTGTCATACCTGCCAGCTCATGCAGGCATCCATGCACTCATTGGCACTTGTATAATTTATCACAATCTGTCT
Source organism: Fratercula arctica (assembly GCA_947846985.1). Classification (NCBI taxonomy): domain Eukaryota; kingdom Metazoa; phylum Chordata; class Aves; order Charadriiformes; family Alcidae; genus Fratercula; species Fratercula arctica. Next base: position 29,076,127 of record CANTUZ010000006.1, on the reverse strand, counting down.
CTCATTTACACAACAGTCAGTACAAAATTACTTCATGCAAAGGAAGTAATCAAGTATTTGAGAGGCCAGTCCCCAATATTTCAATTTTATCACTTTTTATATTTCATGAACTTCAAAAGGTGTCCTCTATTTCTCTGAATCCTCGTTAATGTAACTCTCTCCATTAAACATACGGTAAAAGAGTCCCATTTAGCATCTTATTTTTAACCAGCTAAGATTACTAGGTCCTGTACTCTTGAGAGTCTTTTGATACAATGGGCAGTTACCTCTAAAAATTGATACTTTGATAGCTTTATGATCCTATTGAACTTTACACAATGAGCCAAGTATTAATTTAATTCTTTCCACAGTTCTGTAGAGAGTAGTACCACATCCTTTAGTAGTTTATCGCCTCCTATTTTCTCAATTTCATTCTATGGTCTGTACTTTGTCGTTCTTTTTCCTCCTTAGATTCTGTTTTATGTGAGTGACTTATTTGACCATTCTCCATTTCCTTTTGAGTTTTATTGCTTTTTTCTATTGTATTGATTGCTTCTGCTCTGTAGGTTTTTGTCACTGTCAGCAGATCTCTTAGCCCTTATTGCACACTCCGTCTTCTGGGTTACCTATATAGAAATGAACAAAAGAGGTCCTAACTAAAATCACTATATCAGTCTGCTTGTTTTATCAATTCATCATGAAGCATTTTCTCTTACTAGAGACCAGCAACATATGCCAATAAGGTTATTGACTCAGTGTAAGGTTTTTTTAATATGTCATTTTATCAAAGTCCCCCATAAGAAACTCTGCCTCCTGTTTCCTCAAAATATTCTGACAGCTTTATTAAAAGTCTTATCTTGAAATAGAAAGTACATCCCTTATGCTAGGTCATACATAACCTTTTTCTTTATGTCCCTTGAAAAGTTTCACCTCTTTTTCTTGTTCCACCTCCATACATCCCCACACATACTGCGTGCACTTCTCAGGTCTAACTTAAATAGTTTCAGTAATGGAGAAGATTAAACTGCATCTTCAGTGAGATTAGGTAAACAACAGTAGGCCTCACAAATCAGTGCCTGAGATGTAAACATCATTGTACCTGCTCATGCACAGTGCAGTATGATCCAATGACTAGCAAGTAGGGAGTTTTGAAAAGCTCTTGTGGAAAACAAAGAACTGTCAACAGCATTAGACATCCAATATGATCAAGTTCAGTCAAAACTCACTGCTGTGCTGTGATTTATAGACCTAGATGAAATCCTCTGTACACAACTACCAGTCCTTTTCTAGCCATGATCATTGTGTTGCTAGAGTGGGCTTTCAGCTGATTTCTGGTTTTGTAGGTTTGAACTACCAGTCATCAACACACAGATTCAGAACTGGTTATTCAAATCCATCCCCAAATAAATTCTTTATGTGTCCAAAATAGAGAATGCCCATTTCAAAGACCTAAGCAGTTGCACATACTGCAAATAGAGAATAATGCAGCAGGAACATATTTGGTCCTTTAAGATCTGAGATCCCAAAATAACTTCTCTTACTCCACCTTTCACCAGAAAACAAACCCAAACCAGCTGTTTTCTTTTAGGATTAAAAATAGGCCAAAATACGTACAAGTTACCTAATCTAATTTGATAGAACATTGTGGATTCAAATTAAGCTGGACATACACATGAACATATAATGCATGTGTCCTATGTAAAAGCTGTATTTTTTAATTATTTTATCTTCCTAGGAAATAAGAGTGTGTGGAGTCAAGTGTAAGCAAGTCTTTAAGAAGGTACAGTGAGCCTGCAGCTGAGACAGAAGTGAAGAACAGTAGAATTTACAGACTTACCACCAAACCTCCAAATGCTAGTAATGAACATCATCAGTGACAAGAGCAAACACGGAAATGAAGATCACATTAGAACAGTATAGTTAGAATAAAATATTTTTAACAAATCATTTTAAAGAAGTAACTGCAAATAAAACTATTTTTAGAAATGCCAATTAAAGATACTAAACACCATAAATGTCTGTGTACTCTAATTCTTGATTACACCAACATGAGATTGTTTGTTATAAAACAAGATATTGGAGTTTAAGACCTTGTAAGCTAATTTTTTACTTACAATGGAAATCACCCTTCCACAGCCTTAGCAAGGGGCCTTCAGGTAGTCTTGTTTTCAGATGCTGAATTATAGTTGTAGGGAAGTGGGTGAGAGCTGTAGTATGTGGTTTACACTTAAGTCTTGATTTCACTGAAGCTAGTGAGGATTTACCATCAGGTCCAATGGAGCAGTACTTCACTGAAAATATTCCAACAAAAATAAAACCCTGATTTCTCAAAATAAGTATAGATACGGATCAATAGTCTGGAAAAACAGTACTTAGAGAACCGTGGCCAAAATGCTTTCTAACGCTTTAGCCAGTATGTGCCCACTCTTTTTTTTTTCTTATTCTGGAGAAACTAATAGTAAGATCACTGCTAGAAACTGTATATAATAGTACACACACCACACAAAAGATATGACTAGCATTGCTTTTTACAATATAATTTGCAGATGTTTTTTACAATTCATCATAGTCCTCGTTCTCATGCAGACCGTCATGCATAACAAAGTATTGGCCTAGCAGTTTCCAACACTGATTTAATCACTAGTTATATTAATAGTAATTTGCAAACCAAATCGTTATATTTTCAGTCTGTCAACACACTGGATATAAAATTAGCACCACCACTTCACATCAAGTTCAAAAAGAGAAAATAATACAGGGTACTTGGTTGGATCAGACCTTTAGCACATGACACAGTATTACAAGTGTCTCCTGTAACAACTGTTATTAGCCATTTTGAGGGATGTAATCAGTGAGGAGGTTGCTATGGCAGAGTCTGAGGTGTTCTAAAGTGGGAACATACCTTATTCTGCTGCAACCCCTGTGCGTAGCATTGCTTTTGTCTTTTTTGGGAACCCAGTGCTGAGACTGAGAGAAATTTTAGACGTTCATTGTGTAAACGGCAACAAATGCTGCCATTCTCTACTAACCTGAGAGTTTTAAAATATGCACTATTATTAAGCCTGTTTAGAAAAGCTAGCAGCTAGAAAAGCTAGCAGCCCTATCTAACATGAAGACATGGAGGTTCAGAAATAGTCTTTGTAAACTATAAACTTAGTACAGCAGGGATGATAAACTTCCTGAACTAGGGTATTTCAACTGTACTATATATATTGTGAGTGTAGCACCAGATGTGCTGTAGTGGACATCTAATTCAATTTTGTAAAGTTTTGGTTTCTACTTTACATCAGAAAATACAAAGAAAATATTATCCATGAAGATTTAAGCATCCCCATATGATAAACAGGTGAAAAATACTCCCTCTCCATGCAAATTCTTGTGTTACTATTGCAACAGCTGTGGCTCATAATACTTAGAATTAAACATATGTAATGCAATTGTTTACTTTAAGTTCCCTTGTAATTTTTTTCTTGGCAATACATAATACTTATGCCTGAGGAAGACTCTGGGAATTATACTTGAGCCTAGTCAACCAGATACATGGAGCTGATTTTCTCTCATGTGTTAGCCATCTAGCTATTCTTCCGTAGCTAAACAGATATCCCTCCTGACTGATACACAGACCAGCAGTTAACGGTGATTAAGTTTTCTTGTACTTGGAGGGGGACAGGTCAAAACTGGTAACAGTTAAATAAGATGGAAAGGTTGTGGGGGAGGGAAAAGGATCAGAAACCTGTGTGTATCTCAGGTGAAAAATACTGTTCTGCTTAAGTGAAATTGCAAATAGCTGTCTGCTTAAAATGTTATTTATTGCCTTACACAAGATTGGAGATATCCCAGTTGCCAAATTTCAGTGCATCAGTCATTTGTTTTCTTGAAAGATTATTGGACACAGAAACCTCTTTCCTTCAAGTTTCTAAATTATTGATTTCATAACCATGCACACCCTCCAGACATCTCTCCACTCCTCAGCCCCAAGGAAAGCTAGAGAGCAATCAAAAATAAGGAATGAACCCCAACTTCTCATTTATAAGAGATACCAATTTTTTCAGACCACCTATATTTTCCTTCTCATGTGAAAAATGAACCTACACAATAAAGAGAGGGTTCACACCATTATCCACAATTAAACTTTGCATAATTCTTTTTAATGTTCAGCACTGACTGAGACCTTTTTTGAAATGTAGTTTTCCTTCAATAGAACTTGGCAGTTCATAACCCTTAATTCACCAGATGTCTTCTAATTTTTGCCTCCGGCTCCCTGCAGTCTTGTGTAACATTCACAAACTCTCTTTGCAGAAGGTTATAAGTGGATCAATTAACATCTAGCTAAGTAAATCCAATTGTTAAAAGCTATTATTATTGTAATCAAACAGACAGCTTTTCCCCTTTGCGTCATTTGGTACAAGGGCAAATTTAGCACCATACTAATAACTAATGGCTTATCAACCAGAAGCAATATAACATGCTTCTAATTATGGAGAAAAGGCAAGCTCAGAAGTACTTCCACAGTTCAAATACGTAAAATACAGAAACTTCAGAAATATTTAATTTTGAATACATTTTCTTCAAATCAGCTCAATTGGTTGTCATTATCATTGTAACCTCTTATCTCTACTGCAGCAACCATTTCCCTTGGAAATTTTTGTTCGTTCATTGCTTCCATGATGATGCTCTCCAAATAATGCGTATAAAATTAGCCATGTTGTTTCCATAAACCTTTAACAACTTGTTATCATAAAATTTAATTTAAAATTTTGTCCATAAAATAGCTGCTTACTGAATGCATAATATTCTACAATTACTTGACAAACATCAGGCTCCCTGACTACTTTCAAAGCTACTTAGTAGCCAAGATCTTCACGGTGAATTCATATCTAGACTTGCTTACTACTCAGGAATCAAACTTCATATTAATTTTATTGATCTTCGACAGAATTTCAGCTACAGTTTGCCAATACCAACCCTGTATTTCTGCACAACTGCATTACTTCCATATAACAGATATTTTTAATTTTGTATGGAAAGACCAGTGCTTCCGGCAGCAGTGTGAATGGAAAGGCAAAAATTTCTCAGATATTCATCTGATTTTTCCAGGAAAAAAATAATTTTGGTTTGATAATGTCAACTTTAACCTTCTGCAACATTGTTGAAATATTTTCTGCAGATCTTTTAATTATAAGCCCCCATACTTATGTCTAATTCTGCAATGCATCCATAAGTTTGGATTTGCATCTCTCTCTTATCCTGCTACATTATTGCTTCCCCATAATTTCAGTCCTTTCTTTGCAGATCAGAGTGACTACATCTTAGATGTTGAAATTTGTTCCAGTCCTAGGTATTCAACCTACCTTTAACTTACTGCTCCCCTAAGTCCCTCCTGTTCCTCCCTCTTTCCCTTCAACTCACTCACTATCCAACAATATTGCACAGTCTGAGTAAGAAGGTTTGGAATACAGCTAGTTTTCTACTGGCTTTCTTATGATTCCTTCCTTTCCCACCTCCCCCACCCAAATTTCATGATTGTTCCATACATTTCTGTACTGCTTTACTGTACACAAGGCTTACTTTTCCCCAGAGAATGCTTTCAGTGATTAGATCATGTCCTTTCCTGCTCTGCCCTGTCCAGCAAAGGACGTTCTGCTCGTTTGGACAAAACACAAATTTGGGGCTTACCCCTATCATGAATTCCCACCTGACTTCCAAGAGGACCAGAAAAAAGTTTCAGTAGGATTTGAAAAGCATAAAGTATCCGCAAATGCAAAGGATTGGGTACAGAACTGAAACCCTTTGTAGTGGCATGATCTGTAAAGAAAACAGGATGGTGTTTGAAGAGTAGAAGGAGAGGGAAAGGAGAGAAAGAGAGAAGAAAAATGAGCAGCACTAATAGTTTTTAACAAGTTGATTATGTTTGATCCAATGGCATAATCTGTACAGATGATATTTTCATTTGGAAAATGATTTGTTTTCTGTTCTATATGAATAATTCAAAACATATATATTAATTTTAGTGGGGGCAAAATAAGAGTATAAAGCATTTATCTCAGTACTTGAAGATTGGATATTTGATATGAGTGCAAATCTAATTTAATCTATACAAAATACATGTATGTCTAAGGACTGTTAATTTTTTTGCTTCTGTATTCTAGAAATCCAGGATTTTTTAATAGATGTCTAAATATTTTGCTGGCACGAAAGAACACAAATTAAACCAGATTCCATTACCTAAAGAGGTATTTTATTATTAATTAATATTATGAAATTAATGGTATTAATTAATCTTGTGAAATGCCTTTAATGTTGCTAGAGCATTTAATCTTCAGATATATTCTGTAGAGCCATGTATGCAGAACACCACCCTTCGTGATTTCCATATAATATGACTAACATTATACCACAGTGTTCTCCCAGCCTTAACTGATCTGTAGCTCGAGCCACATGTAATTTTTTTATTTAACAGCCTTCACCATACTTTTCTTTCATAAAACTCTCCAGTCACTTTTGGGATCAATGTAAACTTTTAACGAACACAACAGCCTCTGTCAGATGTTGAGAAAACACCTCTTTTTGTTTGCTTGAACCTGCCACCTGCTATTTTAATGTAATTCCTCCTAATTCTTGTACTGCAAGAGCTACCAAACAGCCATTCCCTATTTTGTCCATGCCACTCAGATTTTCTTCACCCCTAGTATCTCAGTAAGATAAGTGTTCTAACAGAATCAGGGTCAGTAGGCTGATTCCAGTGTATAAACTTGATGGGTTTAATTCCTAGAGGTTTTTGTTTAAAACACCAGAAGATCACAGTGTTCCCATTTCAGTCCACACCACTGAAACACATGAACTAAGAGCAACTCCTACAGTCTAATCCATGGAAACCAGAATTGAAATAAGAGTTAGGGTTGCAGTCTACATTTATGCAACAGTCTAACCATGGAAGATGGTAAAGAATTGCTTCATGTGATCTGTGTAGCATGGCATGAATGATGTGCTCCACTAGATACATCCACTTTCATCAATGTCTATCATTTGATTGACTCTGTATTAAATTTAAGTGGACAGTAAAAAGCAGGAGTTCTCCAGTACAACATCAATAAAACTTCCTAGTATGTATCATATTGTAATATATCCTTTTTTGGACAGATTCATCTGTAATCGCATAACAGATTCATGGCTATTCATCCTTTCATCCTCTATTAGTAACATATTTGTCTTGGAATACTACCTATGTGGTACTGCTATTTCTATTTTAAGGAGGTTTTTTAACCTCAAAGCAAATGTTTATTTAAGTAATTTACTCCTGTATAGCAAAAGTGCACACAAAAGCAGAATCCCTTCAGTACTGTGTTTTTTATTACCAGGGCAAGCACTTTCTGTATATTAATGGCTAATAATAAGTATCCACACTGAACACTTAAACAGAGTGGCATTTCAGTTCTTCACCAGTGCCTTCAATAGCACTGCCTAAAGATTAAGTTTCTACACTATGGAGGCAAAATAAAACTCCATCTTTTAAGGGACACATTCTTATTAAAGGAGGGGAGGAAAGAAGGATGGGAAATGGTCTGTGGTTATTGACTACAGTTATTTACATAACAAGAGACTATTTATCTCATGGTACAACACTATTCTAATGCCGAGCAAATTAAAAGGTCAATATTGTGACAAGAGCATTTCAAATTTAAAGTATTTTATTCAAATGTTCAGCTATTTGACAGTTCGAGATTGGAGCAGACGCACAAGCAGTTAGTTATGGATGCATAAGCATTATAGAGTAGCCAATATTTAGAACTTGTTTGTGCATGTGCAGAAACATACAGAGCACAATTATCGGCAGTAAACTGCAAAGATGTGCAGTTCTTAAAAATGCTTTTATCAACATTGTGGAATCACCTTAAGAGCTTTCCTGTAACTGGCTGGATGACCTTTGTTTCCCCTCCCGTTTCAGCTACACAAAGCACCAGTACAGAAGTGCAGAGTCGAAATACAGGAAAAGGTGAAGAAAGGGCTAATGCAAAAATTGCACTGGAATTCAAAGTTACACTGCAACTGCAAATTCCCTCTCTGCCCTGATGTTCCCACCGAATTTTTCTCAAGTGCCAGTCAGTGCACTTACTACAAAAAGGAAGTATTTATAATGCAATGCAGTCACCATTATAATTTGTTAGGTCTTAGAACCATAGCGTATGGAGTGAGCTCACTGAAGTTTAACATTCAATCAAATGCAACAAGACTCACACCAGTTCATTGCTCCCCTTTTCTAATTCTAAATCAGCATGATTCAATTCATCTTTTCTTACCAAGACACTGATGCTTGTTATCTATAACCATTACAATTTCCAGCCCTTCTCTCCAGATCGGCATGTTAAGGGCATGCAGAAGAAATTAACACGTTTCAAGAAGGTGTACTAGTACTTCTGTGAAATAGCTGTGTGATCACTCATCCTGTCAAGAAACATAATGCCACTCTTGATGATGACATTTCCAAGTTTATTTTTGGAGAGGAAAAGGGGAGAAAAGAGCCATTTTATATGTTACAGCAACACAGCAAAGAACTTATTCAAACACACTACCAAGCAACTCCTCCAAACATTCATTTTTAGGTACAACAATGTAGTTCACTCTAATGCAGTCAGTCCTCTCCACTATATTGCTGATACCAGTCTTCATCAGAGACACTTAATTACTCAGGACAATTCTTAAGGGCAACATATGGTCTAAAATACCACTAGCTAAAAGCTAGTCATCGCAACTCCTTTATTCCAACACGTATGTTCCATTGTTTCAGATATAAACACAAATCCTTTCTCAGTTCCTAAGAGCTGCTCACAGATAACTCTGAAAGAATTCTGAAAGTATTACTTGTGAGTTTTAGACTTAGTATACCTAAGAAACAGCAGAAAGCACAGAACAGACTTTCGTAACACGTCATACCGAACTTCATCTGAGATCGGCTTCAACCAATCTCAGACACGGGGGCTGATTTAGGAGCTAGACAAACAAGAACTGCAAACTAGGTTTCACACTGTCCTAAATGATGCTGAAACAGATGACTCATTCCCTAGTGAGCAAAACAGAAAATAAGTGGAACATCAGAGTTCCACAGCAAAATAGTCTCCAAACAGTCTGGTTCCAGCTCCAGGACCAAAAAGACACAAATTGCCATTAGCAACTTTCCTTGTCATTTTTGTGCAATGGAACACAAGGCAAATGTCTCCCAAAAACATATGGAGGATTATTTCAAAGAAACATATGTACAATCCTTTATAATGCATTTTTCTCACGCAGCAAGTCTGCCTTGTAGACATTTGAAGTATCACATTACCCAAAATTCCATTTCTGTTTCCAACTCACAGCATGATGGCGTATATTTTTTACTATATTTCCAAATGTATTTTGGTGACCAAAGAAACAGAAAGGCACTTAAACTGCTGAAGGTTACTCAAAAACCTTACCAGGTGTTTACCTGTTGGTTAAAATTAACAGGTAATAAGTACCTAATTTGCTAGAACAGCACGTGGATTTTTTTAGTCTTTTTCCCACATCAGCCACATAAATGCTTTGAAAAGCTGGCCCAGTGTCATGCAGCACTTCCCACTCCAGCTTTTGTAATTTCAGGAAAACCTAGTTGCCTTCTCAGCCACATATTCCCCTGAAGTGAGTGCGTGGTTTTCAATACAAAAAACCAGATCAGATTAATCAGATTCTCTCATCATACACTAAAGATCTGAAGCAGGAATGCCTAAATCTTAGTGAAGTGGAGGCAAATGTAGAGTACATCCCCAATTAAAAGAAATAACATTGTTCTTTTAAGTCCCCCCTGCAAAATGAAAATAAAAAAAGCCCCGCCACAACTAAATCATCAATAGCAAAATAAATACAGCTTTCAATAACAGAGCTGACCAAAGGTTCACTACAGTTCATCTCTGAAGCATAAAACCTCAAGACACTGCATCATATGCCTAAATATAGGATAGCAGATTTCTTATCTTGCCTGGTAATTCCTCGTCCTACAAATGTCTGTATAAGTCAAGAGAAAAAAACAAGGTAATAGGTATCCACAGAAAAGGGCACTTATCAAAAGAGTTATTTTTTTGTGAAGTAAAGCTCTTCCTGGACTTGCTACAACTTCTTTGGAGTGCATTATGTGCCACTGTGCAACATGTGCACAGTGGGACATAGAACAAAAAAAGGGTTCATGAAATGGCTTGGGCAAAGCAAGAAGATTTCCTTTTCTTCATGTTCCTTTCCTTCCTGGTGCAAATGCTCCTTATTTTTAGAAGATTCAGCCTTGTAAAGCTGTACCATGGGCCATTTCAGTGCTTATTTGCTGTTAATTTGATCTCTGCAATGGAAGTATTTGCTGAAATAACACTCTTTTCACTCTTCTTTTTTTTCCTTGAAAGGATAGCAAAACTACCTGTAATTGCACTGACAATTTCAAAAATATATATTTTCTTGTTTAAGATTAATGCAAATATTTTTACTTGTAATTAGATATCTAAATTCAATCTACTGTCTGCATTGCAAATGTGGTTGAATGGGATTCTGCAAGGTGCTGAGATCTCTACCTTGATATGAAAACTATTAAAACACAATGCTATCCACTGACAGAAGGCAAAAAGTTATGTAGATGTGCTGGCTAGATAAAAGGCAGATTACTCAGCAGCCTGCATGGTCAGACACTAATGAAAAATCTATTTATGGGGGGAAGAGGAACAGTTTTGGGCTGCTTTTGATAAATCTGAACTTTCAAACCATCCCATTAGAGACTCAGTCTAATGAGCGTTCCTTTAATAGACACTACATAAAAGGTTATAGTAATGATATAATGTCTTCTTTGAAACTTCAGATATCTCTGATTGCCATGCTGGAATATAACCTTTACTCACAAGTGAAGGATATGGTGTTCAACAGAGAGAGCAAATCAGCCTTCAAAGGCAATGCGCATATTGCAATGAATGGCAGGCATAAAGCAATTTCCCAACTGTCCATTAGTAGGACTCCTATACCTTCCAACCATGTTGTACTTTGACACTGTCACTGTTACGACATGGTGTTATTTGAATCCTTAGGACTGCTGGCTGAAGATGCAGGTATATTAGTCACAAGGAGAGAAAGGGATGAGTTTTTTCCCCTCTTATACTGAATATTGTTCTAACAGACTTTTTTTCTACCTTTAAATGCCCATTAGTTGCAATCTCTTGATAAGAGAGCTAATTCAGGTAGCTCCCCAAAAAGTTCATCTTTCAACTGGGAAGCAATGGAGCACAATACCCTGATAACCGATACACTTTCTTTTCCCTGACAGGGTTGTCTTTTACTAGCAACAAAGGCAATGATAAACATCATTCTAACAGATATATAGCTTACTACAAAGACTTCTGTTTACATTTGGCAAGTTAGAAAAAAATAACCAGATATCTATATTTTTACAAGTAACACATTTCATTTCAGCACAAGACTTCATTTTCCCACTGTCGTGAAGGGGAGATGCCTCATAAGGAGTCTAATGGTACTGAAGAAATACTTCCCAGCTCAATCTCTTTTTTATTGTTGCTATCACAGAGGTCAAAGCCAACACTTCACTTGCACTGCTTTCACACACCTGACAGCCTGTGCCTATGTTCATAAAAAGGAGATACTTGTTTCAATATTGTTTTTTTCTCTGCTCAAACCTCAGATCATCTGGAAATTCCCATACAATCAAGGTGAAGCCAAACAACTTGTAACTATAATTTCAAATACAGTCTGAAAGGGGCAAGTGGGAAAAATCTCTAGAGACCAGAGTGGATACCTTCATTTTGCACTAAGTACCAAGTAGTTCTAGCAAGAAAGAGGTAAACATGGTAGTTCTGCCTGATTCATTCAGCTTCCGTAAGTTCTCTTTGGCAACATTCTAGGCAAGCTGTTATACTAATTATATAGTGGATTACAGACAACAATATACTTTAACATCCATAAATAATTTTTCCCTTCCCTTCCCTTCCCTTCCCTTCCCTTCCCTTCCCTTCCCTTCCCTTCCAGATTAAACCCAATTACTATATGTAAAAACTCACTGGTATATTTCTCACCCTTTCTAGGAAGCTTTTAATGGAAAACTGGAAAAGTAACTTTCAAATACTCAAAGGTAACTCTTCCAATCAATTGGTTAACTTGCTTTTCACGTATAAACTAGAGAAACGTACCATCATGATCATGACTCCGAATTTCTGGGGAATTCTTTCCTAATCTGAGATTATATTCAGGCCTCAGTTTTTCAGTTTGGATAAGACCTAGTTCAGTTCTTTTTTCTTTTCCTCTTCTAGTGAAAGACAGTCTGCCATTCTGTTATATTATATATCTACATCTACATCCACATCCACATCTACATCTATAATTTTTCTACTAAAATACACATTTTAAGAAACTTTATTTTCATTTGTATCTTCTTCAATATTAGATGTACTCGGTACTTTTTATCGAAAACTGAAATTAGCATATTTATCAATTCCCTATTTCAATTTAGACATCCAGCAGCAACATCAATAAATCAGATATAAATAATCTTTCCCCCTGCTTTACATGCATGTGCATGCAGTTTCTGAAGCCACATGGTATCATTGCTATTAGGAACCTATCCTGTCAGATGTCTGGGAGAAATCTTAACTTCAGCAATGCGTCCCGAGTTATTTTGCTTGGCTCACCACCAATAATTCGTAAATTGACTGATTAGATACGTGCTTAAAGAACCATCTTCCAGTGTCAAGTATATTGCATTTGCATTTTAGTAACACAGAATATACTGATGCACTTAACTACATCAGACAATATTTGGATTTTTCAAATTACATTTTTGTAAAGATGGCTATAAATTTCCATCTTAAATGCTATTTCTATCAAATAACTGCCAATTTAAATCTAGAAAATCACCACAAGGACAGACAGACATCTAAATGCCACTGTTATTTCAACAAATTACTTTCTAATACGTTCCAGGACGGATTGGAGAATTAAACACTGGCTTAATTTCTCGAATGGGATATGGCAGAATGAAGCCAGAGCCTTTCCCACAGCAGAAGTGATGTTGTGGAGCTGGAGATGCAAACTGAAAAGAATAACTGTACAGCACTCTGAGAGAAATAAATTTATGAGATTTACAACACAGAGCATCCCTTAATCAATAGGAAATAGAGACTTATGCCTATGTTCTAAAAGGCACAGGATGATAGCATTCAGTTACCTAGAAGATTTTGCTTCTGGGTTATTGAGCTAGTAATTTTTTCTAGCTGAAGCAGTAAAACTGATTTATGGCAAAAAGAAAGCATTCAGGAAATAGATACACTCACCTATCAAGGAATTTTTCTAGGACTAGGATAACAGTTCTGTAACTGCTCTACACTGGTAGCAACACAGTGAAAGAAAACAAACAGGCAGAATACTATTTGGGGTTTGCCAATATATCTGGACCTAATTTACAGTCCTTCTGGGACAGTGACTTTAGGTCCTTAAGGTTATCACAAGAATAGTTTTAATCTTTTTCTAAATGGCTACAGTGAATTCAAAATTGTGCACTAATTGCAACAGCTGATATGACTTTTTCTGTTCATCTGGATTCTAGAACTTCAAGCAAAATCTTTCCATCATCAAATTATACCACTTATGAGGTATGTGAAAACTTGAGGTCTAAGATATTTGAAAGTATCCCCATAAAGTGTTCTCCAGATGAGGTAAAAGAACTATTTCTGTTTGATAAAACTGATTCTTTAAAATGTTATTCTAATGGATGAGACCCTGCATTAAAATGACGTTTCAGCTTTTATAGTCAGGCATGAACAAGTTAAAGGAGATACACATTTTCTTAGCTAAATTGTGCTTGTCATGGGAGCATCAAAGAAAAAACCCACACTGCTTTCGATAGATTCTTTTAATTCAAAAACCATCAATCAGTATTCCAGTTCAATGTCTGAGTAATGCAACCTTTATCTGATGAAGATAAGAAGTGGCATTTGCAATTACAGAACTTTGCCACAGAATAAATACAATTAAGTTATAGATTACAGTTACAGATATTAATGCATGGTTCATGCAGGGAATTCAGATCCTGAAAAAAGTCTTTGAAGGGAAAACTTAGGCAGCCTTAGTGGCAATGACAAAGCACTTAAACTGCATTCAGGTTTTCAATCTACGTTAAAGTTAGCCCAGGAGGAAGCACGCTTTAGTGGGTAACATAAAGGGTTATACTTGGTAACTTGCTCTGACTAGTGGCTTATTTCATGACCTTGGCCAAACCATGTCACTCCCTAAGTTTTTCTGATTTCACAAAGGCTAACGATTTTTACTTGCTTACTTGAAGCTAGTGGATAAAGAGCATTGAATAAGTGCTTAAGAGAATTAAGGAATGGATAAATTCACTATTCCCCAATTATTTTGAAAATCAAGGTCAACTTTTCCATTGGCTATTATTTCTCTACAGCATAATTTTCATAATGCAAACCGCTTTAATAAAAGTGAGTCCTCAAGCCAGTAGGATCCACTGCATGATTTTTTATTATTATCAAATTCAGTAACATGATCACTAGTGACATTAGGAAGCCTCTAAAAGCTAAGCCAAAGTTCTTACTTAGAGAGGAGGAAGGCTTTGAGAATGACAGCAGATAGACAGTCATTGATCCAAAAAAAGAAAAAATATCCAATGGCAGAAAGCCAATTATTTTATTTCTAAAAGAGTGATTAAAAACCTGTTTTTGTACATCTTTGTTTAAATTGAAGGTAAACGAAAATGTGCCAGACTGGCATAACTGCAAGTTATATATACATCTTCACCCTACCACAGCATTTGCAACCTGTCCCTATTGTTCTGTCAACAAGATGTCAGACATGTTCCTCTACTCAGATGTGAATGAAGGAATTCTCCCTTCTCTTAGGTGTCAACAAAAAGTTTGTTCCTGCAGATTTCTGTTTTGGCATGATCAGCTGAGAACTGACATTAAATAATAAGCGTTTAGCCAACAACCATATGTACAACTGGTCAAACTTTCATTCCTTCTCTGTAGGGTCCAGATCTGAACAAGCAAGCAAGCTTTAGAGTCAGAAGCCAAAATTCTAATTAACTCCAAGACACTGAGGTAGGCTTGGTTATACTTAGTTGTGTCTGCCCTGGCAAGAAAGCTTATAAACTAGGGTTATCCAAGGTAGTTTAGTGGCATTTGATATCGGGGGAGAGCAACCATTAACAAGCAGGCAATCAAATAGTATTTGCTGAGCCCATTTTGCCAATAACACCTTTTGATTCTGTCCTCTCCTGCTGTACATGTCTCCTACTGCTCCTGCCATTTCTCAGTATTTCTACCCAGTAGCTGATGACTACCTGCACCCAGCTGAATCCCCAAGGCCTGCAAGCCATCTTACATACTGACAAGAAGCGGATTGCCTCCCTCCAACTTACTTTTAGTTGTCATAATGTGACTACTCCTGTTCGTGCTGAACAGAGCCCCGAGCCTGGTGAGATAGCACCTCTGACAGTTTTTGCAGTAGCAGCCATCACTGAATACATTTCGAGTGATTAATTTTCTTAAAAATAAAAATAAACCTAGTGAGTGTACATGTGCTAACAAGTTAAAAATAATAATAGGTGTCTGTGACCATGCTGCTTCTGTCTGAATCCTTCAGGGGAATTCAGTTGCTAAGAACAACTTAACGCAGCTTGCCATATTTCTGTGTGTTAAACAACAACCAAATAACTATAGGCAAAAGTCCCAGCTGTCAAGCATGAGGAGTGTAGGGGCTGATCGGGGGAGTACAAGGCATTTTTCTCTTGTGTTATATATGCATATTAGATAATTTAAAAGGAAAATGAAATGAAGCAAGGACAGAGTGGGAAGCATGCTAACATCTCTTCAAAATACCATGACCAAAAGTTTGCAGAAAAAATTCAGTTTGACCAATAGCTCTGTTCTTTATATAGTGCTCCTAACAGTGTTTTACAGCATAATCTGTCCCAAGAAGAGTGCACTATCTGCTCTTTCAGACAGCAAGAAGGATGAACTTTGTTCAGCTACCCATATAGGATTTCTCTTCTGGGCAGGTCTCAGATACAGTGAGATGAACTGGAGGCAAGTGTTAGAAGGAGCATCCATGACTGATGATTAATTCCACGGAAACAACATTTGGGCCTCACTTTGAATCTTGTCAGTCTAGGCTCTTTGTATGAGATGTGTTGTTTCAAACTGACACTAATCAATACTGATTTGTAGGACAGGGGCAAGAAAAGCCATCTTTGTTTCTTCATACACAAATAAAGATTGAAAAAGTTACTTAGGCTTTTAACAAAAGTCTTTTGATTTTTCATGACTTTTTGCTTTATTTATAAGGTCTTACTACTCAATCATAAACCTTATCCCTGGGTTGAAAACTGATACAAAACCTATGGGCTCGGAGCTTTGGCTTTTAACATACGTATTGGAAAACCTGAAGAAGACACCTTCCTCCCACCATTCCCAGGGTTCGGTACATCCTATACATGGCATGCCTACTTATTTTACTGGTGGTCTTCCACGGAAAAGATACTGAGAACAAAATAATTATGTCAATTAGGAGAGGGCACCTTTTCTTCATTTCCCCAAACTTATACTCGTGGCAGAGAAATGAAATATTCTTTTGCCATTTTGAGAGTTTGTCACTATGCATGTAGTATATAAACAATAAACAGACAGCAAATAGAATGATTTCTAAGATTTGAAGAGGATAAGTTAAAATTTTAAAGTTGAAATGCAATGAGAGGCAGGTCAGTATAACTAGCAAGGCACAGACCCAAGAGAATGCTGAGGATACAGTGGGTCAATATCTTCAGACTTACAATTTTCCACACAGGTGTTTAACAAAAAATGTGTTAGCATCATCTGTACTGTCTCTTGGCTCCGTATGACTTAGGCAGGCATTTGAATGTGCTAGTGGCTTTACTGCCTATCAAGATACTGATTCGTAAACTGAAAATTCTCTTCGTGGACCTTAAGAAAACTCTCTTTAAAAGCTTTTTTTATGTTTTATTAATTCCCTACTTAGCCAATTCTTTGATTGGTTAAATTTAGTGTCTGTAAACCTCCTAGATGCATATTTACCTGAAAAGGCTCAAAAGAGCTATTTCAGGCTGATGGAAAACACATGCTTAGAGAATTCATAATATGTAGTTTACAAAATACACACACTGAAAAAAAAGTTATTTAAACAATAAGGGATGGGCATAAGCAAAGCATCATTGTGAAAACATGTACAATTATATGTGTATACTGTTAATTAAGGGCTCATATGTAAAGGATGTTCTCATCTCATAATTTTCTCAGAATGTGCCTAGATCTGCATATTTATAGCAATAGAACGGTCTATTTTTTTATTAGTTCTTAATGGACATTAATTGTTGATCATCACGTGATACAGTTTCAGTGACTTCTGCATCTTACCAAAATGACTGTTACATAGGAAGCAAACTACTTCAGAACTAAAATCAATGAGCATATAAAATCTCTCACCATGAGCTTCTAGTGTATGCTGTGATTTTAGAAGGTGATTGTAGACATTCAATCCAATTCATTCCTCATAAATCCACCATTAGGCCTCTGGAGAGATAAGGTAAAACACTGAGTAACTGCTTATAAATTGGACATCATCCCTTTAGTACACTGAAGGAGAGAATGACTTCCAGTTGGAAAAACAATGTGATCATGCACTTAAAGATTATTATGCATGTGCACAAGGGAACTGATGTGGCTTACACAGCTGATTTTGAGTGTTTGTGAGTGGTTGGCTGAGGAACGATTATATTTTCTTTTTCTTGTTTTTATAGGATCTTTTAGTATTGTATATAAAATGTATAAATAATATTGTATTTATTAGTGTTGATGCAATGCAGAGGCTAAGAAAGAAGGTACACAAAGATACGTAAAATCAAACCTATTGCATAAGTATTACATAATATCACTACAGAACAATGATTTAAGTGCAAAGATTTTCAAATTTCACTTTCAACATAACATCATTCATAGTGTTTCATATAGAAATTCTTATAGTGGGAGCAAGTAGTAAGTAGTAAGATAAGTAGATGTGTTCAGCCCAAAAAATTATGCTTGAAATGAGGCATATATTTTAGAAAGCCAACCTCTGCTTATATAAAGATTTAAAACAGTGATTACCAATTTCACTGGGTAAACTGGTCAATAGACAAACTATATTCTACAGTTGAGAATGCGGATATCATCCTATGTGCATTCACATAGGAATTCACCTAATTTCAACTTTCAATCACTGCAGTTCCTTGAGCCTTTGTCTGGTGTCTGATTGAAAATCCTCTTAATATCTCCTGTAGGTATAGATCAAGATATTTTTTTTTCCGTCTCTTAAGTTAGTTCTTTAAGTATCACACAATACTTTTCTAGTAACATTTTTAATAATATTCCCATTTTTAAAAAAAGAGAGAAAGAAAAGCAAGGATTTTTTGGCTCCTAATCACTTCAATTATTCTATCTGTAGAACCATCTGTAAGTTATCTTAAGTAACTAAAGCCAGAGAATCGAAAACCTTAACTTATATTAATTTGCTCTCAGTACTTACTTTAAATTCTGATAAAGTTCTGCTGCACATTCAAATTCTCCATTCAGACACATTCTGAATGTGCTTATTTGCACAACTGAAATCTATGCTTTTTCCCAAAACAATGTAATGCTGCTGTGTGAAAAATACCTTTCTAACACAAATTGCTATGTTTCAGAGTAATTTAAAAAATCATTTATAGGATAGGATTGATACTGATTATGATTGATTGTGATTTACTTTACATTTTCTAAACTTGCTGTTAAAACAAAAATATGGAAGTGCAGTTGGTAAAAGTGTAGCTATTGGTATACAGATATTTTGAAAATCAAGGGAAAAGAAAAATATTTTCAACAGAAATATTCCCTTTTCTGCCCTGCCATGCATTTCTTACGCATTCAAGACTTCCATCAATTTTACATGGGAGCTCTGGGTATGTCAGGTCTGTAAGGCTGGTTCTTCATAGGGAAATGTGACACATAGAAAGGAACTGAAAAAGAGAATTCACCTTGGAAACTTGAACTGAGTTGTACAATTTGCCACTGTGTTCAATATATTTCAAAGGTATCCCATAATAGCTGGTAGTTCTTTACAAAGGTCACTGTAAAATCATATCCTGTATTACTACATATTTCAGAAAGAGTGTTCCTTGTCCCCCAGCTATTCAACTGAACTTTGTTAATGAAGGCGAAGTTTTCTAGGGTTATCACTCCGACCCTTAAACTGTATTATCTAGAAAACCATAAACCTTATAAAAAAAGATATGAAAAGCTTTATAAAACATTCTCTTAGCAGATCCTGTATCCAGCCTCACCTTTTCATCTGAAGTTGGTTTTAAGCTCTTGCCACCATGCCTGCTGATTACAATGGAACGTGGGAAATGGAAAGCAATGAAAACTTTGAAGGCTACATGGTTGCTTTAGGTAAATGAAAAAAATATTAACTACATAGAGATAAAGAGAAAATGCTTCAATTATAAGTGAAATCCTTCTAAAAATTAATGAGACTGTTTCTGTAATGTGTCCTGGGGCATAACGGTTTCTGCCAATCACATAAAAAATCAAATAATTGTAATGTGCTTATAGCTGTAATGATCTAAGCATATAAGCAAGAGAAGACGTGTAGCCAAAGATATTAATTTTTTTTAGACAAATGAAAGAACAGATACAGATGGGGAAAAAAAACCCAAACAGACTTTCAGATACAGGAGCAGTTTTTTATTGCTGGTATATACTTACTGTAACAGTCAAGTCACAACCTGGTTGTTTCTGTTAAAGAGGAATAGGATATTCTGTATCACTAAAGCAACAATAGTGTTTAGTACTTAAATAGTTGTTTGAACTAGTTGAAATTATATGCACCAGTTGCACAGTAAAGGCAATAAAAGCCTTCAAAAGCATTTAAAGATAAATGGGCAGATATTTCTGACAATTTTTGTGGGAGTCATCCTTACACAGCAAGGAGACTTAGGTCACAGGAGTTCTTAAACATATGTTTACATGGGTAACTAAGCTTAATTTCACTTGGCTACTATCATCATTGATGACAATATATGTGTACATGCAAAAAGAGATGTTCTGCTCTTTAGGCAGCTTTAATTTACTACTTTGTTAGCCTCTTTCTCGTTAGAGGCCTGATAGCTACAGTTTGTGTATACATTGTATAGAATATTAAGCATGATCTTTGTAGATGCTAGAATACCAAAACACTCTTAACTGAATGCAAGCAATATCCTTGTCGGTTCATATAAAGATCAAGTTTATGTTGTTTGTAGACTGATTTTTCCCCACACTGACAGACTCAGTTTTTGTAATGACTGTGAGATAATTTTATGAGAGAAAAGTCTTCTTTTGCTGCATCTATTATTTTCAATATAAATTGCCTTTCAAGCATTTTTGTTCTCATAAAGGCATCAAGTTTTTGCTTCAGGTCATCATGATTATGCTAGTAGCATGCAGGAGATCCTTCCTCTACTCAGGTTAGCAGAGATGTAGATGTTTAATTTGCTGAAAAGAATAAATAATAGAAGACATCAACACTCCTCAAGAATTTCTTCAGTACACTCTGGTTTGGCATTGAAAGAACAGCTATCGCTTTTCTACCACTAAAGGAATATAGCTGCATTCCAAAAACTGCAAAAAAAAATGGGAGTTAGATTTATACATGCATGAGAAGTGTAATTTTTAGAATCCAGAATCTTCTTCCAGCTCTACAACATCACAAATGAAGGGCATAAAGGACCGTTGTTTCCTTAGCACACATGATGTCTATAAAACTTATACAAAAAAGTAGTCATTAGAATTGGCTCATTTAACCTAGATTGGAGATGCCTGTCTGGCTCTGAATCATAAATTAGCATGTGGCAAAAATCAATCCTGCATTTTATTTTTATGCTTGCAATTGATAGCCCTCAGGGGCCCAGCTGGGTCTATGAACTTCTCATTCCCAGATCTCTCATTGTTTTCTATCTAGTGGTCATTGATTCTTATCTTCTGTTCAGCATTTTCTCTTCCTATTTCTCTGCCTTTCTGCAGTAGCTGACACCACTCGAAGAGTGATGCTGATAAACAGGAGCTTTTTCAGGTCAAAGTTCCTTGCACTTTTCATCAAAAGTCGAGATCAGACTTGTGGTTCCTTGTGCTTTGTTCAAAAGGTGTTGAGCCAAATTAATCGAGATCTAAAGAACTTGTTTCCTCAGATTCCAAAATAACTACTTGTAAAGATGTAGATTATAAAAACAATTCAGTGGTTCAAAATCAATGAGTACACTGTATAGCTATCTTCCACCAGATAAAATGTATTTCATAGGAAGAAGAGTCCAACACATAGAAGGTAATCAGGTAATTAAATCTATACATTTTCAAGTAATTCTTAATGTCTACGCTATTGACTGACTGAGGGATAACTACCACAAAATCCTTAACTGGCAGGAAAAATTTGATGATTTCACTGATTTTCTACTAGTTTTACTCTCATCAAAGAATCCTAACCCTACTTTATTTACCTGTTCACATTGAAAGAGAAGAAATACACGTAAACACATAAAAATAAATTCTCATCATTATTCAACAACAATTGAAAATTGTTATAATTTACTCAAAGCATCAATTCTTTTAAGAGAGAAAGGGAAGTTTCCCTATTCATAGTTCTTAGCTTTTGCATTTATGGAGAAAAGCTCAATAACTTTTGTCTGTAAATACTATACACATATACCTGTGAAGTACAAAAAAATTTATTTTTTAAAAATAAGAACTGTTGAGCCAATATCATGAATTTCAGGAGAAAGATATGGACTAACTGAATTAATTCAAGTGCTTGGGTTTGACAGTTATGCATAAAGAATAATTACTACTTTATATGGAACTGAAATGTGATTTCAGCATTAATTATGCCAACTGCAAGTGAGCCATGGGGTCTGCTTGTCTGGATGATATTTAACCCAACCCCTAGTTGCCACAAATTGACTATTCCAGGCTGTCTTCATCTGCCTCAGGCTTCTCTCACTGCCTGCCTCAGCTTCTGGTTTTACCTGCAATTTTTTCTTCTAGCTCAGTTCTCTCTACTTTGTTTCTGCTTCAGTCCTGTCTCAGCTCTTTGCTCCAAGAACTGAATCACTTTCGTGGGGTGTTACTCTAACCACGAGCCACGGTGGTCATCTTGCTCTAGTTCTGCCTTGCTTCATAGTGATAAATTTCATCGTATTTGATAATTTTCTTCTGATAATTGTCTTCATGGAGATCTTTCTACTTTTTAGGTTTATTCCTTCCTTATTTGTTAGGATGCAAATTAAACACTTGTGGTGTGCATATTTTCTTTCCAAAAGGATTTGTAATTATGGTGGTATCTTTTTATTTGGTTGTAGTAGCCATCTCATTATTGTTCCTTTCTTCCCTTCCAGGGTATCATCGGATGAGATTCTTGTATTGTTTATTTCAGTTGAGCTGTAACATTTCACTTGTGTTTGTCTTAAAATCCAGGAAAAAAATGCCAGGAAAAGGATAGCACCTGCTAATAACATGCATTTCTTTGAATTTTAATTTACCCACTGTAGAATTTAAACTGTGGTCTTCACTGAAATTCAACAAGAATTTAGTGTCTCACTGTCACAATACAAGTATTGATTATATCAGCTTTAAACTAAACTTCAATTATTATCATCCTTATATTCTGATGCTTTTATAACAAGTAATCCATTTTCCATTTTTATAATTTTTTTTGTACCATGTGCTAGCATGAACTGGTCTACAGCAGTTACTCATTGTATCTCAGTGGCATCCTTAGAACCATTTCAGTCAGTAGATAAATTACAACTTTGTTATTACCAAATCAAGTGGATTTTTGATCCCTTTCTGATCTTATATATCCCAGTGGAAACTGGGAGAATAATGGATGGATTCAGCCTACAATGGGGTCTGGACTACAGGCATACAATACTGGGAAGCCTGCTTAAAAAAGATAGTAACTGTTCACGACAATAAAAAAATTTGACCCACTCAATAGCCTGAAACAAAGCCAGAGGAAGAATGTGTTAGAATAAGGAATGCAATATAGATGTATTTTTCCTGGGAAATACTTCGATTCATTGCCTACCCTGGGCAGACTGTACTGGAGAGGTACTCACTGAACTTTCTGATAAAATTTTCAAACTACTTTCCCAATACAAAGGCAAGCAACCTGTTGGGATGATGGAGTTACTTGCACCAGTTGTCTGGATCTGGCCCTTCCTAAGTACATCATGATTTTTTGTGTATACATGCATATATATGCTACAAGTTATACTAATTAAAAACTGCCAGCGAATTAGCAAAAAAAAAACCCCACCAAAAGCAATGCAAAGATGCATATGGCTATAGGTGATTCTCAGACTGGAAAGAATTTACATGGAAATGGTGAAAAGATATTCTTCTGCTCTGTTTCTCACCATTTTACATGTGTTTAATATTCTAAGTAATAAAGTTCTCAGGTTCAAAGCACAATGAGGTTTTGTTTTTTTAGAATTCATCCATCCTTATAATTAATGCATACACGTTTCTATACTTTAATTAAAGAATAGTTTTGCCCTTTAAGCCAGAAACTTTGATTTTATCATAAACATGTTACAAAGCATTTTAATCTACTATAATAGAACAATATATCATTTTTATTGCTTGTATTGTTCAAAATGCAGTTATGAAAACCATGCTTTAATAAAACCTCCCCTGATCTTTCTCCAGGAGCTACAAGACTCATATATTAGTCAGAAATAGCATTTCTTTAGAAGTCTAGACATTTTTTTTCCTCAGAGAGAACTATATTTTATGTTACCTGTCTATAAATCATACCCAGAGATACCTTTAATCCACCACAGCAGATAAAATACACCCAAGAAGTCTTGAATATAAATACTGAATGAGAACATTATTCCCCATGTTAAAAAGTCACAATTTTTTTCAAGCCAATCCTCTAACTCAACTCAATTAGTACCTCACAAGAAGTATAATGAATCTACCGAAAGAAAAAGGGCTCCATTAGTATGTGGCATTGCTGAGCTGACAATGATTAACTCACATGTGAAACCACTAAAGGATAGCTAACAAACCAAAACCATTTTTCAATCTCTTGCAGAAGCATGTGAGATTATTTCATTTGCATATAGCACCATAATAAGATTCACTGCCAGCTGGTCAGAAATACTTATTGCAGATGGTAATGCAGCTGGCATTAGGTGGATTGTCTGGGGCAAACTGTCGTGATGGTAATATATATTCTCCTTTTGGTAACTTTCAGTGCATTCAGTTGCAAGCAGTTGTTTACATTTTAATGTTAGTCTTCATCATGAACAAAATAAGGATGTTAGGGAGATCAGTACTGCATAAAACATTGACAGAATATTAAACAGGTACTGTCAAATCCTGTAGTTTGACACTTTTTTTGACTTTTGACTTTGAATTTGTCTCCCTTTAACATCTAAACTACAAATTATTTCTGTGTCTGCTGTCTAAAAATAATGGATAAGTCATGCTTTTATTAGATCGTTTCTTTTTTATTCATTAGTATAATTTTCATTATTTTTAAACTAATTAATTAACCTCTTGTATACTCCCACAAACTATAGGTTCCTCATAAAAGTAAATTGCCAAAATCCCCTTGATCGCATACTCATTCTAACATGCTTATTTTCTGAAAAGGAATATTATTCTGAGATCCTTCTTTTAGGGGCGTCCAACATGTATAACCCTGCACATATCAGTACCCTCATATGCCTACGTGATTTACACTGCATGCTTAGGAAAGGGAATGGCTCCCAGGCATAAGATGATAATAGCACTCCTAGCATCCCACAACTTCATGGGTGAATGAGGCCAAAAAGGCAATGTCAGTCTCAATAGTTCCTATTGTTTCACATTCTCCAAAAACACTGGAGATTCAGATGATTTAACATGATAATACCTGTTCACTACTGGTTGTAAGTCTGCTCATAACATTCCCACAGATATCCCATTAATAAATAAATTTATAATCAGTGGAAGATCCTCAAATTGAAAGTCTACTTGCAAAAATAAGATTATTTTTCTTTGAAATAATCTTTTTCTCTGCAATATGTTGCAGGTAAAAGTGTCATTTATGGAACAATGTTACACATAAAACGTTATTTTTATGATGTGTAAATAGAACTGCTGTGGTTTTTTTATTTTTGGTAATAAATATTGGAATTTTCATTGCGATACTCTCTTTTCTGGTTTTTCGTAGGTATTGATTTTGCAACTCGTAAGATTGCAAAACACTTGAAACAAACAAAGGAGATTGTTCAAAATGGAGATAATTTTAAAACAAAATCACTCAGTACTTTCAGAAACTATGACCTGGATTTCACTGTGGGAGTGGAGTTTGAAGAACATACCAAAGGACTGGATAACCGAGTAGTAAAGGTAAAAATTTGGTACCTGGTATTTGTTTACACTATAGTCAGCACCAGGACTGAGCAGTTCCAAAAAAAAAAAAAAACCACAGTGTTTTATAGACATCAGAGGATTTTTATAAAGCAGAAATAATTTGCATCTTGACACAGTTTTATTTCCCGCTACAAGCATTTATTATAAATGCAAATCAAAATGGTTACTCAGATACGTGAGGACAATTATTAATTACAAAGTTTCTAGTAGCTCTTCACCACCATCAAAGCCACAGCCTGTCTGTGCAAAATCATTTCACTTGGAGACTATCCTCTTCATTATCAGTTATTTGGAAGGAAGGAAATACAGCCCATACAATTATAACCCTACTCGGTTTAATCATTTTTGCCTATTATGCTTTTCTAAACAAATTATTTGTTTCTAAGAAGAGGAGAGGGGGAAAAGGAGGCATGTCGTGCCACTGTTCTCTGGATTGCTCAGAAAGAATTTTCCAATCATTTTATTAACAAAACAATGCCTCAAACACATTGAAGTTAGATGAAGGTAGTAAAACTGCTAAGCAACATCTAAATGTAAAGAGGGCATGTATAATTTAAAGAGCATGTAGCTTAAAAATTCTGTACATAAGAAGTTAACTGAAATGGAATGAGTTTTGTCTTGTTATTAATAGAAAGCTCCCTCATAAGAGAAATAAATCATCCAGTGCTGAACTAGAAAGTGAATTAAGCTCCCAATACTCTTGGAGCTTTTTAATAACTGAACTTCCACCGACTGTAACTGGTCTCTGATGAGGATTTGCCTATGATACATGGTTAAATGTTTCCCTAAAGCACAATGGTTCAAATCTAGAACAATTCAAACAAAGTTGCTTTGCATTTACTCTAGTGTATCTGAGTAGACAATCTAGCCTGTAAAGAGAACTTTTCCTTACAGATATGGTCATATCTGCATACCTCATACCCTGTTTATTAGTAATAGACTCTGAATCACACCAAATCATGAAATGACCGAGGATGCAAGGGACCTCTTGAGATTACCTAGTCCAACCCCTCCGCTCAAGCAGGGTCCGCTAGAGCACGTTGTCCAGTTTATGAACATATCTCTTTAAAGGTCTTTTGTGAAAGTACATGAAAGATGCTATAAAATAAATACATTTATTGTACAAGATGATATTAATTAACATATACTTCCTCTTGTTACTTTATGCAGAGCTAGAAACATGTTAGCACAGCCCTAGTTGGCATAAGCCCCTGGGTCCTCACTTATGAAACCTTATAATCTTTGTATTAATAGCTTTAAACAGCAAGAATGAAAAATAAAATTTGCATACATTGCACAAGTATCTGTTAATTCACTCAGCAATTCACTAGTTAATATGAAAACTTTCTATTTGTGTACATGAAGAAATTAATGCAAATGACAACAAAGCACTGTAAAAGCTTCACATCAAAACACTTGTCATCTTGAATGCATTCGGGTTTGGGTTGAATGGTTGATCCGGGGTTTTTTAGGAGGAAGATGGGGTATGGTAGAAAGCAACTGTAATTGTGTCTTCTCATTGTTCAATTGAGCTTACTTTCATGTATTCATAAATTTCTTGTTAACTTATCTGAGTTAATTATCTGATTCATGCAGACACTAGTGACCTGGGATGGTGACAAACTGGTATGTGTTCAGAAAGGTGAAAAGAATAACAGGGGCTGGAAGCACTGGATTGAAGGAGACCTACTGCATCTGGTAAGGGCTGCTATACAGCTACATAGCACATAATCAAGACTGCAAAAAAGTACGGTTTTCCATTTTGAAGGGTTTGTTACTTGTTCTAGTTAGAATGCTCTTTAATATTTAGACAGCTCTGATCTCTGAACTCTAAGGAAATCCCCCCTCTGCTACAACTTAGGAATGCTCAGTTTCTTTCCACCTGCTCCCAATTAAGTCATAACTCTGCAGTGGTTTTTTTGCTCCACTCCAGTGCTCTCCAGCTATTAACCTTCTTGTTACATTGCACCTCTAACATCATCTCATTCTTATATAATTGTTGGTAGAAAAAAAAGAAAAACCACCAGTATGGGACAGATTGCAAGAAAAGTATTATTTTTTGTTGTGAAAGAAGCACTATGAAATTTTAGCATACTACGCTGTAATACAGATCAGAAACCTCTGGATACTCAAGAGGATCCTTCAAACAACCTATGCTGCAATTACTTTGTGCTAGTACAAAAAAGACAAAACAGTCATACATCTAAGTTAGTAAGCTGGAGCCCAAAGATAAATGAGGTGAGTCCAAGAGAGGCCAGAAGAGCCTGTGCAGGAAATAAGCAGTCGGTGAAGTCCAGAAATATTTCAAAAAAATACATAGATAATAATAATGATTCCAGAGTTTCTTGGGAGATCAATCAATAAATGGGCACGATAATGTTGGATGGTGCAATAGGTGGCTGCAGAGAGATTATGGAGGAAAGCTCATTGTTTCTATCTCATGATTTGCATCTAGATATCTGCTCCTTCACAAGTTTCCCTACAGATAGTTGGTATGGCCAACTAGATTGCCTCAAGTCTGTATGCTTGAAAGGTCAAAGCAATGAATTAAAAAACACTATCTGCCACCTAACTAAAAGCCAGCTATCCAGCACACTTTTTCAACTCAATTTTAACACATATTCAAAAACTGACCCAACAAAGGTTCAACATGCCAGCACGAGGATTCAGGCTAAGATTTGTCAAAACAGAGAGACCAAGTAGATTCTTATAACAGTCTGCAGACACTCAGTTGCGGATTTGGCCAACTGCTGGCCAAAAAGCCAGCCTCAGTTCACCTCAAAGCCTTATTTGGCACAGGAATGCTAGCTAATCAGAAGACTAACCAAACTGACTGCCTTGCAATGTGCAGGTGTGCCAACCTTTAAGAGGTCAGTTTCAACACTGCGCAAAAATGGTGCATTTTTCTGGCCCCTGAAAAATGGCTGGGTGTATCTCTGGACCAAATGTCCTCATCTTTTTAAAGCATCCTCCTTTTTTTTTTTTTCATTTTCTTGTTTCATTGCTTCTCATGAATTATGAGCTAACATATGAATTATAAACTATTAGAGTATATTGTTTTAATAACAGAGCATGAAAAAGCCTTGCATTAAAGAGCAATTTTAATGCATCTTCATGTTTATTTTTCTTAGAGCTCAATTCAATTGTCAAAATCTAATTACTGCAACATGTAGTGTGTGCCTACTGATTGGTTACATATAATACACTATTCTTTCTGTTCTCTTTTTCATAAACTTATCTTTTTAATGCAGTGGCTCAGTTGTAGTAATTCCTGGTGGGATCTGCTGTCTATGCAAAATACAATTTATACCTCTATATACTTCCTAATTTTTTTTAATACTGTAGGAACTGACATGTGAAGACCAGGTGTGCCATCAGACATTTAGGAAGAAAAACTAAAATCGACCAGAAAGCCACCCAGATCTTCATCACACTATTATGCTGTTATGTTTTGTCTAAAAAGAAGAACCAAACCAGATTTGCAATAAATATTTGATATTGTTATGTGAATGTATTTTGTGCGTGTTTATGGAAACAAACACATTTTACAGAAATAGTATCAAACAGTTACAAACATCATAAATTCCTTTGCCTTTCAGTCTGGAGTTAAATAAAAGTAATTGTCTTTCAAATAATGCTTTCCTTCATCTTTGTAATAATTTCCAGAAGAATGTGCTTTAGCAACAAGGCTGAAAATTAACAGTCACAATTATCTCAACCACAGTATATCTCTCCACAGTGCTGTAATATCATAATGTATTTGGATGACTGAGTAAAATTGGACATTCATTGGACTGTTTCTATTTAATTTCGTCCTGGATCACTAAGTCCACAGTTTCAGGCAACAGAACGGCTCGCTGAACACAATACATGGCCTTTCACATCAAGGTTATTCATTTGAATTTGGCCCAGGTCTATAGCTACTAGTAGTTATCACCTGATAAATGTCTCATGGCCAATATGAAATGCTGTAGCTCCTTAATACAGTCCTAATGTGGATTACTGACAATGCTGCTAACCTCCAGTTAGAATTGGCATCCTACTAATAATCCCAGCGGAGAAGTCCACTGTTTGAAGCAAACTCTACATTCAAGAGTTGCTCCATGATGCGAAAACTAAGGCATACATATGGCTATAAGAGAAAAACTGTAGAGTATACACAGACTGCATGTATCCTGTGCATAAAAAATACCCAGCATACTGCAATCTTCATCTTGTACCTACCTTTCATAGAATTTAAAAACAAAAGTCATTTCCATGCAACTCTTCTCAGTTTTATTGAGGCTTTTTCAAAAGAATTCATGTTATTTGCCAAAGGCAAGTTTAAGTTAACCACGGATGGTGAGCACTGTAGATGGAAACTGAAATTATTGAACAAAATGTGTGCACGTTCCACAGAACTGAAGAAGGACTTGTATGCCCAAAAGCTCATCTTTTTTTCCCCAACTATATGAATTATTCTAACAAAATACACTGTCTTTCCTACAACCTTGCCTTGCAGATATATAAACTTTCACATAAACTTTATCACCATTTCAGTTCCCTCTTGTCCATGGGCCCCCATCTTCTGTTTAGTATGGGAGGAGTGGAAATTCACTAAACAGATCAGTGGTAGGGAATTAGAGAAAAGATGTGGAAAAGTACTTTGCAGAAATGGAGGAATATATGTTTTCTCTGCATCCCCACCTGCTGCCTAGCCTACTCGCTGTCAATAGCTCAAGATAGGAAAGGGGTGAGACAGTCTCCCAGCTGAAAACAAGGTAACATTTGCAAAAGCCCAAATCTGATTAATATGTCACTAATACTTATATGGCCATAGGCATATAAGTGCATATGTAGGGATATTTTCATGACTTGGACTTCGCTTCTCCTGATAGAAGTTTACCTGTGTCAGACTTCCTGTGTACTTCAATTGAGCAATGCTCTAGTGTTAGTTCACATTGAGGAAACTGCGCTTGGAGTTGGTAAACTCCTGTTCAGCCCTCATCTGGACTTTCCAGCAGAAACATATTTAATTCCTATTTCTAAGTCTCTGCTAGTTACTAGGCTAAGAAGTACCACAGTTTCTTAAGCTTTCAAAATGATATTAGAACAAAGTAATCACTAGGAAACAAAATGTACATGTTTTAATCAGTGACATTTCTCATAGTTGGTTCTTGCCAGGGGTAAGCCTGCACAATGCACGGTTTCATAACTTCACGTCAAATCAAAAAACAAAGGAAAAGCTTTCATATACCACAAAGAACTATCATTAATTCACAGATGATGAGTTTGAAGATGGAGAGCAAGCATTCTTCAACTGATTTCTTATTATGCTTACTATTTTTATCTAATGGATATTATTGGGCAGTAAATGAAATAGGCAA
Source organism: Fratercula arctica (assembly GCA_947846985.1). Lineage (NCBI taxonomy): Eukaryota > Metazoa > Chordata > Aves > Charadriiformes > Alcidae > Fratercula > Fratercula arctica. The sequence continues at coordinate 29,045,289 of CANTUZ010000006.1, read as the reverse complement.
TTCGGCACTTGAGTAGGCTTTGATTAGGAGAAAACTAAGTCTGACTCTATTTTTTTGCCTATTTTGGAAATTAGAATTCTAGGCTTTTTAACAGGGAGTGAGAAAATGTGCAAGGTTGTTTACGCTCCAAAACAACATTCTCTTCCTACACATACTGATATTCAAGAACTTGCAGCGTCCTTTACAACTGTATGCACAGAACTGGAGACAAAGGAGATATTCATTGTGCTGCATTATAATTACTTCCAAAAGTGTACTTGTTTGTATCATATTTGTGATGTTAGGTTGGTCTCTAAGCTGTACAAAGTCCCTTATCTCCTTGTCAGCAGATTAAATACTTGACTGGAGGAATGGATCTCGCTGGTAAATCAGAGAATGTTCGTTCACATTTTTTCAGCCCTCTGGCATGCAGTGCTGTCTCAGCTGTTTTGAAGGATTACCATTTGCATTGATTCTTTTCCTCGTAGAGGATATTACTCAAATACAGCTAACTCTAAGGGAATTTACCAGCAACCTTCTGATCAAAAAACCAGAAAAGCCTGTACTACAATAAAAGCACTTCCTAGTGAGTACAGTACTGGGCAAAGGGTCAGACCTGTCACTAGACTATTCAAATGACAATGACAAAGGCGTGTGTAGGAAATGTTTATGGTAGGGTTTCTAAAAATGCTCTCCATTGAGCCAATTTTTCACCCTAAAAGTCAACTAGCAATTTTTTAGCAATTGTTAAAAGAAGAAAGCAATACTGCAAGCAAACACTGTAGAATAATGTTGTAAATGCTCCTATCAATAATGTTGTGTGGCTGGTTCCGAAGATTCTATTTTTCTGTTAAGCTCTGAAGGGTCACCTAGGAACTATGTGCACAGAATGGCTGTCAAATTTGCCATGAATATCCCACGTGTTTTGCTGATTTGCTGCTTGTGAAAGTTATCTATTCCATTGCCATCTGTCAAAAAGTCTGAGGTTTCTAAATCAGCATTTACTTCAAGATCTGATGAAGACAAATAAAATTTCACCAAAAAATATTTTCTTTTAAGTACATGTATTTCTATTCTTTTTAAGCAAGGGTACATATTTTTCCTTAGTGGGGAGAGATTAATAGAAAGGATTTCTTCTGAAGGTTTTTTCCCCACTAGAACACATTTTTTTCAGGTTTAATTTGTGACTGATTTGAAGGGCACAGGTTGCAGATATTTTAATTTCAGCTTGCTCATTACACTTGTTATGCAGATGGTGAAGACTTAAATTGCAGCATGGAAAATTCAGGTGGACATCAGACAACATTTCTGCACTCAAAAGATAACGAAGGACTGCTGGCAGAGGAGCTTGTGGAATCTCTATGGTCCAACCATAGTATCCACTTTCTTCCATCAGCAAATCAAGCTGAGTCTTTCATTGTACCTGTAGGAATAGTTAACAAAAAGACTGTCTGGAAGATTTCAAAGATATTATAGTCTTTCCGGTTTTATGAAAAAAAATGGCCAAATAGAGTACCTGCAGTAAGAGAAAGGCTACAGCATAAACTCATATTTACCAAGACCCAGAAACAAACCCTAAGAACCATTGGAAGTTCTCTTTACCTGTTTTCATGTTGCTATACTTCGGATTCCTTCTGTTTTTAGTTTAGGTAACAGTCTGTCTTAGAAAGGCTTTCTGAAAATCTGATAAACCCTTCACAAAGGCTTTTCCTGTAAATTTAGTTGTGACTTCAGAATTAAACCATGGCAGGAAAGTTAAATAAGATATCTTCCTGTGAAAGCTGCCAAGGGCATTCCTTTGGACTGCTTTTAATATGTAGTGTCCTTTGCTGCCTTTCACCACTCTATTTTCTTATAGTTTCTCAATTGTTTCTGTTTCATTCACCTTTGGATTTATACATAAACACCTATACACATACACAAGTATTTACATCCTGGGGGATAGTGGTTCATTAGCCTCATTTGTTAAGAAAATGAGGCATAGGTGTTCGCAATATTTGTTTACCCACACCCCCACAGCTTTTGAACCAGTTGCTCAGTGTAGACTGGCCAATCAAATCTGCCAAAGGATAAAGACTGTCTTAAGATATAAAAGTTCTACAATTTTATATGAAAATGAATGGCCAGATAGAATGCCTTCAGTAAAAGACAGGCTACAGGGTGAACTCATGCTTATCAAGTCCCAGAAAAATCACTTAGGATAAAAACAGGATAAATGCCTGTAACTTGGAAAACCTTTGGCTGGGGTTCATATCTTGATACCAATGAATTCAACCATGAGACAAAATCCATAGGAAACCAAGCTTCCGTAGTTCTGCTGCTCACGGTAGTACTTGTTTTATTGACTACCTTATAGTAATTAATATTTTTGCTACTTACTCAATTCTCTGATTTGTCTTTTTCTGGGTATCTATCTCTAGTATCTGATCACTTGTATTTCAAAATTTTCTCATCTGTTCCTACACATGTGTAGGGGAAAAGAACTTTAATAACTGAAGAATAAGTACAGGTTTTTCCTGGAGGCGCTGTAAAGACAAAGGCTGCTTAAATTTTCTGGTGGTCAGACTAAAGCAATGCTCTTCCAACATGCCATCCAATGCAGTAGTCCTAAAACCCAACTGAATACTTTAGTATGTGTTTTCAACACATTGATTCATTGACTGAAAAATACCATACTCCATGGTCATACATTCTAGCTTGATCAGAGAAAGGCTATGGAGCCTTTGTCACAAAGGCGAGTAAAGTCTTAGTAAAATCGGTTGGCATGACAAGTGAGCCAATAGTATATTCTGAAAATATATAATTTTATCTTTTCTTTATACCTTTTTAATTAGATTACAACTTTTGAAATCATTATAAGGGCCTGTAACTGTAGATTGGAGACAGTTTTGCAAGCAGTTCTACTTCAGCAGGGAGCACTTCTGTGGAGTCATTTATTCCGTTCAGACAGATCCTGAGTCAGGTCATGCGTATCTACTGATAACACAGAATATAGACTCTGAAGCTGCAGAATTTATGCATTCGAAGTATCAGTGTCAGAAAAATGTGTATTACTATTCACTGTTATTTATATCTGCCTCAAAGATTCAATAACGAAAGAATGCAATAAATTTCCCGAATGTTTAGGAACAAGGTTTTTGAGTTGAACATTTTTCTTCTCACTTAGATGTTCAAAACATGCAACTAAAAATAAGAGCATGTGACATATGGCAATTTTTTCTATTATCTAAAAAAAAAAAAGGATTTACATTTTTTTATATAGATATATATCACACTGTATTTCTTTAAATAAATCATCAACAACTTAATCTAAATTAGACTTTCACTTTCTAAACATTCTGGGGAAGCCAACATCAGTAAAATAGTCAGGAATAACACCTGGAAGATGAGCTTTACTGGCTAGAGGATTAAGGCAGATTCGAATGGCTTCCTTTGTGAAATAACAGCCTTGGTTCTCTAAAAACACAGATTGCTGTTTGCTACTAATGGGTGCCTTGAGTAGCATTACAGCAAATTGCTTTCCTTCATGGCATAAACTGAATACACAGAAAACATGAACACTTAGTTAAAATGTTAGCACATCAAAAGTCACTAAAGGAAAATAACTGTTTTCCAGAGAAGAGCCTTGTATGATCATAATTGAACTATTTCTGTTTTAGTGAACTTGTGCCATTTAAAATAGGAAGCAGAACCAGATTTTCTACCGCCATGCTGATTGCATAGTCATTCTGCAGCAGTGCAAAATGAGTGTTGACTGTGACTAAATCACAATGGCAGGAATAAATTAACCATTGGCTATTGGGCTGCAATGTGGTCCCTAATGGAGTCTAGATAGCTCCAGCCCTTGCCCCAGTTTGAACTTCCAGATACATCTGCTCACAGCAAGAGGGTTATCAGACTGTTTTGGTTACACCTCTTCCTACCTGACTCACCTTGCTTAGCTTGTGTTGTGCCTGCACTATCAGATTCTACAGGGGCAATGCAGTACTACAGGAGACTAATATTTATCAGGAGATGATCTCACACCAACTGGCTGAACTCTTTCAATGGAACAAGTAAACTCAAAGGAATTGCAGTATATATTTTAGTACAGTGGATTAAACCTCTGTAGTGCTCCATTGACACAGCATGAAGTGCAACGCAATGAAGATTCTGGGACTTGAGCTCAGACTTGGGTTTACTTCATAGCCTGTTTTTTCATAAGAATAAATCTCTATATTCTATTGATACAGTTTATGTTTTGGGTTTTTTTGTTTCAAAGAAGAAAGTAAATCCTTCCCAAAGTCATAAATAAAATAAAAAAAAATCTGTTTGGTTTACTCTAGATCTCAATATAACAAACTATAAACAAGGCTGTGCACGAAAACACTATTATAACTTCTCAGATATGTGTTTTTATTTATAAAGTGTATACCAGAACTCTGTAGCTGTCCTAGTGCAAGTAATTTAAATAAAATATGACCTAGAACATATTAGGAACCTTCCAATGAAAAGTAGAACATATTTTGGCACCTTGGAATATGGTTTTAAAAAGGCCCAAACAATCCAACCCTCTCTGCAGATTTGTTTCCTAATGAAAGTAGACCCAGATTAAAATTCTTTCATAGAATAAATGTGTACCACTCTATTGAATATAACAGTGCAACAATTTCTCTAAATATATGGGCCTGCAAAATATTTAAAATGTATGTAGTCCTTTGCCTACATTACCAATAATAGTAACAGTCAAGACTTTTAAGTATATACTCTGCATGTAATTCTGCAGTCATATACATATACAGATTCACATACAGAACAGTCAGTTTCACCTTAAGCAGTTTACAGTGCAAATCACTTTTTCAAATATTAGATCAATGCTAGAGCATTTGGGCTGCATGGTTTAGTTATTTTCTAGATTCCACTTGGACTAAAGAACAAAATATGGAAACATTTCAATCAATTGCTCTCAGATTGTTAAAAGATTACAAGTTATTCTTCTTTCCTGACCACTCCATTAGGTTTTGGTAATGAAAACCATTATTACTTCTATCCTTTTCTGTCAGCTGCATCAGCAGTAATTAATCTCCACCAACTGAAGAGCATAAAGGTAGCCTGGTGCTTTTATCGCCTTTTTTCCCCCTTGCATTACAATGATTATGTATCAAAAAAGATGCCAGAGAACACCTTTAGGTAGGAGAGGATTTAATCTGAGAACTTCTATATGTAGTTCAATGCCAGGTCTTATTCTCTGGCAGCATTAATTAGAGTGGGGGAAAAAAAATAATCTTGGTTTATACAGCTCTCCTTAATGTGTAAGATTGTAACCACATCACTGTATGGTGAAATGAGCTGCAAAGTGCAGTGTGCCTGTCCTGTCTAATGCATGATATAGGTAAGCTTTCTTAAATACTTTGTTCTAATATGCTCCATGGCCCTTTATGAAGTTACTTGAAGCCACAGAAGAATTTGCAGCATCTTCTCCGAAGAGGAATTTTTTAATTAAGTGATTATTTTTTTAGAAGATAACTTATATAATGATATTTTTGATGAAATGAGTAATACAATAAGCACTTTTTTTCTATACTACCATCTTCAGCATAGAAAAAGTTCCTCAAAAATCTGATCTACGCTGCAAAGGTTTATTGCCAGAAACCTCCTTTTGTCACTAAATTTATGAACACAGATATGATGTAAGCTAGTAAAAAGCAGTTTTTGTCTTGTCCAAATCAAATCTACTTTCCCAAACAATGGAATTCTCTCAGCCAACATACAGTCACCAAAAATACTGCTGACAAAATAATACTGCCTCACAGTGTTATTTTATATAAGCTCCCAGTTTCTATTTACAGTCCGTGCCAGTCTTCTGAGTCCCATCTCTGAGAAGCCCCTCAAACAACTCCATCACTAATTTCTACTACATTTAACATAACACTTATTATTAACCACTTGTCATGAAATAGTTCACATAAAAAATCAGACAGCATTTTCATTAAATTTTATATTTAAATAATTTAAACTGTGGATAGCATCTCTTTCAGTTACAAGCCCATCTAATGAGGCTGGGTTTTTGTCCGCAAAACAGCCAAGTATGCACAGGAGCATAGCAATGTCCTATCATACATCATCTGTTACAGTAAGTTTTTTTGTTAAGGGTGGCCCAGTGCAGCCCTTTGACACACAAAAAAATTATCACAAAGGAAATAGTTCCTGTTGGTCAACTGGATGCCAGGAACTGCTCACATGCAACTGTCCACCTGAGAATGTCTACATTGAAGTATTGCTTAACCAAAAATAGAATCATAGAATCATCTAGGTTCAAAGGGACCTTTCACATCATCAAGTCCAACCATCACCACAACACGGACAAAAACCATCACTAAACCATGTCCCTAAGCACCACATCTACCATCTTTTAAATACCTCCAGGGATGACGATTTCACCACTTCCCTGGGCAGCCTGTTCCAATGCTTGATAAACCTTTCAGTGTAAAAATTTTTCCTAATATCTAAACTAAACCTGCCCTGGCACAACTTGAGGCCATTTCCTCTTGTCCTATTGCTTGTTACTTGGGAGAAGAGACTGACCCTCACCTCTCTACAACCTCCTTTCAGGTAATGAAGTTCCCCATCTTTCATTTAAAGGGAGGCTGTGTGGTTTTCCTTAGATTTATGGCAAGAAACTGCCAGGTAGAAACACGCACACATTTAGCGTGGAGTAGCTGACCCATGTTCATTTGTTATACCATGGTAACCTGCTTGTGTATCACAGACTACAGACCTGAAGTTTATTAGTGCAGAGACTAATGAATGAGGAATAGAAATTACAATGCTTCCCTTGATCTGTAGTTAAACAGAAGATTTCAGTCTGTCTCCAGCCTGGTCCACACAGGAATTATTAATGGATATAAACCTGTCAATACCAGGATCAGTGATAATTTTTGCAAATGTATGAGTCCATATCATAAAATGGATACAGTTATGCCAGTATTAAAATGCTTTACAAAAATATAGTTTATTCCCCCAACCCTCCTGGTAAGGAAAAAGGTGCCCCAAATGAAACACATTTACACAAGGATTTATCCACACATGCTAAATATCTGTTAGTAGGTGCTGTAAAGGACATTATCCCGACCTGCTTCTATTTTTAAGTTACAGTTGTGAAGTAGAGGGACACGAAAAACATGAAAAAAAATGTATGAAGAAAAAAAATGTTTTAAGAGTTTTTGTCCACCACAAATAAATTCTGAGTATAACAGAAAAAGAAAATCTGATGAAGAAAAAAAAACCACACACAAAAACCCCAAAGCAAATTAAAAAACCCCACAAAACAGACTGCTGTTAAAATCAGAGGTGAAAATTGAAATAATTGTATTTAATTCAATAGAAGGCCTTCAAAATTCAGTAAAGAAACAATTTCAGGATTTCAGGTCCAGTCATCAATCAGGAAAGAGAAAAAAAGAGAGATTAACAGAATCAAGGCGTCATCTAGTGGCTAATCTTTTAAACACACAGCTAAGGGGGGCATCCTGTGGATTCACAGTATCTTGAGTTTCCTGTCCTCTTCACAGACTCAAAATAACAAATACTGTCATCATTGTAATTGTATGTCTCCGTAGTAATTTGAATAACATTCTTATAATATCTTTTTTTTGAGAAAAGAACTATTAAGACAACGTATGTAATCTAACCCACATTGCAACTTTACAAGTGCTTTTACTTTGAGGGGATTAAACACAAAATACAAACTAGGTACATATTATTAAAACGCATCAGGATGGTTATCATAACTTGCAGTGTTCAAACTAGGGGAAAAGAGTACATAGCACACACTTTTACTATTGAATTACATATATGACTGTATCTCTGAAAGATTTAACAATTCAAGTTCTAACAGAAATGGGAAAACGAAAGAGAGCTTGTATAGCACTTGCATATATAAATACATTGTTACATTTGCTTCAGGCAATGTATTATTTATGTGTGATTATTATAAAAGAGCACAGATAAAATCTAATACAGCTTTCATCACTGCTTGCTCTCCTACATAAATAACTTGTTACTGTGTCATTGTGAAGAAAAAGCTTCAAATACAAAGACATACATTCAGTGCCACAGAAATGCCATACAATTCTGTGATTGCTAATTGTTTGAACTACAATACAAATGGAGAAACCATGTAACTATGCAGCTCAAATCACAAAGACAGAGTGGGAGTGGTCTTAACTTTTCCTAAAAAAAACCCTACATACTGCAACTACTGAAAACAAATTCAAAAAATAATTTTTTTTTTTTAAAAAGCCCCAGAACTGTTGACAGAGACACTTTCCATTTGACAGGCTTATCTTGAGAGAATGGCTCTGGATTACGGTCACATTTTGGGTTTCTAAAAGCTTATTCTCACATCCTGCATAAATTAGCCTGACCTGAAAACAAAACTTAGTAGTAGGGTTTTGATTTTATGTGCCTAGCACACCACAAGCCTGACCTGTATTTGAGCCCATGGTGAAACACTGCTATCAAACTATAAAACAAAAGACTGCTTATAGCAGAGCATTAGGTCATGTGGGACGAGTGCCTAAGCAATAAGATCTTAGTAACAAGAATGACAGCTGCTCTTTAACCTCAGCTTTCTTCTCTCTGTTGAGAAAACACGTAACTGAAAGATAATGTCTTATATCATTACAATCCCATAAAAGTAGTTTTAACATCATGACTGTTCCTTTGAAACAGATACTAATGTAGAATATTTAGATACTAATACTGTTCAGTTCGTTCTAACTAAATGTATTTTGACCATTTGATTCTGTATTGTTATGTGCATTTATATGCAGATGTTACAACAGGGGCTGAAAACTCATCTCTGCATCTGGAAAACACAAAACCACCTGCCAAGAGAAAACAAACAACTTTGTTTATTCACAAGCTATAGTCAATCATCAAAGTCTGGCCACTAACCTTACGCATTGACTAAGCGTCCAAACAGCTGTTCTTAAACTTCCTTTTACTGCTGTTTTATATCTGGATAAAAAATAACTCTATGTCAATCTTGTCTAACATTAATAGAAAACAAAGGCAGTATTTTCAGTTTTCCAGAGTGCTGGCAACAGGTCATTCTGATGATTGATAATACCATTTAATAAACATTCTTTGCAAGCTTATGGAAAACCCTATGCTGAATCATTTCCTAAGTACACTCCAACTCTGTGGTCAGCAGTGATAATTTAATAATATATATTAGCAATTAAAAGTGATAATAAATGAACATTTTTGTCCTGAAATCATGAATATCACTATATAAATTTGTAAGTAGCTATTGGACTGATACTCCTCAGACAAGAAGAAATAATTTTGTAAGTTTTCTAGTTCGTGTTATCTCAAGACTATATTCAGAGCAAATGAAACTGCTTGCTGAATCAGATTGTAGTAGTAGTTTGATGGTTTGGTTTAAAGAAGAGCAGAGAAAATGGAATAAGTTTATCTGAAGCCTCAAAACTCAATAAAAGTACATTAATACCAACATTCAGCTCCAGGGGAAGGCATTGTAAATCTGATAAAAAAAGAAATTATATGCTCTAAATTTGGAATACCTGGGAGGATATATACTGCTAAATTCCAAACCACTTCTGTGGTTTCAAGGCCTGCCCTTTTGCCACCGATCTTAATGGAAGTGGAATCATGCCAAAATTGTGACTATGGCCTCCAGAAAATAAAATGTGAAGGAGCAAGTGTTAATAAATCAGAAGCACTAGCAGGCCAATCAAGATCATTCCTGCTAAGTGATTACATAAATGACATGAAGATAGCATTTATCTAATGAATCAAATGTACTCAAAGAAGCTGTAGCACAAAACGGTAAGAACTGGAGTCCTTATATTACGTACAGCGCTTCATTCACTCTCACTGATAACCCTTTTTTTTTTGTCAGAGTTCCCTTTTTATGGGCATCTCTCTCTTATTTATTAGCATGCCAGTAACTTACTGTGCTACCACGATTAATATTTTATGTTATATTTTCTGCTTAAATTAAATCTATATCAGATGCTGCTAAAAATGATAATTATCCTGTTCCTGATTTTAAAGAAACTGTTATTTTGTGCGCCCTTACCTTTTAAAAAATAACTAAACTTTTCTACCTTGAAAATACAAGCTCACATAGGTCACTTCAGATGAAGACATCCAATACAAAAAAAAAATCTAAACCCACACAGCTGAAGTTTGTCAGAATTATAAGTTGAAAAGGCAAGCTTGTAATGGAAGTGTCAGGTAATGTTATTTTAGGTGACTTCAAATACCAAACTTTCAATCCATTCTTTACATACTGCAGTATCTATTTTCTCTGTATGCACCACATATATGGTTGTATTTGAAGTAACAACCATTTTTTAAAACTAGCAGTTTATGCACCACCAGGCTGCTACTGGCAGGTTGTAGGTTTTGGAGAGGATGGGATTATTTTTTTCTGACATGAACTCTACGGTTTTGACAGTTCTGCTAAAAGTTCTGCTTTCTTTACTGGCATTTTAATTCCTCACTATCCTAGTGAGTTTAATACTCTGATGTCTGTATATGAGTTGGTATTGCACATCCAAGGCTGGTACATTTCCAAGAGATTGAGAAGAGACAAAGGCTGGGCATCTCAGACTGAAAGAGACAAACTGCGATCCACAACACTGCTATATCCCTGATCTGCAACAAAGTGAAATACTACAGTTTCAAGAGAGCTTTTAATTCAAATTTACAGTGCGGTTTGTCTCATGGCTCTGCCACCTACACATTAATAATGTCTTTTCTTTAAACCACTGTGTTCCATCAATCTTTACCATCTTCCAAGTTAAGGCTGCAATGAGTTTTACTTAAGTTCACCTCACTGCAAGTATTAACTCCTTACTTAATTAACACATTACTTTTGCATATGAAATAAACACTTTACAATACTATAGAGTTGACCTAAATATATATATTATATATTATAATAGCCTCTGTGTATTCTAAAAGGAAGGATCTAATGAGAATAATACAGTAATTCAGGTTACAAGATAACTCACAGAATACTTACAGAATAAGTAAACCATCCATAATACTACCTCAAGATAATAAAGTTAGTCAAGCTCAGAGATGCTGGCAAACTGAGACCCAAAGTAAAATGCAGTGATCCTGGGAGGTGCCACATATCCCCATAAAGAAAATAAGCAATGTCTGAAGTCTGGAGAAACAAAGAATTTACCTAACAGCGGGAGTGTCCTGGGTAGAACAATCAAGGCAAAGAAATATTAACCCTTAGGACTGACCTGCCTACTGCAACAAGCAGCAGCATACGCTACATTTATTACACCAGGTATGGATAAATCTGTCAGCATCTGTTAGATTTTTGCCTGAATATGAATTTCCAAGCATACGGAATGAGCCATATGTACATGGCTCTTATTTCCAGACCTCTAGTCTTTACCTGAGAGGAAAAGAAAGTGGACTGGTGTTTTATTGTTAGCCTTCCCCTTCTCTGTTAAAATTCATTTGGTACACTAAGGATAAAATGCAGGTGCTTGTGATTGGTATACCAAACTACTTTAACCTTTTTCTTCAGAAGAATGATACTGTAGTATTTTTTTTATCTTAAAATGCTCTATCCTGCTTCCAGAGAAATTTTTATTGCCATACTAATTCAAAACCTGCCAATAATTTCATAGCCAAAAGGAAGCCGAAATCTCAGAAAAGTAAGGCTGAATGGATTGGCTATCCCGAGAAGCAAGAGCCTTGTAAAGAGTACCATAGCTGCTGAAACAGTACCATAGTTGCTTCCTCCTTACAACTGTTGTATCTCTTGTTGCAATCCCATTATAGCTGCTGTATTTCTAACTAAATCACCAGCAATAAAAATGTGTAGAATTCCTCTATTACAGAACTCCAGTCCATTTTTTAGTTTTAAAAAATGTAATGTGTCAAAATGCTATTGTTTCAACTACCATCACGTAGCTGGCCAGTTGTTTAGAACACCCTTTTTTTTGTAATAAAAAAGATCCTTTTTTAATGCTTTTTGTTGAGAACATTCAAGAGATTTAAAAGTAGATTTGCACCTACAGGAAATGTGTCCTGCAACACTGTATTACCAGTTCCTTTATTATACATTTCATTGCACACACATATCCACACTTTACAGAAATGATGTTTGTGTTTCTAACAAGAAGGCAGTTGTAGAAGGGTACTACACACTGCATTGTAAATATTCTGTACAGCTTTATTCTGGTTTGTTAAGGAAGCAAGGCCTGTTATTGCACTCTACTCATCTGTAGCAGTCTCGTCATTTGCCCTACATCATTCTTTCCTCCCCTCTTTCCCTGTCTACAGTCTTAAGGTATCAAGTAGCCAGAAAAGTAACAGGAGACAGGCAAACCCAAGTTTGTGCCCTTCCTCCAAGGTAAAGAAAATGATAAATTTTTTTCAGGCCCTGGAGGAGATAGCCAAACGCCCAGCAAGCATGGATGTTGCTCAGGTAAGCTGCAGCAAGTGCTATGGCACAGCCAAGCAGGCAGGGGTATGAAAGGGGCAATGAGGAACTTCAGAACTGGGCAATGCCCACAAGATGCAAAGTTTCCTTTGTTCTGCTATTCTGGAAGAAAACATTTTGTTGGTTTTTTTTTTTTTACCTGAAAAATATGTTTCAGTAAATAGGCATAAGAATAGCTGTCGGGTAACATAAAAGAACACAAAGTAGAGATTTCGTTCTTATTTAATGTCTGTATTGAAAGTCTTCTTAGAGATTCCCCATGGTTCCAGATACTTTATATATAACCCCAAGTGAAACAGTGGCTATTACAGATTATATAGGAAAGAATATGAAAGGAAAACAAATTCATAAAAATATTTCCTCTGTATACCTATTTAATTTCCATTAATTTTTGGATCATGGTCTTGATTCAGAACTGGTACCCTTGCATCTATCAGCTGTGAGGGATATTTCTTACTCTTAATTTCATTGCTTTATTTGATTGCTTCTCTCCTACTGTAAGGTCAGCCTTAGCTCATACCCTCTGCCTCTTTTTTTGCACTACAGTTCTTCTATTATTACAACTTCCCAGGAGAAGCTAACAGCAAAGTAATTTCTTCCTTTCCCTGCTGTTATTTTCTTGACTAACAAGCTCTATTCCTTCATCTTTCATTTACCTTCCTTGCTGTCTTTGATTTTCCTGTAACACCCTCATTTCTCTCTGGACAGGACCTTGTTGAGTTTTTCAAGGAAAAATATACACGGTGTGCTGTTCATCCTCCATTACCTATATTCTCTAATATGGGTACCTTTCCCCTACATTTCTTCTTTCAGTGTTCCACCTGAGCTGGCGAAAAATTATGAATTAGACTCAAAAGACATAAATTTTACTCAAGTCATTACTTTTAAACAAGATTGTCCAGATTCTACATCCTGAAATTCTGTACTCAAATGTTTCAAGCATTATTCAACAATCATTAATATAATAAAATGAAAGTGAAAAGAGAGCCTCAAAGAAAGGTGAAAGTCTAAACTCACTCGTAACAGTTGACAACATTGTGCCCCTTTCCTCACTTCAGGCATTTCTCTCCTCACTTATTGTCATCAAGCTTGTGTTTTTTGAATTTTAAGTATGTCTTTTCTGTCTTTGCTCTCTTGTAGTGAAAATAACAAGAGTTGAAGTAATTTCTCTTTCACCCTTTTGTTTGTTTATGTCCTTCAAACTGTAAACACTCCAGGGAAATGTAATCCTTCTTACTGTATTGTAGGATAGAGCACATGGGCTCCTGTTCCTCAGGTCAACACTTGTATCAAAAGGAGAATTTTCTTTAACTGAATCCCGAAGAATATAAATATCCTCCATGTTATTCCTCTCCTTTATATAATGAAATGTGGGGATTGCAATTTTTAATCAAACTTCAATCTGGCAGCAGTGCTAGGAGAAATTTTCTCAACGGTGCTTCCTTGTGCTTTGGTGCTTCCCAAACTCTCACATTCTGCATGATATTTCTACAAGATGCTTTGGGGTTGCAGTATCTGTAGCTTTAGCTGACAAAAAGATTAAGAAGAGGACAAATGTGTGTGCTGGTTTTGGCTGGGATAGAGTTTCTTCATAATAGGTGCATGAGGCTAAGTTTTGTATTTGTGCTGGACACAGTGTTGACCATACAAGGATGTTTTGGCTATTGCTGGACAGTGTTTATGCAGAAGCAAGGCCTTTTCCGCTCCTCACACTGCCCCACCAGCGAGCAGGCTGGGAGTGCACAAGAAGTTGGGAGGAGAGACAGCCGGTACAGCTGACCCCAACTGACCAAAGAGATATTCCATGACATGACGTCATGCTCAGTATACTCAGTATATAAAGCTGGGGGAAGAAGAAGAAAGGGGAGAACATTTGGAGTGATGGTGTTTGTCTTCCCAAGTAACTGTTATACGTGATGGAGCCCTGCTTTCCTGCGGATAGCCGAACACCTGCCTGCCAATGGGAAGCAGCGAATGAATTCCTTGCTTTCCTTTGTTTGCATTCACAGCTTTTGCTGTACCTATTAAACTGTCTTTATCTCAACTTACGAGTTTTCTCAGTTTTACTCTTCTGATTCTCTCCCCCATCATACCTAGCGGGGGGAGTGAGCAAGCAGCTGCACGGTGCTTAGCTGCTGGTTAAACCATGACGTGTCACATAACCTTTCACATCTACAAGGCTGGACTGGCCAGGCTTACATCTTTCTTATCACGTGAGAGAGGCAAGCTGGGCTCCTTCCAGGGGCTTGCTTCAGGGCCCTGTCATGCTCACCACTGAGGACGTGGCCCCTCTGATCAACGCCGCCATTATGCACACTGAGAGACCACACTGAGCAGGCAAAGGGAATCAGAGGACCCTTCTATTCTCCAGCTCGCTCACAACCGGGCAGACCTTGGTAGCTCTCCACCACCATCATCATCTACCTGAGAGGTCCATGGCCGCAACAAAGGATCGTGGCAGGGGGCAGCGAGGACCGGACCTCATCTCACGCCGACGGCCGTTACAGCCGCCCTGAGGTGAGCGAGCGCGCGCTCCCGCGCGCGGCAACTACAACTCCCATCCTGCCCCGCGAGGCGCAGCCCAGGCGCTGCCGACTACATATCCCGGCATCCCGCAGGGGGTGCTCTCTCGCGAGCCCCGGGAGTTCTCGGCGCTGCTCTCGCGAGAGCGCGCGGGTGCGGAAGCTCCACGTCGGAGGGTCGGAGACACCTCAGCCGTCGGGGCGACTCGGGGCCATGGTGGGTCTGGCGGCCGCTCCGCCGGCGGGGCTTGCTGCCCGCCCGGGGAGCGCGGCGGGGCGGGGGACAGGGAGCCCGGCGCGGGCGGGCAGGGGTTGAGCGGGGGGCTGCGGCCCGGGCGGAGAGGGTCGAGGGGGGGGCTGCGGCGGAGCCGGCCGAGCGCGCTGCGAGCAAACCCCCGGTGCCGGAGGGTTGCCAGGGGCCGCGCAGGGGTGAGGGGCTGAGCAGCCGCCAGGCCTGGGGGTCGTGGGGCCCTCCCTTGGGCCCTGCCCGAGGCGGTCGGGTGTGGCGCAGGGCAGCACAAGTCAGGGGAAGTCTGTGCGGGGTCTTCTTGCTTGATTCGGGCTTCCCTGCGCCCGTGCTCCTTGAACAGGTCGTGGTGTTATTCCGTAATTTAGGTTAAATACGGAAGAAAGCGCTTGAACGTCCCCTAGCATCGTTATGCTTGCGGTCGCGGAGCAGATCCCTTGGGCTGTGTCACCGGTGTGGGGTTGCAGGATAATTTCTCAAACAGAGTTAACAGTTGTCAGAGTGTTTTGAGTATGTGTTGCAGCTATCCTCTTAGATCGGCCATGGTCTAGTCCTTAGTAGCAGTAGATAAGAGCAATTCCAAGGATAAACGCAGCATCGTGTGCAATTATCTTGCCTGCTTTCCTACTATTTATGGCAGGAGAAATAAATCACAAGTTCATTCTCTGCTGTCAGATATCATGTCCATAAGTTACAGGTACTACACGATAGCTAGGTATCTTTTTTCTCCTTGTGGTGTCTAACGCATATAACCACAGGTTTTATTCTGCTACAAAACACATACAGCATTCTGTGATCAGATATTACCCATTACACTCTCTGAGATAAAATGTCCGCAGCATTAAGCGAGCTCAGCAGTCTTTGAGTGTCTAAATGAATCTCTAATGCCTCAAACATTTTAGAAAATAGCTTTGCTGTACTTCATGCCTTTTAAATGCACTGGCTTTACATTGCCAGTCATGAAAGTGGAAGGCCAAAGCCCTCTTTATAAGAGAAAGACTTAAACTTTTCCTTTCCCCTATTTTTGCAATATAGTGTTTGGTTCTAAAACTTAATGTTGGAATTGTGAAAGGAAATAAATTTCTAACAGGCAAATGTTGTTGTGATAACTGGCTTATACACGTCTTCATTATTTCAAGTGAAATAGCAGGAAGATTCATTTTCTATTGTTTCTATTAGAAGCAGAGTCTCTTTGCTTTGCTTTAGTAGTTCAGGGACACCAGGAAGATGTACAGAGCATCTTTTTTTTTTTTTTTTTTGACTGCGCTGGAGATACTTTATACAGTATGAAAAACTTCTGTATTTCACAAAGTTAAATTAAATGGACCCATTGCCATTGGTAGAGTTGTGATGTTTCAAGAAACCCCTACAAAAACAAGCGGATGGATAGAAAATAGTAGTTTTCTGTCTGCCTGAAAAGCAGAAATTACTTTTTTTTTTTTTAAAAAGTTTAACTTCAGCTTTCCTTCCTCCATTGTATTCCTGTGCCAGTGACATTGAATGACTTGGTATTCTCAATTCTTTTCCTCTCTAGCCTCTCCGACTTGATATAAAGCGGAAACTAACAGCTCGGTCTGACCGAGTGAAGAGCGTAGACTTGCATCCCACGGAACCATGGATGTTGGCTAGCCTTTACAATGGCAGCGTCTGTGTTTGGAACCATGAAACCCAGGTGATGATTTTTGTTTTCTTTTATTATTAAATCTTTGTAACTGACAGATGCATAAACTCTATTTTTTCAATACTAGGTACACAAGAAGAATCTTAAGTTACTGCACTAATTGACTGTATTCTCCCCATCTTACTTACAAAAGTCACTATAATAATGGGCAAGGAATATCTTGAGCTATAACTTCAATGGTGTTTTGTTTCCTGTAAATTTATTTTTCAACAACGATCTCCTTTCTGTATTTCTTGCAAACTTAATGCCCTTCCTTCTGAGGGATCAGATGCCTCTGTCTTCTACCTGCTATCTGTATTTGTGAATGTTGAAGGAACTCTTAGTCCTCTGCCTATCAGTCAAGTATAGTTGAAATTGGTTAGCAGCTCCAAAAATATTTGGGAGGTCTGGGGCTGGGTTAAGCATGAAGGGAGGACATAAAGGTGGTAATAAAAAAAAAAAAAAACCAAAAACCAAAAAAAACCAAAAAAAACCACCAGAAGAGGCAGGCATTTTCCCTCGCTTGGACAGGTATGTTCCTTTTAAAAAGTGTATGTGTAGTGTTGTAGGATTGTTTGGAGAGTTGCCAAAGACAACATACTGGACACTGTTAAGAAAAGGAAAAAAGCTGTTTTCAAAACTGATATTTTACCCAGTGCTATAAACTTATTGTTTTTATTTTTAGACTCTGGTGAAGACTTTTGAAGTGTGTGACCTACCAGTGAGAGCTGCAAAATTTGTGGCAAGAAAGAATTGGGTTGTTACAGGAGCTGTAAGCTATCTTCTTCTTGCGATTTCCTTATGCAGTGCTATTTCTCTAATTTATTTTCATGCCGTTACTTTGTACATCCTAATAGTATGGTTGATCTGAACTTGTAGAAGAGAAAGGAATACTTTGCTACAGTTTCACAGAAATTTTCTGCTTTAAGTAAGCTTAGAAACTTAAACTTTTTATTTCAAAGGAGAGCAACCTAATATGGTGGCTAATCCTATATGTAGTGCAAGATCTAGATACAACTTTTACTGTCAACTGGAACACACTCAGCACCCAATTTTTACTATATATTAGCAGTGCTACTTTAACTAAGGTGAAACTGTTGGCTATCCTAGACTGTCTACTTTTGTTCTTGGTTATATTCAAAATAATTTTTTTAGAGTTTTGTTCACCTTAAGAAAAATACTCTTTTTTTTTTATAAAGTGAGTCTAATTCTTTGAGAGCAATAGTTTTATTCTAATCTTCATAACACATTTTTCTTGATGGAAGGAAAGTTTTTTGTCTAAATTGCCTAAAATTTTTTGTCTCCATTTTTTTTTTTCTAGTCTTCTGCCCTATACACAGCAAAAAATCTTGTTGTCTTATGGCGCTGTGACCCAGTTATTTCAAGTGGGCACAGTTTCCCTATAAGTACGATACTGCCGCCTTAGCAGCACAGGAGTTCAAACAGCTGTATGAGAACTGGATTAGGAACTGAAGAAAGTTAAAGTCTCCATTTTTATCAGCTTAATTTCACCTGAAATGCTTCCTTGATCTGATTCAGTGTGCAGCTGTGTTTGTCCTAGCACTCCCAAGGGAGGCTGCAATGCAGTAGGAAGAAATAGTAAGGAAGGGGCAAAACAGTGGCTTTCAGCAACAGGGCCACTGAAAGCTTTACATGATGTTTTATTCCTTGTCAGATAGTTCTTCAAAACTGGAGGGTTGGTTTGGGTTTTTCTTGTTTGGTTTGGGTTTTTTAGAGCTTTGGGAATACCGTATCTGAAATAAAGATATCCTTTTTTTTTTTTTTTCCCAAAAAACTCAATTTAAAAAAATTAAGTTGAAATCATCTTTCCACTTGATTTAGAGCTACAATTTCTTTCCTCCTGACCCCACAGCATTAATATCATTGTAAGTCTGATGTTGGAGCACCTTGCTTTTCATTTTCTAAGGAGCATTAATAATTTTCCAAGCATTTTTGCACTTCCTTTAATTTTAAATCAAAATACTATTAAATATATCTTTTAAATGAGATTTTAGTTGAAGTTTTCCTCTTTTTATAAATGCATTGCAATAGGACTGGGTAATTTATAGGCTTCTTAATCAAATTCTGATTTGTATCTACTTGTAATGATGTACAGAAAATAAATTTTCTTAAACATTTTGTTGTTAGAGGCTCTTCAATGGTGGAATGATTTTTTTGTGTTTTTCTTTTTTCTAACTACTCTGCATTGAATATAACGTGTATTAAGCAGAGAGTCCTGTTTTAACGGTTGCTTTTCATCTCTTTCATAGGATGACATGCAAATAAGAGTTTTTAATTATAACACCTTGGAAAGAGTTCACATGTTTGAGGCTCACTCAGATTACATCCGATGTATTGCTGTGCATCCCACACAGCCTTTCATACTGACAAGCAGCGGTAAGAGTTCTTTGGTATATTTTTATATTTGTTAACCAGCTATTTTTAGGCTTCTGTTTTCTACTTGAGGGATTGTATGTTTTTTCCTTTTTCTGCTGAAACAGGAATCCTTGAGCAAGTAGCCAACATGACAGTTGCCACTTCATGTTATTTCTTCACCATATGCATTCATGTTTTTAACAGAATATCAACTATATTTGCAATTTGAAATATAATAGCTTATGTTCTTGTCAGGGAAGACCAAAAATACCTCATTGCTTAGTATCTGGAGGAAAAGTTCATATGTGTGCTAATTAGCTGTTGTTTGAGTTTGCCACACTAAAGTTCTGGGTTGTGGGTTTTGTTTTTTAAAAAAAAAAAAACTAATGGTTTGGAGTATGTTTTCAGATGGCAATCTGAGTAGAAGAAACAGATAACATTAATTTCCCCCCCCAATACTATTGAGTTCTCTGTTATTTGGGGTGACCTATTGTGGTGACTATGTTACTCAGGATTGGAAGATCACAGTATCCCAACAGATCTGGCCCAAGAACATCTACATTGTGCTCCTCCGTCCTTTTCATTCCTGGAAACCTTACTAATGCACTCAGAGCTCTGCAAGGATGCAGAGAGCCTTTGAGTCAGAAGTACCGTGTATTTCTCTGTTTTGCTGTTGAACTTAATATGCTTGCACCTGAAGTAAAGGTACTAGGAAGCCAGCATGGTTGTCTCTGCTGCCCGTTCCTTCGTGTTCATCAGAGTAGCTGCTGCAGAAGAAAGCACAGGTCCAATTCCTTAATATCTGCCCAGCGCTTTAAGTTTAATTCAATACCTTAACATAAACTCTTAATCTCCCTTTTTAAGACAGATGTGTGGTCTGAACAGAATATTTAGCTGAGCAATTTTAGTTTTTATGACCATTTTGCTGTACAATCTTTTTGATGAACTTATACTCCCCATGGTCCTTCTGCAAGGAAGGACCAGTGATCTTAGACATGAAAAATATATTGAGTACTAGCAGTGCCTGCTTTGAAGGAGAAGGGATGCACGAGCCTTTAACTTGAAGTTATTAAGAATTATGTAGTTTAAGAAGGTAGGTATCAGAAGATATTAAAGTAACTGCAGCTTGGTTTTTTGTTGCTTTGGTTTTTTTTCAGATGACATGCTTATTAAACTCTGGGACTGGGATAAAAAGTGGTCTTGTTCTCAGGTGTTTGAAGGACACACCCATTATGTCATGCAGATTGTCATAAACCCAAAAGACAATAATCAGTTTGCCAGCGCCTCTTTGGACAGGACAATCAAGGTAGATAAACTGTATTTGGGGGTGGGTGGTCGTTAAAAAATTATCAGACAGAATACACAAACCAATAATACTGTATGGACAGTGGGTCAGAATTCTTAAAAGTAGGTGCAATAATAGAATTTTTATTGCATAAAGGCCTGAATGTTGGTCAAGTTACTATACACCTACTAAGAAATTCAGTAAACTTACAAGTTTACCTGGCACCTCTAATCATTGAAATGTAGTTCTCTAAATTTGAAGTGCTGCATTTCCATACGGATTACACCGAAATACTGGGGAGGGGTAATGGTTTTACTGTCAATGAGGAGTTTGGGAGAATTGAAACATATATATACATAGTAAAGCCTTTAACTGTGTGCATTTATTAAAAAAAAAAAAAAACAAGAAACAAAAAAAAAAAAACAAAAAAAAACCAAAAAAAAAAACAAAAACAAAAAACACCCCCCCCCCCAAAAAAAAAAAACCCCAAACAAAAAAAAAAACACTAAACCCATTTCTCCCATTATTTTTGTGTCCTTGGCTGTCTATAATATGAATTGTTTCCAAAGGGTCTTCAGCCTTCTTATGGTGGACCCTGATGAGTTTCATTTGCTGTGAAACTATTACTAAATACGAAGGCCTAGAGATTTACAGCCACCCAGGCAGTGAGACTTCATGTTCCTAATAAATTATCGGTATGTTGTCTGTAAAATGCCAGTTTTGATTTCATACATCCTCAGATGTTGAGATTAGGTGTGTGTAAATGTTGATTTGATGTGATGATCAGGGCAAAATAAAGGTGTATCTACAACTTGACTCACTTTCATTTGGAGTCCTCATTTAGCATGAGATTTGTCATTCATTTAGTGTAACTGGAAAAAATAAAATTTTGTAAGTTTGGGGCAACCTGTGTCTGCACAAACAGTGCATTTTCTAGGTCTGTTATTTAATTTCATAAACAGATGCTTCTTAAAAGCAGTGTCTTACATGGTTTTATGTCCTTAAAAAAAAAAAAAAAGTTGAAAGAAACCAATTCCACTGTTCTGAGGTGTGAGCCCAGTGTATGCAACTTAGCATGTTATTTCTGTTTAATGGCAGGGGGTGGTAGTTTGATAAACAGTTGTTCAAGTTTTTCACCTAAGAAAAACAAATGTATCTTTTGAATTTCATGTTCCATATCTTTGGAATTCTAAATATACATCCAAATACCTACTCTGGCAAGGTTGACCTGGATGCAAAAGATAAATAACTACAAGCAATGGTGTTTCATTGTTGGGTTGTTTTGGTGTTTTTTTCTGGGAAGGTATGGCAGCTTGGCTCTTCTTCGCCCAACTTTACTCTGGAAGGCCATGAGAAAGGAGTAAACTGCATTGACTATTACAGTGGAGGAG
Organism: Fratercula arctica; assembly: GCA_947846985.1. Taxonomy (NCBI): domain Eukaryota; kingdom Metazoa; phylum Chordata; class Aves; order Charadriiformes; family Alcidae; genus Fratercula; species Fratercula arctica. Next base: position 29,023,348 of record CANTUZ010000006.1, on the reverse strand, counting down.
ACAAGCCATACCTCATTTCAGGTGCAGATGACCGTTTGGTTAAGATCTGGGACTATCAGGTATGTGGTCAACTCTTTGTAAACTCTTGTGCAGACTGGCATAGCAAAGCTATTAGTGAAGAAGTAGAAAAAGAGTGAAAGGACTTAAATACGCCAACAGTTTTTCCTCCTTTGTCCTTGTACCTAGTCCAATCTTAGTTATCTCAAGCAGGGTAGACTTTTCTTTTACAACTGTATGAACGAACATTCTTAACAAAGACAGTATTAGATCTGTCTTCACATGTATTTAGATTCAGGTAGAAGTTTTGCTCTGATTTTTTTTTTTTTTTGCAGTGAACTAATCTTTCTGTCTTGCTTTAATCTGTGCTACCTGGCTCTGAGAAAGTGTATCTTCTAGGCAGAAACCCATCTGAAAATAGAGGAAAACAACTATGTCAAGGAAAATAAATATTTTCTTCTGGGCAGGAGGAATTAACTCATAACAATCATAGCTTTTAATGTCTTATGCTGTTTGAGAATTTTGGAAACAAATGATGCTGGAAGAAATCTAGAGAAATACATTTTGAGATAAATTTTGGATTTGGGGGGAGATTTTTTTAAGAAATGAAGGTAAAAATGTAGCAATGTGTTTATCTGTGCCTTCTGACTCTTCTTTTTTTTTTCAGAATAAAACGTGTGTACAGACACTGGAAGGACATGCTCAAAATGTGTCGTGTGTCAGCTTCCATCCTGAATTGCCTATCATTATCACAGGCTCAGAAGATGGTAATTTTGGGTGTTTTTTTTCTGATATATAAAGGACAGGGGAAGAGCTCATGGGAGAACTCTTCTTGTGGTGTGGCCACACACCTCCTGCCCTCACGTTGAGAGAAGAGATAAAAGGCATGTATTTATTTCTTTTGCTCTAGGAACCGTGCGCATTTGGCATTCGAGCACTTACCGCCTGGAAAGCACCCTCAACTATGGTATGGAGAGAGTGTGGTGTGTGGCCAGTTTAAGAGGATCCAATAACGTGGCTTTGGGATATGATGAAGGCAGCATTATTGTTAAGGTACAACTAATGATTTGAAATGAGAAATGGTGATTCATCGCTGTCCTGTGTGTAGAGCAACTAACTTCTGATTCTGTGGTAATATGTAAAATACTGAAAAATTGGCATTTTAATTGGCATTTTTAGACAGAGCCAAGGTATTTCACTAGATAAGTTCAACTGAAAAGGAAATTTATAAAGTTTATAAATTTATAAATTTATAAAAGGAAATTTATAAAGGAAAATTTATAAAGTAATAGCAGCAAACCACATTCTTTTATTACTTATCTTGAATAGATTTTTTTGGTAACAGATGAGCTAAATTAAAGTAATAGGTGAAGAGAGAGAAGGTACAAGACCTGCTCAGTGGAGACCAGAAGGAAGAGGGAATAGCAAGTAGATAGCAACAGATGCAGAGAAACATCCATTCCTGTGACATTTTTAGCGTATATGAAGTTCTCTTATTCTGTCTGCCAAGGTATTTCACTAGATAAGTTCAACTGAAAAGGAAATCAAGAATGTATTTCCTCCATCTGCTAAATTCTTGTGCTACACTTCTAGCTTGGTCGTGAAGAACCTGCCATGTCCATGGATGCAAATGGAAAAATTATTTGGGCTAAACATTCAGAAGTCCAACAGGCTAACTTGAAAGCTATGGGAGATGCTGAAATCAAAGATGGAGAAAGATTGCCGCTGGCTGTAAAGGATATGGGGAGCTGTGAAATCTATCCTCAGACAATTCAGCACAACCCTAATGGACGGTAATAGATTTTAGAACAAAATACTTAAACATGTCTGATTTCTCCTTTTTTTTAATTATTATTTTATATTGGAAAACTTTTTGAGTGGAAAAAAATGAGTTGCATTTCTGCTGGTGGCTGAGAGCCTGTGGAGAAGCGGTGTATTGGAGCCAGGCACTGTAAAATCAGAGTAATAGATGGGCTTCACCTGTAAGAGCTCACAGCATAAACAGACAGGTTGGACATTCTAGGTAGGGGAAAAAGCATGCAAACAAAATTTATAAAGTAATAGCAGCAAACCACATTCTTTTATTACTTATCTTGAATAGATTTTTTTGGTAACAGATGAGCTAAACTAAAGTAATAGGTGAAGAGATAGAAGGTACAAGACCTGCTCAGTGGAGACCAGAAGGAAGAGGGAATAGCAAGTAGATAGCAACAGATGCAGAGAAACATCCATTCCTGTGACATTTTTAGCGTATATGAAGTTCTCTTATTCTGTCTGCATTTGCAGTGATCATATTGGACTAGGGGCCTTTAATTTTTCAGATAATTTGTGTGCTTGATCATGCCTGTTGAACTGAATGCAGATACCCGACACATGCCTCTTTCTTCTGCTGTAGGTTCGTCGTGGTGTGTGGTGATGGTGAATACATCATCTACACAGCTATGGCTCTGAGAAACAAGAGCTTTGGTTCTGCACAGGAGTTTGTGTGGGCACACGATTCTTCAGAGTAAGTGTTGCAGATTTTTTTTCTTTGTATTAACTTACATTTGCTGCCACTAGTTTTCAGGCTGTACAAATGGTAAACTGGCTTGAAGACTAACAGCTGTGTGGATAATGAACTTTCAGTCACTGTCCTGCTTTAAAATTTTCTGTTTGTAGCACTCAACTAATTTTTGAAGATAAATCAAATGCAGTTGTTTCGTAGCAGCCTATTATTCTAGTAATTTGCTACTTAGGAAGCTGAATAATTTATTACTTTTTTTTTTACAATGCAATCTCTATTTAGATACGCAATCAGGGAGAGCAACAGTGTTGTAAAGATATTTAAAAATTTCAAAGAGAAGAAGTCATTCAAACCTGATTTTGGAGCAGAAGGTAAGTATTTAGTTTTAAAATAGATATGTTGGCACGTTTTTTTGCACAATGTGGATTTCTTCCACCTTTATTTTCTTGCAGGCATCTATGGTGGCTTCCTATTGGGGGTCAGATCTGTTAATGGTTTGGCATTCTATGATTGGGAAAACACAGAATTGATTCGCAGAATTGAAATTCAGCCCAAACACGTAAGTTTCTGGATGGGACTGAAGATATTTACCTGTCTGTGTTTACTGACTTTGTTTTACTAAACTACTGATTTTTTTGGATGTAGACAAGCTGTCAATTATAAAGTAATAACTTCTTAAGTTGATCTCAGTCTTGTAGCAGAAAGGTGGGGGGGGGGGAGGGGGAATCCCTGTATATGTTGGCTTCTCAGGTCCTAAAGCTTCTGTTATAATTAGTATGTTCTAACACTAATTTATACATCCTCATTCATTAACCCGGGGTCTCTAAAACATTGCTGTTATTGATTCTGATGATACAGATTTTCTGGTCTGACTCGGGTGAGCTTGTCTGCATTGCTACGGAAGAGTCGTTCTTCATTCTGAAATACCTATCAGAAAAAGTTGCAGCAGCCCAAGAGACACATGAAGCTGTCACTGAAGATGGAATTGAAGATGCTTTTGAGGTACCTTATATTTAAAAAATGGAGTAGGATTAGAGGTCATTGAAGGAAGTCTTCCCAGAGTGTAACAATTAGTCCCTAACATAGTCCTATTAAACTTTAGTTTCCAAAACATTGAGTACCACACGGTATCCATCTGAGGAACACCGTTAACCATTTCATTTGGGTTCCCTGGGGAGAGTATCCCGGTTTGAATCCCAGCACAACAGACCTTGATGCCTACGTTTCTCTTCATACATCTGTGTACTGTTCCCAACAGAGCTATAGAGGTTATTTTTCAGACACGCATTTGGATACCGTGTTTACATAGTTTAATACATAGTTTTCTGTAATTTTCAAGTTTTGAAATGCTATTGAAGTTTGAGAACAAGTGGGGAAAAAAAAAAAACAAAACACCGCGTGCTGTGAAATGTCAGAAAAATTTCACAAGGAAGGCAGTCTTTGATTAACATTTAGTTAATTGTCTTAACATTTAGTTTGGTGCTTGTTTCCTAGATTTCTGATTGATTTAGTTAAGGTAGACATTTCTTATGTTACAGCATTTTTGTAAAACTAAAAGCATTATTTAAGCATCCAGTATGTATCTAAACTTATTTTTGCTACTTGCCCAACTATTAAGTATAGAATACTAAATTTAATTTGAAAATGCAGTATTCTTACTGTTATCTAATATATCTACTTAAACTTAATATATCTACTTAATATATCTACTTAAACTTAATTTGCAGGTTCTTGGTGAGATTCAGGAGATTGTGAAAACAGGCTTGTGGGTAGGAGACTGCTTTATTTACACCAGTTCTGTGAACAGGCTGAACTACTATGTTGGAGGAGAAATTGTCACTATTGCCCATTTAGACAGGTAAGTTCCTGCATCAAGTTATAAGCATGCATTAAAGGTTCTTTCAGTGAAGTTAGGACAAGGTGAACCTGCTCACCTGCTTGCTGTGCATTGCTACTTTTTCTTACATATCATGCTAACCTAAGTTCTGAGGCAGTAACATAATCTTAGAGGGAATAAACAGTGTTATGCAAAAGTGTACATATTGTAAAAGTGGAATCTTTGCTGTGAGCATTCTTGCTACCGTTAAGACCTATCAGAGTGGTTTTTTTCTACACTATTTGGTAGTGGATCTATTCAAGATGAATATTCTTTGTTTTGTTTCAGGACAATGTATCTCTTGGGTTATATTCCTAAGGACAACCGACTGTATTTGGGCGATAAGGAGCTAAACATTGTTAGCTACTCTTTGCTGGTCTCAGTGCTTGAATATCAAACTGCTGTGATGAGAAGAGATTTCAGTATGGCTGACAAAGTTCTTCCCACAATTCCAAAAGAACAGAGAACCAGAGTTGCACATTTTCTTGAAAAACAGGCAAGAAAACTACTTCTTGGTTATCAAAAATTTAACAAATCAGTTTGTTTGCATTTCTAATTGAATTTGCTAAGCAAAACCCATTCATGTTACCTGTAAGCATAAACTCTTGTTAATTATCCATTTGATAATACCATAACCTTCTGTTCAGAGGGTTTTTGTTGAACATCTGGTATGCTGTTTGACCTGACAAATCACAGTCTTACTTCCAGACTTTTATTTTAGGGCTTCAAACAACAAGCTCTTGCAGTATCTACAGATCCGGAGCACCGTTTTGAACTTGCTCTTCAACTTGGAGAATTAAAAATAGCATACCAGCTTGCAGTGGAAGCAGAGGTAAACATAAAATTTTTCGTGGCTCATACTAATTACGAGTATCAGCATAAATCTAAGAGGCCCTGTAAGATAAGACAGTGGTATATGGGGATGCAGTACAGCACTCTGAACACTATATAAATAGTGTTCCTCCAACTTCCTTGATGAAGCTCTTCTGCCTGTAATTCAAAGGAATCCAAGCTGCGAGATGGGGATAAAACAATGTTGTCTGCTCAGAAAGCTACGGGAACTCCTGGAGAATACAAAACTGGAACCAAGCCTTAATCTCCAGTATTTAAGAGTGAGGAGGAATGGCAGGACTGAAGCCTCTGGGCCTTTGTTCCAGCCTTGGCAAACGTAGACCGATGCAGGAGGAAGACTGGCAGGCAGTGATTTGTCCTGTTGCCATTATTCAGAGAACTGGTCTCACAGTTCCTGTTGTAAAGTAATGAAGTTAGTGATAAGGAATGTGAACTTGGTTCCAGACACAACTACATTTCTTTCATTCTGAAGGTTAACTTGAGAGATTTCTTTAAGAGATGGTTACTGTTTAAATTTCCAAAGTTATTTCTACCTCTTCCCTCCATGTTTAATGAAAAACTGTTTATTTTCTGTAATGGTATAGCTGCGTCATGATCTGCATGTAACACTCACCGTCTCATGCTGTGAAGCTGCAGTAATCACAGTATCTCAAAGGGAAGACAAGTTTAATGATGGGATATGGTACCTTCACAAGTAAACTAACGTTTTTGTATTGAATGCTCTGAAAATCTTTAAAAGCTATTCAAAACTGCGAGGGTTACTTTTTGTTTTTTCTTTCCCTCCCTCTCCCCTTTTTGTACTGTTAGTCAGAACAGAAGTGGAAGCAACTGGCTGAACTTGCCATTAGTAAATGCCAGTTTGGCTTAGCCCAGGAGTGTCTCCACCATGCCCAAGACTATGGAGGACTACTGCTGCTGGCCACAGCCTCAGGAAACGCTAACATGGTGAATAAGTTAGCTGAAGGAGCAGAAAAAGATGGCAAGAACAATGTTGCATTTATGAGCTACTTCCTGCAGGGAAAGTAAGTAGCAAGCAAGAGATTCAGGTTTCTGGGGAAAAAAAAAAAAAAAAAAAGAGATTTTGCTTTCTGAAACGCAAAGAACCTCAGGCTCTTCTCATGGTTAACTACAGGTAACTTAAAACTTTAAGAAAGTTTCTTTAAGAAAGATTGCGGCATGTGCCTTTTCAGAAAATCTTATTCTACTTTATGATGGCTGCTACTTTTAAAATCTGAAATGGAAGCACTTTAATGTAATAGAATAAACAGCTAATCCAATGCAAAAATTTGTCTATATTAAATTCACTGGTTAAAATCACAATTTAAAAATCTTCTAGGCTTGATTCATGTTTGGAACTCCTGATTAAAACCGGACGTCTCCCAGAAGCTGCTTTTCTTGCACGGACATACTTGCCAAGCCAAGTTTCAAGGTAACTTCAAAGCATGTGTAGAGCACAAAGAGTGTTGTCGCAATTAGCTGTATCTTAACAGTTATGGCTTGCATCCCCAGGGTTGTTAAACTGTGGCGGGAGAATCTCTCTAAAGTCAATCAAAAAGCTGCTGAGTCTCTTGCTGATCCTACAGAATATGAAAATCTTTTCCCTGGATTAAAGGAAGCTTTTGTTGCTGAAGAATACGTTAAACAAAGTCTTGCTGACTTGCGGCCAGCCAGGGAATATCCCCTTGTCACTGTAAGTAAGAAGTGGGAGCTCTTCTTGTCTCTAGAAGAAAAACATTTGGTGCTGTGTAAATTCAGCTTTAAGCCAAGTCAGTGCAACCACTGAAACATTCCATGAACATATGTTCTGGTGTTTTTGTTTCTTTTTTTACTTAGCCAAACGAAGAAAGAAACTTACTTGAAGAAGCAAAAGGCTTTGAGCCTTCTGGAGTCACAGCACCTCAGGTCAGTGTTTGCCACTAAATGATGAATTCTAAGAAAGAGGCAACTGCTATTGTGTGGGAACATCTACCCTGGCCAATAACAGTCATTAAATTTCACCAACAATGGACAAATTAATTACTCTGAGTTCCGTGTTCTTTTGCTTCAGACTCTTCTTGATCTACTGTAACTACTAATGACTTCTTCACTGTGAAATTATTTCTTTTGTGTAGTTACTTATCTTGGTTCATCTTTTGTTAGTGTACGTGAGTAATGGTATTCTTACCATTGAATTCATCCTGCAGAAAACCAATTTCAGTTGCACATACAAACACTGCCTCAACTGCTGCTAGTTTTCTAAAAGTTCAGTACTTAGAATGTGGAAACTCTTGCATGTTACAGTAACTTAAAATGCTTTATATTCTTTGCTAGTGTGCACGGTTGTGGAATAAGACTATTCTATAACTAATTGACTAGAAATCCTACTCAATTATTTGAAAACATGTTCTAATTAATATCTGAAGTAACTCAAACTGATTTTTCTTTTTGACCACCTCAGCTGTCCAATTATTATGCAGCAAACACGACTTCAGTGTAAGATATGAGGCACCCACATTGAAACAAACACTTAAAATGCTGTGTTTTTTCCTTGTAGAAGCACTACGAAACTTCACTGACGGTTCAGAGAAGTTAGCTTACTTTCAAGTAGCTTTAGTGACTGTTACAAGTGTATCCTTGCATTCGGTTAGTGATGGCATAGAAGTCCTTAAACAACAGTTGGCTCTTACAACTGAGACTGAATAAGGAAAGTTTTGTAGGAGATAATTAACAGAATCAGTAATGGTATTAGCTGATAAATTACCATAATATAAAACTTGTGCAGCAGCAAAGAAGGATGAGTGTTAAACCATTATAGGGTTTATAGGCAATGCTGCTTGCCAAAACTTCTGTGACAGTCTCAACTAACCTCATCTCTTTCCTGCTGAGGACTTTGAAAATCTTACTTTCTAACAACCAGCGCTGCAGTATTTGAAACTAACTGACACTTTCTGAAGGCTGTTTTCATTGTATCAGTTCCATCATCAACTGTTTTAAATAGACTGGGCGGTGAAATAGTCTGCACTGGAGTGATGACTAGAACACTTCCTGGCTGTGAAGCTGTCGTTCAAGGATTGTGAGGGAAACTCTGAAAGAGAACCACCAGGAGAGGGGGATTATAGGTCTACTCTTTACTTTGTTGAAAGAATTTAAATTCAAAAGAACTTAAGGAATCTCTTTTTCATTAGAAGAAGGCTGAAGAACCAGTTCCATCTCCTAAACCTGAAGTGATGAAGACAGTTTTGCAGAATTCTGATATACTTCCAACAAGAGATCAAAAGGTACTGAAATGTATTTTTATGAAGGGGGAGGTACAAGCACTAAATTCGTTTTGTGTTAAAGACTTCAACTAATGTGATGAAACCAAGCTACTAGAGAACATCACTTTCTATATTAATAGACCCAGACACAGTAATATAGGGCCGTTCCTACAGCATTGTGCGTTTACAAGGAACAAAAGGTGAAGTCCAAACACAGCTGGGCAGAACATAGTAAAAAGTTGCAGTTCTGAGAGAGGTAGCTTCTCTTTACAGCTTGCTTTAACAGTGGTGTTCTGCAGAACATGCAAATACATCATAGAGAATCATACATCACATAAACTGGATAACATATAACCATATTAGTGTCCCCTTAATCTAGTCTTTCCTCTTCCTAGACACTACTGGACTTGGAAGATGACTTAGATAACTTGGATCTGGAAGATATTGATACCACAGATATCAATCTGGATGAAGAGATCTTAGATGAGTGAACATACTTCTTCAATGACCAAATCAGTTACTCCCAACAAAGGAATGAAGTTCTGTGGACTACGTACAAGTTAATTTGATTTTTATACTGCAAGTGGACCATGTACATGTAGAAAGAAGGGTAGACCCAGGAGCTGTACAAAAGGAATTGGCTTCCACTATGTTGAAATTCACGATACAGGCCTGCTCCAGTGCATACAAAAATCTCAAGCAATTAAATAAACCCTTTTAAACGTTCTATTCCTCCGTTTTCCATTTACTGTTCTTAACCTAGCCTCAACCGTGTGCATTGCAAACACTTGAAACAGGAGCATAATAGCCAAGCATTAGTATTTTAACCTGACTTTGCTTAGCATATACACTTAGGTATGTGGTCACTTTTTCACTGTGCTATTAATTTATACCTGTTAACAATCAGCAGTTCAGTTACTCTTCCAAACAACACTTTTAGCTAAAAATTCTAACAGAGCAGTAACATGTCTTAAGGGACAGATGTGGTGTTAAACATGTTCCTAAGCAAAGCTGTCCAGACCCTACCCTTACTTCCAAGTAAAATGAATTGTGGGTAGTTCTTCAGATTGAAGATACAACAGTAAAGGAATTCAACTTGGGGCGTGTTGTCACCTCAGAACAAAAGTCATCATGACTGCTATAAGTTCATTTACAGAACTTCTGAAAATAACCAGCTGCTGTAGTGAGTCTTATGTATTTTAGAAAAAAAAAATTCTGTAAGTCAGTTGTGTCTGTCATTGAAAGTCTTTATTGTGGAATCCTGTACAGAGAATGTTTATAAACTCATGATGAACTAAGGTTTATTTCATGAAGCTGTAGAAGTAGCCATTGCTTCTTCATAAGCCTGGAGGGCCAGTTGTATATAGCCTTCTTTCTGTGATTCAGTTTTCACAAATACCTGCAAACATGGCAGGAGAGAGATTAATGGACAATTAAGAGCATAGTTGCATAATGAGATTTCATGAGTCCACTGGTGCATCAGCCAGCTACAGCCCAAATCCTGGTGCAGCTACATACAGCTTAAGAAAAGAAGCAAAACAAACCACAACCTGGCATGCACAACAGTTCTAGTTAACTATCTGCTGCTTAAGGGAAGGAGAAATTTAGACTATTAAATAGGCTTCTGCTGTTTAAAAGCTTTCTCTTTTGTAGTTAAGTAGCCTTGACATAAAAAAAGCTGTCCTGGTTTGAGTGACACAGGACTAATTCCTCTTCTAATGCTTGCGAGAAGTGCACTTCTAGAAGACTCCGGCTCCTGAATTTGAGAAAATATTTGCTTTGCAGCCAGCTAGGCTATGTGGGATTCAAGGTCTCAGTGTTTTTGAGCCTTGCCAGGTGCAGGGATGAGGAGCGAGACCTGGGCACTTGACCTAATCTGGCTGACAGGATTGTTTCATACCATCAACATCACATTCAATATAAATTAGAAAGTTTGCTGTGTAGTGTGTGGGCTCTCTCTCCCTTGATGGCGGCGGTCCAGAGAACTCCTTGCCCCACTGCTGGAGCCCTGAGCCCTTCCCTTCCTCCCCAAGCCATAGTGCTCGCGGTGTCCAACATTTGCTGTCCACTGCTGGAAATGCACACCTTCCTGCTGAGAGAATGGGCTCAGTACAGTCCTTGTATATCTTACATTGGTATCGGGATCAATACAGGTTCTTTAGTATTATTAATGTTAATTATTTAGTCTTATCCTATTGAGTCTGTATATTTCCACGCTCATATTTCCTTGTTTTTCCCTGATTCTCCTTCCCGGGTGGGGCGGGGTCATCAGGTGATAGAACAATTGTCTAAACAACAATAAATTGTTGTGGGTTTCTCAAACCACAACAAATGCCTACCTTGATGAGATCCACTCCTTGAAGTTTCCCTTCTTTAGCTTCTTTTGCTGATTGACATTCAGGATGAAGCATATGATACAGTGTAATTAAGCTTGTAGCATCATCCAGCCTAAACAAATAAAGGCCCATTTGTAGCAATTACTTAGTATTTACTTTGCACACCACAGGCTTTCATAAACTTCTGCTTTCACTGAGTTACATGGTCATTAGAATATACAGCTAAACAGGCATCCCGTCATCTATCACAATGGCAACCTCTTCAGGAGAAGGAAGACAGAAGGATGTGAACACCAAGGTGCACCAGGTAAGGTACATAAATTTATCCATTCTGCAGGTTAGGCCTGATGTACTGTTCATCAGTACTAAAGCTGAAATCTCTCTGTAAAATACAATTAATTACCCAGTAACAAGTATTTAGTGGAACAACCATGCCAAAGAGAAAGTTTCTGACACAGACTGCAGCAACTAGCATGTTTTACAGAATGAGTATTCTAAATCTTGTGACACCTAGCCCTCAGCTGAATTTAAATCTGTAACAGGTATTTTACATAAATGTAAGCATAAGCCATAAGTGGGTGGGTGGCAGGTAAAGATGCTCCAAACTCTGGTAATTCAAATTGTCCAGATATTTGAATTTCCCATTTAATAATTTGATTCCAAAACTGGAACTCTCCTGTATTTCTTTGTATCCTGAAATTTAAAAGTAATATCTGACCACCTGTTGAAAGTTTCTAACTTCACCAGTAGGAAATGAATGCCGCCATCACCACAGCTTGGAGTTCTGATTGTACAAATTTCTCTTAGCTCTAGTGACATTTTGAACAATTAAATGCTTCAGGGAGTTTTGAGTACGTTTAGCAGCACATGTTACAGAAATTCATCCATGTAAAATGAAAGCGTATCTATCTGTTCCAAGTTACTTAGGAATTACTTTAAAATACAGAGTGTGTCAATCTTAAAAGACAAAATTGAGCTGAGTAGTACAAAAGCATTAGGCTTTAAGATCAGCACTGCCCAGAGCTGGAAGTGTACTGACAATTACAGGGGAAACAAAAATAAAACCCCAACAACTACAAAAGGCTAATTTCTCCAGAAACTTAGTTTAATACCCTACAACTTCATGGACTGTAGTTGGTGTTTCCACTCAGCATCTATATAGCTAAAAGTTACAGCTAGCCCAAAATTCCATGCAAATGGAAACTTTATACATCTTACAGAGATACTGTTTTCATTTTCAAGCAATAGTACTTGTTTTCTATTTGTTTAGATAAGCAGAATTAATAAGCGACAAACACCACTTACAAGTCTCTCTGGATCATATCTATTAGTAAGCCATCCGTTTTCTTTCTGTTTACTAGATACCATACCATTCCTCCAAAGTGTCTTGTTGAACGGAGCAGATCGTATTTGGCATGTTTCTCAATGTCATCGTAAGTCCGATGATGAACCTATGCACACACAGAAAAGGTTTCAGTTTCATTAGCGTAACTGGAGCTTCATGACAGTTTCCCCCCTCTACCTCTCACTTGAAGTTTTTTTTATCTATTTTCGGACATCCCTAAAGCGCAGGAGTAAACCACAGGCTGATCCATGCTACCTTAAAGCTTTAAACATGCTATAATTGAGGGTAACACCAGAATAATCCAGTTCTTAGTACCTGGGCAAAGACATCTTTATGTTAAGAGAATGCTAAATACTAGCTATGTACTAAAAATTTGGAAAGGGAGGGACATAGCCTCTGAACCTTCATTTCACTGCTGTCAAGTTGTTATCTATTTTTGAAGGAGAAAAATGCTAAAGCAAAGAGGTGAAATCTTACTATGAAGAAAAGGTACTTGAGAAGTTGCCCAATAGAAGTTATGTTCTCAGTGAGTCAAGAAAAAAAAAAAAGATCATCACAAGGATAACAGGTAATCTATGGAGGGGGGCAGAAGACATGTGAACAATTTTATCACCAGATAACACACGTTTACAAAACAAACCCTGAAATTCTTCGCTAATATTCATTATTTACTAGAAAACTGAAAAGTCAACTCACTCTGATATAGTCAGGTGAATCTGGCTCGAACTGGGCAATGCACATGTTAAGGATATCCTCATGACGGTCTTGCCGAAATACAGTCTAAAACAACAGTTCAAATTCAGGAATAGATACTGTATCACACCATTCCAACTATCCAAAATCAAAATAGCAGCCACAATATTTCTCTTCTGTGTAACACTTACAGTGAGTATCCCCTTAATCACAAGACAAAATGGATAAAAGTACAGTAACTGCCTTAATAACAGTTTCTCGACTTTTGTTTCTGAACCACCTGTTCACATTTTCAGATTAAGCATACAATTTTATCAATGCATAACAATCTAATCTGGACTTATAGTACAACAGAATATTTGCACCTACCCAGGATTTACCTGGTCCCAACCTGGACCTTTATAGTAAGTATTTTAAGTAAGTTACAATGATAAGCAACTGTTCAAAACAGAATTCAAGCCGCTTAAAACATAAAGCAGACTGGCTTATTCAGAGCTCCTCTGTCTAAGTGGCACATTTTCACTATCAATCAGAGCACAAGCAAGGAAAAATGATGAGTTTTGAAAACCAGGAAGCTCTTACCCCAAGGTGTTCATCCTTGAATACCACTGGGGGAATAACTCTGCGCCCTTCTTTTGGAAAGAATATCTGTATCATTCTGTCTCGTTCTTCCCAGGTCGCTTTGCGTAATACACCATTTGGTTCTCTAACTACAATGAAACGTTCCTGAAAACAAGGTAAAAAAAAAAAAAAAAAGGCATTATCTCCCAAAGTCTCCTCTCTTTGTAGCCAGAACCACTGTAAAAAATATTCATATTTGGCAAAGGCCCTCTATATCTCAACCCATACTAATACTACCAGTTTCTGATTGTTGCTATATGCTAAATTCATAATTTCTCCCTTGGTACCTGCTAATGGAGTGCTACATTTGCATCTTAATTTTACTTTATGACATAACTGTGCATGTGCCTACACTAAAAGCTACATCTCTGTGAAATTTAGACAGATAACATAACTAATACCCACAGAACTGGGTTAATGTTGCTGCTGGCCTGTTTTTATGCTTTTAATAACATCTACTTACTTAACAATGCAAGTGCCTTGTACTTTTTAAACTTTGTTTCAGAGGTAGATGCTAGAATCAAGCAAGGGCAAGTGCAAAACAAGAAATACAACAAATAAAGCAATATACTCGGATTTGTTCACAAGCCTATTTGATTTAGGGCTGCAGACAGGAAAGAGGAAGTTTTCAATACATTGAGGCAGGAGAATAAATAGCAGGTTCCTGGAGAGAGCTCTTGGATGGAGTAATAGATGGAAGACTTGGCAATTCATTCACAGGATCATCACCATATGCATGTTTGAACCATGGAGACGACTTAAAATCTTAAGTATTGTTAAGGATTTTTCCAGCCTCTTATTACTGGTACTGAAGACAAGCTAGATGTTTCATTATACCAAGAAATCTAGCTGTCATCTTTATCCCTATACTCCACAATTTTATTTAACAACTGTTTCTTCACAGCTTCCACATGAATTCATTTATCATTTACTCAGCTTTCCACCAGATCTTTGCAACTGTGAAGCAGCTCCATCTTTTGGTTTATGCACAGTACCAAGTAATTCAATTCCACAGAAAACTTGTAGGAAGCATGGAAGAAGTCAGCACTTTGCAGCAAGTCACAAGCATACGCTTTTAAAATAATTAACTAGCTATCCCACAGCTCCCATACGCACACCTGCTTTTGAGCACTGGAATTATTTTATCATTATGAGTTAGAAGCAAACATTTAGAAATGTGTCTTTGTATTGCCTTGTACCAGACTGAATTTACAACTCCTCAGCATTTTTGCAGACTGCTATAACGACATTTTTTTGAAACCTAAAGCTTATTTTGAAATTATGAATGAAAAGCTCTTAAAACAAGTTAATATATTGTTACTTACACGATGTGGAATGGAATAAGTTAAATCTGTAAACACATATTTTGTAGTTTCAGTTCCTTCAAGAAATTTGTCTTCTGCTAAGACATCATCAATTGGTTCTCGTTCTTTCAAAACAGGGGGCATAATTAGTTTTTCTTTAGCTTCCTGGATGGCTTTTCTTGTGGCCTTAAAAAAAAAAAAAAAAAAGGTAGTTAAAAAAACCCCATCCTTTTGGAAAACTAACATACAATTTTGGGATAAATATTTTTATTTAGAGAGAAATTTTAAAAACCTTTTTTTCCCCCCCCCCTTCTGCAGTTGAGAAGTGAGACACTGATTCAATCTCCAGGTAGACAAAATGCATGTGAACAATATACCACTACTGAAACTTGGGCAATTTGGTGGAAGAAGTTCCAAAATTAAAGTCTATGTATCGTACTGCAAACACCAAGTTTATTACAGGCATTTTGCTATGGCAAAATTCCCCCAAAGCACAAACTGCAATAAACACTTTATATATTGCTGTGATTGTGGTTACATGAGAACTGGTTTAAGTCAGGCCCCTTTGTCATCCTGGACTGTGGTCAGACAACAGGAAAAAAGGGTAGACAAAGGATTCCCAGGGCTATAATTTAAGCATCAGATAAAGCCATTTAACACAATTAGGAAGTCTAAGGAGAGCCAATAACAAAAGAGACCTTTCACTCAAGAAGAAAAAAAAAGTATCCAATCTCCTTCTATAGTCCATAAAAATCAGAAACAATTGAATAAACAGAACTGATGATTTAAAGTGAAGAAACACTGATTTACACTAGTTTAGGAAATGACCTAAGATAAAAGAAAGAAACTGATATGTTTTCAATAGCAGCATTAAAGGAAGCAGAAAGACGGACTGTTACAGACTTTTTGCTAAAACCAAAACTCAAGTCGCAACAAAGCAGAGCAGCCTACCTCTTCCAGCTGAGCTTCTGTCATCAGCTTGTACTTGGGTGGTTTAAGCTCCTTTTTCACCGGCCTAAAAACCTTCTGCAGATTGAGCCCAGTCATTTTGTAGAGCAGATTCTGAACCGTTTCATCCTCAAAGGAAGGCTTGGCGGCTTTTCCCTCTGTGGGGGGATTTCACAGGCTGTTAACCTAGTTGGCAGGGAGGCCACGGTCATAGAATCATAGAATTGTCTAGGTTGGAAGGGACCTTCAAGATCATCTAGTCCAACCATCAACCTAACACTGACAAAACCACCACTAAACCATGACCCTAATCAACATGTCTACCTGTCTTTTAAATACCGCCACAGGGATGGTGACTCAACCACTTCCCTGGGCAGTTCCAATGCCTGATAACCTTTTCAGTGGAGAAATTTTTCCTAATATCCAATTTAAACCTCCCCTGGTGCAACTTGAGACCGTTTCCTCTTGTCCTATCGCCTGTTACTTGGGAGAAGAGACCGACCCCCCCCCTCTACACCCTCCTTTCAGGGAGTTGTAGAGAGCGATAAGGTCTCCCCTCAGCCTCCTTTTCTCCAGGCTGAGCAACCCCAGTTCCCTCAGCCGCTCCTCCTAACATCTGTTCTCCAGACCCCTCACCAGCTCCATTGCCCTTCTCTGGGCCCGCTCAAGCCCCTCAATGTCTTTCCTGTAGTGAGGGTCCCAAAACTGGGCACAGTACTCGAGGTGGGACCTCCCCAGTGCCGAGCACAGGGGGACGGTCACTCTCCTAATCCTGCTGGCCACACTATTGCTGATACAAGCCAGGATGCCATTGGCCTTCTTGGCGACCTGGGCACACTGGAGGACCCCCATGCCGCCTCCCGCCCTCGCCGGGCCCCACCACACCGCACCGCACACCCGCCCCGTTCCTCTTCCCTCCGCCTGGACGCCTCCCCGGGGACCGCAGCGCCCACCACGAAGGGCACGGGGAGACTCAGTGGGCCCTCGCAGGCTGTGAGACCCGTCCCGGGGGGGAGAGGAGGGGGGATCCCCCTCACGTACCGTCCGCGGTGCCCGCGTCCTGCCCGAGCCCCCGCCGCGCGCGCCAGCCCCACAGCGCCCGCGCCACGCGCGACAGCCGCGCGGGGGCCGCCACAGAACCCCACGCCCCGAGCGCCGCCATTTTAGACACGCCCCTTCCCGCCCCGCCGCAGCGCGCCGGGCGGCCCCGCGAGGCACGCCGGGAAATGGAGTCTGCCTTCGCCTCAGCGGCGCCGCAGGGGGGAGCCCGCCTCAGGGAGAAAGAAACGCTTTCTCGGGAAGGGAAAGGGCCGAAAAAACGCTCCCAATGCGTTGGTGTTATTAAAACGCCGGCGAGGCGGAGGTGAGAGCCGGGTTAAGGTGCGAGCTCGTTCTGCCGTTCCTGTCAGAGCAGGGACAACGCTGATAGTGGGAGAAGGGACCGCCGGCTCCCTCCGCCGGTAAGGGGATGGAGCAGGGCTCTAGGCTGTCACGTTCCCTTCCTTAGCGGGGAGACAAAGTAGTAGTAAGAATGAGGAACTGAGAACATGGTGCACGCTGCCGCTATTAAACCACTGGTCAACTGTAACTGCTGAGGGGTGAGGAAAGGTGCAAGGCGGTAGGTGGGTGCACTTTGTCAGCAGCTGTCCGGTCTGATGTCCCTCCAGTTGGCCAGCCGACAGGGCTGGTTCTTGGGCAGCCTGCCTGTGAGGGAGAAATGCTGTGGTAATTTATATAAAAATTAAAAACATCATGTGGTTCTCTTTGCTAATTTGGCACTTGCATGGTGACTGAAAGGGCTGTCTGGTTGTCAGATAGCAGATTTTCCATCTGGCCCATAATGTGGAGGGGCTCCAAAGGACACAGCAAGTAAACCATGAGTATTCATGCCTGAAAGTGCTACCTGAGAAGTACCTGTGCCTCCTCAGTGCACTGGTTTCCTCAGTCTGGTAAAAGGAGTCACTGCCATTGGTGGTGATGAGTTTAGTCTTCTCATGTTTGGGGGGCTTTAATGTTTTCGTAAAGGAGAGAAAATAAATAACTGTATTCAAGCATAAAACCAAAATTAAATTTTATATCCTATTGATACAGCAGATCAGCTCTAATGGCTGTGAAGAAGGGGTATGCAGTTGAAACTGGTGTGTTATTTCATTAAAACAATAACTTCTAACTGAGTCTACTTCACCAGGTTGAGAGTTTATTATTACCTGAAGTTTATTTTCTCTAGCTGGTCTTCTATTGTGAATTTCAGTCTTACAGACTGTGGTTGGGGGTTGTGAAACAGAAAGAAAACCTATTATCAGCAGGCAAGTCTGTACAGGGGCCCTAAATGCTTTGAATTTTAAAATGTTCAAAGCCACACTGATGCAAGCTGGCTGATGACTTCCCATCAAAACAGGAAATATTTCATCTCTAGGAGGGCAGATATGGAAACACGAGTAATGTGCCTAAATTCTGTGCATTTCCAATTGTTTTAAAGTGTAGCAGGTTGTTCGTTGCTTTGCCAAATCAAAGTCTAAATTATCTTACTTTTGAAAATGGAGATTGAAGTCTTGGAGAAAAGGAAGACTTTATAGCACATATTAGTTTTCATTAGAATAAAGTTAAGCATGAGGTGAAAAATATATTTGTTTCTAGTAATAGGTATTCATGGTACCGGAGTCCATTCCTATTTTCCTCAGCCTTACCTTATTCAATATCCAAACACGTGCTGGGTTGCATTTTATATTCAAGCTTTTCAATATCCTGGCCTTTGCAGGAGGGCATATTCTTCTCTTATTTGTATTGGTACAATTAAGTTGAAATCATTGAGAACTGAAGAGTGCAAACGAACGCTTAATGTTACTTTAATGTAATGTTGTGCTTAATTTATTTAAATAATGCTAAGAGAATGAAAAATAGTTTTGAGGAACTTGCTGAGAGATCTCTGGAGTGAGAGCTATACCCTATAAGGGAATTGGAAAGTTATTTGGCGAGTTGCCTAAAGGCCACTTCAGACCTGTTCATGAGTTTGGATGGCAAGTCGATGTCCATTTTAATTCACAGAAGTGCTTAGAAAAACAACAGAATTTATTAGGCTATATCCAGGAGAGGTTAAATTCACATTCATTCTGTACTGGAGTAGTAACAGCTGCTGTGAGGATTAGCCTTTTGGCTGGTGGGATGAAAGGAAATATTAACTAACTATACTGTAGATGGAAGTATAGCAGGTTAACATAATTTATAAAATAACAGCAATTTATATTGGCTAGGTTGGTTATATTTTATTTATGGTTTATATTTGTACTGAAGTAACCATTTTAAGTAGGGTGTTTTATATTGGTATACTTAAAAATATAACACCAGCTTGAAGAACCAGGGGTGTAAAAATTTATAATGAAATAAAGAACCTTTCTTAGCTGTTGTTACTATTTTGAATGCATCCCAGGACAGTTGCTGTTGGAAAATTACAACCGACTGATGACAGGTGGACGTCCCCTGTGAAACACATTGGTGGTCTAAGTCTGGATTCCATTGGAAAATTGTCAATACAAAATCACCTCCGCAATTGGCATTCATTTCCTTTTTGTTGGTAGTTTCAGGAGGGCAAAAGGGTCAGATGGCTGCTGAGAGTGAGCCAGTTTGGTTAATATCTCAGGGAAAGAGAAGGCAAATGGGGAGCTTAAGAGCTTGCATTGTTGCTTTGCCTATTTAATTGATAAAATAAGGGGCTGTGGTCTGTGGTTTACCAGGCTTTCTGAATAATAAATATGTCAAATTAGTAGTAAGAAGTTGTTAGGAAGGAAGAATTCTTTCTTGGGGAAAAAAATAAGAGTGAAAAATACAAAATATAAGGTTTGGTAACTGTGCATCCAGCTGCTGTAAGAAGAAATAGAGTGAACCCTGTAAGGCTTAGTACATGTCCACAGTTGATGACATGACCTCTTTGAAGTTAATGGTTGGTTCTCTTGTTCCTGATAAGAAAGAATCTGGCAATCCTGTGGAACATTTTTCTGAGGGACACAGTGGACCATGTTGGCAGTTCTTTTTACTAAACCTGCATGGATTAGTCTGAAGAGAAATTATTTTTCATAGAGAAGGCAGAGAGTGCTGAAGTAAGAGAGGTGACACAACCCTTGTTATATCATCAAATTATCCTTTAAAGGAATAATATATTAGATGTGGTTGGTTTGTTTCCCCATGTACATAGATGGAGTGAGGTGGGTTTTTTTCTAAAACTATTGGGGTGGTCGTTTGTAATATGATTGTCTACTTGCAGGCATATTACCTGCAAGCATCTTATTTGCCATTTTCTTTTGGTTGAGGGAGAGAGTATTATTTTCTCTGGAATTGTCTTTTAAGATCTGTAGCCATGGATTTGCATTGCCATCCAGAGCCCTGGGTAGGTGATTTTGTTGGTGGTGGTGATCATGATGCATGAGCCTTTGCTAATACATCAAAGTGGCTGTTTTCTATCTTAAAGACCATATAGGTATCTGAAGCTGTTTTATTTTCAAATTTAACTTTGATACTTGACAGCAGGGACAGATCAATGTGGCTGTAGAACTCTGTCCCAGCGTGCTGGGCCAAACTTACCTCTGAGGGCAGAATTATGTGTAGTTCGTGGACAAAGCCCATTTTTAGAAATAATAACTGGGATGCCCACTGAAACTACAGTAATTGAGCTCAATTGTAGCCATTATCATCCTGCCTTCTGTTGCCTATGTACGTATCCTTAGGGAGAGGGAATGAGTGAAACATTATGCAAAGGCCTTCCAAGTTTGTTTCCGTAGTACTGTCAGTTTCAGCAAGTGCTACTAGTAAGCACAGGTTGAAAAGCAAATGTCCCTCTAGGTTTTATTTGTGCCTTGACTATTTGACACCTGCATTTCAATTTTGAAGGAAGAATGAGAAAACAAAAAGAATTATACATGCTCTTTATTTTTATTTTTCAATCTAGCTTCAGATGAACTTATACTATGCACGTGTGCTATATTCCTATGGGCCACAGGGGGGCAAGATTGAGATTTTAAACATGAATGAAAGTGCCTGAGTAGTTACAGTGGATACCATAAATGAACTGGTTTTGCTAATGACCCAGATTTGCCTCTGTCTCACATAAAGCTGCCATAATCTCACTTTAATAATGATAAATTAGATATATACAAATACTGTCTCCAGTAATTGAGATCACATACATTATTTATAGTACAGGTATAAATCCCACTTCAGTTTATATTGTTTTCATTGCTACACTATAGGGGCTTGAGCCAAAGCCCATTAAAGCCATTGGAAGGCCTTCCCTGACTTCAGCAAGCTCTGAATTAAGAGTCCATATTTTTCAAATAAATTTTATTCTTCCTTTCTGCTCTTGTAATACTTATATTTTAAAAACGAATTGTCAGGAAAAAAAGTACTAAATATTCAGTATTATTCACAGTAAGGTAGGATTTGAGTAATTGTTGTTTTCCCCCTTCTTAATCATTTTTTAACCACCCTCTCATTCCATCCCTATTTAAAATTCTGTCCATCTGAATCCAAGCACTCACCAGGGCACTGCAAACTAAATCTGGCGTCCAGCACACATTGTTACGTGTGGGCAGGATGGGACATATCTGATACATTTATTTCCACAATAGAATGCGGTAGAAGGACAGAGCAAGGATCTTGGCAGATTTGTTGGTTGGTTTTGTTCTCTGGGGACAGGACTGTTTGGAGGAGATGGCACCCTCCAATTCGAAGGTTAATTATAGTTTTTCCCTTCTCTCCTGTTGCTAACACAAGTAGTCAATACCTTTCTCTCATAATTGTACTTTTATCTGTTTTTCATTGGAACCTAACAGTATTCTGAAACCTAGACTGTCTGGATTACACCTAGATGTGTATTGTGTGTATTGCCTGGCCTGTTGTCAAAGGCTTCATAAAAATCCAAATTAGATGTCTCTACTAGTTACACTTTGTCATATTTTGTCATTCTCCAAAGTAGCCTGGAGGTATGATTTTCCTACTTTTTTTAATCCAAATTTCATTAGGGCTATTATGTCATTTTCTGGGTTTTTGTTTGTTTATTTTATCAATTAATTTACCTGACACAGAAGTATATAATGCTAATACTAAACTTTTCTAATACCAATTCAGTGGTAAATGCAACATTTTTCTTTCTTACAGCCTTTTCTCATAATAGCTGATTTTATTACCATACACAACCACTTCATTCTTCAAGTCTTTCAGAAGCAGGTGAATACATTTTTCTGCTGATAACTTGTTACAGTTAAATAGATTATTTTTTCCCCAAACTGGTTCAGTCTCTATCATAATTTTCTTTGTTTATTTTTTTCCAGTTTAAAGAGTAGTTACCTCACAACTGGCCATCTTGTTTCTTAGTGATGCCAAGAAACTACTCTTAACTGCATTCTATTCCCTTCTCATGTTCTTTTTGCCTCTGATACTCCATCTGTCTCTGGGATTGTTTCACAAGTTCACTTCTTCTGGCTTATGTAATTATTTTTCTTTAAATCTTCTAATTGTTCTTCTTATTGCCCCTAAGCGTTCCTGTTCTCATCTTATATTATTATTATTATTCATCTGGTTTTAATATGATCTGTTTTGTCACCTTGTTTTCTCTTTCTTCTTTCCCCACGTTATTTTTTCACAGAAATAAGCTCCTGTAGTTTCCTATTTAACAATATGCATCTTTTTATTTACTTTGTTGTTGTTGCTGATAGGGCAACGTGTACCTTTGGCTTGCTATTAAATATTTAAATAGCCTACATGACATGGCCAACTTTTTTTAACCAATTTTTTACCCATACCAGACTAAAGGACTTTTTAATGTTATCTAAAATAAATAAAATTTATTTTATTTATATTATTTAAAATAAATAAATAAATTTTAAATTAAAATCCCCTCTCTTCTAAAGGTGGCACTGGTGAGGGGTTGGGGGAGGGGGTGTTCTGTTTTTTTTTCTTTCCTTTGGATCCAGAATGTAATACAAATTAAATTTGCTTAGGCAAACCCACTGTGTGTTTAAAAAAGTCATTATAAAGACAGGATCCTGGGGGTCTGACAGAAAAGCTAAAACAGCTGTGCTCTCCAGTACAAACAACACATAAATCTACAGTATCTTCTCTTCATGATCAAATAAGCGAAAGAGAAGGCTCAGAAAGTAAAAGATATTTTTATCTCGCAGAAGCAGAGCTAAAAGAACTTAATGTCAGTTTAAATCTCAGTCATTTCTGTTAGGCTGTTAAAATCTAACATTTTTTCATGTGTTGTAAGTAGAAGTATTTTGATTTGCTAGCCAAACATCTCTATTTACCTGTTGGATATGAAGGTTGTCTTTAGGTCCAAGGTTATTCAGCTCTTTAGCGAAGAGCGTATCTCACAAAAAGTTTCCAGTTGTGTTTGTTCTTGTTACTTTCTATCCAAGCCAAATCAAGAAAATCCTAGAAACAAAAATAGACATAGAATTAATTTGGTCAAATAGTTATCAGATTGTTATTCCCATTTATTTCCAAGTAAACCTCTTGACATTTATTAGGTTGCCCACTAGAGTTAATGGGAAGACTCCCATCCATTTTTGGACAAATTGTCTGAGTAGAGTACAAGATGTCACTAGGTGATTTCCAGAACAGCATGGACAAAATGATTCAACTGGTGCTATACCTGCTTAATCTGGGGCAAAATATATTTGCTTATCCTTTGCAAACTATTTTAAAACTGTGCACTGAATGAGTAATTGCATTTTTGCTTCTTTTGGTTTTCAGAGAGTATGCATGTGGGCAGAAACCTGTACGCTGTGTTACCACAGCTCTTTCTATTGTGTACCCATAATCCCTGTATGCTTAGCCATGCCATTTTGCAATATATGATATGATCATTAACATATGTCAATGTTTGTACATTTGGACTAGAATAAGTGCTTGGATCTTTATGAAGGCACATATTATATATCTAAATAAATAATGTAGGTGGGCAGCTGGCGAGATCTAGCAGTGACTTTATAAAATGTTTCAAGGGGAAAAAAACATCAGACGGCCCAGCATGCCAGGAGAAATATTAGTGACAGAAACATAAAAACCACAGGCCTAACTCTGCCCCATGCACTGTATGCAGCTTGCCCCCATTTGTCAAAGGTACACCAAGTAAATGCACGAAAATATTTCCTTGTTGGGGAACAATTACAGCAAGCAAGTAGACTGAAAATTTAGATGAAAAGCTAGAAGTCCAAATGTTTGTATCTGGTTACTTTTTTTTTTTTTTTTTCTTTTTTTTTTGCAACTGCACAACAGAAGGGGAATGTCTTGGTCCTCCCTTTTATTCACCCTATTCTGGGCTGCCTGATTCTGATTCCTTCCCTTATACCCACTTCATACACACACATCATATCTTTTCATAAACAGTCTCAGCTTATTATCCAAGTGGAAACAATGAATAATTTTCTTTCAGGTTATTGAGCTGAATCAAGTCACAGAGGGGATTAATGAGTGCCAGAGCCTCTGAGGGAAAAAGAATGGAAGCAGGAAGTTCTAATTTCATTAGCAGCAAGTCTGCAGATTGTGTCACAGCGTTTCAGGTAACTAGTGACTATAACCTCAAGATGCAGTTTTGTAACTGGCCAAAACTGATCTAACACTATCCTGCTCCCTCTGTTCAAACCCTCCCTTTTTTGATTAAAAGCACAATAGTTTGGACCACATATAAACTCAGGATCTGACTCTGTAAAGCATCGACGTAGTTACTACCCAATAACAGTTACTTGGACTATTGTGATCGGATGAGATCTTAACAACTCAGAAAGGATGGTATTTGAATTACTAATCAGAAGAACTAACAAGCATCTACTATGTCAGGCAATTATGCCATGTTTTCAAAGTGGTCTCCGAAGCCTTATGCGAAGATTTGTGCTGTCACACCGTACTCTTACAGGACTCACATCCCCAGGATGCACACAGTGGTTTTTTTCCAAGCAATTAACTTCCCTCTCTCCCAGGTTGAGTGACATTTTGGATGCTTCCTAATAATTCCAGATAATTTGAATGATTATGTTTCTTTTAGTTATAACACAACTTCCTAATAAAGCAACTGGGTTGTTTTAGGCCACACACATGAAGCACTCGTGGTGCTCCTCTGAAAGCATCACACAGCCGTTGTTCTAGGTCCAGAGATTGAAAGGAAAAGGATATGCTGTCAATCCAGCAGACTCCTGTAACATGAATGGTAGACAGCTCTGAGTAGTAACTATGCCGGTGCTTTGTGCAAATAGTCTGGTGTTTTCTGCTGTCTTGGGTGTCCACGTGCAAGTTCTGCAGTGGTCCCGCTGTGAAGCCTGCTGCATGTTCTCACAGAGGCCTCCTAGATGGTTGCTGCCTGTGCTGCTGGATGGACTGAGGTGAGCTTTGGAGCTCCCCAGGATGATGGAGGAGGAGGGAGAAGACCTGGCCTAGGGTTGGGAGTGGCCACCACCCTGCCTCCCCCAGCCCTGGAAGTGGGATTTAGACATCCCAGGTTGGCATCGCAGCGTGTTCAGGAGGATCCATTGATCATGGATCAAACTGTTATTCTTGCTACTATGCCTGCCAGGTGAACAATCTTCCAAAAAAGTTCTTTCACTGCTCTGCATCATTTTGCCCCCTACACACTTCATTCTCCCCTTGGCTATTTGGATAGAGAGGTCAACTGGCCTGGTGGCCCAGCAGCTTCCATGGAGGAAGGCAGGCTGGTGGCGCACGAGCTATCCAAGAGCAAAGGGTACCTCCTTGGCTGAGCATTCCACCTTTCGGGACTCTGTCCCTCCAGGGCCTCTGTCCTGCCAACTGGGGATTGGCACAGCAGGATGGGTGTGAATGGAATGGCACCCAAGGGTGTGCGAGTGCAGGGGTTTCCTCTGGGTTCCCCTGTGCTCTGCGCAAGCTACTCCACTGCCTCCATCAGCTGCTCTTGGCTGCTATCCTCCCCACTGGGACAGGATTTATCTCTAAGTAAGACATTTTTTAACAGTGAGAGCAGCCCTTCACTGGAAGCTGGGCAGATCGCTGCCCGGGCGAGCTCTGTGGGACAGATGGGTGATTGTGACATCCATATCAGTGAGCGACATGTCCCCTTGTGAGCTCACATCCCTGGCTGCTTATCTTCGGTCACTGGCAGAGCCTAGGCCAGCCTGGCTCATGCCTGGACTCCTGCAGGACTCGTGCAGGACTGCAGGTGTCATTAATGGTGTGCGTGGCGTGTCTGTCCCCACCAGGGCTGCCTTTGGTCCTGTGCCCATCTTTCCCTCGATGGCAGCTGCAGCCTGGGGTCGGTGGGGCCATCTGGAGGGAGCTGGCTGTGACCGCACTGCCCTTTGCTGGGGAGGGTCTGGGATGTTGATGCTAGCGGCTCCTTCCAGACAGCCCCACTGCTATTTCTTTGTTTCTGCCCCCGAGAGCGAGTTCTGCTTTGCTTCAGGGCTGCATGTGGGTGGCCGGTCCCAGGGAGGCGATTGCAGCAGGGGCTCTCAGGGCCAGCCTGTGCCCATCGCTCCTCACCCCATGCCTGGCTGCCCCCACTCCACACCCGCTGCCCCCACGTCCTGGGGCTCTGCTCCCCTGTCAGCCCATGCTGCTCGGTTTGCCCCTGGAACGCAGCTCCATGGCTTGGTGCTGCTCTCGCTGGGACAGCAGGGCTGTGCCCCACGGCACTTTGGGCAGCTAGTGCCAGTGAAAGCCCTGGTCCCTGGCAGAGCAAGGCTGAGCAGCCACAGCTGGGAGGCCTTGCAGAACCGGAATAGAGAAATTCCTTTCCCAGTTTAGGGCATTTTCGGAAACCAGAAGTCTGCTTTAGGCAGCCATGGCTCTCCAGTGCTGCTCTCGGTAAACCAGCTCCTCGCTCCTCCTTTGCCCACTCGCAAAGGGGAAGAAGCAAGCTGGTTCAAGACATCAGCCGCTACGAAGCAACCGACTTCTGCTGCAGAGAACTGAGCTGCATTAATCATCTCTGGGTAGTAATGAACCTCTTCCAGGGTTCTTATTTGCTAGGCTTAGATAAGAAGAGTTCTGCTGGCAATGGGGCTGGATTTAGTGGCCCACCTAACATTGTCTGGGAGTGTTTGAGATTGCCTGGATACTCTGCCTGGCTTCCAGGTGGCTTTTGAGACAGAAGGGGTCTTATCTGCCAGACCTGGAGTACCCTGAAATCTGAGCTGACACACGTGGGCGGATAAATCCACCAAGGGTATCTCTTGCTCTGAATGCGTAGAATCATAGAATGGTTTAGATTGGAAGGGACCTTAAAGATCATCTAGTTCCAGCCCCCCTGCCCTGGACAGGGACACCTCCCACTAGACCAGGTTGCTCAAAGCCCCATCCAGCCTGGCCTTGAACACCTCCAGGGATGGGGCATCCACAGCTTCTCTGGGCAACCTGTTCCAGTGCCTCACCACCCTCACAGTGAAAAATCCTGTAAATTGGATTCTGTCCCCTTTGCGACTCTGCAACAGCACAAAGATTTTCTAAACCTTACAAGGTATTATTGATATACAGCCAATCCACATGGTATTTTGCAGTAGAATGCTGCAGCACTGAGATCACTTCATTTTTCTTGTGTGCTCCAGTGCAGGAGAATTGCTTCCAACCCAGGTACCATTTACTTTGTAAGTAGGCAGTGGAATCTTTGATTGATACTTACAAATCAAGTAGGCTATCGCTTGGATGGTTTTAGTGTAGATCAAAAACCTAAAAGGACAATTTGAGTGCTGAGGCAGCAGAAAATTAGGTCTGATCCTGGGACTAACAGAGCAATATGAGATCAGTATTGTATAGTTTTGGATAACTGTGTGCAAAATTAACTCTGCATTTGCTGTGCATATTTCATCCCTAAGGACCAAGTATTTACCCTTAAAGCGAATTTAATATTTCATATTTGCCCTAAATTTGCATCATTTTAATTAGTTATTCAGTCTTTCTCCCGCTCGTCATCTTTTTTTTGTACTATACCTGTTCAAAGTTCTTCTAAATGCTGGTACAATATGTGATTCTGTGCAATATACTATATGCTCTAAATATGATTATATCTCCTACTGATGACAGTTAAATGATGCTTACTTTACAGTCAGACATTCTTGTGTCTTCTTCTAATAATTTCCTCAGTGCTACTCAAAAAAAGAATGGTAGTTCAGAATAGTGTCTGCCTTGTCAACTATTAGATGTACTCGTTTTATCACTTAGTCCCGTGTTTCTGAAAAACAAAACTAATCCGTGTTTATTATTGTGAAATAATTTGGAATATCCTTTTGAAGTTCTCAGCGTTATTCCCTGTATGGCCACAGAACGCCAGATGGCACTGTGTGGCTGTGTGTCACACACAGGAATGACAGGAGCCAAAGTCTCTCCACACATGAAATGATCCTCATCTTTCAAAAATATTTGCAATATTGCCTTTTTATTATGAAAACAATTAAAACGTGTAAATTCTCGATTTTTATACTGTAAATGCATTTCAAACCTTCATTTTCCTGCATTATGGTTACATGGGGACCATTTCTGAATGAGTTACACTGGTGAGTACATTTGCTCATTTTTTTGATCTACTGTAAAGCTCTCCAATCGATTAATCTACCCAAAGGGATAATTTTCAGTTCCTGGTATCATCAGCACGCTCCTTACTATAGAACAGGAAGGCAGACATGACAGCCACTGTGTTGCCCTCTTCTATCTCCTCAGATAACCTTTTACTCAGTGCCATGGCATTCATGAGAATTGACATCTTAAAAATTAAGTAAAAGCCAAAGGTGTTAGGTAGCAACAACAGCCTTATGCCCTTATTTTGAGCTAAAGAGTCATCTTGAAGACAACCAGAACCAGTGCAACAGTTGTTACTTTACCAGTATTTGGTTGGTTTTGGATGACTTCAAAAGAAGTGGTTTCAAAAACACTGCGTTTTACACAACTAACGTTATTCAAAAGGACCTAGTCCTGCATAGGGTCTTTATGAAAAAGATTGTGTTTTGGTAACGTAGTTAAATCACACGTAGTGCGTTGTTGCTTTTCCATGTCATATCCTATCTCTGCTTCACTGCTTTAGGTCTCTCTCTTCTCCAGTCTGTATGGGTCACTTTTCATCAAGATAAAATCAATTCCTAGCTAGGAGCTGGGTTCTTTATAATTGCCACAGGCTTCTTGGTGACTCTGGGTCAGTCACTTTCCCATTTTGTGTTTCTTAATTCCCCTAGCTTTAAAATACAGATTGATCAGGTGGATTGTAAAAATTAAGTATTATTGTATGTATTCCTAATTTCACTTTTGTGAGGCCTAATGAAATATATTAATTTTAAAAAATTATTAAAGTGTTTCATGAGTAGCTGTCATGGAAGTCTGAGGGCTTTCGACCAGGTATTATTTTAATTTCTAGTATAATTTTGCATTAACAGTGCAATGGCTTTTCAATTTTTCCAAACACCCCAACTTTTTTAAATGCTGCCTCTTTACCTAGCAAGTTTCACTCTGCCCTATGTTTGGCAAAGTTAATTATTTCACCTTCCAGAAAGGTAGGCAGAGATAATTTTTAGAAGAATGGGATGATGCTACAATTTTAATGTGCCTCTGTACAATTTTGCATGTGGTGTACTACTGCTGTACAAACAAGAGGGAGAATTGTAATGGTGAGGAGAGATGGGCCATTGCGACATCCATGTCGGTGAGCGACAAGTCCCTTCTGACCTCACGTCCCTGTCTGCTTATCTTCGGTCGCCGGCAGAGCCTGGGCCAGCCTGGCTCATGCCTGGACTCCTGCCGAGCGTGCCTGTGAGGTGTGGAGGGCTGAGCAAGGCTTTTCCTGGTGCTGGGTGGTGCTTTGGGGGCTGCCATCGGCAGCTCTCAGTGCCTGTCCTGGAGCCACCCCGCTGTGTTTCCCCGGCCCTGCCTGGTTCAGGCAGCCGGGCACCGTGGGATCCGCTCGCAGCAGCGGAGGTGAGCTGTGGGGGAAACATCCCCCCGGGGTGGCCATGGGGTGGGAGGTGGGGCTGGGGGAGCCATCAGGGTGTCTTTCTCCAGGGTCTGGGCATTTTGTTCTGTCCTCCCCTCCCCGGGTCAGACAGTGACCATGGCCTCTGTCCATTTTGCAGCACGTGACACCCGCCGCTGTGGCGCTGGCAAGAGGGAGCAGCTCCTCGTCTTCAGCGCTCCCTGACCCACCGCAGCATGCAGAGAACATGGCCAGCGAGAGTGAGTGGAGATGCCCTGTCTGCTGCGACGATGAAGAGGACATTACCTATCTGTCGCCCTGCCTCCACCAGTTTTGCTTAGGCTTTGCAGTGCGCTGGGCCCAGCAGAGGCCAAACTGCGCCGTGTGCCAGTGTGTGGCAACAGACATTGTGTTCTCAGTCTGGTCAGACAATGATTATTTAACATTCGACGTCCCATGCCCCACAGACCTCCAGGACAAGGAGGGGGCTGCGGAGGCCAGGCCTCAGGTGGATGCCTTGCCTCCTGAGGTCTGGGCAGACTTTTTCAAGAGCACTCAAATAGCATCAAGCCCCTGATGCCGTGGCTGCAACGGGAGCTCAGGGTGCTCTTTGAGGACCGGTGGTGGGATGTGGCTGCAGCAGAGGGCAGCATCGTGGCCCACATGTGCCTCTGGGGACTGGACGAGGTGGTGCTGGAGCGGCAGCTGCGGAACTGCCTGCCAGCGCTCACGAGGACCTTCATCCACCACCTCAACATGCTCGCCGTGTGCCTGTGCAGCAGGGACCTCCGCTGGCACCTGGTCCACCAGGACCCACAAGTACCTGGCAAGGAAGAGGACGATGACAACAACGGCCCTGTGACCAGCCGCAGCCCCACAGCTTTGCGGGAGGGCACTCCGGGCCCCCAGCCGGCCTCCCCCAGCAGCCCTGTGGGCTCCCAGCCCCAGGAGGAGCCAGGGGAGGTGGCGGCAGTGGCAGGTCCTTCCGCTCCTGACCGGGGCAGGAACTGCTCGCCGCGGGAACCCCGGTGCCCCCAAATACCCCAACCCCCAGGACTGTCCCCAGCCCCACAAGAGGCCACCCCGCCGGTGGCACTAGCTGGTGCACCAAGGGGCGAACAAAGAGGGGCCAAGGCAGACTGGGAGGCTCTTGTTAGTCCTCAATGTACTTCGTAGAGAAAGAAAATAAAGGAATAAGGACTACAGGTGTCATTAATGGTGTGTGTGGCGTGTCTGTCCCCACCAGGGCTGCCTTTGGTGCTGTGCCCACCTTCCACTGTGTGTAAGTGTAAACTCTTAACTCTCGTGGCTACAATCCTTTATTTCCAAATGAGGAACACAAGCAAGGAATGTCCTTGCTCAGTGGAAATGAGATTAGGGACTTTCAGCAGTTTGCAGACTGATCAACTGTAAAATTAAAACCGAACAATTGGAGGGCAGTACTAAAGTAAAACAAATATCACTGATAAGTCATGAAAGAATGTTCCTGAGGTTTGAACTCATTGTTTGTCTTTCGATAATTCAAAATAAAATTGGAATCCAAACTAGCCACAGAGCTGCCTCCATCCTTTTACAAAGCAATCTCTTAAAACAAGTTATTATATATTATGAGCAGATGCTAACCCCAAATTATGTCCCCAGTACTTCAGAAGCCAAGGATCTCTGTTTGCTCCCTCCGACAGGGGAGGAGCATGCATGTCCCTTGCTGGGTTAGAGTGTGGTAGGCCCACCTGCTCTGACTTGACCAGGTCACTCAGAAGCACTGCTGCTTTCTGCAGCCAGCCAGGTCAGGGCAGGGACTCCAGCCCACCTGCTCTGCTGGAGCACCACTGCCAGGAGCCCACGAGGGCTAGGCTCGGTATGGTTTGTATTGAAAGACAAGCAGGGACACACATACAGCTTGGGAACAACAGCTGTATTTTGAGATTATCTTGATGACCAGAATGTATTCCATCCTTACAGAATGAATTGTTTCCCCTGTGACAACACCAGAACAGAGGACACTAAACTAAGTGTGCTCTGTCTGAGGAGGTGTCCGTGCCTCAGGATTCCCAGATGGTGGGGAAAAACCCTTCAAAACACCCTTTCCAAATCTGATTGGTTTAATAGTAGCAAGACTAAATGCTTTCGTCTCCTTATGTTTTCAATGAGAAAATGGCGAAGCAATAGCCAAAGCCCCTCACAGAAACAGGACATCCTGAGCTGTGGCAGATGGACTTCCTTTACAAAGTTTTAATGAAAAGTTTTCAACAATAGCTCTGTGTATGTGCTTGGGGGGGGGGGTGGGGGGGGTGGGCGGGGAGGTTATCACATGTACATGCTTATGTACACACACACTGTGCAACGCTACACAAGTTTTTTAAAATAACATAGAAAATACTATGGGATGTGTATGTTTTGCTGAAAGAAATGCATTCTGTAAAAAAAAAATAAGTCAATAAAATAAAATATGTTTACTCTGTTACGGCATGAGGCAGTATTAGGTAGAGAGAAAATGTCAGGATGTGGGTGGCCACAGTGGAAGGTCTTGTAGCAAGTGTTCAGTAAAATATCCTTGGAACATAAAATTAAAATAAATGAAGAGTAAACTTAAGCAATCTATCAATGAACATAAACACATCTTGATGCTAAATAAATACTCTGGGGAAGCCAAAGTGCAATAATTAGAAAGGGATAATTATGCTTTCTCTCCTTCCTAGAGGGCATAGATAATATTTTTTGTAATTTCCTAAATGCATAGCAAAAATAGCTAGTGTAAGATGCTGGTGAAAGATAACAAACCTCTGTTGAAGTTTATGATATACAAGAGTCTACTCTGGTGGAAGGACTCTTCCATGACAATAAAGACAGAGTATAAGAAAAAAATTTAAAAGTATTTAAAAAGTTTTATCTGCTATCACATATAAGAAGGTCTGGAAAAGTCGCATTTAATAAAGCAAAACCACTACTGTACTGTAATTTAGGCAGGAGTGGTGGTAAAGCATGTTATCTAGTTAATGATGAAGTTGTTTTTAGCTCATATTCACACAAAAACAATGATGTGTCACAAAATGCAAGGGGGAAAGATGGTACATGAATGCAGTTTTTCAAAAGTTTTTATTTGTGTTCTATTTCTGGGTTCCAGCTCAGGCATCATTAACTACCTGTGCCTGGGCTTTGCCACAGAAGGCCAGAAAGCCAGGAGTGAGCTTTCCTGGGCCATTTAGTCAGCTATGGCAGCGAAAGTACGGGTTCTGGCACAGAGCATCTGAGTATCTGGGCTTGTGTCACTAAATGATCAAACTGGTGCTTATCTTTCCTCACACTGCTTTTTTTCATCAAACAAATGGTACAAATCAGTGAATAATTGTAAATTATAGCAATATGTCAAGGGCAATACATACCACATTTAAATGCAAGGTAAATGCTTATAAGAAAGAGGACTTTTAGTAGTTGTCATAGAAGCTTAAAAGTGCTCAGAGATTATAATAACTTTTTTAAAAAAAGGTTTGTTTTATTCCATCCTTCACCCAGTTCCAGATAATTTGATCTTGTGTTTCACATGAAGCAGTCACAGTTCAAATCATGTATCTTTAGCAGCAACTTCTATGGTCAGCACTTCTGGCTGAGTGTGGCTGTTGGTTATTGACCTGGCTCTGAAGCCGGCAAAGTGGTTGGCAGCTCTATCCTTTTGTGCATGTTGTTTGCTGTGACTCCTCTTTTGTTGGTTGCAGGGAATTTAATGGTGTTTCATCTCTGAATGAATTTTTGCAGAACTGGTGGAGGTAAACATTAAAGAAATGAAAGCCCTTTTAAGATCGGGTCATATAGAAAGGAAGTTTAAATGTCGGGCCATCAACTAACGCATGTGCGTGTTGTATGTCGGTACTTACCGAAACAAAATTAAACTGACAGTGCCCTACTCAGGCCTGGCATCCTTTCAGTGGTAGGGTGATGAAGCCCCAATGAACAAATTATATTGAAGAGATCAATATGTGGTGGGCGTTTTTTTCATTTTGCATTTGTGTTGATAAGCACTAGGCTGATTTGTGATAAGAATATATTCTTCCTTTTATAATAATTATTTTATTTTACTTAGTGGTATTTAAGAGTATCTTACAAATATATATAAATTCTCTCCTGTTTATCGTGTAGACTCACAGGAATTACCTTCCTTTCTTCATAACTTAGAAACAGCATACAACCTTGTTAGAGAATCCTATGTTAAATAACAATTAAGAGAAGAGAATTCAGGAAGGTAAAGTGTAATTACTCCAACTGGAATCTGGCCAGAACCTTACCCGCTATGATTGGACCTTATTTCCTTACATTGATTAAGATCATTCTCCACCCGTAGCCACTCTGAATCAATATAAAAGCCAAGACTGTGAGTTGAACATATCATCTGAGACACAGGCACCCCTAAATAGCTGCCCTCAGGATTCCAGCAATCAGATTTGCATGTAGAGCAATAGCATGTTTTGAAGAAGAGGGTTTTTTTAATGTTTGTGCATGTTAGCTTTAGTTCATTTCTGAGGTGCCAGTTTCTAGGAAGGACAACAGATGGACACTGTTCTGATGTCAGTTATCTGGTACAGTTCTGTCGAACTCAAGAGAGTTTAGATTTTCAAGGAATGCTGTGAGATAATAAACTATTCTTATGATATTTTAACAAAATGATATTGTTGTCAAAATCCAGTAACAGCATGAAAAAATATTTAAGAAAAACTCTTTGCATTTTTGTCTTATATGGTAAACAATCTGGTCTTCTAATCCCTTCTGCACGAGTTTACATTCATGCCCATGCTTAGAATGCCCTAGTCATAACCACAGTTGCACCTTCACCCTCTCTTCTTTTTTAGGTTTTGGTGTGCTGTATTCCCAGAAATCTGTGTCAGAATTAGACACCCATTGTGCTGTATGTCATGCAAACATACAGTAAGAAAAGACATGCTCCAAATTTGATACTACTGTAATGGAAAGACTCTTCTATCGTTCCTATTATCACAGTATATAGAAGCCTTCCCAGGATGCTTTAGACAAGATGATCAAGGCTAAAAATGAACAGCACTGAAAGGAATATTCAGCTTAGAAATTTTGTGTCATTATAAGGTAAAGACTTTTTGTTTTTCTGCTCTTAAATGAAGATGTGAAAAGTCTTTTTCATTTTGTATTTGCAAACTGGAACATGGTTTTGATATTCCCGGGAGACAATGGAACATGCGCAGGAAGTATTTGAGGAAATATGCTGTGGTGTGCCACATCAGTTGGAATCTCTAAGCACTGAAGGTATAAAACTGAGTAAATTCTGCTTATTGTATGTCAATAAGACCAGCCCCAGGTAGGTTACAATTGCATTTAACACGCGATGATATGAAGTAATAGGGAGAAGAAGTAGCAATGCTAGTGCTAGAAAACATGGATATATGTGAATGGGATTTGTGTAAAGATAGATGGATTTGAATTCTTAAAAACAGGAAATAAAAACTTAAACAAAATGCATATCATAGAGAAGAAATATTTCATAATCTTTTATTTACGAATTAATTTTTTGTAGAGATTTGAGTGACTCACATCTTACACTCTGCAAAATAAGTGTTTATTCCCATAGACTTAGATTTCCAACTGTCTGAGAAGATTCATAAAGACTCTGGTACAACACCAGAGTCAAAACTTAAATGGAACAATAAATGGCAATCAGATATATTTTACTGGGGCAGATTCTAAAATGATCTGTGCTATGTCCGAGAGCAATAGAACTTCAACTGGAGACATCAGGAAGATGTTGGTTTCAGACCTTTGGTCTTAAAT
This sequence comes from Fratercula arctica, assembly GCA_947846985.1. Taxonomy (NCBI): domain Eukaryota; kingdom Metazoa; phylum Chordata; class Aves; order Charadriiformes; family Alcidae; genus Fratercula; species Fratercula arctica. The sequence continues at coordinate 28,987,929 of CANTUZ010000006.1, read as the reverse complement.
CTGTTGATTGTTCACCTCTTTAGAGTTACTGTGGGTTTAAACAGAAGAATTATGTCCAAGACATTTTTGCTCTAGTGTCCTTAGAGCCCTCAGGAAGAGAAAAGCACATTGCGGTTATTTTGTTGTGGTTTAATGCTGTACCTCTTTGGATAATTAGGCCTGACTTGTTACTGGGAATGTCCTTGTAGGTATACATAGGAGGTAGTTAAGAGGAAGAGGGACAATTGCTGGGCCCGAATCAGGAGAAGGTTCTTTGATTCGGCATGAAGTTGGAATCTGCTCGATGACTCTGCCAACCTGGAAGCTGGTTGAGTTCTTGGAGGGTCGGGCTGCACATGGGGCTGAGGAGGAAGAGAGGATTAGTGTGAGCAGACAGATGCACCCATTACAATGCAGTGAAAGCATTTGTAGGGATGTGTTTTGCTTCCACGCCAGGAGGAGGAGACTTATAGTTGACAAAAGGAATGTGTGGCCCTGTATCCTGAGCTTTCTGTTATATTGTAAAGCTTTGATTTTGAGTTTTGCATTTACATCTGTATTCAAATCTGATTCCAGTCCTGAGCCTGAAGCTCAGGACACAAACTCTTATCCGACTTCCTGTTTTTCCTAGAGTTGTGCTGCTTACGGGTCAGAATAGATCCATCATTCACTTGTTTCCAGTTAGGACTTTCAGTGAAGCGACTGGTTTCTCACAATTGCCTAGCAGATCCAATTGAGAGCAATATTGGAAGAATCGCAGCTGGATGTCTCTGAGAAACCAGGTGCCTCATTTTCAGTGGTTAAATGTGGTTTCAGTTCTCCTAGAAATTTAATCACAATCTATAAAGACAGTTTGTGAGCAAAAGTTGTGATTCAGGGTTATATGGATGCAGCCGTATGTTGTCATGTTTTTCATTTTTTAGGATGATTTAGGAGATTGGGATGTAGTATTATATTGTGACTCTAAAGTCTGATTCCAACCTTCTCTTTCCCTGAAAATGAAAGTTTGAGCAAGTCATTCTTCAGTTTAATATTTGATGTACCTATTAAAATAAACCACTTTTACTTCAGAAGTTTGGTAAATTCTTCTTCACACAGATCAAATTCAAAATAAGGCTTTTCTAGAATGCATTTTCCATTGCCCAAAATATTGGTTTTTTTATTTGTTTATAAAGAACAAAAATTATAAATGCATTAAGTGGTCTGCTAGCATCCGAGCATCTATTAGCATCACTGAAACAAGTAAAAATACCTACTGTGATTTAATAACCTTATTGGCTAGTGGGTAGGAAATTCCATTAAGTCACACCTTGTTCAAGATGTGTTCCTCTGAAGTTGAGAACAGCATTGAGCTGTCTTCTTTAGGTTTTATTTCCCTTGTATGTAGCAACATTGAGTAGAAACAAAATAGCTCAGAACATAGGGGATAAAAATGGATCATCTGAGAGCACTGCGCAAGTGACCTAAAACACAAGATGGTTTATTGCAGTGGGTTAGTTATTTTAATGTTGGGCTTGTCCTCAGAGAATGGGTGGAACCCTCTCTCTAACCAGAAGAACCTAAAAGGATATGAGCTCACAACAGGAACATGTGGGATTTACTCTATTTTGCTCAAATCTGAGACGCTAAGTCACCCAGGCCTGATAAATAAAACTGACCTGTTGAAATGACTACAATACTTTGTGTAACTGAAAACTCTCTGCTAATTTCGTAAAGTATGTGAAGATATCCTATAGAAGAATAACTGTCTTGGATTCACACCACTGGAGGCTAGATTTCATGAGGAGAATATGCTGTGTATGAAAATTGCAGAGGAGGTTTAGTTTAACCTGTACTTTCCCCTTTTCTTCTTGGAAGGAAGCAGGGAAATGAAATGTTGGCTTCCAGTGAAAAGAAATTGCTTCTTCCTGATTCCACCTGTGTAAAAACTGCACCAGTCAATGGCTGGAGAGAATGTTCTTTTTATTCCCTCCCCACTAGCTCCTGGGAGGGGGTATGTTGCCTGCCTTTGTATTTGTACTTTTATTGCCTAGTCTACTTTTGATCATATTGTTTCACCTGTGTTAGATCCTGACTTTGGCGTTACTTATGTACAAAAGTTGTATTAGTAACATCTTACCTTTTGTGTTAATTAGCTCACACTACAGAGGGGCTGTCGAGATATGGGTACAAGATGCTCTTGGAGGAAAGAAAACCTCATGGCTGAAGTTAACCCCACAGGACTTTCTCAAAGCCACACAGGAAATCTGTGACAGATCCCAGAATAAATCCCAGATTTCCTGTCTCCTCCACTTGTGCTGTAACTACAGAGCCCATAATTTCTTAGCTAAGGAAAGTGTTGTCCAATATTATCCTTCTTTTTCTGGTATACTATTGCTTCAGTTTGTTACACTACTTGCTGCCATATGTTATGCTGTGGCAGTTCATCCCTATGACTCTTTCTTTGTTGTATTTTGTGGGATATGCATGCGTATTGTACAGTGAACAGTATTAATGCTGGGTATCAGTACTGTTCAGCATTTAAGCAAATAAAACTCAATAAAGGAAGGTATTACGAGTTAACCATGGAGTATTCGCAGGTACAGATAATTTATTGTCTGATTCCCTCTTCAAAATAAACTGCTTATACTTCTAATCTAAATAGCATTCAGAGAAGCAGTTTTGGTATGTATCAAATAATAGCTGCCTATTAGCCGAGTGCGGAAATTATACATTTTTATAGAGTTAAATTATTTGAATAAAGTAATTTTCATTTTTGTATATGCCACTTTGGACTTAAGAAAATTGACCCATTCTGCCATTCTTAAGAATGGCATGAATTATAGATTAATAGATACAGCAGGGAAAAGTAATTCATTGTGGATCTATAACTGAATGAGATGCTCTTAAGATTTTTATTACTTTTACTGTGGCTTGATGAATGGAAATTAGAGGAATTTGGTGTGCTTATTAGGTATCTCAGATGTTCATGTATTCAGATATATTGCTGAATGTCTAATCTTTTTTTAGGTACTTTGCCACTAGGTTAAACTTTAATAGTTTTCATTCTGTGCTGCTCAATTTGCCCTCATATGGTTCTTCTTTAGATAACGTTACTTGTACAAATTCCAACTGAAGCAGGATCAGTAATCTTCAGCCAGTCTTGACAGCATTTCTAATGCAGTGCAGCTATGGAATTTCATTCTATCTTCTTGTTTTCTAAATTATATCTAAATAACTGAACAGAGACATGGAAACAAGCTTTGCTAAACACCCTCTTCTTAATTTAAAGGATGACATTTAGAGCACTTCTTAAATGTGTAATTGTTTTGAATGCAAAACCTTTGTAGATTTCAGTGGGAAATTCCACAAGCAGTAAGCTGAAGGTTCTTACTTTACAGATGTTTAAAAGTGAAAAGTAACTTCCAGAATATTTTTAGGTGTAAGCATTATCCCTTTCTTTCTCAAAAAAAGAAAAAAAATAAATCATCCCATGTCAGCCATTGTCACAAACTGTATCTGTCTTTACAAGTAGCGTAAGGATTTAAAATACTCTTTCTGCCCAGTGATGTCAAGGTCTGTTTTGTTATTGAATTTGAAGAGAGGAAGACTGGGTCCTAGAGGCTCCATCTGAGTAAGGTCCTTAGGTATGCAGCAAACATGCAGCATATGTGTAGCCCACTTGAAGTCATGATACTGTACACAAGATAAAAGTTGCACGTACGTCCAGGTGCCAAACAACAGGTACTTAACACAAAACAGCATGTAAAAACATTCGGAAAAAAAAGTGAACACTGTTGAGGTTAGAATAAATAGAAACCTAAAACAGCTGTAGCTTCTAAAACCTGTTTATTTTTAACAAAATACATTTTTCCCTTTCTCGTAGGATTTTAAAGTTCTTTGTACTGTGAAGCATAGTGATACGATATTAGCACTTAAAAGTTAGAATGCATAGGATGCATCCAGCATCACCCAGCTGCTGCATTTACAGACATGTGAGGTGTAGAAGACTCACTTTTTCGGTCAAGTTGTGGCAGCAAAACTGTCCGCTAAACAAAGGTTTCACTGGCATGCTGCAACAGGCTGAAAGTGACACAAAACAATAGTGTATGATTTTCAGAGAAGCCAGAGAGTATCTGAGAGTGAGCTGCAGTTTGGCAATTGGTCTGGTAAACATTTTACCCATGTTTTGTCCATGATCTTTAGTGCCCTAGTTCCCATTTCAATGGACAACGGAGTCAGCTGTATTACAGTTGTTTTAGGGTAAGACTGGTTACACTTTGTGGTGGGTAGAGTTACTCTTTGGGATGGGTGCCACCAATGGTGGCAACATGTGTACTGATTCTGAATGTATTGCCTTGCAAAATAAACCAGAAGATACCAAATTAAGGAATGATAGCGCTCACCAGAGCCCATTACAAAGGTAGAAGTATAATGAAGATTTGGAGGATGGTGGTGTTCGTTCCTTCCCCCCACCCCCAGCTTTGATGGACATGAAAGTGAAATAGCACACATGCAGATACTGAACTACAGCTTACATCAGAGTAAAGCGGAAGGCTCTTAAGCCAGGTGGTTACCAAATTATTAGACTGCAACAAAGCATTAAGAGAGTTATCACACAAAAGATAAAACTTTAGCCTGCATATGCTTTCGTGGTTCTTAAGTTTTCATTTCATAAAAGAGAAATCTGTTGATATCCTACCTGTCATCTCCTGACCAGTGCTTTATCTTGATCTCAATGTTTGCTATTCATTGTGTGTAGAGGCAGCTAATAGCTCACAGCAGACTCCAAATAAGTTGTGTGTGAACTGGCACCCAGCCTTTGAAACATTTTTGCACAGCTATTTTATTTCTGAGCTGGGGATGCTAGACTACGTGATCTACCAGTCTAAATCCTAATGGACATGGAAATAACCATGTTAGCACTTCAATCACTCTTGTCAGGGTATCTGGGCAGTCAGTCCTGACTGAAGGCACAGTTTAGAACTGCCGAGTAAATGGTTCTGCATGCTGAGGAGATCACAACCTGAATCTTCAAGGTTCTTCCTGTGTGGGAGGGGTTCATCTAGTGCAGATACTAGACGGTGTTCCCTGGTACATGGGACAAATCAGTACTTGGGCTGTAAGCGAGACAGTCTTGCCAATAACAGACCTTGGAAATGCCTGAAGGCATTTGTCCCCCAGCCACTGCCTCAGCACTAGTGCAGGCACCAAGGTAGCAGAGCTCTGTGCTTACACTGTGCTTCTGAACTCTATCCACAATGAAATTTTCATTCACTTTTCTAAATCAAGTAATTACATTCACAGGAATGGAACAGTCTGCTAAATGACTATATTAATAGGATATTGTCATGAATTAACAAGTAAGATTAAGAGGAGCAGAACAATGCTTAACTAATTATACATGAATGGACATGACGTACAGGTTTTGGTCTCACAGCACTTAGTGTTTCACTTAGACTTTGAATATGGAAATGTATTTACAAGTTGTTACTCTATGTAAGAATGAGGACATGGCTCTTTCAAGGTTGGAGATTTAGATGGTACCAAAAAATGTTTCTGGCCCATAATAGTAAATTCTGGGATCCATTACTTTGCTCCTTACTCATGATGGACATAGCACTACTATTCCTCACGCTGCAATGGTACATTACCCCACAAAGTAGTGCCAACTTCTGATTAGACCCAGTAACGTATTAAGGAATAAGAGGGGATAACAGGCTGGTCACAGGTCATCTTAAAGGGATAAATAAGTTTCAGAGACACAGAGGATTTTCCCTGACAGCTTAAAGCTGAACTGCTCTTTATTCATCTGATAGTTGTCTCTAGCCTCCTTTTTATCTTTGGAGTTTAAAAATACTTATATGTCTCTGTAGCTGCAGTATTATTCTTAAGAACGATTGTGATGCTTTATAAATCCAAAGTGATATATATGATTAGCAAATTCTGTCATTATTTTGACTGCGATTACGAGAAGTTAAAGAGAATATAAACCAGCTTCAGTGAGAATGTTGCATCTCTCGCCTAAAGTACTCCTCGTTTAATCTAGTTATTTGCAATGGTTCTGTCTCGTTAATAAAACTACATGCAGTAGTGGTGTTACCATAAACCATCCGATCTTTTTATGCTGTTGTTTTTAGTAAGTCTGATTTCTTTGTGAAGACCAGCTGTTATGTACTTGGACTATCTGAGTTCAAAGACATAATCAACAAACCTCATAGATTTGCAGTCAGAAAGCCATTTAGTTCTATGAGAATCAGTACTGATTGCAGAATTAGAAATATCCCTAGTAACAGCTGGGTGCATCTGGAGAGTTACACAGCCACACTTCCTTTCTTCATCTCATTACAGTTGTTGGTTTCTATCTTGTATTTTCTTTCCAAATTGATCTGAGATGCAAATAACTTTCAAAATTTCAATTTCCCAAATGAAACTTCACTGAGATGCATTTCAGGATTAAAAATAGAAATTACACTATCATGTAGCCATAAGTAAAAGAAAAGGCAAATATTATTTGCTTTGTATAGGGATATAGGGGCATGTGCATAAGGCATTAATAACGCATATCATTAATTAGTATCAATTAAAACAATAAAAGTGTTATCAACAACATTTAACACAGGCAGGAGTTCAATTTTCTACGCACAGTGAAGTACATATACTTTAAATGAGTAGTATAATAGCTGCAACCAGAAGTACCACACCACCTGGTCAGCACATACAATCACAAGCATTCTCAATTTACAGGCTAAAATGGCTCTTTTCCCCCTAATACCCCTATATCCTTCTTGTGCATTCAATCATTTAGATGGCTATTTCAGAGTTGAAGACAGACCCTCGTTTTAACATCTTCCTGATTTGCAAAGCTAATTCTAGGCAAGATGGAGCTGGATTGATAACAGGTTTCTGCAGTAAACATGAATCCATTCATAAATTCTAGCAAGCGATCACCTGAGGAGCTGTATAACCAAACATATATATGTTTTACAAATAAAGCAGGTGACTAAAGAGCCACCTCTAATAAGACCATTCCATTTTATTATCAGAGCATACTTCTCCTATATGCAGAACTATTAAGGAAGAACAGCACTGTAAGGGTTCTGTCTTCTGCAGGTGGATACAATCTCTGAGCTGATGAATATGGTGTATTGGGTGGCAGGAAGGGAGGCAGGATTTGAGGCAGTGCAGCTGCAGTGTTTTATCAAAAAGCTTAATAGTGTACCTATTGCTTGAGCTTGCTAGTTTGTGAATTTGTTCATATGTCAGCACTTGCAGTTTAAGATTCCTCAAGTCCTTAAAGGCATGAACTGTATGGAATTGCAGTGGTATTTTCCCCCAAATAATACCCACAGTGCTGTGATCTCTGTAAAGCAATCATCCTGAGCCATCAGGTAGGCTTTCTTTTCCTCAATTAATACTAACATGTACTAAAGTCCTTTAATTGCTGGCTGTTTGTCTTTATTTTGTCTAATAATTATTTTTAAAGGTGAATTTTTAATCATAGTACTTAAATGTTTTTTATAGGATTTTATCATTAAAGTACCTGTATTCAGTGTTTTAATGTAGTCTAATAATAATTAGTGTAGTATTCCTTGGAAAGGAAAAGAACTCACTGTCTTTCTTATTTAATTTAATTATTTTCCCAGAAGGTGGGCAAAGATAAATGTAAAAAGTAACAGTAACTAATCAGGAAGAACTGCTTAGATTACCAGCTGTATCCCAAAACACAGACAGACAGAGGGCCACTTTGCTTGCAGAACATTTTGGCTTAAGCTCTTTTTAATCTTCAGAGACATAGAAGCGTCATCCCTTACGTATATTTGAAATAAGTAAGAAAAAAACTTTTTTCTTCCTATTTGTGGCTTTAAAAGAAATGCTGTGTTGCTTGACTAGATGCTATGGAATCACAAAAGCATTTTTAGTTTCATTCCAGTGGATGTTTTCTTTTGGCAAGGTTTGTTGCTTCTAGCAGCTGACCCCCTCTTAAAAATGTTCCTGAAACTTCCTTGATTTTGAACTGAGTTCAGAAATTGCGCAAACTGAGAAATTGGTATTTACAAGGAACAGCTATTGTAGCAGCATGAGTAACTTCTGAAAGACTATCCCTTAACTGGAAGGATCAACTGTTAATCCTCCTTTTGCCCCTCTTTGTGCTGTTATTAGTATCTCCTCAGTGTGAAGGAGAAACTAGATTAGAAGCAAGGCAACTCAAAGCTACTAAGAAGTTATTTTTGAAGACACTCTTCCCCCTGAAGCCACCACTCTCCTTTACTGAAGAAAAGGCTGCTTTATATAGCATCCTCTTTCTCTAAGCTTCTTAAAATGATAATGAAAAGAGCAGAGCATATCTGCTGAGTCAGCTGCTGCTTTATTATAAAACTAAAACTGGAAGGGGGGAAAGAAAAAAGTAAAAATACCCTGGCGTAGAGAGTTCACTGCAGAGTCAGTTCAATAAAACTTGCGCTTCCCAGTTCTGGCAAAGCTTTTGGACATTTCAAAGGGCTTGATAAACAGCAATAGCCTTGTCTCCCACACATTAAAGCTTCATCAACGACATTATATGAAAAGAAGAAAAACCTGGCAGAACAGTAAAGCAAAGGGTAAGGTGTTCCTTAGATGGGTCAAGGTGCTCTGAGTTCCTCTTGCTTCACTGAAATAACAGCATTTTTTCTGGCAGCAGAACATCTGTAACCTCCGTCTGAGTCGAAGCAGCACATCTGTTCACAGTTATGGGTCAGTACCCATACAGGAAGCACAGTTGTACTGCACTCAGAGATGCTGGATCATAGCTCACAAAAAAAGCACTTTTAAAACTTTAATTAGTGAAGGGACAGGAAAATAAAATGAATGCAAATCAGATCCATGACAGTTAAAAAAAACCAAACAACTGCTTTCAACCTGATGAACATCTAGATAGAGCTATAGGTGACAATAGTAGGGTTTTCACTCAATGCTGTATTTTTTTTAAATTGATCTTAGTTAAAAACACAGATTCTAAAAAATACTGAGGAATAAGATTTGTATCAATAATGCAGCAAAGCACATGATGAGCCTGGTGGGCTATTTGATCATATGGAGTTCATAGCACAACAGGTTTTCTGATGTCCTTTCTGTCCTGTCAACCCACAGCTGTTGTCAATGTTTCCCCTCTGTGAGGTAGCTTCTTGGAAATATTTCTAACTTTAGAAGAGTATTGAAGTGCACAGCACACAGTTTGCAGTAACATTAAAATCAGTTTACTGTTGCTCAAGTTGCCCTGTAGAGAAACATAAGAAATAAATCTGTTCTTTTACTTGTGGAAAAATATTTTGAGAGGATTAAGGTGTATATTTTCAATCTTAAAATATGTAGGCCTAACTGTACTATCTACCTTGAATCAAGTCTGCTTAAACTGGAAAATGTAAATATTTCAGAAGAATAGTAGCAACAAACTTGCTTGTCCTGTGGCGAGAAAGAAACATTAAAAGGCAATTTACAAAGCTAAAATTTAAAATACCTTTGTATTTCATAACATCATCCAATGACTTTGTTCAAAAGAATTAGTGAACTTGTTTTGAAACATACAAATATTAATATAAAGTAGACTGAGGTGATGTTTTCCCTTGGATTGGTTCTGCTTCTTGATAACCTTAACTATGATGTTGATGTTCTTTACCTTCAACCCATTTAATGTAGTCCAGTTTTATTGCTCTAAGTTAGAATCAGCTGATAACATTGATATTTGACAACAAGGTGCCCCACTACCCAGGTGCTGGAAGTATGGTGTTGATTACTCGTTAAAAGGCAAATTACACTTTCATTTTCCCATAGCATAGGCACTTCAGTGCTTCCATGTTCTAGCAATTTTGTGAACTTTAAATTTCACCATGAAGACCTTGAAGAAAGGTCACTGCTGTAGAAAACAGCTTCTAACACACTAAAAGTTGTAATTACCAAAACCAATTCATCTAGTGACCAATCTTTCACTCTTAATTGATAATGGTAACTTGTAACAAGAATACTCATCATGACATTGTATGTATGCTTTCATTTGTGTGGGCAGGAAGTGCTGTATAACTTTAAGAAATAATGTGTAAGATATGACTAGGGCGTAAAAATGTCTAACTTATTTAGATAAAGACACTTGGGAAGCTTATAATGTACTCATCTCTGGCTTAACTCTCTTCTAACTGCAGTTAATAAAACCCCTGCCCTTCTCAAAGTTCGAAGGGCAATAATGTTCTTCCTAAGTAAGTAGTAGCCGAACCTCTACCACCTGAGAATTAGGTAATATGCTATCCTGCAGTGAAAATGCTGTTTCTTTCTCTGTTGTAGGAATTTTGCCTGACATGTCTGCCCACTTGCCAATCACTACAAGGCACTAGAGTGCCACTACATTGCATTAGACAAACTCCTGCTCTGATGCAAGATTGCCTACCCCATTTCAGCACTTACCACGCAAGTACAGAACTGCGAGACGGTGCACTCAGTCATTGAGAGATAACTTAATGCTGGTCCTATTGTCATAGAGGCTATGTTTATATTTACTAACCTGTCATTAATAACCCATCTAAACATTGAGCCTTACACATTCAAAAACAAGTCAATATTCTAACAAGTCTTCTTCTAGATTTTTCTGGTAAATATTTATATAGGATTTGTGATGCCACCTTCTCCACTGGGCATAAATTCTACAAAAACTTGAACTCAAGCTCAATATTTATGCAGTTACACATGGAGAAATTCTTCACGTATTATTGAACTATACAACTCAGTCCTTACAAAATGCTTTAATGTCAGCAATTTTTCCTGTGTAAAGCTTTGGATATGTTCAAAGTGGATAAAAAGAAAATTAACATTAGCTATCACACTGAGACATGGTATAAAACTGGAGAAAAAAAAATTGCAAGTGTATAAGTATTTGGACTTATTAATAAATACTAGCAGTTTACTACTTATAAGTAGTTATTTGCATAACAGTTTAAAGTTTTGCTGCCCACAAGTTGAGTGGGGAGAAGAGACTATCAGTGATCATAGTAGAAATAAAGCCTGTTATCCACACTAATAGGCGTATTTCAGAACTGGCAAATATAAAATCCCTGCAGGAAACCAGGCAAAATTGATCAAAATAAATTTGAAGGCTGTGAATCAGACTGAAGGGGGGGTTACCATACTCTATGTAGTTAGATTCAAGGCTTGCTATAATAGCATATAGCTTGAATTTTCTCTTAAAAAAAAAAAAAAAAAACCACAATAAAATTTGTGTCTCAATGACTAAGTAGGCTGTCTGGTAGGAGATACCACAATCTCAAAGCACACTGTGTGTTGCAGTGGCTGAAAAAATTAGTGTAGTATGTTGTTTCATGCAATGTTTCTTCTAAAATACTCAGAGCAGGTAAGTTTTCATTCTTGCTTTCTTAGGAATCTGTAATAGTAGTTACTATCAGACATTTAGCAAAGTCCCTATTAACTTCATGTTTGCCTAATTACCAAATAGAAACAACAGCATGGATAACTTTATATTGAGTGGAGTCATTAAAAAAAATGAGATCATAAAGTTTCACGTGGGTGAACTACGCACTGGTAAGCCTTGTAAGTGGTTCATGCTGCATGTTAAAATAAGTTAGAGAAACCTGTAAAGATTTCTTCAGTAAAAATGGTAGTGTGAGGAAAAGAAAGCTGGTAAAAGTGTTGAGAATAGTTAAAACACTGTAGCCTATGATTTATATTGATGCTTCAGGCTGGGGAGAAGCATGTGGTTGTTTTATCGAACATTAGGAGTTTTCCCAGAGAAACTTTGCTGCTTTTCTTGATAAGTGTACAGCTGACCAGTTGCTTTTTACTCTAGCAAATTATTCTGTTGATTGATAGCTCAGTTAATTTCAAAAGTAGCCTTCTTGCTGCAGATGCAGCTGTGACTTCTAATCAACTGAGGCAATTAACTGCTATCTCTGTGGCTGCAGAGGAGCCAACTGGAGAACCGAATGTACTGAGAATGGGCTTTTGCAGATAACTGAGAAGAGCGAATTCATGCTTAACATTTACTCCTTATAACATTCCCTTAATTTCCAATATTTAGTACCTGGATTTATCTCTCTGTTACTTGATCAAGCTTCCTTTTTTCACTGTATTTAGTTGTTCATAGTTTAGCAATTCTAAGTGGGATTAAACAATGAAGACCTTATGCTATGATTAAGTTAAATAATTGACTTCCACATTTTTAGGCTGGATACAATTTAAGTACTCTATCCTGTGTCCCGAGTGGACTTGTAAAGACAGCCTGCCACAGACTTCATCGAGCACAAGCTTAATAATAGAAAAAAGTAGAGTAGTTAGTGTCAACGTGAGAGAGAAGAGTAGAGAAACACATGTTCTGAAGCATTTGTTTTCTGTGAGAGGGGGAACCAATGCTCTGACCACATGTCATCGTTTTATAGCCCCTGGCACCTTTTTAAAAGCATAAGAGTGTTAACCCTAGTGTCCTGACCAGAACCCATCTTGCTTAAATGTAACTTGCCAATATTAACTTCCATTGTAGTTTCAGCTGGTTATGATGGATCTTTATTTCCTGTCCTAGGCTTTTAAACTGTAGCCATGCTGCTTTTCTTTTCTTTTTTTTTTTTTAATGTAAAGTGAAAGAGTGGCCAACCTCAGGATTCTTTACAGTTTATTAAATTCTGATGGCCAGGGATCTAAATGGGCCTTCTCCTCTTGAGAATGATTTGAGACCAATTCTCTAGACTGTATCAGGTCATATAAAGCCCAGTGTAAGTACATCAAGCCATAGTAGAATAAAAACTTTTCAGGATTAGGTCTTTATTATTTGGTGTTCAGATACAGAAGTCTTAGTATTTCTTTATAAGCTGTAACGGCTGATACTGAAACTCACATGAATAAGTAACAAGAACAAGAGAGCAGCAGATGTAATTTTTCAGAACTGATGAACTACAGCATAAAAAACAGTAGCACTGAGTACAGTAGTTAACCTGACCTAAAACATTTTTCCACATACAATTTTTCACTTTAGTATCAGTTAAATCCTATTCTCACTGAGTGGAAAAAGCAACAGTTTTAAATTAAAAGAATGACAATGAATTATTTAAGACAATAATGATGTAAAAACTTTATCTTGTATGAGTTTTCGACAACATCCCTTTTTATATTCTATATAAAGAAAAAGAATTTTCTATAGAAAAAAGGTTAATAGGGACATTTTTACATGCTAAAAGAACACCTTGATATGTGGAACTAACCTCGCTTTTGGAGCAGAGGTGAGGGAAATGATTGTGATTTAATCATTGCTTTCTTTTGTATAAAATAAAGCCTATGCTTAGGTTACTAGAATATATCTCCTAATTGAAATCTAGCTCAGGATGGCTTTAATGCACGTATTTAGCTTCAGGAATTCAACTGAGTATTTTTCTTGATCATGTGTAGCTATTGCCTTTCCAAATATCTTAAATCTCAACTTCTCTCAACAGTATGTAGTACACTGTTGCTGTCGGGGTCCTGAGGGCACTAATAGTCTGAATGTCCCCGATCAGCCTCCTTCGGGGACTCCAGCCACACACACACACCTCTCGCGTCTGGGCCCACGAGACCCATCCCAGCTCAGCCCGGGGCTTTCCTCCACGCCTGACCGTGTTGTAGGAGTGCCTGTCTGCAGCTCTGTCTTGCCCGTGCCTGTGTCCAGCCATGGACCCCACTGATCCAAACTCTGATCTGTGAACTGATTTTTTTGGCCTGGCCTTGGCCCTTCCTCATCCCTTTGGCTGGGCTGTCTCTGACCCTGGTTATCAGCACCGGGCCTGAGCCCAATTTGTTGACTTGGGCTGCTGGCTAAACCTCCGTCCTGCCTATCACCATGATCTTTCTTGGTGATCTGGACTTTCTGTTGAAGCTGGCTGCCATCTCTGGCACTGCCTGGTTTGCCATGTTCAGGTACTGAGGGCTGGTGAGGCCCATGCCCTGAGAGCTGCGTTATTGTGATCGGCTCCCCAGCCCCTCGCACCAGCTGGTGTTGCTAATCCCTGCCAGTTCCTTTTAACAAGGTGACTGTTTCATTTGCATGCAGAATTCATACCTGGGTCACCTGGTAATTTCAAATGTTCTTCCTAAGGACATGGTAGGGAAATTTTAATTTTAAAAATCCACTCATCACGGGCAAGAAGTGTAAGCCCTAAAATGAGCTAGAGACTTCCTGAGTCACTGACTTCAGAGTCCAGCAGTTGAAGAAAGCTGTATTTCATTCAGAGTAGTCCAGAGAAGATCTGTTCTCTTTTCTCTCATAGACAGCAAGCTGTATAACTTCCTCTAACGTGCAATAATATCCATCCAAGCTTTAGTGTGAGACAAATTGCGTGGTGTTGGTTACATAGAGGAAAGCAGGCAGTATGGGAAAAGGCAAGCTTTTAGAGTCTGGCAAATTTAGTCCTCATTCATCCAAAGTTAATTTTAACTGCTGTTGGATCAGTACTACAGTATTTGTAGAGGTTGTTCCTCTGTTTTCAGCTTTTAAAAATCAAGACAGCTTTCTAGGGGCTGACTAATCTATGCATCCATCTCTTTCATTTAATTCTGCTTAGAAAACTGATTCTGGAATGACTCAGAATTCTAAAGCCAAATTTATACTGGGCAAGTTCCACTGATGGCAGGAAACTTCCACTGGTGCAAATTTGACCTAGTTTTGAACTGTCCCTTTATAAATAGCTTGGTGTATGCCATCCCACTAGCAGGTTCACTGCTGATAGACATCCTGAAAACCATCTTTTCATATGGTTGCTTATGTATAAAAAGCACTATTTTCTTAGACTCATAAACACTGATAATGTTTATGATAAATTTTTCTTCCTACGTGCTATGACTGATGTTACCTTTTTGCTTTTTCCAAAAAAATAAACTACATCTCTCCTTCTGTGCCCTAAATCCCTTATATTTTATTTCCTGTTCTCGCACAGGAGAACTTTCAAGAGGGTAGAAATAATTTCAGGATAACTGAAATGCCACTTTTCTTTTTTTAATTCCATCCAACAAAAAGAAATATTTTAACTTCAAAGTATTTGGTCAAGATGTACTGCTGTACCCAAATAAATTCCCTGTGTTTGCCAAGGAAAAAAACCCAATCCTGTAGAACAAAAGAAAGTTTGGAATGAATAAAAAGTTCAATAGGAGTAGATACTATCAGAACTGCTCTTTTACTTGAAAGGAACATGAAAAACCTTTTGCAGTTTTCATATTAAACTCTTAGAGGACACTAGCTTCTTGGAAAAGTCTGGTTTGTAATACAGGTATGCATCATCATTGACTCACAAGCTGAAAGACACTTAGTATCTCACTTTTAACCTACCATCTTATTTATTTATTTAAGCTATTTATTTAAGCATAATCAGGGATTTAAAAGTCTCTAACAGTGGTTCAGTCAAGCATTGTGTTTCAGTGATACTGGTGACAGGTACCCCTACCCTTTCAGTTCCAGCAGTTTGCTCCATGCCACAATCACCGGTCCCTCAGTTGTCACAAAGGGCACAGCCAGGCCATGAATGGTGGCAAAGAACTGTGTTTAGGAATAAACACCTATTATTCTGGTTTTAAAAATGACTATTGAAACCCCATCTGACTTTAGCCTCTTATTTCTAGACATCTGGATCTGGAGTACTACCTTTATTTCTTGCTGTTGACAAACTGCTAACAGATATGTAAAAACTCTGTAACTTAGCTTCTGATGTTCTGAGTTACAGATTCCCTTTTCATAGTGAAAGGCTTTTACATATTTTGAATGGAATATTGACATCTGTTTTGACAGTCTTGGTTGAGTCTTTTTATAGTAATTATTCTTGAAAAAGGAAAACCGGTTTGAAATGCTACTCTAGGCTGAGTTCCAACTGGGATGATTACATGCGACCTCCCTTTAATCCCCCTCCAACACCGATCCTTATGATGTTCCTTAGCTGTTGTCCTTAAACTGTTGTTCACTGCTGCTCAACAGAAGCCACTCTTCCTTTCAGAGATGGATATGGTTCTTCACTGACTGACACAGTCTTTGTGTACCGTTATGTTAATCAGGGAGTCCTGGAGTTTCAAAATTGCTCAGTTTTGGTCTACATTCCTTCAGGCAGACCACAACTGATGCAGAGCAAATCCTACTCTAGTGTTTCACATACAGAATATGTCAAGTTGTAAGGAACCCATAAGGATCATCATATAGTTGGTGTACTTCCACAGCTGGACTTTCCTTTCTGTTTTTTTTTTAAGGTGAAAAGGAACTGGAGTAAACTCTCGAATGTCTATGGAAGCAATCCAGATTGTTCGTTAGCTGTGGTGACTTTTTCTAAGCTGAAGACCTGTGAGTCTGCTTTTTGCCTGAATGTGCTGTCCAAGAAGCAAGGCAAACTGCTGGTGGCTCACAGTGTCACTGATCCAGGACAGGTAATATAGTGTGATCAGAGAACTGATTTATTTTGCCTACTCAAAAATATCACTATCTCTCTCATCCTTGCTTAGTCTGGCCAACGCATGAAATGGTATCTTCTTACTGCACAAATAACAACTGTATTTTGAAGAGTGGTCACGTTAACCCTAACTAGCATTTTATAATAGCTCTTCTTTTTAAAAGAATAATTTGAATTTTTGATCCACAAGGCATGCAGGAAAAATGAAGTATCTTTCTTTCACTTATTATGATTTAGCCTCTATATCAGTAAATGGTCCTCCAGAAACTATAATATCCTTGGTTCCGTGGCACCTCCCCTCTGCTTCATGGTTGAGATGAGAGTCTTGTAGCTATCTCAGAGTGGAAAAGGCTGTTTTGTTTCCTTTGGCCAAATCGGTAGCCTTGTTTTCAGAACAAACTGTCACTGATGGGAATAACAGTTCTTTTTGGTGAGAACTGAACTGGTTCGCAGTGTAACAACTGTGATAAACGTCGCCTCTGTGGTTTGACTGAACCAAAACAACTTGGCATTTCCAAGCAATTAAAATGCAAGCAATGAAGATTAGAGTGCCTTTATTTTTTTTTTTTTAAGAAAAAAAAAAAAGAAAAAAGGACAAAAATTGAATGCAGATAACTAAATTGCAGCTGGGGCAGGTCAGATTCACAGCATAAAACCTGGGCTGAAGTCCCATGTGAATCTAAAAGGGATGAGCTAGCAACTGATAACACAGGAAAAAAGGGACACAACCTTCCTCTTTGGAATTTTGATCCCACTGATGTGGCATGGGCTCGCCTCCTCGTCTCTTCCAGAAAGCTTAACTGCTTTGCTATCTTTTTTCCCTTTCTATTTATTGAAGGTGAGGGAGAACAAAACAGACCAGAGAACTGTACTGCAAATGATGTGGCAGAATGTGCAGGACATGCTGTTTGAGTTAGTGGAATGGGTGCGGTATTTAATTCCTTTGCAAATAGGCAGTGGGTTCAAAAGGAAAAAAACAGCTTCCTCGATATTTTGCCTTTTTACTACCTTTTAATCCCTTCATTGAACTTGCTGACATCTTATAAGTTTGTGAAATCACTTCACAAACTGGCTGATTACTGTGGCTGATTACAGATTATTGTGGCTGTGTCACAGTAATGAGTATTAGAAGGTTCTGCTTCATCTTTCTCTCTCTTTCCTACTGCAGTTTTGTTGGGATAAAATTTCACATAGCTTGAACTGTAAAGATGGGGACATTGGTATAAATCACTCATGTTCCAGTGACTTCCATGAAGCTACACTGGTTTTTATGTTTGTTGAGGGCTTGATCCACTAAAATCATAGATGCTGATGGATGCAGGAGAATAATCCAAGATTCACAGGGTCTAAGGAAATAAAAATGGGAAGGAACATGGAAGATGTGTCATACTGTGTTTTAAGAATAGGTGACTGAAGAATCACATCTGGTACAATTGAGAAGGAAATTTAATATGCATAAAAATTATTGCTGGAAGACCAGTGAAAAAGTTTAACCACATTAGCGGTAAGATTGGCAGCCTGTGTAAGAAAATGGGAATTTTCCAGAGAATATGCTGTGAAAAGAGAAGAGAAGGTATTATGGACTAGAGACAAATCCAGTTCCTAATATAAATGCCAAAATAGAAAAAAATCTTGGAGAAAAAGATAAAGAATGTTACAAAAATAGTACGTGTAACAGATAAAACCATCAGAGTAATAATGCTATCAATCAAATGAGCGTGTGATGACTGATTCAATAGCCGGTAAGGGAGTGACATAATGTAGTAGTAATAAAGCTGTTAGTAGTTATTGGTGTATTTAAGTTTTCTGTATTTTAATATATTAGTTCGATGTGTAATTTACTTCTGCCTCACTTCTACTTAATTTAAGATGTTAACAAGGCCTAACAGAAGTTATTCGAAATGCAAATGGAATTTTTGTGAGCTCCAATGATAATGACCCCTTTGAAAACAAGCATAAAAGCTTCAAGAAATAAATACATAGCTTTAACATCAATGGTAAGGTTCTTTGGGACTTATTCTTTGACCTGTCTTAGTTTATGTAGCCTCAGAGATCTAACTTTTGATTTTCAGTCAGAAGTTTATGGGAAGCATTTTGACAAAAAGTAAAGCCGGGGAGTTTCACTTTAAGCACAGTGTATTTTATATGAAACGTATCATAATCTTCATTACAAAATATGTAACTTCCCAGACGTTGATAATGAATGTTGTGCATCCAGGAAAAACAGTTAATTCTTTTAATTCATGGAGAGGTTCACGTGTTTGAAATCTGGGTGAATTTCCATATTCAAACCAAAATTGGCACATACACACCAACATTCACATTTGTCTGCCTACACGCATCTGTCTAAAATAACGAATTGAAAATTTGCAGGCTTCCAGAGATTTTGTGGGAGTAATTTTGATATGCAGAGCTGGTCAAATAGTTTGACCTTTTTTAAATAATAAAAAAAAAAAGAAACCCAAACATCAATACAGAATATATTTTCCACTGTAAGCAGGTTTGCTTCTTAATAAAAAAAAAAAATTACGATAGCTTATTTTGATATTTTCTAAACCAAATAAAATTCTTTTTAGTTCCAAATTGCTGTCATAGCTAATGATTCTATTAAAATTATTTAAAATCTGCATAGAATCACTCAGATTTCTATCCCAATTTCACATGGGGAGGATTTCTGAAATCTCAAGCATGGTCATATGACAAAAGACAGTTTCCCACCTACCTTTGGTGTCCCTTTTGAAATTATTAAATCTAGTGTGAAGTGTTTCTCTAGCTAAACTAGGAAGACTTTCACAAAAATTCCTTTAATTTCAGTGTTACGGGAGATGAGTCACTTAAATGTAAGCCTTACTAAATAAATAGCATAATATCCATGATACTTGGTAAGTATCACTATATTGAGTTCAAAGTGCACCTTGCAATAATGTACCTGAAAAAAAAATTAAGATACCTTTTTATTATGAACTTCAGAACAGAGGCCTTTTTACCCACAGTGAATATATTTTATCTTCTGCACAAGAAAATGCAAAACCCTATTCAGAGTAATTCAGTCATCAGAATACAGCAAACACACTGTGACTGGTGCTAGACTAATTTGAAAAGGAAATAGGTTGACTGATTGCATCTTTTGCTCCCACAAACTGCCTATGTGACAACCATGAACTTTCCTCTCATTAATCCTGGTGTTTTACCCTTCTTGTTATGTATAGCCAGTGAGGATATAATAACCTAAGAACAATAACAAGCAGCTAAGCATAAGAAGAAAATGCAGTTGCTGCAACAGTTCTCAAAAGGAAAACACCTAAAAAATGTACAAACTGAAGCTAATTTCCAATTTTTTTCAGTGCTTTTTTGATAAAGAAAAGAACTGCATGAAGGACAACAAGTAATAACAACGAAGTTTAAAAATTGGATTAGAATTTTTTTCTCATTTACATAATTTGATGGTTTCTAGAGTTCTATATCAGAAACTCTTAGCTTGTACAGGATATGGGCTATTTACATATTTATAATCTGTACAGCATGGTTCTAGTCACAGAATACCCCAGAGTTCTGCCTTTGGTTTCTAGAAGATGATTTCAGGGAACCTCTACTAATTTAAGGCATCTAAAGTCTCATTTATCACAAGCTTTATAAAATATTTAGCTTTGGTAGCATTCAGAGCTACAAATTCCAGAAAGTATTGCTGTAATTCCATAAATACAAATATAAAATTGGGTTACTGGTCTTTCAAAAAACTTTTTGTAAAATCACTATGAAAGTGTCTGGAATGCGATAATTGGCCAATTTGTTTTCATGGTACTATCCTCATTTTTCAAACATGAATGGTCCTTTTGGTTGCATAATTTAAGATACGTTAAACCCACTTCTCAGCAAATACCAAGAAGCAGCATTGTGCTATAGATACACCAGGAGAAATTGTATTAATCCTATAAATCATTTGGCAGAGCTGTCATACTGGAAAGATTTGCTGCTTTCTGTATAATTTGAGCCACTGACTCAAGAATTGAAAGATGTGACTGTAATGCCCAGAAGAAGTGCCCCAATATTAACAGTGTGGATTTAGGATGCTATAGTTGTTGGATTTTTCTAGGGTTTGTTTTTTAATCTTATGGTATTTTAATAAAATATTAAATATGGCAACAAACCAAAATCTTAGGTGAGTTTTTGAGACCTCTTATGTAGTTCACTTCTGATCAGGCGGAACTTCATAGGAAGATGTACCTGTTTTTCTAAGATCAGTTATCCACAAATTCCAGTATTTTTCTGTCAGTTTTGTTCCCTTATTGTTACCTAATTTTTTTATAGATTCAGTACTTATGGAAGAGATGGAGGAGCGTTGACCTTTTAGGGACAGCACACCGCAAGCACAGGTGCTGGGATATCTCAGGTGTACCATTCCTGCTAACTGTTGTTATTGTTGCTGAAAGCTAGTACCAGGAGAACTTGCTATCCGGTGTGCCAACCCATTCTGAAAATCTGGAGGTAGCAATTTTCTGCTGAAATACTAATGTTGGTGGATAGACACTGACTAACAGAGACAGATGGATAAGTAGAATGTGTAAAAGCTACAAGAGCAACTATTTAGAAAAGATGACAACTATAAAT
This sequence comes from Fratercula arctica, assembly GCA_947846985.1. Taxonomy (NCBI): domain Eukaryota; kingdom Metazoa; phylum Chordata; class Aves; order Charadriiformes; family Alcidae; genus Fratercula; species Fratercula arctica. The sequence continues at coordinate 28,966,936 of CANTUZ010000006.1, read as the reverse complement.
ATAACACATTGAAAATTAATTTACAATGTTCAGCCTGTCTGTCCTACTTTTCTGTCTGGGACCTACGTTAACATTATACACTTAAGACATTATATCATTATTCTTAGTTTAGTGCATTTCATGCCTATAGATTTAATATAAACAGAGGTGCTGACAGGAGCTTCAGTTTAAACAGGTTTAAATGTGAATTTGACTTTATGATTTTCATCAGGGAAAAAGACTAAACAGTTTAAGTTGATTAAATTTTCTTAAAGCTGCAGCTAAATATAATGAAAGCCATTTGTGCATTTTTTTGTAGGAAAATTGAGTGCCTCAATGTTAGTGACTGACAGCTTTGTGTAATGAACTCTTTTCTTGTGAAACGGAGACAAAACACTTTCCATTTTTCATAAACTTCTGCAAGGTAGTTTCAATTTTCTGATTTTTAGAGGAAGCATAGCTTTCCCATTTAAGTGTTGGCTTATTAGACCAAACTATATATGTCAAATTACTAAAAATACAGATCATACTAGATATTCCTTAAATATTATGCTTCCTTGTACTATGGACATCACAGTGATCAATTTTTTCTTCCTTTTTTTTTTTATTAAATTTCTCCTTTTTATTGCTATTTATGAAGTGTTCTAATTAGGTAAAGCCTAGAGCTCTGATTCAGTATGAATACCTATTTAAGCATGAACCAGGTCCCAAGCATGCTCAGTCACACAAAAAAAGGGGTGGTGTGAACTTAGAAATAGATACTTCAGTCAGACTCTGGCTGAAGTTGCTATGCGTTTACTAGAGGTTATTCTTTCACATAGGAAATGGAAGGTCCTAAGACCTTTGATTAGAAAGGGAAAACCATGTCTCTGACATGTTGAGATGAGTCTTGGAAAACGTCTTGTGAAATTTTAAAGTATGTTGCTTGGTTTTTCTTAAGTGCAGTACTTTAAACAGTTTATATTGTATTGCTTATGGCTAGTGCTCATCCCTGTATATTTTGTAGGCAGAATAGATTAACAAAAAATGGCTCTTTTGTCTTTTTAATCATTACTTTATTTCATTAATATTTCAGGAAACCATCTGGAAAATCATAGGTGCACCTTTTCCTCTTAATTCTTAAGGCAGACTAGGATTTTCTGCTAGAGAAATGCAAAGCTGGCATTGTGGTAGAGCAAAGCCGATAAATACATAAGTGGCTTCTAGGGAAGAACTAAGTGGAAGAAGCTCTTGTGAGCTCTGCCTCTGAACTTCTCCAGGAGCTTTGCAGCACCTGTCTATGGAAAAAAAAAAATATATTGGCAAATGAAAGATCACATAGGCTGATGTTTCCTGAAACAAATGCTGATTTTGATCTGTTTATGCCTTGGTGTTTGATCTCCATTTGCCTAAAGCCTTTATTTTTAGGGAGTAGTACTTACCTACCCTTCAAAACTGGGAACTATTCAGGGTTTGGACATTCAAAAATTCAAGCATTCCCAAATCAGTAATACCTCAGGATGATACACTCATCTCCTCCCCCCTCAAAACACAGCCTTTCCTTGGGTTTGTACAAGCTGAGAAAAGACATGCAGAAAGCTTGATGAGTTCTGTGCTGTCCAACTGGTGTCCCAGCAGCCAGATGCATCCTTCCTGCTGCTTCTCCCCCAAGGGCTTAGAATGATCTTCTGATGTCAAAAAAAGAAAACTGATACTCAATATGACAATGACTAAAGTCAATGAAAAGCTTGAATTTTTCTTGTAGTGTTTGAGTGTGAACATCTTCTAGTAAAATGCCCCCTACTGTTACAAGATGCTTCCCTTGACTGCAGTTTATGAACGGGATCAGGAACCTCCAGGTTTGAATAAACACCAGGGATTAGAACAGATTCATGATATTGCTATCTCTGTCATTGCCAGTAAAGTGCAAACAATAATCATTTAAAGTATCATGGCAATATAATTAAAATTAAGGTTTTCGTGTCCTGAGTGTCTTCAATGTCCGATAATGTATAAGGTCCCTGATCTGCAGCAAAACAATTTAAACTATATTCAAGGGCAATACTGCATCCAAATGCAGTCATTTTTGTCAGCTTGTCACTGGAGCAGGCATTTAGGGCGTGCTCTGTGGTAGATGCATTTTGAGTGTCATTGTCTTCAGTCACTGAATGGAAAGAATACCTTCAGGATTCACAGTTGTACATTATTTTCTAACTGTTAACAATTTCCCCATCACAGTGAGAAGACATCATGCTTGTATACAGGTAACTTTGGGACAAAAAATTTTGTTCAGAAGGTGATTCATCCTTCTCTTGTTCTTGCAAATTACAGAAATATGCTTGCTCAAAAACTCAATCCATTTTGACCGTTCTTAGGAATTATTTAGTATTCCTGGCTCCAGTATGCTATTCCACAGGACAGGAACTCAGAGACAAATGCTGTGTGTTTTTGCAAGGGTTTTTTTGAAGTTACCTGAAAAATCAGATTAGACATCATGGACTGTGTCACATTTCAGTGCACATTATTAAACTTGCAACATTTTGCTGCAAGTTTGTTTGACATCCATTGCCCTGTTTGTGTTAAGTCATGCAAGTCCACTGATGTTAACTTTGAAAAATAACTTTCCATGATAAATCAGTTTAAATTATGATTCTGGTTATTTTTTCTACATTGCAAGTGATAACTTGGATAACTGGTGGGTTCAAACACTTGGCCACTGGTTCCCTCTGAGATAGTGAGAAATCACATCACTGCTATGTGCCTCAGTTTCCCTTCAACTCTTCATGTACTGATTATGCCAAAACTTCTGTTCAAAACAAATTTAGACACTTAGAATAGGAGAGGAGTTGTTTATATTGAGTGTATATATATATCAGTTAAAATTAAGTTTTTCTAAAGTTAGAGTTAGGTAGAAAATAAGAGAGATTCTCAAATCTTGTGTGTCAACCTTTGTTCTATTAGTGACCAAGAGTCTGTATTTAGGTGGACATTGAAAAGTCTGTCAGGTGTATTTTCAAATTTTCTCCTGATCAACACAGCCTGCATTCCAGCTACCACACTGACCGATAGAATCTCAGCTGTTTTTCACCAGCTTAAAAATTTATGATTAGCTCTGTCATCCTCTAATATTTTAGGGCATATTTTTGGCACCAGTTCCTTCACTTCTTGGACATTTTTGAGCATAAAATAAGACTATAGCAGCTTCCATACTTGCTAGGCCTGCCATAGGAAATATCCTTAGGGATAACTGTCTCAGTATTTGGAAACATATTCCTCTTGTGTCACTAGATTGCAAGTTTCCAAGGATATCTTTGGATAGCTCCACTATTAGATTTAGTCAGAAAGTCAGAGAGGTCAGTAAGTGCATGGGAAAGAGGATCAGTAGAAGCAGTAAAGGCAACCATGTGTAATCATTCATTTCAGTAAGAGATTTCATCCTAGTAAAAATTACTCTGGAACCAATGCTTGGACTGCTGCCTTTACAACACTTTCAGGTATTATAACTAACAAAGCTTTTTGATCCCGTTATGTACCTAATTCAAAGTCCACCGTAATGTACAGAAATCGGTGCCTTTGATAGTGACTTGAAGGAAAGACTCTCCTGGAAGCATCGGCTCCAGAACTGTTCCGTACTTGGTTGGGCAGCACAGAGGCTGCAGTGCTAGAGAGCAGGCGAGCGCAGTGCCACGCACGAATGAGTGCCCACTGCTTTGCTTGAGAGATTGCCATGAAACTTATCATCACATAGTATCAGACATTGTCTTACATGCACCAGAATGGTACAATAATAATGTGCTTTCTGTTGGAGAATGGACATACTAAATACACATATTTAATCAAGGCTTATTGTTTAGTAATGGGATTAATTTATACGTTTGGTTATTACTGGAGACAGTGTGAAAAATCTGGCAAAGTAACTTCAGTGGTAAGTGGATTTTGTCTTGCATAAAACGACCATCTCTCTGTCAGCTATCAAAACTGTGAAAGCATGCTTGGAGGCACACCAAATATAACATTGCTATTAACTTCCTCTTAACTTAGCTGTAATTGCCTCATGAACTGGAATGTACAACTCAAATTGGCTTACTTAGGGGACAAAAATCTTCTGTTCTTGCCACATAGAATAAAATAATAAGTAGTAAATAAAAGACATCTTTTTAATTATAAGGAAGTTCCTCTTTCTGTGAAGACTTTCTAGTGGAAAGTAATAGATGCAGGTTTAAAAAAGAGAGATCAGTAGTGGCCTGTGACAAGACTTTAAAAAAATATTTGCTTGAATCCAATCCACCCACTTGTTTGTAAAACACGCAGTTAACTAGATCTTAAACAAAAGGCAATAAAGATAAACAACTGGACACTTAACCATTAGCAATAAAATTGGTCATGAATACTTTTTTCCCCTTGTGTGCAAAATTATTTTTATTGTGAAAAAGAATCATTCTGAGTGGCTTTTTTAATGCATATTTTAAAAATGCATTCACAGGAACATGCTATTCAAAAATGCTTTGGGCTGCATGTTTGTATCTGCAGTATCTTCCCTGATGAGCAAAGGCCCCACAGGCTTTTTTGGAATATGGAATCATTCTCTCTGCATTTTTTTTTTTTTCTTTTTTTCTTCTTTTGAATTATATTATATGTCTTATTTCTAAACCTGTGCTATACCTAGTGTAAACAAGTATAAGTTTGGAAGGACTGCAGAAAGCATGGATTTTTATATTACTTAAAGGTCTTACAGCCATGGATTTTTTTTGTCTGTACATGTTAGTACATAAAAAGTACAAAAGCAGTATTGAAACATCTTGGATGGTTTTACTGGTGACCCCCCATAAAATCCTATGGCAATTAATGCAAAGGCTGAAAAAAATTTCAGCAGGACTGAATCTGATTGTAAATCCTTCAGAGATGGCGACCAGTTGCATATACCTGTAGCACTTAGCCAAGTATTAATATTCAGAATAATCTCAGCCTTCGCTGTGATGTAGGAAATGTCCCATAGCCTCTGCCTAAGCCAGGACAGGTGTTCTATACCCGGCATAAAATTTTGGGAATCGCAAAGGGCTTGTTTTATGATAATTTGTAAATGTACGCTGCAGGTTGCTTTCCCCTCCGTCTTTCCATGTGTTATAAGCACTTGCTGAGCTCCAGCTACATTTCATTGCAGAGCTGGACAGAGTTAGTGTCTGTGCAAGGTGGGATTCACCTGATCCATGTTTGAATGTAGGAAGGGAGGACATGGATGTCTGAGCCATTCGGCTCCGCTTCTTTTACATCGGTGTATTGCTTACAGTCAGTGGACAGAAATAGGCAGAGTAGTTCATCTGTTTCACATGTCTACCTCAAGGTGAGAGGAATTGTGGCCAAAAATGTCTGATTATACTTGCTTTGTTTCTGAGCATTTTCCTTCTGATGAGTAAGCTTGGGATACTTGTGGAAGAAGAGTATTTTTCTGTGTTTTAAGGAAATATCATAATGAAAAGGAAACTGGGGTGGGGTGGGGTGGAAAAACACCTGCATTTCTGATAAAGAAACTTACCTCAGTGTATGGATATAGAGCACTCCCTAATCCACCAATGAATGCTGCACAAATACACAAGTGTGATAATATTATGTTGACAGCAAAAATGTTCAAAACAATATAACTGAACTTTAAGACCTTTCATTACTACAAGGCCATGAATCCATAACTGTATTCCAACAAATGTGGGAGGAAGCAATGAAAACAATTTAAAAAAAAATTCATATTTATGCCTAAAATGGCATCAGAGGCGTAGTTTGTCACAAATTTTAGGCAAGAAACCTTATGAAAAATACAAGCTTGTGCACAGATGTGATGCTTGTAACTGAAGGGGTTTATTTTTATAAGCATTTGCTTAACCACCACACAACAAAAATGTAACACTTCACTATTGCTACTCTCGCATTTCATAACAGTGCACAGAGAATTCTATTTTTATGTTCTCCAGAATTTGTGTGATGTCCACATTTAAGAGAATATATAATGTGCTGTTCTGCTGGCATTGGGTAGAATTGTCACTTTCACGTTTGTTGGACTCAAACAACCTTTTTGAAAAGGATCCCATACTGACACTTGTGCTGTGTAGGGGCTGTATCAGGAAATAAAGCGTTACTTCTTGGCTTGAGAAAACTAGGAAAGTATCTGCTTGTTCCTGCTCGCCTTCTTTGCTGTGAGTTTTTCTAATGTCCTTCTAAAGTCAGAAAACAATTCTTTTGTAATCCTTTCTTACTGACTTAATGAAGCCCATGTACACCTCAACTTCCCCATCTTCACGGGGTGTAGTAAAGATTAGGGGTCGTCTTTCCTTGTCCACAAGGTATGGTATTAATGTGAGATTTCTCAAGAGGAGTTTAGACTCTTTTCTTCTACTGAGGCCTCCCATGCCTTCTATATCGCAAACAGTCTAAAGTTTAAATTCTCAGACTTGTGGCTATCTCTAATCAGATAGATAGACTTAATTTTGTTGTTTACCAAGCCCTCTTAAAAGTTCACCCTTTTCTAAAGATCATTTTCCAAATCAACTACTTAGATTTCAATCATAAACCTTGGTTTAGCCAAACACAACTAGCTGCTCCTCAACAGTTACGTCTTATTGAACTACGTTTCTCAGCACTGTTGGGAGCCAACAATTAAAGTCACTTTCCATCCACATAGACAACCACAAGTGATCTGAAGAGTGTCTTCGTAAAGGTGGCTTATAGTACACATAATGAGTTTTCTTCCTCCAGCTCTCACTGATTATTTAAGTGACTATTGAAATGGTAGCCATGTATTTTTAATCAAATTCTGCGCTTACCGGAGTTACTTTCAATAATCATACAAATCCAAGTTTTTATAGCAGAACTTATTTTAATAATTACAAAACTTTTTAAGCATGTCTATCATAAGCTAAGATCTATACAAGTAAACTTCTTGTTTACTAATTAAACTGAGCAGAGGGCATAAGTACCCTTTTCATCCTATTCTTCTCTGTCTTATGAACTGTGCAGTCTAGAATTCCATCCCAAAATAAACACGTATCAACAACTTACTAAATGTGTAAACAGCTTCTAATGGTGTGTGTGCTTAATTTTAATCACAGAAGCAATTCTGTAGAAGATTCATTTAGCTACATAAGCCTAAATTCAGAGAAAGAGAGCCTTTTATGCTTATATTAAATTTCTTAAGTGAAATCCTATGACTCTTCTGGCACTGGAAATGCAGGTACTAGGCCATTTGGTATATCAGTTTGTGGAAACATCCCCTTGATCTAAGTGTGACTGACCTGAATGCTAATTCAGCAGTGTTATAAATATTGACTCCCTCACTAAAAATATATAGGGTAAATAGAGTAAATAATTATGACTTTCATCAGGTCTGCAAGAGCTGAAATGGGTTTAAGTATCTCCTAGACGGAGAAGAGATCTGTAGTTTCATTTGTTATATTGGTTTCTGCTGGGACATTCTTAGATTATACACAAAGCTTAACTGAAAATAGTATGGGAAGAGATTATCAGAGAATCTGGATACTGTCAATCACAGTGAGTGAAAAAACTTTGCAAACTGAAAGTGTAAGTGCAATTCAGTCTGTTTGAATACACCTGTTTATTACCCAGAGGTCCTCCTAAATACAATGGGCTTCTTTGTTGGTAAATCCTTTTTCAGGATCAAAGCTTAAAGAACTTGAAATGTTCATATTCATTCTACTAAATAATACATTAAAATGTTCTCTCACCAGCGTGGAATGCAGCCTAGCACAGCCTTTGATGAACAGCAGAAGGTTGTTCAACATCACCGTTAAAGAGCTTCTAGCGTAACATCTTATGCCTACATAAGCAAACAATATGTCAAGCAGGAAAGAAGAATTTTGATTCTGTGCCATCTGCCCATTTGAAAGCTTGTCCCACTTGCAGCACAAACGGCTTAATTCTGCACTTAACAGGGCAGGAGATATTGTTGCCAAAATGGCTATCTCAATTGCCACATTATTTGTTTTTATTACCATAGCTCTGCAATGAGGTTTTACAGCTCTACACTCCCCAGAAAAAAATATAAATACAGGCTGCCACAATAAAGAAGGACCAAGAAATCTGAGCAGACTGAGGCAAAGCTGTTCTCATTTGCATATTTTTATTCTGAAAAATGTGTGTTTCTTTCTTGTAATATAAAATACCAGTGAGGAGGGATGTGTGGAGAATTAATCAATGGGGGGTTCAGACAGAAGCACAGAGAAAGACTGAAGAGAGGCAGAGGGACAAGCTTTATTGAAATCAATAGAAAAACTCTCCTTTATTACAATAAATGCTAATTATTTTTATGACGAGAAAGTTCATGAGCCATTGATCAGGACCACTGTGAGTAAAGCATTCTACAAACAGAGCAAAAGATGGTCCTAGTCCCAGAGGTCTAATAGTTAAAGTGTAAAAGAAACACAAACAGAATAGTTAGAGATACATGAGAACATGAGTAAGACATTGTGGTGTGCAATTTACTTTAGAAAATACGTTTCAAGATCTAATGAGCAGATGGGGTAGCATGGTGTGCTCAGCAGATCCAGGTTTGGTATTTCACAAAAAAATGTTAGTTAAGGAATTAATCAGGAGTATATCTCAAGCTACAATAATTTCTTGATGTCAAAATGGGATGAGCCCTTTAGTAACGTACCACTTTTACAGAACTTTACCTGTAATGTTAATGAACAAATAAATGTTCTTTAAAAAGTTTCAAGATGGCACTACTAGAGATAATACAGTGGATCAAATACTGTTGTATAGGCCCATAAAAGGTATCCTCTTTGTGCTTTTCTACTGAATTATGAATCTGTGCCAATAGACAATTGGTTTTGAATACCAACTGTGTTTCCTAACTGGTTATGGGGAGGCATACGTGTGTGTGTGTATATATATATGTATGTATGTTTCTCTTCCGTACTCTCTTTTTTTCAGATTTTTTTGCTGATCTCTGAGTATGTTGAGCTGTGTGAAGATTTTTAGACAGAAACAATATTAAGTTTATGGTTAACCAATAATAACCATTTTTTCTTTTTTGATAGCATGTGCAAATTGCCTTTGAGGGTCAGTGAGGCTGTTTACTGTGGTGCTCATTTTAAAAAGAAATAAAAATATACAGTTAGCTACCATAAAATAATAACAAAGCCTTAAATGCAAAATAAAAGTCAATAAATGTAAAATTTAATACAGGTGCATGGAGAATATTTGCAATGTTTCCTCATGGCTATTCCTGATAAAAAATAGATATACCAGTTGTTAAAAAGATACTGTTGTAATCTGTATTAGAACTGACAACATACACTTACAAGGATTGGGCAGGATAATTTGTCAGCTGAAAATACTGCCCTTTGCACTTACTACTTTTATGGTGTACATCAATACTTGAGGATTTTCAGAGCAGACTTAGAAAAGGCTTCAATCTCTTACAAGGCAGAGTGATCAAGTTGTCCTAATTAGGACTTTGATATCAAGTGTTCCAGAGGTTTGGCCTCACATCTATTCACTGGAGAAGGTATGCAGAATCTGCTCGATAAGAAACAGCATGTGTCCATTAACAGACAGCTTTTCATCATCTTCTTTTCTCTCCTTGATCATAAATACAGTTAAAAAAGCCCCTCATGACTTGTTTCAGAGAGCCATATACATCAGGTGTTTTCCTGCTGAAACGGCTCAATGATCATTTTCCTGTTCTCCTCTTGCTTCCTTTTCTGATCTGTTCTTGTTCCCCTGCCCTCTTTTCTACTAATTCCTTTTCAGCCAGCAAAAAGCAGTGGGTGATGACTGAGCCAAACATTTTAGCAAATGGCCGACCCCTTCCTTGGCACTCAGCTCATACAAGAGATTGAAAGGACCTCCCTGACTCTGAAATGGGAGACAGTAGACAGACCGCTGGACTTCATTGTGTAAGAACTTGACTACAGTCTGAATCGAAGGAAATAAAATAATGATTCTTGGAGGCTGAGTACTGTGTTGATCAAGTGCAGCTTTTCTTAGCTTTTATAGCTACTGCACTGCACAGGCGGCAATATTCTTCTCTTGAATGCATTTTAGCTAGGTTCCAGTAGCTAAGCAGCTACTGCAGAAATAATAATTTAAAAAAAAAAAAAATCTCTTAGGGTAGGTGCATGCATTTTTTGGAAAAAAAAAAAAAAAAAAAGGTGTAGCATCCCTTATTCCACAGCATCTCAGGACCCTTGTACCTTGGACATGGCCCTGTATCACACTTGCAGCATATAAGCCTTTTACAGACTAGTACTTTGATATTATGTAGCTTAACGGAACCCCAACCACTGCATTAGCAAAGACATCATACAGTTTTCTTTTGCCTTGTAAGATGCAAAACCTTCTGGATACATCAAGACTACCTTCCTTCTTCAAAGAACAAGCGTTCTGCTCCTTTAATTGAGGACCCTCTGTAAACTTCTGTCATGTTGCTGAAGGATGCAAGCATGGCTTGCAAATAGCTTATTTGTGAAGGACAAGTCTCCAGATGTGTTTTCCTCTTGTTTCTGTGATTCTATGAAGGAACCAAAATTTATTTAAACAGCAGGCTGTTAGGAACAGGTTTACACTCTGATCTCAGTCTACTCAAGTTTTGGCTCCAATTTATTTCCTTTGGGCAAGGCATAGTTTTCCTGTGCTGATAATGCTGATTTCTTTGTGCCTTTACAGTCCTCTATTCCATCTTTAGAGGTCTATTAGTTTTTCTTATGACATGTGTATGATTTGGAAAGTCAAGTGATGAGGGAACCTCTGAGACAGACAAGGGCCTTAATTTAAACCAGCAAAGGAAGGGCTTGTTAAGAATGTTGCAAAGTCCCAGCATTTAGAATCCTGAGTTCATGTCCTCAAAAAATCAGAGGAAGCCTAACAAGTTGGGGAGTTTAAAAACTGGTCTTTTGTATTTATTTGACTTCTGGTTTTGAATTGCTTGGGTGCTTAGGGGTTGTACCATTAAGATTTTTCCCATAGCTGTGAGTGCAAGTGACTTTCTTTAACTAAAAGAATACAGGACTTGTCAAATTGCATGCATTCACAAACTAGAAATATCAGACTTTGTGGAACTCAAAGTAAATACTGGGAATTTACAATGCTGAATTTAAGACCAAGCTCTTCAGTTCAGCATAGGCATGGATGTAATCACTGCAAAACAAATTTGACTGTGCATTTGGGATATCTCTAGGCATTTATGATAGGATTACTGCTTATTGCACATTGCCTTTCTGGAATAAAGAGATAAACTCCAACTATCTGTCTGCCAGAACTCAGTCAATTTGGATTGGAAGTGAAACTCCAGCACATACATTAATTGTTTTCTCCAGCACCTTGTTTATTTGTTTCCATTCTGCCACTGCTGGGTAAGAGTTTTTGGCAAGAAGGTACTATATTTGGCAAAAAACCACATTCTTCCATGCAATGTATTCATATTGCATATAACATACATGCACAGTCTGCATAAATGCTTTCAATTGGATCAATCAGAAGTGATTTAGTGTTTCTGATAATAAAGGTCTACACAGCGAGTCAAATTTTCAAGAGTTCAACATTGAGCAGTTCCCAGAGAAATGATGACAGCCATTGCCCAGCCTATGTGTGAGTCTTAGCCCTTACGTGGTGCGTGACAAAGGACCTGAGCTATCCCTAGCCTCAATTCTAGTCAATCAGCTTTTGTAAGTTTAGGTGTATTTTTCAGAGGCAGGTACTTTATTGCCTCCATCTGTCTTTCTCAAAAAGGTTATTCCTGCCAGGCATTGAAAAGTGGTGTTAAGTTTCATAAGCGATGCTTGCTTCTTGCTTCGTGGCAGATTTTCCAATGGAAGTGGTCTTCTTTTTGGAATTATGCTGACACCGTGGTGGTGGTGTTTTCTGAAAGGAAAGTGCATTTACTCATTAGCCATAATGCCCATCTTCAGAGGGTTGTATGTAATACTATTTCTCATGCTTTGCGATGACTTAATCATTTACTAAGAAACAAAATTTCTCTTCTCTGGCCACTGCTAGAAGTATTTGCAAGAGGAGGGGGAAGTAAACCAGGTGAGCTGCCCAAGGCTGTGCCTCCTAGCAGTAGCAGAGCTGGGATCAGAGCTCAAGATCTGCTCAGGCCCAGCTCTCCAGATACATCTGCTACATTGTCTGTGCTTAAGTGTTGCACTGACAAGGAAGTCTTGATGGAGACAATGCTATTTAAACATTTTATGAGAAGTACACACTTTATCACCCAGCTCTAACAAGCTTTTGAAACAATCGGTGTAGATTGCAGATGTCTTTTATAGGTGCGGCCTGAATTAACATTGACCATACCTGAGATCTCATTCTCGTCATTTGCTACCATTTTGGCATACACACAGTAGAGGTATTTTGAGGAGAAGTGTTTGTCTGAGGTTTTTATCAGGTTTTCCATCATAAATAACTGAGCTTTTTTTAAACTACTGGGTTGAAGTGGGGAAGAGGCTAGTGGTAAGGAAGTCTTGCTGTAGTTGCAACCTAGATATTAAAGTCTCAGTAAACTGGGAACAGACCTCTACAAAAAAAAAAAAAAAAAAAAGCAAAGCCTATACCTGCCACTGCCCAGGGTTTTTTTTTTTTCTCCTTTTAATTGCAAATTTGGTTTTCTCCAAATTAATATTTTGGATCAGAGTTTTCACACTTTCCTCTGAAAGTTCATATGCTGCAGGACTGCACCAAAGGCCCGAATTTGCAGGTTTTCCTTCAACAAAAGTCCCTTACAGAAAGAACATGAATAATATTATTTTTTTCAGACTAGTATTTTACAGCATTTCTACTATTTTATTTCTTTTTAACACATAGCCCGTTAGAAGTACCCTGTGGCCATATTTATGACATGAAGCAGAACAAGTAGATTTGGTTGTGTATTTTGTAACTGAAGCTAGACCGATTTCTACCTTGTTGCTTATGGAGTAACATGATGTCTAATTTGACTAATTTAATTTCAACCATTAAAAAAACAAATGTGGGGAAAATGCAGTAATTGACAAAACATAAATTATTATTTCCCTGAAGCCAAAGTGTCACTATGTAAAAATTAAGTTATTGTTTGATTAGACATTCCAGGATTAGGTTTCTCTTTTTTTTTTTCTCTTATGTATTTGTTTTTTGGTAATCTTTGTTCTTTATAAATTTTGATGAAAACGTCTAAGGAAATATACTCAAATTCTTACTCCACAAACACAAGCAAAACTTGTGTTTCATTAAAAGTAAAATAGGAGGGTTCTTAAAGTCTTTTGTTTGTTTGTTTGTTTTATTTTTTTATTTTTATGCAAAATTTATTATCCAAGCAGCGATTTCTGATCGAGATACAGCCAAGCAAGGGAAGAAAAAGCTGTTATAAATCCTCTCATTTGAAGTGGACAAAACAAGTAGAAAATAACTTGGTTTTATTCTCTACTGACTCTACAGCGTATCAATTTTTAAACAATTAACAGAGAGTACCAAAGCCTCCTTCTTCAAAATCAAAATATTCCTGTCTAAACCAAACATGTATGACTTCTGGTATGAAGCCTTCAGTTTTTAAAACATAATCGACAAACAAGAAATATTTACCTCTGGGCCTGGGATAGCAGATAGAGAACTGTGCCACAGAGTGCTTCACAGCTTTCCCAAGGAATCTTAATATTTTGCCTTTTTACTTTCTAGGATTTGTATTTTAAGCATGTTTTTTTAGTCTAATATACCTGTGGGTATCAGTAAGGTTTGAAGCGTATGTATACTAAATATTCACAGGGAGATGTGTCATTGCGTGTCAATGTCACGGTTTATATTAAAATAAAGGCATGTTTGTGGCAATCAAGAGACCTTGGCCTGTTCCCATTCCTGTCACTGAGTGCTGGGTGACCTTGGGCAAGTCACAGACTCTGGGCTTCCGCTTAACTTCTCTGTGCAGTGTTGGTTCTGCGTGCCTTTGATTCACGGATAATCGTACAAGGTCATAGTATTCTTTGAGAGTATTCTGGAAGTTACTTTTCTATTCCCCTTCTCCTTGTATTCATGCACTCGCTCTCTAGATTTAACGAGCCAAAACACCCATGTGAAGTGCCCAAAAATACATACAATTTAAGTCTCTCTCTAACATCTACAGGGCATAGCTGTGCTACAGATAACCAGAATCTAAATAATCACAGGCAAAAATTTATTTGAAATGCAATGTATATGTTAGACGTGTGAGGAAAGGGAGCAGGAAATTTTGAAAGATGCAAATGCTCGTTAAGTGCCTACCTTTCTTTCGTAGTCACTGTATTCTATTTCAAAGAGAATTGTTTAAGGTTCCCGTGACATACAAGGCCATAGCCTGGCCTTCCTGCCCTTTCTGTGCTCTGTTCTCTGCCAGTAGATAGATTTTTCTGATATAGGTGTGCACGTCTGGATGTGGAAAGCTCCAATAAGGAATAAATACACACAGCAACACCACAAGAAAAGGCAGAGACTGCAAGTTTTATTTTACTTTAGGCTGCAGCAGAAGATCCTGAATTAAACTTTCAGGCAGCCTGACAGTTGGATTGAATTTCATTTTACCAGATGGCGCTTCTGAATAAATGCTTGTTCCTCTGTCTTTAAAAGGATGAATTGAGTTTCATCCTCTATAAATAACAGGTACATGAAATACTTGGGGTTTCAGGAGAGTTTATTTTTTTAAAAAGCTCAAGGTGGACAGCTGAGGAAATGCCTAGAAAATGGTGTGCCTCTCTTTGTAATCTTTCTACAGCTCTGAATGGTGGTGATGAATGTTCCCCCACCCACCCTTCCCTGAACGTCTGCTTCAGGAGCAGTACCCACCTTCCCAGGGTCAACACACTGCTGAGAGGGAACGTGGGTTTGTTCCAGGGAGCTGCTCAGTACGAACTCAAGGAGAAGAGGGGGCTTCTACATTTAATAGAGAGGTAAACAACAGTAGAATAGGATGGTTGCAGGTAGTTTTTTCATCAGTCCCCCCAGTCAAAGGGATTTGAAAGGGCCAGTTGAATCTGTCAAGTCAACAAATGGTTACAGGACTGGTGCCACAGCCAGGGGTTCAGCTACTCAGACCATGGAACTCGCTTTGAGAAACAAGGTCTGCTGCGGGCTGATGAGGTCCATCTGTCAGAGAAGGGGAAGAGCATCTTTGGTCAGAGGCTTGCCAAGCTTGTGAAGAACTTAGTTTAGAAGTTTTTAGTTTAAAACTAAAGTTCTTGGGGGAGGGGAACATCAATCCCATCACAGTTTGATGCCAGTGCCAGCAATAGATGCCCAGAGCCTGGAGAAGGATCACAGGTCAGTAGGAGAGCACCTGGAGTGCAGCACAAAGGAATTCCATCCACTCCAGCCAGCAATTCAGCCTCATCAGGGGCCCAACTGAAATGCCTTTATGCAAACACGCATAGCATGGGGAATAAAGAAAAGGAATTAGAGACGCACGCACGCCTGCAGGGCTATGATCTTATTGGCATCACGGAGACATGGTGGGATGGCTCCTGTGACTGGAGTGTTGGAATGGAAGGATAAAGGCTCTTTAGGAAGGACAGGCAGGGGAGAAGCGGAGGGGGTATCACCCTCTATGTCAAGGACCAGCTGGAGTACATGGAGCTCTGCCTGGGCGTGGGTGAGGAGCAGACAGAGAGCTTATAGTTCAGGATTAAAGGGCCAGCAGGGACAGGTGATGTTACAGTGGGTATCTGCTACAGACCACACGACCAGGAAGACTGAGCGGATAAGGCCCTCTATAGACAGATAGGAGCAGCCTCAAGTTCACATGGGGCACATCAATCACCCTGATATCTGTTGGAGGGACAACACAGCAGGGGTTCAGCAATCCAGGAGGTTCCAGGGATGTTTCCCAGAGAAGTTGTGGATGCCCCTGGAGGTGTTCAAGGCCAGGCTGGATGGGGTTTTGAGTAACCTGGTCTAGTGGAAGCTGTCCCTGCCCACGACAGGTGGCTTGGAACCAGATGATCTTTAAGGTCCCTTCCAACCCAAACCATTCTATGATTCTATGATCTTTCACATGAAGAATTTGGCGTTGCAAAGAGTGAGCTTCAGCTTCTGCTTTTCAGTTTCTTTTACTATCAACTTCTTGTCTAACTTAGCAATCACTTAATATGTGTAGCTCGGTCACATCTTCCCAAAATGAAGCTAATGTACAGAAGCATTGAAAATTAACCTGTTCATGCAGACATGATGCTTACAACAGAACTAATAGATAAATACACAGATAAGTAGCTCTAGTGAGAAAAATGGTTGTGAAGTTTAATAGATATGTGAATCTTGCATTTTCTCCCATTGATGATATCAGCTTAGTGGGGCATAACCCCGAGATAGCTAGCTATCATGAAGATCATTAAAAACAATTATTCGCATGTCTATTATATATTGCACCAATATGTCTTTGTTATTACATAATAATTAAAAAAGCCTGTATGTATAAGCTAAAATTCATTATTCTCATATGAAATTCATCTATGTAAACATCTAAATGAAAGCCAAACATACATATATACATACAAAATTTCTAATATTAATTTGATACTCTCTCTAGCTATATCAGTTACATCCTAGCTATGTTCCTGGTACTTGATTCAGTCACTGCAGTGCTGTAGCCGTGTATAGCGTGTCACAACTGGCAACCATAAACCTCTGCTGAGAGTTTTTGTTCTGCATCATTTTGGGCTGTATTCAGTAATTGAGTTAGAACTGAATTCTTGGTAGCATTCATGATTTTGGCTCATTTTCACAGTGTGTTGTGCTGGCAACTGAAGAAATATTGTGGAGCTTCTTTAGGACCGTGGTGCCTTCTACTGTATAATCTTACTCCAAAATTTACACTGTCTGAGGAATTACCTTTTTGACGTTTTAAAAGACACCCATAACAGTCACATTTTGTTCTGTCAAATGTAACAAAGGTCTATGATGTTTCTATCTATCTGATGTATTTTCTTTCAGTTGTAGACACACTTTGTGACATACAATTTTATCTGGGATCCTTCTACATCCCTGGGCAGAAAGTAGAAGCAGTTCAGACATTCTTCTGACACAGTTCATGTTAAAGAACTCCTTCTGTGAACGCTCGAAGTATCTGTCATTTAGACAAGACCTATTTATTTAGCTCATGGTGGCATTAAAATCAGAAAATGTTTTGTGTTGAAAAAAACCAGGAAAGTAATTCTTTAAAGTAATATATTAAACTGAGCTATAGCTTTAAAATCAAACAACCCAAACAACCAAAAAAGGAACCTAAAACTTTGCTCATTGCAATAAAATGTAATGATCTCTTAGATCTTGCAGTAAACTGATATTATTCTAACTTTTTTTTTAATCTGACACACTTTCACAGGAACCTATTCTCCCAGCATAGCCCCCTGACATAGAGTTAATTTAGAGAAGATTTGGGAGTATGATGCAATATCAGCTGCGTTTGCATAACTCATCACTGTTTTCATTTGAAATCTCTCGTTAAGACTCATATTACTGTTTGGAAACTTACTCGGTTCTTTCCTTTTCAGTGACCGGGCTGATTTGGTAAACTTCTAAGTATATTAAATATGCTGGGAATAAGAAGGAAGCTTAAGATCATACTAGATATTAAATTACAGTGTTATTCATATCAAAATGAGGATTTCAGGCTAGGCTACTAATTGAAAAATCCAGGTTTACAAGTAAACAAATAATTTTTGTACACAAACAAGTAAGAACTCACAGTGTCCACATTATTTTCTTGTTATGTAATTTGTTCCAAGAATTCAGTTTTCCTGAATCTCTTCTTAATTTTTTGGAACTAAAATCTGAGCAGCAGTTAATTTAAATGCCTTTAAACACCACCTAGAAAGTGTTTGATTATCATTTCAGTGTTTAAAAATGTGTATGTTCTACAATATTGGAGAAAAGCCTGAAAAAACTCATTGGCAAAAAGAAAATTATTTTTTAGCATAGCAAGTGCTTTATTTTAAAAAGCAGCTCGTACACCTAGTATCCCCAGATTGTCTGCAACTAGTTTTGTAGTTGAATTTACTCCCATACTTTATTATATTTAATTTTATTCTAGTTAAAACATAAACCATCCACTTGTTTTCCATTAAAGCTATTGTACAGAAAAATGTGAAGTAAATTAAATCATTCTTTTATGCTCTTTCTCCTTAACTCTATTCAGTAAGTCATTTTAAAATCAATAAAAACCTGAAACTCAACAAACATTTTTCAAAACGGTATTTATATACTTAAAATACATTTTCTTACCATTCACAGTAGTTGAATTGATTCAGTTACACTTAAAATATTTTTAAAAGGTCCCACAGAATTCCATATGCAGTATTATTCAGATCTGTCAGCATTATATATTGACTTCATAAAATACCGCTAACCAAAACTGAAAACATGAGGATTACATTGCACTTGTTCTTTTTATATATTAAAAAATTGTTAAATGACCATGGATAAGAGAAAAAAAAAATAACTACTGCATATGCAATTAAGGATTTAATTTAGATACTGAAGTTGCTGACCACTAAAGCTGAGTCAATAGAGTTCATATTAATTGAAATTCGGCGATGTCTAGGGCAAATGTTAAGTTGAAATAGACAGCATTTTAAATCTGTTTTGCCATGCCGATGCATATAATCCACTGAGTTCTGACAAACCTGGGCCTTGTAGACCTTACAGATTCAGCCCAGAGTTCGCCCAGTCAGGTTAAATTTCCTGACCCACTTCTGCTGCTCTGATTGTGACCATTGCTCAGAAAAAAAGAAAAAGAAAAAAAAGCCAACACACCCACACACAGACCTCCAAAAGGATCATCGTGGAAGTTATATTTCTTTTAGTGAAAATTCTTATTCAACCTGTTAATAAAGAAATTCAGTAACAAAAAAAAAAAAAACCAAACCAAAACCAAACACCAAAACAACTCGAACTAAGTCTTCGAGGTTTGATTTTATTATATTTTTTTTTTAAAAAAAAGGTGGTTTTGAGAATGAAAACCACCTTCAGTAACAGTATTGACTCTTGTTTGCATTGAAATAGATTTGATAGTTTTCACCTTTTGCTTTGGCTTTTCTTTTTTCATATGAAGGAAGAGAAAGCAGTGATAAAACACCTAGTGAGTATTCAGAGCAGAGAAGTTGTAGAAATCCATGTGAAAAGGGAAGCGTGTGTGAGGATGAAGACACGTGTTGCGAGCGACCCACTGAAACAGATCTGTGTCGCTTCTGCAGCTTTCCCAAATGACGGTGTCTGGGGACTGGCCTGAGGTTCTCTCCAAATGTCCCATTGCTTCAACAGTGAAGTTATACTGTGGTCCAGGTACCTTACTTCCTTAGGTGCTGCAGAATAGTTACCCAGCCCAAACACAGACAAAAATCTACTTTATGTTTTCCTGGGAAAAACCAAGCTAATCTCATATGAAACTTCCTTATTTCTTCACCTGAGTGTTTTTAAATACGTGTAACGTACATAAGCGATACCTTTGTTTTGAACATCTGTTGTGAGATTAAAATAAGATCTTAATTTCTGGTATGCTATTGATGTTCAAAAAATGTAGGATAGAAAGCGTTATTAGCTATCTGCTGGTTGACAAGAGGGCAGGATTAGGTTTCTTTAAGGGAATTACACTTTTGATGACCCCGCTACATATAAAACATGTTAGCTAATGGGGGTGCAGAGGGGGCAGATTTAAGTGTTTGATGAGGAAATCCTGCATGAGCATATTGGATGGAAATTTGATTAGTAACCTTAGTGACAAGGGGATCAGATCCACTCTCTACATACAATCAGATCTGGCAGTACATGCTTTTTTGTCTCTTTGAAGGAAGGGAACATTTGTACAGAATCAAGACAGCGTATTGGATAATTTAAAAAGCTGTTACATATTGAAACCTGGAAAATCACCTTTTTCATTTTATTTTGGAAATATGCTTGCAGTTATCCTGCTGTGGTTTTTTTATTTAAAAAGAAAAAGAGGAGAATAGAGTAAGGCTTTTAGCATTTACAGGAAATGTTTTCTAAAAAATAGGCTTTTTCTAAAAGTAATTGTATTTTACCTCAGTGTTGTAAAGAATGTTGGAAAAAGAACAGAATGAGGAAAAAAATAATACTTTTATCTATACTTACTTAATATTTGTGCAACAGCATCATTATGCTTTTATACTGGTTGTAAGCGTCATATCTGTTGAGAAAGCTGATTTAGTTTTGAAAGCCAGTTTATTTTTTTTATACCATTAAAGCATGCTATCATGTTTTTAACTAACGTGTTAAAAATAAATGTTTCTCTGTTTTGATAGCAAAGCTCTCTTTATTTGTTTGATTTTTGAGGGGGAGCTCAAACTGACTGCAGAAATCAAAAGGCCTCCCTTTTCTTTGGTGAGAAGTGTAAATTGAGGATGATGTGGTGACGCTGATTCGCACTAGCCAAGCATCTGGACCCAACTCTTTGTTTGATAAAGAAAGAAGGAAAAACGAACTACCTCCTGCTTTCAAATACTTTGTGCATAAAAGGGGCGGATATTGCACGTAGCTGAACAGCAGCTTTTAGTGTAGAAGTATCCCGGTCGTATTTTGCTTACACTGCTGCCTGTAAGCATTGAGAATAAAGTAGTTCATTGAATCCCTGTAGAGTCCTTAGCTGTGGCGAGCTGAGTGTCCTCTGCCCCATGCGAAGAGGTAGCGAGGTCTGATAGAGTATTGGCATGTGAGGCAGGAAATTTTGCTGGTAATGCACTGCCATACAGAGTAGAAGACCCGGGTTCAAATGCTGGCTCTGCTACTGACCTTAAATAATTCATTTCCTATCTCTTTGCTCCCTCTTCTGCTGACCTACTCTGTTTTGGTTTCCAGTTAGCGAGGATGGGATGAGGGCTTGGCGCGTCTACCACGTGTCAGTACAGCATTTAGCAACAGTGGCTCTCGGACTGTGGTTGAGTGTCAGGATGCTACTGTATTATAAATAAGATTTCATTATCACCGGAAATGCTGGCACCTGGCAAGGCATGCTGTTCCTCTGCTTTAAACTGGGTGTAGACTTCAGCTTTCACTTACTTGGGATTTTCATGTTTTTAAGGACAATAGTATGGAAATTCAGGACATGAAATCAGCCTTTGAGTTTGAAAAGGAAAAGCACGTCAAATTTTCCAGTGTGTTGTGGAAAAAAGTACTCAGAGTAACCTTTTTATATAAAGTCCACTGCTAGAAGTAATTAAGTAATAACATCTGATGACACAAGGACTGTCATCTGTTTAAACTCAAAAAACTGGAAAGCTCAAGGAGCCTAGATATCAGATAACAGGAGTGCCTGCATTGTGGAGCTCCGTGGCGACTCCATTCTTGGGGTGGATGAGAATTAAGGATTGAAAAGGCAATTTTTTGAAGAGGCAATTTTTTAAAAGCCACGCATTCAGAAAAAAAATAGACAAATGCATGGGAATGGTTCTCAGCAGCCTCAGAGCTTTTGCTATCTTTGCTCCTCTGATGTCAGTGGAACATCTTTTTCTTTATGTGTGCATAAACTAAAGGAGAATCAGGCTCTGTGCATATTATCTGAACCCAGATGTATATACAGTCTTGGGACACACTAAAGAATTTGCAATTTATTTTCTAAAAGGAGTTAAATGACTATTAGCCTTTCCAGTGAGTTTGATAACATTATTTTGCATTTCATTTATGCAACGGTCTCATGAGAACAGTCAATACTTTCATTGTAATTAATTCATCTAATAGTTCAAAACCACACCCAGCAGTTGAAGGCCTCTTGCCCTTAGGATACAGTAAGTGTTTGAGGTTGCTTTTTTTTCATTTTACTACTTGATGTCAAAATACTTAGAATTGTTTTCTCCTTATAGCTAATATTAATTTTTTTTCTCTTTTTAATACTATGGTCCTAATTGCAGAGAGTTATAAAGGAATGACAAAATATAGTGGAAAGAAAGATTCTGATCGGATTATAAAGGCTAACAACTAACCAGCAAAGTGGAACTTTTTTTTTTAACACCATCCAATGATGTCACCAGTTTGAGGTTTCTCTGGGACTTTATTAAAATGTTTGTGACAGAGCCAATGTAAACCATCCTAAATCTAACACAGAGCTGAAAGGACTGATTTTAGGGAATGCAAAGATATGGATCATTGGGTCTGTCGAAGCGGCATCTTGAGCCAATTATTGGTGTCATCTTGAGCCAATTTAATCAATCCAAGGGGGACTCAAAGGGGGTGGGGGTGCAGGGTTGCAAGTGTTGGTCAAACATTCTGGCAAAAACGCATTTGTTGTAACAGCAACCAATCTCTAGTGTGTTGACTTACTTCCTATACGTCTTGGTTTGTGCGCACTGTAAATAACTGATCAATCATTTAAACTGATTTTAGGTTTTTAATTGCCGGGTAAGTTTTTAGATTATGTGATTGTACGTACACATATGTGAGCTTAAATTTATTTAGTGGAGGTAATTTAGCGTAAAAGAACCTGAAATACCATACGGTGTTACTTTCAAAATAGTAAAATATACAAATATATTTCTAAAGAGTAACATCTACTGACATTATCTGAGCTTAATCTTGTACGCAAATAAGCTTGAGAGTTGTAATTCATATAATGTAAACTATTCACACAGTGTAAAGTACTCAGTTGAGTAAAGCTAACCTACAGCACAATTATTAGCAAAACAGGATTTAAGTGAGAAGAGTAGCTCTTAATGCTTAATAATGTAATTTTGTTTTATCTTGGCAGATCCACAGCAACAATTTTCAGTCAGAAAATATACGTAATTTACATTCTATTCAAAGTCTTTTTTTTTTTAAAGAGTTTTGCGTTGCTTTTTTGCTTTAGGATAACATATCGTGGTGTGATTAAGAGGATTTTAGATGAGTTAAAACCCTGTAAACTCCCCCTCATTCAGTAACTTCTAAAAAAAAAAAAAGCTGGGAATCTTCTTCATCATCGGGACTTTTCCCTTGGTTGAGTATTTGCAAGTCAGGGTTCTACACGTATTCTCTTGTTGTAATTAGATATGCAGTTGTCATTTGTAATGTATCAGTGCTTGGATATTAGTGAAATTTTAGGTCACAAATGTTTCCTAATAGTTCTGCAATTGGCATCTTGCATTATTTTAAACGTAGAGACATGGTTATCCTCTACACAGCAAGAACTGAAAGAATAAATAATATAGATACAGGTAACAGTAAGGACAAACAGTAGAAACAGCATACAAGCCCATGCATATTGGGTTTAAAAATACATATCTTACATGTGATAAATGTAGTATGTGTATTTTAACTATGTCTCATAAAGATTATCTATGAATATTCAAATGAAATTAGTGACAAGTGGATATTTGCTTTGGATAAGATGTCTTGGAAAAGCAATTTATGTGTTTTGGAACTGTTAACACTGCAGCAAGTTATGTCACACTGCAGCACAGAACCGACTGAATGCAATGAGATGGAATGTGAGATGAGCAGATAAAATAAAAGCTAAAATTTAAAGAAGTACACACTCAACTTTCCTATTGTGTCTTTGCTGTTAAAAATGGCTATTTGCTCTAACATATCCCAGCAGATGAGGAAAAGAACACTTAGGTAAGTGTCCAAAACCAACCTCTTCTGCCTTACTGCATTCACTCAGTGGGCCTGTTCTTTCCCTTCAAGTCATCTTTCTTTCTTACTACTAAATGCACATTTTAAAAATAACAGTGAACCCATTGAAGAATGATTGTAGCGTGTTTACTTAGCTCTACACCTACGCTATTTCTTCGCCTGCCCACTGTTGCCAGTGCGTATTTCTCTCCAGAATAAAGAATGGCAATGTTCAGATGGGTAGCCAGGCAAAAGGTCAGTTACTCCTCTGTGTGTTGAGGGTATTTCAGAATAAGTAAGCATATCCCTGCAGCAGGATCTGCTCTTCACAATAGTGCAAGGAAAAGGTGTGTCAGCAGAGCAATAACGTTAAACAAAAGTATGGTGAATCATAAATGCAGTACTTACATAATTTGAGATTGGATATTTCAAATAAACACCTTTGCAAAAGTGTTGGTTTGTTTGACAGTTGTATATTTCACCAGCAGAAAAATATTGATTTTATATTTAAGATGCAAGGTATGTCAGTTTACAACAATCACATAGAAATTCCTACTGTTCAGTGTGTTCACAGCTCAAAAAATATCAGTGTTTAATTTGACATTTTTGTTGTATTTATAAATAGTATTATACTTTTTATCATTCCTATCCAGTGTACCTTTTCATCTTAGACGTAGCAACGTATTTATGATAGTTCAACTTCAGCTATAATCTGCTGACTCTAGGTCTGTAATTTATTATTTGCTCTAAAAGATCAGGTCCAGAGTTTAAACGTCCCTAGCTGAAAGTTTATACCAGTCAGGACAGAAAATTATTCTCTATGCCTAGGTTGAAGTACATTACTTCTTTATTGAATTAATTATGATAAGGATCATAACTTTAAACTAGGGGTGAGGTGCTGGCTTTCTACTAGGATTGCTTGAAGCAATTTTCATCTGAACATTTTTGTAGAGTTATTGAGTCTGGCAGGTCTGAACTTTATGAGAGAGTAACTTTCTCCACAACTTAAAAGAGGTTGGACATTGATCCAGGCAAAGGTTTACCATATCCCATGTCTGTAGCCAGAAAAATTTGCACTGCATACTGAACAAATAACTACAGAACCAAATTAAACACATCTTATGAGCTTTTAAAATAAAAGCAATGCTGGCCCTTTCCCTGAGGGATTGATCAGGGAGTTGAATTAATATGACAGCTTTACTTCTTTTTTGCTTGTTTGAAGTAGAAGTCTAAAATGATTTTTTTGGTCAAGAAGAAATTAGTCTACTAAATAAGTATACAGGGGTCTATTGAACCATGTATATTTAGTGACAAATTTTGTATCTCTATCAGATTGGAAAAAGTTGGATTTCAAAAGCAGGTAAAGACGTTAATCCTACTAAAACTGTTCCCCCTGATTGGATTAAAAGGCCTATGAACAATGGAAGGAAATTACAGATCTTAAAAAAAAATTTAAAAAACATTCAGTTTGAAAAAGTAGGTTCCTATAGCTGTTCTGTTGTCTGGAGTCAAACACTCAGAGTTTGTGCAAGACCATAAATAGGAGGCCACCTGGGAAAACTACGGTTTAAGTGATTTACCTAGAATTACGTAAGAATTCTATGGCTCAGATACTGGATTAGGAATAATTTATTTGGGGGAGAGGTGACTATTTTTTCATCCACTTCCTGTTGTATTACCTATTTTACACCTACTTTTTTCAGAGTAAGAGAGGCAATAGGCTCTCATCAAACAACCTCAGTCATATAACTGTGCAAAAAAGTAAATAGTAACTTGGTGTAACACTTTTGAAATTTCAGAGCTGTTTTTATTAAAAGAAGGCTGAAACTTAATTGAACTTTTTTTGGATGTTATTTTATAATATAAAAGATTAATCTTTTAAATCTTCATAATTTTCAATTATTTGTTTCGCCCTTTTTTGCACCACTGAGTCTAATAATAGAACTAACGTCCAAGATATTCCTGTCTTTCATTTTTATTTTGCTGCTTTTCCTAAGTTCTGTCCTGGAAAGTTCAGAGTAGCAAATGGAGAGACATTAATCTGTAATGTAACCCCTCTACCTTTTCAAAACTTTCTGGCTATGGAAAGGGGATTTTCAGCCTTAATTACATTACTTTTACATACAGTTTTGTTTCAGTTCTGTAATTTGTTAGTTTGAAAAATAAAAAAAAACAAACGTTTTTCTATTACAACCAAACAACAAAAAATCTACACCTAATTAGACATCATAAATTGTATAGGAATAGTCTTGAGAGCTGGAGCACTGAAGCAGCAAATACAATTACCACTGTAACTTATGAACATCATTAAAAATTTTGTCTTGCCATGAGAGCAGAGAGGAAGAAGGAGAATATGCTGATTTACTACGAAGAGATAGTAAATGCCTGCTATTACTCAATGGATTGGTATTTATGGGTCTATAAGACCATCTATAAAATATTCTTGCCTCATTGAAATGCTGAAATTTGTGGCAAAATTCCCCTTGTCTTCTATGGGCTTACCGAGTCTTACATTACATTATAAATGTAAGTCAATTTTATTTGATATATGGATCTTTTACCTTGTCAAGTCAGTAATTATTTTAGTTCTGCCCCATTTCCCATTATTCACTTCCTGTTTGACATTGTAGCAATGCAAATGCAAAACCCACATTCCACAAGGCAGTGTGTCCTGTAAGCTACGCTGGCGTACGGTAGATGATCTCCTGTCCCCTAACAAAGGAACTAAGAATATTAAATGCTTGCTGTGCACGTTACAGGAAAAAAGAAAGAGGAAAAGAGCATTCATTCCATCCCTTTTGGGGGGAACTTTCTGCCAATTCTTTAAATCCTTAATATTTAAATCCTAAATATTTAGTGCTCAGCTGGAATAGAAAAGACAACTGCAATATCAAGCAAGGAACTGATGACAAAAAGGAGAAATTTTACCTTTGTGATATGGTCCCTTCTTAAGCTGTGCATACAGGTTTGATCATCCCAGCTCAAATATGTATTGTGGAACCAGAAAAAATGTGGGATCGTGCAACAATGGTAATCAAAGGCATAAAATGTTCCCTCAAGGGAGGTAAACAAAGAAGGATTCTCTTGAAAGAGATAATTGGTGGGCAGACGCAAAATATGACAGAGGTCTGTATAAAATTTGTAATAATATTAAGTACTATGAAGAAGGAGAGTTAGAAATGTTTATTCACTGCTTTTCCCAAAATAAAA
The DNA here is from genome assembly GCA_947846985.1 of Fratercula arctica. Taxonomy (NCBI): domain Eukaryota; kingdom Metazoa; phylum Chordata; class Aves; order Charadriiformes; family Alcidae; genus Fratercula; species Fratercula arctica. The sequence goes on along the minus strand of CANTUZ010000006.1, from coordinate 28,940,227 downwards.
CTTATAGGCTGTCCTGTAAATTTGTTAAACAATAGATTTAAAACAAAAAAAAAACCATGACTCGTTTCATGAAGTTTATACAATGAAATTTTTAGACATCAGATGTTTGGGGGCAAAACAGGTTCACAAAAAGAAGCTACACATGTTTGAGAAGGGTAGTCATCAGTGCAAAGTGCAAACTTCATCTCCAGAAGCCCTTCATCCATTGATTTCTAGATGATGGGAGGTTACAGCAGAGAACAGGCTGGTCTCAACTTCTGACTTTCTTCAAGACAGGACTATTGGCAGCTGTTGAAGGCTGTAGGCCAGGCAGCCTTCTCATGGATGTTCATAGCCACTACCATTATTGGAGTGGCCATTGCCATTATCTTTCCTCTTATCCCCACTATACTTTGTATATGCTTTCTATGCCGAGAAGCATTTCCAAAGTGAAGTAATCCACTGAATTTCTTCTATCTTTTTTCATACTGCCAGGCATTGCCTTAGTTTGAGTTGGTTGCTGCAATGTTGTTGACATGTTTGGGTTAGTTTTGGTGAACTCTGTCTGTATTCTGCCTTTTTTCTTACAGTATTTTGAATTCTGTTTAGGAGATACTGTATCAGAGCTGGCTGCTTCCATTAACTCCATTCTTGGACAGCATGAATTTCTTTGAATGAATTTGGCAAATGTTCATTTCTGGGGTGCCTTATATCTCTTTCCAAGAGTTTTGCCCTGAATTTCAATAATTATCAGATATTTTGTCAGGGACTTGTCCGTCCCTTCCCCATAACTGGCTTCGTAGTTTATGATTAGCAAAGTCTTTTGTCACCACCTTTTTCTATTTTGCTAAACACCTTTTTCTTTGTTTTTCTTTATATCCTTCAGCTCAGGTCTTCTCATGCTTCTTTAATGCAATTAGTTAATAGCTAGCTTGCTCCTCTTGATTAACACAAGGACCTTAAAGCACTTGCTATCAGAAATACAGATCAGTTCTGACTGTTCTCCCCATGGCCGTAGCCCAGGATTTGCAGGTTCTGAGCACATCTGTGGGAACATTTGCAGGCTGATTGCACAGCCTGTGCTCCACGCCAGTCAGGAGCTGTGTCATTGTGGCAGCATGAAGCTGAACCTGAAGTAGCAAGTCCTGTTGAAACCGAACCGTACTTTTGGTCCATGGTTCTGGGCCTTCCAAAACCAATTTTTTGTTTTATGAGAATGATTTTAAGAACAGTTGTGTCCCTTGATCATTTGTCAAGATTTTGTTTTCTGTAAACTAGACGTGTAAAGCAACTTTTTTGAGAACTGAGGAAGCAATTCATTTGGTAAAAGTGTTGTGTTCAGTAATAACAGTGATAATGACGCGTGCTGTGAGATGTAGCTATGATAGCAAATATTTCCCATAAAAGGGGAGTCCGAATCTTCTGTTTCTCCATGCTCAAACAGTGGTGCATCTGGCCAGTTAGAGAAAGCTCAGTGCTCTGCATGCTGCTGAACAGTTCTGAACATCTGGCTTCCGCGTTTTGATGACAAAAATGGAGTTGAATTCTTTCAAATATCTGGGCCTGAGTTGCCAATTCTGAGCATTACTGAAAACCAGGTCCTTCTATTTCCGCTTGCTAAAGGCAACCAGAGGTTTCCCCAACACCAAATTTTCCTCAAGTCATTTTTCTGAGGATTTCCCCTGCCTTTATGCCAGAGCAAGTTGTCCAATGCCTATGCTGAAGGGAGAGACTAAACCAAGGCACTGGCTCTGGCACTCCACTAATGCTTCTGCTTCTTCAGGCCTCTGAAAACAAAGAGGAAAAAAATTTATCTTCCATGAATATTTCTTTTAGGTAATAAATGTAAGATGATAACTAAAGAAGTGAAGAGGAGAGAGCTGGTTTCTGTTGGTTTTTTCCCCCTATTTTAGTTTCTATTGTTTTATCACAAATCCTTTCCATTGCACCAAAACATGAGGTTTTTTCTGAAGGCGGTTGCAATGCTTTTCTCACAGACAGATGGCAAGTTTAGTACTCATGTGCAAGACACTTCAAAACCCCTGAATTTTTCAAGTATTGTTACTGCATCCTATTTTCACATCAAATAGACAAAAAGCCATTTGAAAGGTCTCTTAGTACTTTCCATGAAGTGTTTTGGCAGAAGTTCTGCGTATGCATTTGGCTCTGACAACGAATCTGGTTTTATGCAGGCATTTAGCCTTTATCTTTTAATTTTTAACTGTTTTATCTTTTAATTCTGATGGTCCATATTTAACTTTGCCAATAGAGGTTTTCTCTTAGCACCACCATATGTTTTGTACAGTGTAGAAAACCAAGTTCCTCTCTTAACACATTTGTTTAGGCTTTATAGTATACCAATATTACATTATTGATGTTTGTAAGACTGTTTGTCATGTTTGGAAGCTATCACTGCATTTGATTTTAATTTTGCTCTGCTTTTTGCACTTTACTGTAGATGAATGCAGTGTTTAAAAGAGACAGCACCCTACTTTAATGACATTCTTAAGTCTCAGGCCAGATTAATTATAGCATAGTAACGTTTTTGCCTTAGTAACAGCTGAAGTGGGTTGTGTCAACAAGATGGAATTTGACTCACATAGGCTGTAGCACCCTTTCTAGGACTGCATGTAAATGATTACGGTTACAGAGAACATGTGGACAGTGAGTGTGTATTACTGTGAACTCTGCAGTGGATGAAAAACATCTGCCTTATTAAGCATCCTTTTAGAGACAACCATCCAAGATATGCCTTTTGAAATCAGCATTCTTGATTTTTTTTTGTATTAGACAAGGTAAGCATAACCGTAACCTTCCCAAGAATCCATTTCTAAGTTTGATGCTGGCAGGGATTGTGAACCTTAAAGACTGGGTATTGTATTATCTATTTATAGCACAGACATACAGTCACTTCTCTAAGTTCATGAGTGCCATGAAAACATCGGTGTGCTCTGGGCAGCCATGCTTTTACATAACTGCTGGAAGCATGTGTTTTGGAACTAACCAGACCTTTGAGAAGGCACTCGGGCTACGTGTGGTATTGTGCACTGGGCCTGACATGAGTAATGCATAGAATTTGTCCCTAACTGTGCGCAAGCTGTGAGCTCAAAAGCACCTAAGACTTGGTAGAAAACCTTCTGTAATGAAGCACCACTCCATGAGAACTGAATGAGGAGAAAGCTAACCTGGATGGTTACATTCCAAGAACTAGTCTGAAGTCAGGGATTGCCACCTTTTCTCAAAGATGTACTCATTTTGTGGAGATGTGGTTTCAGGTTTGTCATGTGTATGCTGTGACTCATGTTTGGGTTTTTAACGTGCATCTTGGCTTGCTTACTCAGTTTTCAAATGCCAGTGCAGGTGAGCAAACTCTGTGTGATGGGCTGAACACGAGCCCTGTGCCTGCATTTGTGTGGCATTTGGTTGCAACCAATAACATCTGCCTCTCAGCAGGACTGAGGAACCTGAGGTTCAACAAACACCATCTGTGACAACCTGATTTCTAGTTAGGGCAGAGCATAGTCAGGAATGGCCTGGCATCTGTTTGCAAAAGATGATGGATACATATTCCACCTTTTACAGCATCTCTCAGTATCATATCTCGGGTCTTCAGTCCCAAGAAAGTAGTATTTATTTAGCCAAGTCACCAGTGATCAATCTTTAGCATATACGTAAGGGGATTGTCGCAAGTATTTAGAAGCTAATGGGAGAAACTGAAACACTTCTAAAAATTCCTTTGGATGTACTTAGAAACCTGAAATTAAAGCACTGTTACACTCGTTATCTTAACTGACTTTCTAAAACACTCCAGAACATGTGAACTTCAATTCCTGGTGCTCCAGCTTCGAACTGAAAGACCGTCTTCCCCCTTCTTGGTTCTTTTCACCAGTTCTGGTATTAACAACTTCGTAGCTCTCAACTTAACACAGTCTAGTCAATGCAAATGCCAACAGTTGTGAACATTTGAATGTTGACTGTCTTTTTTTTTTTTTAGGTATTCTGTCATGGATAAAACCAAGATTAAATGCCAGTGCTGCTAAAGTCCAATTTAGATCAGCTTTCATAATCAATAACAGGTTTCACCGAAAATGGCAAAGCCTGGTGAGAAAATTCTTGTGATTTACCAACAATGTGACTCCCTGGCACCTTATCATTCCTAACAAAAGATCCTGTTCGAGGACATTGCAAGAAGATCCCACTTGTTTACATTTCTTATTAAGAACAACTGATAGAATGAATCTGAAATTTATCTTGCATGTTAAGGACAAGCCTCAACAATGTCAGCATGTTCTCACATTTAAACTCTTGTGAAAAAATAGACAGAAAAATAATATGAACCTCTAATACAGAAAGTACTTTAGCTTGAGTATTCAGATCAAATACTCTTTGATACCAACAGTGAGACTGGAGTGCATACTTGGTGGCAGTTATTCATACACAATTTACTTGATGTCAGTAAGATTTGTGCACATGGAAAAGGCTGTAGTCCAGCAGAGTCCAGCATGTTTAATTTAGCACTGAACTGACTGCTCAATGCTAAACGCAGGCTCAGATGCTCTGCTGCACTCAAGTACTGAGCAGAAACCTGCTCTGCTGTAGAACTCAGTAAATAATGAACTCTTGCTCCAGATTAATATACAGATTTTTCTCAAAGCCAAAGTCTATCCAGTGCTGGATAGACTGGATTTCCAGATTTCAGACTTTGCTTAGCAAATAGATATTTCTACTGTGACGTTTCTAATGTCAAAGCATAACATTGCTGAGAATGCTAAAATATCTTTAGCTGCTTTGAAGCAGAGATTTGTAATATTTTAATGGTGGATATTATCAAGAAACAGAAGCTGAAGTGGAAGGTCCAGGGGGAGGCTGTCCTAGGAGAACAGCTGTTCTTATGAAATATTTTTACCAATACAGTTCTGAGTCTCATGAGAACCGCACATAGTTAAGTTTTCAGCTAATAAGGAAGTGATTATTGTTAAGATACAAGTAAAATCTATTCAGGGCTAGAGATTTCCAGAAGTCTGAGGAGAAGCTGTGTTTGTTGCTTGTGGTATCAATTGCAGGGAATGTGTCTGAGCCAGCTCTCTTTAAATCCATGTTTTCAGCAGAAGTTAACAGTGAACAATTCAAAGGGTGCATAGGCTTTAATGGTGCCTGAATATTTTCTGTGACACACACCAAAGGCCAAACGCTCTGATGGTACAAACTGGCAAAGCTTTACTCAAGGGTCTCTAGCTCTAATTTGAAATTTGCTTCAGCAAGAGTTTTAGAACTGGCCTTTTTTTGCCAGACTTGAGCCCAAAGAAAGAGCTGATCAATCAGAGAAAAACAACATTCCTGTTTAAGGTCTCTGTTTCTTTTAAATAGAAATATCTCTTTGGGGAGATACAGTAATAAAAGCAGAATAAAAGACCCTCAGGTTCAAAATCCAAACCCTTGCTCTCAACCACAGAGAAGGAAAGCTGTCCCCGTGTTTGCATTCGCAGTATCAGTGCATGCAATGTTTCGGTGGCTATTTGAGGAGCAGCCAGTATAACTTTGCTAGATACCTGAGAATAAAACAGGCCTGGGTTTTCTGCAGGAGTGCTATGAGTGAGTGACAGGAACACGTGGCTGTAACCCTAAACAGCATTGTGAAGGCCTTTATCCAGAAGCCAAGTTTACAGATTTTGCAAAGACATTAAACAAACACTGTAACTTTTAACATAAACACAATTAACTAACATAAATATTTATGCGATTTTCTTTTCATTTCACTCAATGCATATACCGCACGTGAATCAGAGTTTACCCTTAAACAGTTAGCTTTAGGATACTCCTATCATTCTTATCAATAATTAACCATCTCTAGAGCAAATAACTTCCTTGCTTAGCACAAAGACATCTCCTGAACTTAGTACCTGCTCTAAAGGATTTCAAGATCTGTTCAGCTTCTTAGACTGATGAGCTGTTAGGTACAGACAGCTCCTTTCAAGGTTCAGATAGGCAGGCAGATTTTTTTTCTTGCCATGCTGAATCTCCAGACGTTCCAACAGGGCAATAGAAATCTTGCAACGTGAAAGTAAATAAGCAGTGAGTAATGGATAGAGAAATTTCTCTCTTGAACCAGCGTACAGTATGACTATAATAGCATTAATGTAGCATTACTGTAATCCCTGTTGTATTAGTAAGAGATCTTGCTGTGTTGTACAATCAGGTAGAGGCACTGTAGAGATACACAACCCTTGGAGAATGTACAGTCTAAATACAGTAGGTGACCAAAGTAACTACTACAGTCCCAACAATACGGAGCCCCACTGAATTCAATGAAGACTTTCAAGTTGCATATCGCTCCAGAGCTGGACCTGAGCCTTGTAAAGTGAAGTTTTATCTGGGGAAGATAAGCATCTCCTCCAGAAGATATTCCTTACTTGGTAATCCTTTTTGAATTTAGTCTGACAAAACCCAAAAATATTTTACAGAAGTAGAAACTAAGGCACAGACTTTATACAAGTAAATCACTCCCATAAAAAAAAAACAGCAGTTAATAACCACAGTGGCTTGTGTATATACCATTATGATGAGGCGAAATCTAAAAATCAAGTATATCTGGAATTCCCCTCTTTAACCTACACCTATCAGAGGTGTCATTTCTTTGTTTTTCCCATTTTTCTCACCCTGCCAGGAAAAGTGGGTATTTCATTTAATTGATTTATGAAGAGAGTTCTCCTTTTCTTCCTACATACTGCATGGTTATTGAGTGTCTCTGGATACTCTGGTGTGTTATGGCTTAGCCTTCATCAGAAAAAGCCTCACTGCTGAAGAATGGAAGTTCCTGGCAAAGCATAAGAGACAAACAAGGGTCCTACCCAATGTGCCTTTTCATGGATCCAATAGCCAATTGTCCTTAAATAGCACTACGCCTGGAGACTTTCAAATGTTTTCAGTGAACAGCTAAGTAGCCCTGAAACTGATTCCACAGAGAATGTAGGATGTCTCTGCAGCAGGTAAACACTGTGATAGTCATTTCACAGGAGAGTTAAATCAGATAACTTCAGGTTGTCTGGATTCAGATCGCTCCAGAATTGAGGGACAAATCTGACAAGGAGCTGACATTCAGCTTTTGCAGCTGTTCATAAGCTGCAAAATGCTTCAGTTGCATTCTCCATCACCTGCTATCAAGGAATTGAATATCCTAAACCCAACAAGCAGAGTCAGAAGAATGGTTTTTTGGTCATTCTAGCATTCAAGACATTTCATAAGGAAATGTCAGGATTAAGCTTGCCTCTGTGACTTTCAATCATCCCTCTCTATATATACATTCTTACAATGTTTTAAATTACCTAATTTCATACTATTTTTCCTATAGGAACCTTATATTGTATAAGGGAAAGCCTGGAACTGTGCGGGATGACTCAGGCTGATGAATCAGAATCAGTGTTGTCTCTAGGCTCTCTTTGTTGCATCAACTAGAAGACACATAGTGAATGACGCAGAGGTAAAAGAAATCAGATGACAGAAATTCTAGAACTGTTGCTGTATTTTATCATATTAACACCCACAAGGGTCATCAGCAGGCTATAAAATAAATTCAACCAAGCCAAAAATTTCATTTTATGGAGATCAATATTTAAAGATTAAGTTTACCTCAGGTCATTTTTGTGATTGCATAAACAACAGTAAAGCTGTTTTCAAACTATGGAAAACTGAAAAATGCTCCAAGCCCAGGAAAATTAAAACTGATTGTATGACTCAACCTTATGCACACATGCGCACAAAAAGAGTCTTTTTGGCTCCAAATAAAACATATGTCTTTTCAGGCTGACTAGTGGATTTGGGGGTGTTTATTGGAAGATTGTGTGTGGGATATTAGTAGACTTAGGCTAAGAAACTCTTTCATCTTAGATATGTTTATGGCCTACGTTGTATGGATAGCTGAGGCTTTGCTGTACGCATCCTTGCAATCCTAAAGAAATGAACATCACCCCCGTTTACCAAAAAGCATCAAGAGTCTAAATGACTCTTCCAAATTTCCCTGGAAGTCAATGTCAGACAGGGACGTGGAGTGGAACCCAATTCATTGTCTGATGCCCCAGACAAGGAAATACTCATCTTCATTAACTAGTAATGTAATTACAAAATTCCTAAGGCATACTGTTGTTTCCTTACATAGGTTAGACTCTAAATGATTTAGTAATACCTTTTCCCCTATATCAACAATTCGTCAAGAATTATTAGAGGATCTCAATAAAGGTGGCAGGATGTTAACCTGGTACTGTCACTATAACATTCATATTCATATAATGAAGGTGACAACATTCAGACAACTTGGCACACCAGGCTGCTGAAATTGCATGTCTTTTTAGAGTGTCTAACAGGAGTAACCTTGCTAAAGAAAAAAGTCTTCTGTGCTTGCTGCTGCAAAGTGTGGAGAAATACAGTTCTGCTGTTGTCTAGGTGCTCAGAAAAAGACAGGAATTGGAAATTCTTGAGCAGTCACGCTGGCTCTGTAATAACAGGTTGACGAGAACGTGCTGTGTCCAAATTATGTTTTTTGTGATGTTGTTTCTCCACTTTTCTAAGTTGGGTGGCTTGCTTATTTGCATAATATGTTAAGTGATCTCTTTCCCAATGTGCTGAAGGGAGGAAAGAGTAGATGTGGTGCTGAGAATCCACAGAGGCTTTTTACTCAGAGCATCATGGAGACCAAAGTTCACAAAGAGGAAGAGTCTTCTGCCCTCATTCATGTCTAAACTGCTGGACGAGTAGGTAAAAAGGAGTTATTTCACTCAAAGAAGCAGGAAGGTGGCAATGCCAGAAAACCTGTTTTTCTAGGACTCTTATTATAGAAAATCTGTGAAAAGCGTCCCCACTTGTTTTAACTTGTACTAATTGCTAGTGCCACCTCCCATGTGAAATGTACTATCAGCTGTATTGGGTGAGAGCAAAAGTCCAGTCAGGCCACTTCTCTATCTTAAATACTAAGAAATCCTGCGGAAAAGGATGAGAACACAGCAAGCATATATTTATCTTTTATATCTTTATTTATGATTTGTATCTTCTGTAAGATAGTTTTTGAGCCAAAGGCATAGGCTATGAAGGGGAGTGCAGCTGATCCAACCTCTTCCCCCTGCTCTGAGCAGATTTTGATTAAGCTGGCGTGTATGTCCCTGGTTGAATGATGGAATTAATCATGTGCATAAAATAATGAGAGCTTATATAAATAATAAAAAAAGACCAAACTCATTCCTCAACTTCATTACATTGGCAGTAGTATTGTACAACGTTTAAAATTTGTATACATTATTTACAGTGATAATCTCCAGGAGTTACACTATGGTTCCATGAATCTACTCATGTGGTATCCTGTGTCTTGTCAAAATTATCAAAACAAATTAAATACAGAAGCCTTATGATATACTCAAATGAAGTCAATAGTCTTATCTGGTCCCATAATTCTTAATACAGATGCAAGGACTGAGTAGGAAAAGGGCTATCAATGTGGAAGCTGTTTTGGAAAAAACGGAGAAAATAAATGGAAACAACTTTTGTGGTTGTACTGATTCTCTTGTTTTCTGAGACACTGCCAAATCAAATTTGAAGATACTTAGAGCTTAAAAACAGTCTTTGGGAGCTTGTTGCAGTCTGCCATTTCTTTAGGTGAAAAGTATGGACATGAGTTCTTAAAAAGAGCATAAACATTCTCTTTTAATATGTGTATCTATTTATTCCTTCTAGTTAAAAGTTTGGTGAAAGATATGAAGAAAATGTGTACTTGTTCTGCATTAATAACATCAAGCAGTGACCTAGCAAAAACCAGCATACAGAGCCCATTTACATAGTGGAAGTGTTTATCTTGGTTTCAAATACTACTAGCTCAGGCATATATTGAAGTAATGAGGAATTATAATAGAAATAGAAATAAATCAGAATATGTATACTCTACAAGACCTTGTTTGCTCTCCATAAGGATGTTTAAAAAGAGTTCTAACATAGACACAATTAAATTAGCTTTATCTTTGCAATCTATTATGTTTAAACAGGTTATTTTTGTTGCAGAAGAATATTAGACTACTTTGTGCAGTGTGACTGGAAAAAAATTATTTAAGAAACATATTTGAAATGCTGGAAACATGCAAGATCCCTTAACCATGGTTGGTTTCAAGTATCTTACTAGAACTTTCAAGATAGCATCTGACGGGATGCAAAGCGAGAATTAAAACTTTGTGGCATCACTTTGTGTTTGTGAGGCAAAACAGAGACATGAATTCGATCTATCAATGTGACTGTAAACTGCTGTCTTCGCACATCTTACAATTTATTGATCCATGGGTAATACTTAGCTGGACTCCACACCTGCTCTAAGAGCTGTATTTACAGTAATAATCATTTGAAACTATCTTCATCTCCTTGGGTAAATTCTGCCAAGCAATTTCAGGTTATTAAATTGATGTACCCAATTTATATAGATGACAATAACATTTATATTTGCTTTCTGAACATCTTCAGATGTTGTGAAATACGTATGTTTTAATCTACTTCGGCTGTATTTCCTTATTCTTTCTATATAGGCCAGATTCAGTGTACCCTATCCATGAAGGCTGGATTTCTTATTATTACAGAAATATACCCACAACATCACAAGGTTTTACAGTCACCAGGCAGTATGCTTAGAATCAGAGAAATGACTGAGAAACAATGTAGAGGATGATGAGAAATATGAGGAATATCTATTTTTAGAAGCTAAAATATATTTGTATTTAATTACAGTGTGTTTCTATCTTGTGCAATACATATTCCCTCCAAACATGGAAAGAAACAAGCTGGAGTACATTTAAATGTGGTCATCTGGTGTGGATGTTTTAGGCAACTAAATTCTGCCATTATGATTACTTTCCATTCTCACATGCCTTTTAATATTGTAGGAAGCAAAATAGTTCTGTGTGGTTGTAGTCTATCCAATATCACTGTGTTACTGGGAAGTTAAAATCTCATCTAAGCCAGAAACGTAAATCTGCCAGACCTCCCAAGAATACTGAAAGCTTCTTTTTCTCTCTCTGTTCTTTAAAGGGTGGAAGAGATAACATCATTTATTCTGTATCTGGGAAATCATTCTTTCTGCTTATTCCTAAAAAGTCGTCCCTCTCTCAGCTCCTTCTTCAAAGGAGGATTGCTTTTCTGAACCCTCTTCATTCCTTTTGATTTATCCTTTCATAGCTAAATAAAAATTAAGGTGTGCAGACACAGAAATTACGTAAGGCCCTGTCATTTTATCTGGAGTCTAAAAAAACTGTTTTCAGCCAGTGACCTTTTAAATTCCATTTATTAGTGAGGAAATGAAAATGTCTGTAGGTTTGGGGGTTTGCGTTTTTTTTAGTAAATATCATATGCACCTCACTTTACCTAGGTGATGTTATCCTGTTCGGTTTTATAGAGTTAAATTAGGAAAGGCTGGGAAGGAGGAAAAAACACATGGCAACGAAAAGATCACATCATAAAGTACGCCTGGGGAACTGCACCTAATCAAGCTAGCAAGGCTTGTGATGCTTAAACTGAAGTCTATGAGCAAAGAAAATGCAAAAACATTAAAGATACTGTCCTAGGAAAGAAGAGAAATTAGGAACATCCCAAAGGAATGCCAGGAGCATACTACAGTAAAATAGTTTGCATCTTCACAGAAGCTTTAGCATAGGTGCAGTAGCTTATCAAAGAATGCAAAGAAAGATTAAGGTCTAGTTTAGCATATTCTGCATACATACTTGTGTTGTTTTCATAGAATCACAGAATGGTAGGGGTTGGAAGGGACCTCTGGAGATCATCTAGTCCAACCCCCCTGCCAGAGCAGCATCACCTTAGAGCAGGTTGCACAGGAATGTGTCCAGGCAGGTTTGGAATGTCTCCAGAGATGGAGGCTCCACCACCTCTCTGGGCAGCCTGTGCCAGTGCTCTGTCACCCTCAGGGTAAAGAAGTTCCCCCTCATGTTTAAGTGGAACTTCCTATGCTCAAGTTTGTGCCCATTACCTCTTGTCCTGTCGTTGGGCACCACTGAAAAGAACCTGGCCCCATCCTCCTGACACCCAGCCTTTAAGTATTTATAAGCATTGATGAGATCCCCCCTCAGCTGTCTTTTTTCCAGACTGAAGAGACTCAAATCCCTCAGCCTTTCTTCATAAGAGAGGTGTTCCAGTCCCCTAATCATCTTGGTAGCTCTTTGCTGCACCCTCTCCAGCAGTTCCTGTCCTTCTTGAACCAGGGAGCCCAGAACTGGACACAGCACTCCAGATGTGGCCTCACCAGGGCAGAGCAGAGGGGGAGGATGGCCTCCCTCGACCTGCTGGCCACACTCTTCTTGATGCACCCCAGGATGCCATTGGCTTTCTTGGCCATGAGGGCACATTGCTGGCTCATGGTCATCCTGTTGTCCACCAGGACTCCCAGGTCTCTTTCCACAGAGCTGCTCTCCAGCAGGTCAGCCCCCAACCTGTACTGGTGCAGGGGATTATTCCTCCCCAGGTGCAGCACCCTACACTTGCTCTTATTGAATTTCATAACATTCCTCTCTGCCCAAATCTCCAACCTGTCAAGGTCTCTCTGTATGGCAGCACAGCCTTCTGGTGTGTCAGCCACCCCCCCGCCCCCCCAGCTTCGTGTCATTGGCAAACTTGCTGAGGGTGCACTCTATCCCCTCATCCAGGTCATTGATGAATATATTGAAGAGGACTGGGCCCAGTACTGACCCCTGGGGAGTACCACTTGTCACTGACCTTCAGATCCTTTGCTATATATCTTTGGGTGAAGATACAAGGTGAATAAATAGGGAAGGCCTTATTTCTCAGTCATTTTAATAGGCTTCCAATCACAGAGTCCCTGCACGGCTTACAGCTGTGTGTCAGGTACATAGAGCCTCCACTGCAGAATAAATGAGCCATCTGGTAAAGGCCAGAGAAGCTATCCTCTGAGGATCCACTTCACAGAGACCGGAGGAAATCTGAAGCTTACCATGGTGACTGTGCTAATGTTATCTCTGTAAGGGCCAGCAAAGATTTTTTCTAAGAAAAATTATAAAACTTCCCAATGATATCTATTATTTCTTTGTAATTATTTAGAGAAAATGTAAAAGTCTGTATGGACAGCCACAGCGCTCAGGTGCCCGAGCGAAATCTTTGAAGAGAATTCTTAAGGTATTAGGGATAAAAAGACCAGCTTGTCGTGCACAACCTGTGGTCAAGTTTCTTAAGTATAATCTGATGCAAGGCATAAACTGGCTCTGAGCATGCAGTGATTCATCACTGCTGTGATTTGGAAGAGCAGGCTACAGGGGCTGGGGGCTTGCCAGTATAGTTGCGGTGTTTAATGCTGTGGTTCTGTGAACCAGTGGGGCAAATTAATGTCTTCTGTGATAATTCTATTAAAGACTTATTATTTTGATATATCACGGGAAGCAAAGGTCATGATCTCCTGGGAACTTTGTTTTGGAGCTATTTTGCTCAGGATTTCTGTATTTAACTCTGCTGGTGGGTTACTACAGATGTTTGCATTGCCTCTCAAGTTTTGTTCCTCTATTACCAAGGATTCTTGAAAACATCCTGGTTACTTATTTTAAAATATTTAATCCAGAGAATTATCTTCTCTAATATGTTTTCACCTGATCAGTATCTACTAGGGAGAAAATATGAACTGGAGTAAAAATCCTTTGAGCTCTTTAGATATCTTTTACGTACTAGGAATGTTTAATATAAAGATACTACTGAGAACGGAAGGGTTAGCTCAGTAAATGCCATCGGTGAAAACCTGGGGATCATGTCTAGTTAAATAACTATCTGAGAAATCTGTGTTGAAGGAATATCACATAAAATTTGTCAGTTGAGTATTTTATTCATTATGCACAAAATACAAGCAACTAAGTTTCTTTTACAATGGTGATGCCTGATCTTCAGAATACAAGCGCTAGTTATTTGCTGAGAGTTGAGATAATTCAGAGGTAATTCTTTGGAGTTACCTCTACTTCTAGAAGTTGATCTTTTCCCAGACAGCTGTTCTGTTATGACAGTACAAAGCCTGAGTGTGCCTGGAGGGCATGTGATTTAAGATGACATTTCCTTGCACCTTGGTGTATATTTGATGGTTAAGCCACCAGAACAAAACACGGCTGATGAGAGAGTTCTAGGATTCTGTTACGAGGTGAACTTTCATTTGAGTGCATAATCCTAGGAAAACATCCTATCACTGCTCAACAAAGCAGTGCTGACAGGAGGAGAAAACAGTCTGTTGGTATAGGTTATTCTGTTCATAGCATTGGAGAAGTTGTATCAGCAAAGGGCTTTTATAATGATGTAAGTTGCATCTCCCTTAAGGGTGTGAATGTACTTTCATTTTGAGCTCCAGCTGTTGTATGTGTGCGCCAGCATCATGGAAGGCAAGGCAAGGAGCTGGCTGGACCCTCTTCTTTTTCCTCTGACCTTAAGGGCAAGGACTTGTGTGTCTGAATCAGAGGAGGATGAGCATGACCCCCCTCTCAGGCAGCACAGCTCTTGTAATGAGGAGACGGAAGCACAGCAGGAACACGTTTGGCAGTGTGGGATATGCTTGTAGGAACAAAATGCCATTTTAACAGTTTAAAACTACATGAGACTGCATCCAACACAGCCCTGTCCCTGGGGACTGACCAGGACAGTTTTAGCCCTTTTAAGAACAAAGCAAGCAGAGACCTTGCTGCCAGAGCTCAGTGCCCTTTCACAGAGTTCCTAGCAAAGGAATGACTCTTTATTTATTTATTTTATGTCTTCAGCTAAGCTTTGATGAGAGGTTCCTTAACTCTTCTGTAAAGGCTAGGTTTCCTGTCTGAGATAATATTTAAGACGAAGACGGACTCCTTCTCCTGTTTCCTTCCTACAGACCAAAAGGAGACCCTTTCAAAGTATGCAGCCTTTAATCTGGAGGCAAATACATGTCCAGTTTGTAGCCCTCATCTCTTCTACAATGACTAGTGTGGCTGCTTGCAGGTAACAGTTTTTTATCTCATTTAATCCTTTATACTCCCTTCCTTCACTTGTATTATGCCACAGATGAATTAGACCCATTTTATGCTGTGCTTCTGCTTGTGCATCATCATGCTGTTGTGGATAAGTAAACATTTATTTAAGCCAATAAATTAGCATTACTTCAGCAATACCTTTTTTTATTCAGCGTGGCAGCAGTCTTATAGCACGTTCAATGTTAAATGAGATGGTGTTTCATTACCAGTCTTTAGATATATACGATCAAATTTCACACAAATATACTTGTATTTATTACTTTAATATTACATTATTTCCAATACTACTACTACTATTGATAATAATAGTATTATTATTCATTCAATGTGAATTTCAAGGTGTAAGTCACTAGAGAATTCTTCCACTAAAAAGCCAATTTGATGTTTATTGAAAATAGTGGAAAAAATACTTAAGACATCAGAGGATACTGGGCTAAGCCTTTATTGGTCATATTCTTTGTATTAATCAGCTGTGAAATGAGACACGTTCTCTAACAGCATGATATCCATGTGAGAGGCTTTATAGTCTGATTAATAATCGTTATCATCCTGTTTATTGACCAAATATTAGGTTGATAGCCTGTAATTAAATAAGGACAGAGGAAAAAAAGTACTAATTTCATGTAGACGGATAACCCTTCCTGTCCTGCAAGCTGACTAACATGTTGTTCATTGGGCCATTCATTAGAAAACTATTTTTTTCCCTCCCACGTGCCTTGTAATGTTTCTTTTCCGGTGATTTCATTGTTTGTCTTGAAGTTGTGAAAGCTGGAAATTTATTTATATGAGTTAATATCAATGTGAATTATACATGTCAAGTTATAACTTTGAAATTACTTGGTATATTATTTATACTTTTAAAAATTGTGCTCCTTCACTTGGAAACTTAGTAAAATACACAGATGTTTTGGATAAGTGTATTTTACTGTCTCTTCTGCCCTCTTATGGAACTGCTCATACACATTAAGGACTTAATCCACCTCCCATTCAGTGGGACATTTGGCACTGATTTCAGTAGCAGTTGGATCAAGCTCTTCATTTGGAGGAAATGGATGACAAATACCTTATATTGAGATGTTTTGAACAGTCGAATGAGGTAGGAACAAATGAGTGGAAGAATAGGAGTGGCCAATTGCTCTTAACACCTGAATAAGAACAACCAAGTACAATTTACAAGTGCATCATCACAGGTATATGCATTAGATGAACGCAGGGCTGCAGTTATTTCTACATATTCCTAAATATTTTTTTTGACAAGTTGCAGTAGGTGACTCTGACTCTCTTTGTTTCTGGAAGCAGATGTTTCTTTGTGTCACTGTTTATGAGAGTTTGGTCATGGAGTTCAGGTCCTATGTAGCTGCCTGTTTCATAAGTGCTAAAAGCAACAGTATTGTTTCTCTTTGCTTGTTCTATGAAATATGCTTCCCTTCCTCCTCAGTCCCAATTTACAGAGTGAAAATTGAGTAAATCTGTTGTTGTTTGAGCAGCTGCTTCTCTTCAGATTCACCTGCTTGTTAGAAGATGGAGATTCCAAAGGTTCCATTACTTTCTAAAAATATGCAAGCTCCTGATGCTCACGCTCTCTCTTCAATGTTTTTCAGTTACTTTCTTCCCAACTATTTTCTTCTGCCTTCTAGAGTTCACCTGTGGCAAATCTGTGGGGCGAAGGCTTTAGTCAGGCAGGGCAAAATTACCTGGAAAACTCCAGTGGAAAAGTCATAGAATCACAGAATGGTTTGGGTTGGAAGGGACATTCAAGATCACCTAGTTCAACCCCCCTGCCCTGGGCAGGGACACCTCCCACTAGACCAGGCTGCTCAAAGCCCCATCCAGCCTGGCCTTGAACACCTCCAGGGATGGGGCAGCCACAGCTTCTCTGGGCAACCTGTTCCAGTGCTTCACCACCCTCACAGTACAGAATTTCCTCCTAATATCTAATCTAAATCTCCCCTCTTTCAGTTTAAAACCGTTACCCCTCGTCCTATCGCTACACTCCCTGATAAAGAGCCCCTCCCCAGCTTTCCTGTAGGCCCCCTTCAGGTACTGGAAGGCTGCTATAAGGTCTCCCCGGAGCCTTCTCTTCTCCAGGCTGAACAGCCCCAACTCTCTCAGCCTGTCCTCATAGCAGAGGTGCTCCAGCCCTCTGATCATCTTCATGGCCTCCTCTGGACTCACTCCAACAGGTCCATGTCCTTCTTACCTTGGGGGGCCCAGAGCTAATAATGCAGTTTAGCTAAGAAGCAACATTATTCATGGAGAGTTGGTGGAGAAAACTTCTTGGCATTTTCCTTCATTAATCATACCAACATAAAAAATTGTTCTTGTGACATACATGTTGTACAACTAAATCTTTATTTTGAAAGTTGCTTCTTTTTGTTTCCTTGAAGGACCTGTGCAATTGGAGAGATAAAATTTTAAGAAAAATTGTAATGAAATTCTGAGAAAAAAGTGTCTATCCTTTTGTTTACGTATATTTGAAAGCTCATTGAAACTCACAGTGTGTCACTGAAAAACAGTAATACATGTAAAATCATGGCCTGTTGACGCGGAATAAAATGGAAATCTAGCAGAAGTGTAGATCAGCATCCCTGCAAAATCCCACAGAGGAGGGAGGACAGTCCAGTTTTAACCATGGGAAGAGAAAACGCGGTGGAATCTATAATAGATTAAACAGGAAAAATTGATAAATACCTAAAGTTATGCCAAATATTTATAAAATATAATAGAGTTGGTACTTTTCCAAAGCATGTTTTCTTTTAAGTGTCTCTTAGAATACTGTTGCAGGGTTGGTATAAATTCTTAGCACTACAGAATGCCTTAAAGTGGATATTTTCTTGTTAAGTTTCAAAAGACTATCAGAGAACTGGTTGTTGTTACACAATCATATTGTGTTGTCTAAAACAGAATGTAAAAGATCATCTTTTTTGGACAGAAATAATAGACTTAGACATCATTAGATAGCTGCTTAACACTAGTCATGCAACTAGGTTGAGTTTAGCAGAACTATTTATAGTAAGTGCTAAGTTAAGTATGTGCAAACATTTTCGCAAGATCAGCACCTAAGATTTTTAAGACCTCTGCATAGAGCCAGATAATCTTACGGAGAGGCCAGTAAAATTAGTTCTGTGAATACAGCTATAAATCTGTGGTGGTGGTTTCCTGTATATCATATCACAATAGCTTTGATTAACCACAAATCCCTGCAATAACATTTCTGTTATCCCAAATCCTTGTTCCACCCAAACACACATGGTCCATTTTACCAGAACAATTTCTGAACTGTACATTTTTCTTTCTGATCCCTCTATCCACCTCCCTGGTTTGATGCGCTAGGACATAGAGCTTATAGGAGTGACAGACGTGAAGATTTCTTTAAAAGGAAGATGTGTTCATTTCTTATATATTCAGAGAGAGAAGAATATGATTTTTTTTTTTTTTAATAAATAACACTACATCAAAAAGACACCTGACTCCTGTCACTGTTTTCTCATTCTCATGGTAACAGCATCATGAAGCCTCACATATTAGCTATTGATGCAAACCTGAGGGACACTGGTGTAAGTGGGAACAAGAAAAGAGAATTGTTTCTCTAGTGCAATATACTGTTGATCCTTCTAGAACATTTTCAGTTGTTTTCTCTGTGCATGTGATATAGAAAATGGAAGCATGAAATGAAAATACTCTGTTTGGGAAAGCTGAAGATTCTGTTTGATAAACAGGACTAAAGCATTCATAGGGCTTTAACATTTCCTTTTTGGGTCAATGCCTTGTCATTTTTTTCCCTTGGGCTAAAATTTCAACATATTCTCAGGCATTCAAATCATGGCCTGGACTCACAGATGAAGAATGAGAGGATGAGTCTGATAGTGTGGTCATTCTGTTTTCTCTCTATACCTGTATTTTTACACAGGTGTGTCCTCCACTTTTGTATGCTAGTCCTTCCAGCAAAAGACCAATGCACATCAGCTGTTTTGCTCCCTTTCCTTCTCCTACAGGAGGCTGAGGTTAGTCCCTCAAAAACTGTTGAGGTTCAGATGCCAACCCTAATTCCCATGGAAGCAAAAACGGTCAAACACAGATTGTCCTCTTCCTGCCCTCCACCCTACTACACTCTCTCCTCTTCATACTCGCTCAAACTTTTGTCAGTGGCCCTATCCAAATTTGGAGATCCAGAGAGGAAAGATGGAAAACTATGTCAGTTACTAAAGGCATTTTGTCCCCTGTGGAACTTTGGCTGCAGGACACACTGTGAAAAAGAGCCATGGCTTCAAATACGAAGAGTAGGTCAGAGTGAGGCAGTGTTGTGTCCCCCATCGTCTAGACTTCATGTGAGCTCCCTTCTGTGATAAGGATAAGCCCCAGTAGTCCTGCAGGAGCATGAGCTGAAGAAAGGCCCAGACCTGTTGCAGCAATTTTGTTCAGAACAAGGATTTAATGTAGTAGTTGAAACTCATACCTATTCTATTCTTCTCATGAGATCCTAATCTACAATCACTTTTTCACAGAACCCACTGTTTTGGGGATATTTTGATCTATACATCATGGTCAACAGGTTGCCCAGACAGTCCAGTCTGGGACCTACCAAAGTCAGTGGGAACAATACTTTGAGCTCTTACTTTGGTTTCTACCGCTTACCACCGATCAGTAGCTTACACTGACAACGGGCCTATTTTTTCTGGGGGCAATTAGTAAAATACCGTCTTGTTCAGCATGACTAGAAAAGACCCTCAATATTTGACCTTTAGATAACTGGAAGGAAGTGGGATGGAGAGAGAATGGGGAGAGGAGAACTACAAAGGACGACTGTTAATGGATTCGAAGTAACAATCTCCTTCTCTGAAGTCATTCTGTAGCGTAAAAATAGCAGTGGGATCCTAAGCTGGTGAGCATCAGCAATAGGCGTTTAGAAGTGAAGTGCGCAGCGAGGCTGACTTGCGTGACCCCCGTGCGCAGCTCTGGGATGATTCCAAGCTCTGCAATAAGCAGACTGCAGTAGGATGTCTTTATTACAGACATTTTATCTAGATGCAACTGAATTGGTACTTACTGAATGTAAACACACACTTAATATGAACAGTACGTAATTTATATAATTAAAGATTGGTACAGAACGCTACTTAGAAACTTACGTTATTTTCATTGGTGCTCTTACTGTAGTGAAATTGAACTGACCAGTCTCCCAAAATTTACAGACACAGGCAAATTTGTTTTCATTTATGGATATTAAATTGTGCACATTATATTATAAACAAATCATCTTACCCCTATGGGCTTTATTTTATTAGCTTCCCTTAGTTAGAAACCTTTTTACAGTCATATTATGCAGCAGATTAAGCGTTCATCCTTACTGCCTGCTTTCAAAGCAGTCTGTCAGTTGTGATCAGACATGCTGTATGCTACAAAGCACAAAACTCGACCTGATGCCTTCTAACCGGGAAAGCAGTCGGCAGGAAGTTCCAGCTGAGGTTCACAGTTCCAAAGTCCGCAACCTTCTAATATTTTCAAGGTTTCATGTGTTTTACACAGGTCAACACATGGTCTACTTCTCCTAAAAGTTCACCAACAGTTTAGTAACATTGTGAGCTCCAGGGTTAGGAGAGAGAGAAAAGTACTTTTATGTAAAATATCTATTGTTACTGTAATTTTTATAGCCTAGACATTTCAGTAAAACCTCACAAGGGATTGGATTCTCAGCTGTGAGAAATAGACAGGGTTCCCTTCCAGCCAGCGAAACAGTTAATTTACATCAGGTGAGGATCTGACCTAAATTTGTTTCAACTCTGATTTACCAGCACGTACGCCGCATTACTCTCACATATGGAATCCTATCACTGCAGTATCAAAGATGTAATTAAAAACCTGCCATAACAAATGTGCACTATGCCCTACCAAGTTCTCGTGCTGACAAACTGCCAGAGGGGAAGAGTTTGATCTTTTACTCAATGTGGCTTGCCGCTGGTCCGAAAGGTTTTATCAAAGAACTTGAGAGAAGCAAGCCATGATGGAGTAGTAAGGAGAGGCAGCTTCAAGTAATCGGTTGCCAGGCTATCCAGCCTTCTTGAGAACAACTTGCACGCTGTCGTAGCACCAAGCAAAAGATAGGCAGAGCGAAACACTGAGCACAGTTTGTTTTATGGTGATAGCAGCTCCTTTCTACTAAGAATGTGAGTAGCAGAGTTCTGCACCAGCTGGTACTTCTGGGTGGTCTTCAAGGCTAACTTCAAATACAGGCCGGTGCAGCAAAACAGCATGGAAGTGTCAAAGACATAAGTAACTCTGGTAAGGTCCTTATCAGCAGACAGGCCTCCATTTTTTGACCAGCTACGCACTGAGGAGGAGTGTAGGAAGCCACCCTTCCTGCCTAAAAATCCTACGGCAAGGATGCATGCAAAGAAATAGAGTATGCAGGGTGTTTCTTTGAATAAATGAGTTCTCAGACTGAGCGCCAAAAAGTAATGATCAAATGCTAATAAGTATCTTCATCTACTTCCCAAATTCATTAATCTCTCATGAAAACATAGCTGATAAAAACATGCTGGGTTTGAGTGGTGGCAGGCTGGAGGATGGTCACAGAAATTGTTTACATCTATGAAACATCCAATTCATTTCTTCAATTCTTTTTTGTTTGTATTCCTGTAAAAGTTTTCAGTATATCTCTTAATGCCACCACTCAAAATGAATTCCTATATAACCATTATTCACATTATTTAATAAACAAAGCTGAAACCAAACCTAATCAGAGTAAGTAAAAAAGAACCCTTGATGTTAGTACGCAAGACATCGTGATTCCCAAACGGCTACATTAACAAAATTGTAAGAAACAATTTTGCCTAAGGACTGTATCCAGAGTCCCCAGAAATCAATTAGAGTATTTTTATGATTCACTAGGATTTACATCAGACCATAAATGAGCAGCACATTTTATAAACCATATCAGTTGTTTACAGCAGGCAGAAACCCTTGCTTTCTTTGCATGGAACTAATATATTGTTTCAAAAGCACATGGAAGAAGATGGCTGCCTCTTGTTTAGCAAAGTTCTAAAGCTTTAAATCAGTGGTGAAGATTTCTACTGATTTTACTCATGAGGAACTGGGCATATATGAGTAAAATAATTAGAAAATTTCACCGCTGATTCAAATAGACACAAAATCATTTTATTGGGGAGAGAGATCTTAAGCGATACTGAAGATACAATGCTTCCATTCAAAGAAGGAATATAAAATCTCAAAGTTTTATCATTTATTTTGCTACCGCTGCTTCATAATCATTCGATTTAAAAACAAATATTATTTTAAATAATATGGCATTAATTTTCATGAAAACATTTTTTTCATAATTACAGAACTTTAAAAGCATCCAGATTTCTTTCTGCACTAAAGGCTAATGCAAAAAAAAAAAAAAAAAAAAAAAAAAATCACCTGGGAATGTTAAAATTCAGAGACCTAAATGTATCTAGGACATATTCCAGCTGTATACAAAATGCACTTAATCCTGTACTGAGAACTTGGCATTCAAACCAACAGCCCTAATAAACAGAACTACGTGTTTTCATTTGCTATTAGTGCCCTTCACTTTTGTCTGCTGAGGGAAAGGTTAGTTTCAAGACAAAGCTTTTGTTGGGCAGAATAGCAGAGCACACTCTGTCAGTGTTATCAGTGTCTTTCAATGTGGAACATATTTAACTTGACACGGGAGTAAAAAGAAAAAGAAAAATAGGACTTGTGAACTGAAGTAAAAGTATATTGAGCTATATTATGTCTCTCAGGAACAGAGAAGCAGAAGAGAGGCAGAGGCACCTTCAGTGTCCCACATCATGGAGGAAAAAATGCTTTTGTTAAAACACACTGGGGGAAAACCTGGATTTTCAGAGGAGCCAGAGTTCATGTCCAGATCCTTTACGTAGCTGAAGATAGCAGAACCCAATAAAAATCTTTACCAGCACCAAAAATCCTACCAGCTGTCAGGAGAGAACAATTCTTTTACTTGACAGCTAAACTCCAATTTTCTTCTGAGACCCATAGCGTACTCTGATTCCTCAGTGTCAGTTGTACAGTGGCAGCACAGCAGTCTCCCAAAGTTCTTTGATATTTATAATATTTTTGGTGTTCAAACCTGTTCACCGAAGAAATTGTGCCTTTTGTTGTTTGCACGCCAACAGCAAAAACAGCTCCTTCAGCTCAAAAATGAAGATTCCTGCAGTTTTCTGAAGATTACCAGGAATCAGCAAGAACGGGGCTACTCTATGAGGGAGAACAAGACTGGAATCACGGGTGACCATGGGACAGGCAGTCCCCTCACTGACCACAGTGCAGGCCCATGGCATCAAAGCGGGGTGATAACACCAGAGTCCACTGACAGCCCCAAGGCAGAGCGAGGTGGGGACCAGGTCCAACGTCCTACCAGGAGTGGCAGGGAGTTTCTTGAGGAGTGGGAGTGGGTATCAGGTGAGGCTAGTAAGGGCAATTAAGGCCAATGAGTGTAGTCACGGCCCTGACCAAGGCTAATATGTGTGTGTCTTGGCTAAGGAATGGTTTCAAGTTCTTAGTCTGGTTGGAAGCACAGAGCACCTCAGTTAATAGGCATTGTTTAGCTTATAATGGGTTTACTAAAAGTCTCAGGTAAAGTTTTAATTTTTGCAGTTAGTCATGTTTCTGTATCAGAATATTTATCCATTGTTCAACTGAAGATACTCTAACATGCACCAATAGTATTTTTCTGGTTTTTTTCCTTATAAGGTAGAAAAAGGTGTTCAAGATTTCTTTCTAAGTGTGCAAAGTTATTTTATTGTTGTATCTATGTTTCTGCTTTTAGTACACTAGCAAAATTCTGTATGGCCATAAAAGTTGTTTTAAAAAAGAAAAAAAAATTATTAGAGCTCCTGGTTTTAGTTCATCTGATTATTTTTCAAGTAATAGGGGAGATTTGCTTGTTTCACTATAGGTACAGCAGGAGTTGAAGTCCTAGAGTTTGGAACAGCTGAAACAAAGCAGGTTGTCATATCATCATATCTATCTAAAGCAGGCAATTGCTACCTAATAAGATGTCAAAAAAATGAATTTCAGATATGCCTAGTGCTAAACAAGTGTGGGAATTACTTTATAACAACTTACAAATGGCTATTATAATATTTCTAGCAAAGAAGTCTATGCTTCAAGTTGATACCAATGCCGCTGCTGCGGCTATTACACAAAGCTGAAAGGAAAGGTTAATGCAAGTTTTCAAACCAGTGATAAAAATAAAATAGATTTAAATTCTAGCAGTTATAGTTACTGTAGTGAAGTAGTTACTATTCCTTCCAATTATCATGTCATAAGAGCAGGAAGAGAACTGATGATTGAAGGCACAGTCAAAGGAAGAAAGGCAGAAAGAGCCAAGGAATCCTTTTTAAATGTTGAAGTAAATGATTTTTACTCTAGCATGCCATAAAATTCATTAACTCAATTTGCAAGGTCTCAAGAGCTTAATGAAATAAGTACCTGTTTTTATGTATGCTTTTTACCCATTTTTAAGGCAAGAAGCTATTTGAATGAATCCCTGGGACTGTTGTATTGTTGACACAAAGTTCTGTCTTCTGCTTCTAGGAACCATATGTGCTCACAAGACTAATCCTTTTTCCCAAACAGTTCCTCCATGTGGTGTAAATCTTGCTGCTTTTATAATGCTAAATCCCTGACGCTGAAGGTGCTGTATAAAGGGACAGATAACAACACAGAAGCCAAAACGTGGTCTGAGAGTTGCTGAACAGTTTGCCATCTTCCACAGCAGCAGAAACAACTTCACTAAACAGTGTCTCAAGGTTCTGGGGGTCTGTCTGTAGTTTCTAAAGGAAGTGCAATTAGAACAAAGGAAGAAAAGTTGTTTAGGTTGGGTACCCTGCCAGCTAAATCCCTGGATTTGGCCTTTTTTTGGCCCCTTCCTGTAACAGCTTAACAAGAGGTTCTAATACAGCAGCATCAACTGCTGAATTCATGGTAAGGCTGGGATTATTTTTTTTTTTTTCTTTAAAGTGGAGCTTACTGGCATTATATTAACATAGAATTAGTAAGAGAATCTTAGTAATAATAATTTTATAGCCTTCACAGTGAAAAACAAAAGCTTCAAACAGTGAAAAACTGCATTTTCAGAAATAAGAAAAGCCAGTTCCTCATAAAGCTTTTTTCTTTAAGAAAATGCAAATTTTTGAGAGTTAAGGTTATTGAGGCTTGATTTGTTTCCTCAGTCCTGGGGATTAACGATGTATTGTTAGTATTTCAGAAACCTGTGTTTCTGAAACCACGTGGTCCATTTTTATCTCTTTATGTAGGTATGGTCTGGCCTTATGAAATTCCTGTTGAAACCCCATGGATAATATTTTGATTGGTCCTTTGTTATTGAGAAAATGGTTTTTTTGGTCTGCAGTTATGTGCAGAATAAATATTTAATGTCACTAGTGAACATCACAGCTTTTTAAGACTGCATTCTATTTTTTTTTGATTACTAAAAGCACAAATATTATAAGAATTAATTTATTATACATTCTGCAAATATTTATGTCTAAGATTTGCATGACTGCTGTTTCATACTTCCTCCTGTACTAATATTTAGGGGAAAGCTTACAAAATGTTACTCATTAGGTTAATTTTAAGTGCAAAATATTCTTCCTGAGGCCACGCTTGATTTAATTAATAAAAAAATTAGGGACAGGAGTGTGTGCTGGCTTGGAACCTAAATTTCCTCAGCTTGATTAAAATACAGTATCCCCCACTGATATTTTAAACCTTTTCATATTTCTGTGGGATATGGCAATCCCTCTCACAGATGACAGAACCTGCAAATCTTTTAGGCTTGCATAGTTTTGTGGCATTTAATGAACGAGGCTGGATGTGAGGTTTGGGTTCATCAGGCGTATCGCGGGTGCGAAGGGCTCTCCCTGGGCTTCTGCTGGCGTTCTGCACACCTACTGTAGTGCTCCAGTCCCGGGGTCCCCTGCTAGTCAGTCTACTTATATTCCTTTTAGATGCTTTGGAAGCTGCTTTGCAAGTCACCTTTCAACAAAACACAATATTTGTTAACATGTTGTGTTTGCAAGTAGCACCTAAATATTTTTACCATCTAGTCAAAAAGACGTACGTAGCATTTATAAAAAGTAAATCTTTGCAACCTGGGAGATCGGGAAATGAAAAGCGACGAAATTCAAATGAAACATTTTAGTGTTTCCGAATGTGTTTCCTATCAGAGACTTAGCAATCATCATGGTTGAGATGTAAAAAGCAAACAAACAAAAAACCCCAAAACTTGTTTCCGCTTGACCATCAAATAAATGCAATTGTCGTTTGAACGTTTTCAGAGGTGCCGGTGAGCAGCATGTTTTGTGCATTGCTAAAATGCCAAGAGAGCAAACTGTGTTTTACTTCAGGTGCTGCTTTGCTGCGTGAAGGTGAAGTAATTTACAAACTGCGTTTTACTGTGGTGATGTCTGTAAGTGACATAAGTATAGAGTAACAATTAGCAGTGGCCAGCGAAGTGTTGACACCAATTCCTAGAGGAGATGATTTACTCTTACTGCTGACCTGTCAGTAAACAATGATAAACTTCACCAAGAAACAACAAGTATTTAGTGTGTAAGTGCTTTTGTTCGTGAGTGCTGCTGAATTTTACTTTCCATCTGGCCCAGGTCCTGGGGGCTTTATGGTTATGCCTATTGATAAAGGCCAGGTGGTCAAGTTTTGGGAGCTGTCTGTCACTTGTTCAGAAATGGGATGTGGCTGTAGCTGAGCAAAAATAGAGGAACAAAAGGCAGTGGCAGCTGGGGTGGGCAGGGGAGCGGAATTCCTCTCATTCCCAGCCCCTTCTCCTGTTCAAGCTCAGCAACACCTGGATGTTCCTTCGGTAACGGCTGCTCTGGGGATTCAGCCGAGGCTGTTGTGAAAAGCAGTAGTCTCTTTTATCAAGCAATATCTTGAGGGTGTTTGGTGGATACGTTACATCGTTTCCATTGCTCTGTGAGATTCTTGTGGTGATTGAGCTATTCTGCCTAGAAAGGGCTGTTGGCTGGTTTTTGTCTGTGAACCTTGCTCTAAAATGATCTATTCTCCTTTTCAGAAAAGGATGCACGTATAATGTATATAGTTACTGGGTATATGGTCTTGTTAGTCTGGTGTCTCTAATAACCTCAAGACACATTTATCACACCTTGCTAAAGGCATTAGCTCGGTTTTGTGCAATGTGGGTCCCTATCTTGTTGTTTCTATTTAATGGAGATGAATTGTGTAGGACAGAAGGCACCTTGTGCTCTTTGTCACACAATGTGCGTGTAAAACTTAAAAAACCTCTAATGTTCCTTACAGAGCACAGGCCTCTAGGCTTGTAGGAATTTTTGGCTGCCCTTCTTATAAGGCTTGACATTAGTGAAATCTACGTCCTCTTGGACAAAAAAAACCCAAACCCAGGCATTCTTAAATATACTAGCCAGATGTACAAAGGCATTTAAAAAAATGCAACGTTAGTGGCGATTAGGATATAAATTTTATTTGTGTCTTTGCGGTCAGTGAATCCATGTTCTAGCAAAGGAAGCTTTGCTGAAGCAAATCAGGTCAAACCTATTTTACTGGCTTGAAGACAGTGTAAGCGTAACTGAAGGAGGTTAGCTGGTACTTAGCTTTTTCAGTGTTGTTCCAAGGAACAGGTGGCTATTTACACCAGTGTTTGCTAAAGAGGTACTTAGGATAATATTTACTAAGAGAGCAGTGGAGAGAGAAAGCAACAAAATGTTTTGGTTACTCTGGAATTCGCCCCTTGTCAGCATGGGAGGGCAGCGGTCTCAGAGAGAGCGCGGAGGCTGCAGCTTCTTTTCTTTCCTTTACAAACTTTCCTTCTTCAGCTCCTTCCAGAGAACAAGTGGTATCTTTTACTCTGATTGTAATGAGTAGATCCTTTGCTAATTAGCTGTAGTGGAAAGCAGATGATCATGTCTACTTGATACAGTCTTACTGAGACTTCACCGAGGGTTGAATTGAGCTTAATTGCATACTATTTACATATTACAGTGATTCCTTGAAAGTGTATTGCTGCTAATTTTTCTTTTTATGTTGACTTCTACAAAAAAAAAAAAAAATCTGATGTTGTAAAAGTATTGGAAGTAAAACTAGAATGTGTATGCTTATCAATGCTCTATGAAAAGCTTGGGGATCTGAATTTTCACACGCCAGGGATTCTGCTATGATTTATCATTTTTTATGCTTATTAAGTGATCCAACAGAACTCATTTCTCTCTGTTTGCGAAAACAGTTTTGAAACACTGGCTTGCTTTTGGTCAGTGGGAGGAGAAGCGATTGATGTGTTGCATATCTTGCATAGTAACAGGTACTGACCGTTATCCTCAACTCTATCTAGTTGTGAAATCACATCCGAACAGTTTCTCTAGTTTGACGTTTCCATTATTTGTCTTCCTCGATAAATAGAAATCATAGATTTATATTTAGTAATTTCTCTTTTTCAATTTTGAGTGTTCTGAAAATTTATGTGCTTTTAATGTGTTAATAACTCTCTATTATTCCACCCATTTCTAGAAACTTAAATGTTTCTGTACGGTGCTTGGTAAATGCTGGTAAGTTTGACTTTCAGCTTGAAAAGTTAGGGAGTTTGCTAGGCATTGTTAGATTCAGCAGACCCTTTCCATTGCTTGCTTTAGGATTTGAATCAAGTTCATAGTTTGCGTTTTCACTTCCTCTGAACCTAAAGGACTTTCAGATCTTGATCATGTATGGGACTGAACTGAGAAAGAAAATCCTGATCGGGTGTCCAGTCAAAATCACAGATTGGAAAGGCTCAGTAGGTGTCCAGGTAGAAGAGCTGTGTATCAAGTGCTTGTGAAAGGCTCGATCTCAGTCCTGACCTCTCTGAAATTCAATCGTCTGAGTATTCATTTCTTTCTTACATTGAACTAGTGAATTTGTAAACAAGCTTTGCTTTGCAGTAACTGTGAAAATAGTCAAAGCATGAAGTCTTGGTAGTGATAACTGAGTAATATTTTTGAGCAATATATTCAGCACGTCGGGGGGGAGGAGGACAGCAGTAACTGTTTTCATTGCTGCTTTTCTATAATAGGAAGAATAATTAAAAATGAAGAGCACTCCTACCATTTGTAAATTTTCCTTTTTTTTTTCTGAACTCTTCTAGCTGTGGCTGTCCTATACATTGTATTAAGAGTACTTAGAAGTGTCACAGTTGCTTGCATATATGAGCTTGATTATTTGAAAGTTTACAACTTATTCTAGGTTATTGTATTGTTTACAGTTAACTTTATTCCCTTGATAAAAAATGTGAAAAATTTAATAGATATCTGCTGAGTATACCCGTTAAAATTTTACATATAATTAGTTGTTCAACATGTAACTGTGACCAATTAAAAAGGAATATAATTCGATTAAAGCCTGAAGCCAGGCACGTACCCAGAATGGACCTCTGGAAACTACTGAAGCGTTGGAAAACACAACAGCAACGTAGAAATGTTTTGCTCTCAATTAGTTCACGTAATTGGCTAGCGTCAGAGGAATACTGTAAAGCAGACGTGCAATGTGACACCTATGAATGAGTAGATCTACCTTCACTCTTAGACACTAACTGAGGTCAAATAATGTAACTGGAAAGCTTACTTTTGAGCTAAAAGCAGTGTAAATTAGATTTCCTAATGCAGATCCTACTTAACTTCTATTGTAAAAAATTATATAAATTTACCTGTTACTGGCTAGATCCCAATTTTCCTGGAAAAATAAAATGAGGAATAATAGCCTCTTCTTTAAGACGAGCTATTTGGTGAATGTAAAAAGAAAAAAGTCTGATTTACAAAACCTGTATGCAAACTGTTACTTACACAGTTATTCTTGGCATGAGCTTGATTTCAGTTTTGTATTTATAGAAAACAAAGGCATGAAAAGCACTGTGTGGTATGAAGATGTGCAGATTGAGTAGGGCTACATGTTGTCAAATGTGCTTACGGAGAAATATGACTGTATTTTAAGATAATGCCCTAAGTAATCAAGCATAGCACGTTATAATGTGATCAGCACTCTGCAGTTAATTCAACTCTTTTCAGAATTCGGTAGAAAGTGAGTGGCTTTATGCATATAGGTAGTTATAAAATAAACATGGAAAACTCTCAGTGTACATAATCTTAGTAAAATCAAATGTAAAAGAAAAGACAGTTTATTTTACGTAGTCGCCATGTCTTTAATTTCATATCCGTAACAGAATGGTGATAATATAATTGTCTGCAGTGCTTGCTGTAGGAACAGGATGCTTCCAAATATTTCAAAAGCAGTATTTCTTTCTGTTAAAATCTGGATAAACCTACCATTGACATGAGGAGGGCAACATTGATTTGGAAGCGGACTCCTTACAAAACTGAGATAAAAATGAGAGACTACTAGCAAATGTGAAACATGCTGTTAGATTTTGAACCTTTCAAAGAAGTGTATTTTGAGATAGATGTGCAATAAAGCCTGTGTTTAATCTAGGAAAAGAGGGGCAGTATTCTACTGGTAAAAAGCAGAAGGAAAATAAATTGCATCATCTATAACCTTTGCAGTCATAGGCTCAGTGAACAGAACATCAAAACCAAATGTAAGGAAAACAAGCCTCTGTATTCAATTTACCTAGTGATATCCGGCCTTACAAGAAGCTTTAAGTATATTCATTCTTTTAGCTACAGTGTCAAAAAATCAGTACTGAGCTCAGTCTTCAATGGATGAATATATCCAGGGGAAAAAATCGCTTAAGGCTAGATCTAAAGTCTATCAAAGTGATTGGAAATAGTCCCACCGGCTTCAGGGGCTGTAGGTCGGGCTCTTAAACATGTAAATGAAAGTTTGATTGTTTTGGGTGAGCAATATTTCTGTTAATCATCCAGCAAAATATATCTGATTATTTAGAACAGCAAATAGCCATTTGGTTTCTGACAGAATACAATGCATGTTTAAGCATATCAAATGTGTTTGGAGTTAGTGAAGGAAGAATCTCAAGATGTTTGGGTTTGGTTTGGATACACATCCAAAACGTGCATGCTTAGCTAAAGCTCTTCAGTCTGCAGCGAGGGTGTGTTGAAAAATGAGAAGTCTTGCTCAGCTTTTCCAGTGCCAGAGAGCCAAAAGAGCCAGAGCAGCCAGGCTGTTGGTAAGAGGAATGAGAGGTTGGTGGGCAGGGATAGAGGTTTTTCTGAACATACAAGTGTCTTTAAAAAACAGTTCAGCTTTCCAGAGCGCTTGTGTAAAGACAATAGTTTGATGCACATCTTCCTGTTTTCATGTAGGAGGCCTGTCTGAGGATGTTGTCCACCTCTGAGACATTGTCCTCCGCTCCTCCTGCAGGCGTGGCTCTCTTGTGCCCTGAGGTTCCTGTGGGTCTTTGGTGGCAACACTGAAATTTCCATTTTGGAGTGTCATGTGAAAATATTTACAAGTGTCTTTCTCCAGTTTCCTTTCAGATATGTGTATGTGCATGGGGGCATGGAAGGGGGATAGCAGGGAATGAAATCTGGAATTTTCTTTACCTTCCAATCTTGTCCAGATTAGGGCTTCGTTGCTCAGTTTGCTCTCCCTGCTGGGTGCTTGAGAACCCAAGAACCGCTGATGTACTTCCCCTTTCTAAAGTTAGGAAGCTGCAGTTGTGCGTCCAGGAGAATCTGACTATGGTTGGGCATGGTAAAAACCAGGAGGTATGGAAAACTGATATAGTGACAAAAATTTCCATGTTATGCCTGCTTTCTTTCTGTTGGATAAAATCTTTTGTGTTGTGCTGCTCCTTACTGTGGCAAGGAAGATTATGAAATAACAAGAGTGATTCCTTCAATGTACTGTGCTCACTTAGTTCAAATTATGCTTTATACTGCTGCCAGTGTTACACCACAAAGCTTAAGTTTTGTGTACATGCAAAATACCAGTATTTTTCTGCTCATGAGATAGCATGGCTCACGGGAGATGGTACCTCATGCAACATATACTGACGAACCATCTGAATTCCTGGTTTTCACTGGGATAAATCTGACCAAATGCAGCAATTGACAGACCTTAACTCATAGATTGTGGCTGAAATTGTGTTTGAGTGCGTGTGCTCTTTCTAAATTGGTCACTTAGAGCTGAAATGATGAATCTGACAATTCATGGAGTTCTGTCAGTGTAGTGTACCTGATTTATAGAAGTTTTGCTCTACTGAGCATTCCTTTCTTAAACAGAAACCGCCCAAATTAATTTTATTCAATAGCTAATTAGAGTATAAGTAGGTAAATACGTAGCTAACTCATAGGACCATGGATTAACCTGAGCAAATTAAATGAAGGGTTAGTTTCTTGATTCCTTTTGAAAAGGGCCATAAAAAGTATTGTTCTCAAGACAGCTGTCATCTTTTATTGGCTTGGGTGTGCATGTGGTTTTTTGTTTGTTTTTAAGGGGAGGAGTAGAAGTCATCTTTGGCAAGGTTTCTTTGTCTAAGAATCTCTGATTATGAATGTTGTGCTTTAGCTATCCTCTGTGTCTGGTTCTGTGCCAGGATTTATCAGGATGGAGGATGTTCTCAGTGGTGGTGCACTTTTTGCCACTAGCAATGGTTTTTCCTAATAGGGCAAGTTTATAAGACTCGTTACCAAGAAGGGAATAACGGGAAAGGAAGTTTCGGTGCGATTTTTTTGTTTTCCTTTTTTAAAAAGGGAGATGGAGACAAAGGATGGAGTTAATATAAAACCCTGCTCTCCAGTTAGCCTAAAAGATGACCTGCAGTTTTTGGAATTACGGTATGTTCAAAGATATGTCACTGAAATAATGTAATGCCACAGACATTAGGCCATAATGACCTAAAAAAGTATGTGTTTAGTAGTTTGCAGCTGGAGTCAAGGAAGGAGCAAAACCGCTTGAAGTGAGCCAGACCCACACATTCTGAAAACCATTATTACATTTAGAGCACTGGCGAGGAAAAATATTCATAGCTAACAGTTTGCCTTTGGTTTAGATTAAATGTCACATGATTAGCGACTTGCAATGGTGCAAGAAGAGCTTTTACAGAGGGTTTCTGATATTTTTTTTTTTTTAGCTATCAACTGTGATCTGAACGATCACAACTGTGGTCCCAATCAATGGTGGTCTGGAATTTTAGGAGATGGGGATTTTGGTTAGGTTTTTGTTTTGTTTTAGTAAAGAGAAAGGACTTATGAGAAATGGGAGTTGATATGGACCACCCAGAACAGGTAAAGGATCTTCTGAGTGTCTTGAAACGCTTTCTGATCATCAGAAGGTCCAAATAAGCAAGATGTCTAGGTATGCACTCAATGGTTTATTAACTTATGGGACTTAGGGACTAATTTATGAATAGCTTAATTTTCAAGAATCTAATAAGGCCTCACCATTTTATTGTTAATCTTGCCTGTGTAGCTACTAGCCTAGAGTCCTCATGGTGCAAACAGTAACATGAGAAAGAGGTGAAGTCACTGTTCATACTGACGTAATTTTCATACTGACTGATCAGTAGTGGGCAAAGGCATGGAATTCAGATGTCTTAATTGTCACTCCGGTGCTCTAACAGCCAGATAATTTTCCTGAGAGGGCACGTACCTTTTTTGGTGTCTAATTCACCAGTGCTTGGCTTGATATAGCCAGGATTTAACATCAGGTCTTCCTTCTAGAGGTGTTTTGGGTTTTTTTTTATCTCCATGTGTTATCTTACTCTTCCTCAAAGAAGTTTTAATTGTGTACCTAACAACTGAAAAACTCATATTTTTAACTGCAGTACTCAATTTTTAGAATTACTGCTTAGTAAAAACAACCCCTATCCACAAGAAGAAAAAGATTGTAGACCTAATCAGAATCTGTATTAGCCACTACCAAATTTGCACATAACTGGTTTTGATTGGTTTTCCATATCCTACATGACAAAGGATCATAGGTATTAATTTATCCTTATAAAGCATCCCATAGGACAGTATCAGAGGGTACTTGACAAAATAAGCAATGATTTTATCCGCATGGCATAAGTAGTTAAATTCTACAATGGTTCTTTAGCAGGAATTTTAAAAGCCCGTTCTAACACATCAGAGAGGCAAAGTCTGTAGGTAGACTGTCTGGCTTCCCACGTCTGCAGTGTTACAAGTACAGCAAGCAAAATACCATAAATACTCAATGTAAATATTCATTGAAGTGTAGAAACAAAAGAAAACTCTGTCAGTAGTGCCAACTCTTTCCCTATTTGTTTTTCTTAAACATCCAAATACAAATTTTGCTAACACACAAGCATATATTAGAAACTAATCTTATCAGTATGGACTGTTAGCCTGGACTATGCTGGATTTGTTATATATTGGATAAAATACTAGCTAATCTAAATTGGATTGGTTACCATCTCTCTTGGCAGAGTCCTGACCTAAGGTAATTAGACAGGCTTCATACTGATCTGATTTCACTATTGCAGTAAGGCCTACCTCTTCCCTCACAAGAAAATGCTAAAATGCGGAAAGGATTTGGCTTTTCTGGTGGTGTTTTCTTTTGGGTTTTTTTGTTTGTTTGTTTGTTTTCAAGGTTTCTGTTTTGATCCATGTCATCTTTGACTCAGAATTTAATGACTTTACCATGCTTTTTGGTAAAATGTTCATACCAAATAGTGAAGTTTAAGTTTTAATAAAGCTTTAACTTCACAATCCTTTATGAAATATTCTCAAAGTACTGTTATGCAGTAAATGGATGAACTGCCTGTTGATTCATCTGATGGTGTCTCTCTGTACTTGCCTGTAAGTGAAACCAATAATTCAATGCTCTTGTCTTCCTTGGTGTGAGTTAATAACCAACTCATGACAAACTTGGGGTGTTTCAAAGCACCTACCATTCCTCTGCTCCACTAAGTGAGTACAAATTTTCTTTTGAAGCTTTTCCTAAAGAGGACTCTGCTTTTTATTGAACCTATCAATTTGTTCCAGTGGCATTGGCTGAGCTAATAGGAGATCATCTATTCCTACAAATCTGGCCCTTTTTACTATATAAAATCAGACTCGTTAGCAGTTATCTCAAAAGTGAAGGAGGCATGGAGAATTTAGTAAAAAAAAGTGGTTCTGATGTGGCTAAAAAATACTCACTTTGACCTCTTTTTTTTCTGGAATGTTGCTGCTGTGGTGCTTGGGTGTTCTTGAACACAAAGTGATTTGTTTCTTCCACAGTAGTCTGGTCTCCGTATGTTAAACAATTCCATGGATATTCTGCTCCAGAACATCTTTGGCTAATAAGAAACTGAGAGATAAGACTTGTGATAATTGATAAGTCATTAGCAGGACTCTAGTTCATCAGATAAGGCAATTAATGGTTTCACATTTCCTAAAAGGTGTCAGTATTGGGCTGAGTCACTGCAAGATGTAGGATGAGGATTTCTTTCTCGACATAGTTTGAATGCAGGACAGATTACAACTGAGTGTGTGTGTTCTCTGCAGTACATACTTCAGCTTTTCAATAATATTTATTCATTTTGATTCCTCAGCTGGAAGTAGAGTACTTGTGTTATGGAGAATTGATATTTTATTCACTCAGTTATTGTATAGCAGGAGCTGTCACTGATTCTCTCATTTCTCTTTTACATATCAGTAATCAGTGGGCTTTATCATTGGAAAGGTAATTCACTTTTTTACTCTATAGGTGTTAGAAATATTGATTATGATTTAAGCATCATGGAGTCGAGATATTCCATAACTAGATTACAAAGTAGGAAAAATTCCTTCAGGATTCATTCCAAGTTTCTCAGGAATTCTTTTCAAAATTTGAAATTGAAAATTTTTTGACTGGTTGGAATCACAATGGTCACTTCTTATCTGGTATGGTATAAAAGTTCAAGGGATAGTAAAAATAGTAACATAGCATGACTTATACATTCAGAGCTCTTAATATTAGTACTGAGAATTTTACCCTGCTTAAACCCAGGTGGGCTGAAGTGTTGAATCTTTGTGGCAATATTTGTCAAAAGAACTAGGTCTCATTTCTTTCCAAGCAGGTATCCGTTAACTGAACAATTAGGAAATGACAGTTTTGTTGGAGAGTTTGTGTCTTGCAATATTATTTATAGGAAAGGTCACTTTTCATGAAGTGATGAAATAAGTCAGGAGTGATAGCTTAAATAATGTGGGTCAGTAGGTTTGTCGGTATCAACATTGCGTGGCCAAGATGCCATCGCAGGCACTTAGGCTTTGTACTACTGAGAGGGACCCCAACAGCGCTGACTTCCACTGATGTAAGCTGTGGTGGAACTCCAGCCTTAGTTCTCCGCTTCTGAAGTGAGCAAGGTTACTTTGGGAGTCTTCACTCTCTCTTTTCATGTTGCTTCAATTGCAGTTGTGATTTGAAAAAACTTGTGGTGACTGGAATTGAACCTCAGTCTCCCAAAGGACCATTCAGACCCAGTGGTTTGTAGCAGGTACCTGTTACCGAAGGAGATGAATGTTCCTTGCTGTTCTCTCTCCATCTGGTTCTTCCATCTTCTCTTGAGAAATGTTCCTTAATGTTTTATACTGGTTTTGATGAATTAGCTTTTTATATTGAACAAAAAATCAATTGTAAATTTTCCTACTGGTTCTTAGTCTAATTGATTTTGGAAAAGACTGCACAACTGGTACACAAACAAATTCCTTACTTACAGTGAAATGAAGATAAAAGAGGAGATAACATCCTAGCTAAATTAAGATATGAATTCTGATGGTATTGCTGTTGAAAAGCAGGCATATTTTTAACCTATTTCTCTCCATCAATAAGGGTAAGATCTTGCTTGATCTAGCAGGCAGTCGGTAGCATTGCGATACGTGTCACTGAAGGTTTAATCTATACCTCGGTATCTCAATTTAAAACATTCATTTGGGAATTCTACAAACCGGTGTGCAAACATTATTTTATTCAAATATTGAGTAAATTTTGCCTGAAAATATTGTGGCTGCCTACCATACTATGAGGAAATCCTCTGGGTATAAAATAATATATCATGCATTACTGTAGCTGCTTTAAAAGTGTGTCTCGGAGTAAAAAATTCCATCTGTTGTGTTGTGTATGAAGGTTGAGGACTAAGCACGTGAAACTTGTCGTTTGCAATGGGAAAGTCAATACCAACTGCACAAGCTGCTTCCCTGCCAGTCTAGAGAAGTATAGCCTATATCCAGAGGGTAGGTAAGGATTGTGCTCATATTAGGATACAACTTAAGGAGTTAATTGCAGCGCTTAAGTGAGCTGATAGCATCTCAAACTACAGTCTTGAAAGTGTCAGAGGAAGAATAACATTAATATGACTGTATGATTTAAAGAGATGGTAACACATCCTCCACTGATGCAAGCCAACACCACTGGTGTTGCCAGAGTTCAACTTGCTGTGCAAGGCAATGTCAGACGCTACTGGGAAAAGCCGTTCAAAGCCAATCATAGCTGAAGCTTACTAATATATATGTCTAGACATGTGTTAAAGCTCCCTCATGATTCGGTGTTGAAGGTACAGCTGTTACATAAATAATGACTTCTATAAATACCGCACTCCTGAGAGAATCCTTTTAAATTACTTGGAACATCCTAGAGAAGTAGACAACGGAAAGGTGGCAGAATCTGTCCTATACGTACTAACTTTGAAATGCAGTTCAAAAGGTAATTTTCAATTTTGATATCACTTTATCTGTAAAGCATATTGTGTGGAATGTAATGTAATACAGTTTCATTCATCTTAAATGATGCATATGAAGTCGTTTGCGCTATGTGGAGGGCACTAAGCTTCCTAATGCAGCGGGTGGAAGAGAAGACAGAAAGGAGCACAGGGAGGAGGGAGATGTTGGTGTTACTAAATATGTCTCAAGATCTTTCAGGTCCAGACAGGTCACTGGGAAACCTGGAGACAATGCTTTTTTAGCTGGTGATTAGGGCTAAATCAACTGACAGACAGAAGTGTAAACACTGATTCTTAACTCTTCATGGAGTTGAAACGTATTTACTGTACTCACCGAGAATTTAATTGGAGAGAAAGTAATAAGAAAAAATAGCAAAGCACTATCTGATTTAAAGCAGTAATTTGTAGCAGCCGCTCTTGGGCAATCCCAGTTTAAGTTCCTTGGGACAAAGCTTGGTGTTATCATTGTCCTGTTACATCAGTATGTCGTGACTTGTAGTAAACGGCTGCTTCGTCTTACTTTCCCTGAAAATAAGGCAGGTGTTACCTGAGCCCCAGCTTTTTCCCAAGGCTCCTTCTGGGGCAGCGCAGCTGTGTACCACCTCTTACACAAGGACGAGCCAAAAATGCTCAGTCTCACCCTGCGGCAGAAGAGCTGTAGCTTTGAACCTTTACAGTCTTCATTAAGGTAACTCCTCCTGTTTTAATCAAGTGCCTTACACGAATTTTGTTTAGCCTGTGAATATCTAAAAATTGAAAAAGCTTTCTGAAGGGCACACATTTCTAATTAACAATGGAATCATCTCCTTCATATTTTTTTTTCCCTTCATGAACAGACAATTCCTGAAGTTTCATCTTTATTACTGAGTGCTTTAGGCAGTGTTTATTCACAGTAACTTCTGCTGTTTTCTTTCCATCTCCCAGATCAATTGATACAGATGATTCGTTAGGAGCACTGTTGTCACTGTTTAATCCACAGTAGATACTTGTAGGAAGGTAGCAGAAAAGTGCCCAAGCCAACTTCAAAAGATTGTCATTTGAAGAAAAAAAAATCAGCAGTCTTTATAGCAATTAGTGACAATAGAGGCACACACCTGTGGTGGGGAGCTTTGACTCAAAGAAGCTGTTCTAAAAAACGTTTAAGCGCTGTGGATTCCTAGTCTTAGATTTGAAGAACTGACAGAAATGACCTGTTCACCTCTGAACTGGTGACCTACAGGTGGGAAGAAGTATTGTTAGAGGCATGTAAGCAGAATGTAAGGCTGTGTTGTTTTGATGTTTAAGCTATCCATTTCATCTTGGTGCAAAGAATAACAAAGAGGCGATCAGGCTGATGAAAGGTAAAACTGCACTTGAGTTAATTCAGCTAGAAAGCTAACTTTTGCAAATATTTTTACAGTCTACGTGGTGGAGATGTGTTAATTTGTACTTAAAACCAAAGTCAAGGATTTTAAGACTCTTACTGTCCTCAATTATGTATACATTCTGTAGTCTTTACGCCTTTTTAAACTTATTAAGTAGCATGCTTTTGTTTTAAAAATTGATGCAGAGCTCTTTGCCATTGACTTCACCGACAGGAGTTTCAAGACCTAATATTGTTCAAGAACCTTGAATCTTGTGATTCCTCACTTCCTTCAACAGGGGAGAAGCAAATACTTTGTGGATTGTGTCATTAGGGCACAGAGCAAGGTGGTGCCAAGGAAACCATGTGGCAGTGAAGCACACTGCAGAACAGTTGATTTAGGAGCTGTGCTGCTCATTAGGGAACTAATGACAGCCGAAAGCCAGTGAAGTCACAAGCCACCTCCTGATAGGAGCTGGGAGCAGCCAGCTGCTTCAGTATGGTATGTTCATGCTGGATGTGACTATTATTAATATTCCAGGAGGCATAAAAGGAGAAATACAGCAGTACTGGGTTGCCAAAGGTGAAGGTAAGAACCATCACTGGTTTCTTCAAGTGCTTGAGATTGGCAGAAATCTCCTAAGTGGTCCCCGTTGCAAGATTTTAAATTGGGTAGGAGGAAGGGGGAGAACGAGATGTATAATTAAGGGGAATCTGGCTAGTAAAAAGTTTTAGGATGGCATAAAAATTATAGAAGACTCAGGTAAATAATATGAAGAGTCATTCTGGACAAACTATTTAATATGCAGTGGTTACTATTAAAATGTTTGTTTATCCTAGAGACATTGACGAGAATGTTCTCTCATGTTTTTAGTATTAATCCCGCAAAAAGAAGGAGCAGAGGTATCCTTTTCCAATAACCGCCCCCTTCTCTGCCTCCTACTCCAAAAAAACCCGCGCATTTCTATAAGGTATCTTTTCTGATATAAGTAGAGAAGCTATTTACACTCAACATCAAATAAGGCTCAGCCAAAGCAAAATTCTCAAGTAAAAAAAATTCAAATTAGCAAGTAAAACATTTCATGCACGACAGAAGACTACTTACCCAATAATAAAGAAAAGAAATCCTGTCTAGAATACACTTTTAGTGTCCAATATCTTTTAGAATTGTAAGCCCACAGCATCTTGCACAAAATACTCAGTATTTTTCAGCACAGAAGCCTGTATGTTTTTTAGGTGATAACTCACTGGAAGGGATAAAAGACCCACAAATGGATATGTGT
The DNA here is from genome assembly GCA_947846985.1 of Fratercula arctica. NCBI lineage: Eukaryota > Metazoa > Chordata > Aves > Charadriiformes > Alcidae > Fratercula > Fratercula arctica. Next base: position 28,899,979 of record CANTUZ010000006.1, on the reverse strand, counting down.
ATTAGTGAGTAAAAATCAATCTCATTTAAGCATTAGCTGCTTAGAAATCAAGTCCCAAACTGAATTAAAATGGCAAGAGTGTATAGCACCTGTCTTCCCAAAGACTTACCAAGTCTTATAGGGTACACAAAAAAGTCACATGAAACTGGAGTAGCTCATTTCAAAGTCATTTTAATAATGACTGATCCATTTGAATTTAAGCAGATGAAGGATAAGCTGAAGCAGGGATAAACTGAAAAGGCCATGTACTGAGTCCCTTCGTTATCTACGTGAGTAGAAACTACTGCACTTTATCATCTGCTGTCTCTTTTTGCTATCTCCCTCTTTAATTTTCCTAAATGGCTGGTGCACTGCTGTTGAGATAAGGTATTTAATAAGGGAAAGGATTTAGATGTTCCTACAAGACCAGTCTAGGCTCCTTTTTTTTTAAATGTCATCTTGATTTGTGCTTTTTCCTTCTAAGTAATAGGCATAGGGATTATGAAATGAATCCGGAAGCTAAATTCCACTAACAAAATCCTTGTACCCACTGGTAACAAAAATAACAATTGGTTCATAGTGCAATAATCCCAGATAGTAACCACTATGAGGAGACACATAAACTGAAACTCATCTTAGGTGGATTAATTTTAATATAAAAATTTCAGAAGCCATAGGGCTACATATATTTCATTGAAATAAAGTTGTCTAACTTGTTTATGACATTTTTTTAAAAAAGCAAAGGAAAACATTCTTTAATATAATGAATTACCCGTAATAGAGATATACCTGCTACTTCCATGTCCTAAAACTCATCCTGTAGCCATCCCATTGACTTATTCTACCCCAGCAGTGTATTTTAAGGAAGCAGTGCTAATAATCAGCCATATTCTGGCATCTTTACAAATGGTGAGTAGCATCTTCTTCCACGTGTCCTCTGCACGTGGCTAGGGAGCACCCCTGCAGAGTGGTGGTCTGCGATGCACATAAGGATGTGTCCACACTCGCGTTTTAGTGTGAATCAGAGGTGCATTTCTGAAGTGAGTCTCCCAATCGTTCCTGCTCACTGTGCATTGATTCAATTCACAGGCTGGTCTTGGAGCTCACAAACATGGAAAATGTGCTTCAGAAGCACAGTTAAAATACTCCAGCCATTATTGGGTGTTCAGTCATGGGGACCAGATTAGAGCCAATCTGAAGTAACACCCTCAGACTGCGTACAGTGCTGACATTGGGTCCTCTGCATCAGCTTCCTCACCCTGCAGATCTCTTCCTATTGTACAGCAAAACTTGCAAACGTAGATATAGCTTAAGGGTGACACGAAACACAAAGGCATTACAGCAAAGTGTTTCAATTCAAAATAGCTCATAAACGTTAACTCTAGCCCTGATGTTTGCATATTGTGTTAGTCTTCAATGTCGCAATCACATATTGAGTTGGTCTGCAAGATTTCATGCCTCATTCAGTGCATTGTGTTGACTTTTTCATGGGGAAGGAGACACTAATTCATTATTTTATTATCCATTTCAGGACGTTTTTAAAATTCACATAAGTTTGTTGCTGTAGAATATGTTTTTCTATAACTTCTTGCTTCACTGATGGTGAGGAACATTCTGGCATTACCAGTCTAAGCCTGAGGGATGTGCCAAAGCACCCAGGCCAACTCGGAGCCATAGGAGAGTGGGGTAGGCTATGGTGAGCCAATTCCTATGTGGATTTTCACATCTGCACTGTGCAGTGCTAAGACTATGGATAAGGGAGCCCAGAGCAAGTTTCCACTGAGCTTCCCAGTGCTGCATGGTGCAGGATAAGAGGCTGCAGGGGTAGTCTTGCTGTTTGGAGGGTGCTGAGCTGGAGCATGGCATTTTCCAGTTCCCACCTGAGCTAAAGTGTCTCTGCGTGGTGCTGTGTTTGATCTGAATTAACTCTCCTGTTGTGACCCACTGTGTACTTAGAACCCTACAACTACAAGACTGCGTTGAAAGCTTGCTCAGATGACCAGAAGCACTGAGTGAATGGTGTTGAGAACGTTTAACTAGTCATGTGTACGCTTGAAACTCCAGAGGTTGAATCTTGTATTACCTTTAAAGTGTAAGCTGGAAGGGCCCACAAGAGAAATGCTCGTTGCATTCATGTGGCAGATGGTGCTGGACAGGGAAGGATCTGATCCTTGAATAAAGTCTGGAAGCCTGAGAGGACTGCTGTTGGTAGGTAGGGAATTATTTTCCAAGGCACTAGAATGAGCCCAGATCACATAATACAATAGCAGCACAGTAGTTAATTGATTTTCCTGAATACTAGGCCAATGGGTGGAGAATTTACCCCCAAAAAGTGGGGGTTTTCATACCTGACATCTTTGTCAACAGCTGTCTCAGAAATTTAAACAGAGTTAAATCTGCTGGTTTGCTATAGAAGCAGCTCTTCTAGTGTATGAAAGAAGCATAAGCTTGCAGTAGCCTGTTCTGGAAATTCTCTGGTACCTTTCCGTAGCTAGAGGGAGGGAATTAATGGATGCAGCTGCTGATTCTATAATATTATAATGGAAAGTTTATTTTTATTTAAACTCAGCTTTTATGGGCCTCCTGCTTGTGGATAATACTTGGTTGGAAAATTATCCAAGTTGTTGAAGTGTGGACAGGGAGCTAATTTCAAAGACTTGACCTCAGTTTCTACCTGGAGGGAGGAAACAAGGAAAAAAAAGTCCAGAACTGGAAACTTACAGGTTGACTGTTAGAAGAAGGACTAACAATGATGCTTTTATGCAATTTCATGACAATCACGTTGGAAAGCAAAATGTTTTTCTCACTACAGTACATCACGGACTTTTGTTGCAATGTCCTGAGTCAAGGTCCTTTGCATCATGCATGATCAGTTCCTAAGACAGCCATGCAGAGTACAACCGCTGCTCCAGAGTGAGCACGGTTTCTGCCCTTCATTTAAAACGGTAGTGTTATTCCCTCTTCTATAAAATGACACTGCCTTTTTTATCCTGTGGGCTGTCTCATCAGTTTGAACATCATCATTGCCAAGGTGTTTTCTGCATTTAGTATATGGAGACTCCGATTTGTTTTCACTGCAGAAGCTGATATGTAATGCAATCCATTATCAGGAATTGTATTGATACAATACAATACAAGTATTCCAAACAAGGAAATGGTTGAAGAGTAGGAGAAAAGGAAATGTCATTTCCATTTTTCAAATGGAAAACTGATCTTTTTTGTGTTAAGTGACAAAATTCAGCATGCAGTTTTGTGTTCTATGAAGAGGACTGCCCTTCATTTAACCCTATTTGGTTAAATGAAAGAAAAATGCAAAAATAAAAATCGACGAGCACAGATTTAAAGATCTTTTCTGCCTGGGCTGAAAATCCTTTCCTTCCTCTAGATGGGTGCGTTGGTGTTGGAAGTCAGCTAGTTCAGCTTCTGGTGTGTATGAGAGTTGAAATCAGCTTTTGTACATCTGACTCTCATATCCTATACGCTAGTGAACTAAACGTAAACTTAATGCTGAAAACAATTGATCTACAAAGCGGTGTATTGAGGATGTGTAAAACTGGTCAGCAAATCTTTATAAAGGGATCTACTTTTCTAAGGATGTGAGCTCTTCCTGCAGAAAAACCCAGTGCCAGCAAACTTCTGCAAAATGCTGCACAAGCTTATCCTAAGTCAAGGAGCAGAACAGTGGGACTTTACTGTTGCTATTTCCAAGTGTTGTAGCAGAACTCTGTTTCTTCACAAAATCAGAGTGCCATTGGTATTATCTATATCTACATCTGCTTTTGTAACCTACCTCCTGGGAAGCAAGAGGCTTGCGGCCTGAGGACATTACAGGCAAAGCTGAGAAGGGAGACAGGCACAAAGAGGGAAAGGGGTCCCACAGCAGGTCGAGGACAGAGCTGGGAATGCAATCCAGGTCCTTTCCCTGTTCATTAAAGTGTGCTGTTCCTTCCATTTCTGTGCTTATTTCAGCTCTCTACAATGCAAAAGGATTTGATGTTACCCCTGCACCTGAGGAATATTGGGTTTATGGTGTAGTTCAGGCTATGTTGATGGAAATAATCAAAGAACATTTGAATCTTACAGAATGAAGGCCTCTAGCTAAGGCTGATTGTGATGATAAGGTAAAATGCTAGGAAGCAGAATTTTTTTGAAAAGTTTATAATAATCAGAACTCAGTGTTTTGAATATTACATATTTATAGGCAGGTCAGCTAACTGTTGTTTCTACAAGAACAGCAGGTGTAAATAAAAGGGTTCTTTTAAAGGTGTAGTCTACTATTCACAAAAAAGTTCTATTGAAAAGTATCCAGGAGAGGTGGATCAAGTTATGGAGTGGAATTGCTATTTACTGGTTTTGTTTGTGAGAAGTTATCACAGGCAATCAGCCATCTCCTTAGCTTTAAGATGAGGGTGTTTTATGTCTGTGCTTGTCTCCAGGTTATCTTTTGATACTTGACTCAAACCTCATTTATATTTGCCTGGGAGCTGGAAGATGCGTGTGCTTTAAGGAAAGTAAACAAATGAAAGCAAAAGAAAAGAGTGGAAGTTAAAGCATGGGGTTGTTAGGGAAAATTAAAGAGGTATGGAAGATCATCTAGATCTTGCAGTTCCAGTATAATACCACAAATACAATGCTCTGAGCATTTTGAAGCTTCCTTCATTATAATTCTACACCATATGCTGAATTTTCACTTCTGTGGTTGAGATCCCTTGGAGTCATCATGCCTTAATCTATTTTACTGCTTTACCTTCAATGTATTATATAGGGTTTGGGGTCTTTTTCACTTTTATCCTCCTGTGATGGTAGGGATAACCTTGGCAGAATACATAAAAGTTAAAATAAGGTGTGCTCTCAATCTTTATGGAAATTCCAATTATTTTCTGCTTTTACTGCAAACTAGTGGTGGAATCATTCAAAAACCAACACACAGTGCTGAAGGCCTTTAAAACAGCTTTGCATTCTGTTGAATAATTAAACAAAGAAAAAGTAAGTATGCTTTCAGTCTTTCTCATTGCTGCTAATTTTAGGAAAAATTTGTATGGTATATGAATCAGTAGAATAAATTCTCAGTGAAAGGACAGAAAAGTGTCTGTAACATTAGGAGCTTATAGGTCTCAAATTTCTTTTGAAATTTTGTATCTTTGCTTAAAAAAGAAGACAGTATTGCATCAGGATTCTAGTAAGAGATTTGTGCTAGATTCTCTGGGGATGTACCCTGTCTTCATGCTATTGAAACGGATGAAGCTTGGACAATTTATACTAGCAGTGCCTCAGCTTTTCTTTTGAAGTTTTAAGGATTCCCTTGTAATTACCAAGAAAAGTAAAGCTTTGGAATGCTGCTGAGATGTTCTTGCGTGGTATCTTCAGGAAGTGCATCTCAAAAGAAAGAAGTTAATATTTGTAATGGGACAGCATCAGAGCTTTCAACACGAATACTGCCGTTTGCTTGTGTTAGTGAGCTCAAATGCAGAAGAGTCTGCCACTGTGACCTTTTCTAGCTACAGTAATTAGTGTAAAGACTAAGTAGGAAATAAAGCGGGGACATTAGCAGTCTTGTTCACTCAGTTAAGCAAAAGTTGAAGATCACACAAAAAGGAGTAGTTAATACCAGCGTGATTAAATCTGGTGGGGAGGCCTGGCCTACGGTTATGTGTTCAAATCTTCTGCTATTGAGAGTTTTATAAAAGTACACAAAGTCCTGAAACCTGGTAACTTAGTCTAAAAGTAGTACAGAATAACAATTCCTTTTTCCTGTCAAGTAATACACTACACTAATATTCGGACAACTATTAGTTGTCCTAATGATCTAAGTGAATCCTAGATGTGTTCACTTCTGTTTCATTGATTAAGTTACAGCCTATATCACATCTTGCACATCTTTAGATCTGGTGACTGTACTTGAAAATCAGGTTAATAATCTTCGTCTAAACTACTTACCTGTAAAGTTAGAATAAATTCATCAAGGAGGGATTCTGAGCACAAATTAAGGTTTGTAAACCACTGGTTCCCAATTTTATCAACATGTTCAGAAAGCTGTTCCCAGGAAGATTTGGCTGCAAAATGCTGCTTGTTCTGAGAGCTTATTTGGTCTTACATTTTGCTTGGCGTTTGTTAGCATGTGAGTTTGCAGAGTCCAGCACTTAATCAGACAAGGGTAATTATTCTTCAGCTGTTGCTATTATCTTACCTGAGACTTCCCATTATAAAATGCTCTGAATTCAGTGTCTGTCGAAGAATCAGATTAGTGCCTGATTAGAGCTGTCAAGTTCCATCTTCCAGTGTGTTTTGTGCCGGATTTGTATTTGAGAATGAATACTTGGAGTATTAGAAGTCAGTATATGATACAACTGAAAGCTCTGTTGGGTAATTAGATTTTTGATTTTGAGTTTGTTACCCTAACAAGTACAGTAGGACACGAATGAAAGGTTCTAATATCAGAAGATTTACTACATGATGTCATGCGCTGCATCTCTCCCAGAAGAATTCATGTTAATTGTCACACAGTCTTGCCAAAATCATGAGCAGTGTGCAGTAATGAAATCCTAATAGCAGACAGCTGGTTTTAAAGGCACGTACCCCATGGCTTTAAAATTTTGCAAAGAAGATACATTTCTCCTGCAAGGGCTTAGTTCCGAGCTCATGCCTGACCCATGCGAGGGAGAGAAGGGGATGCACCAGCAGCGCTGCAGAGCCGTGCAGTCTCTGCACATTCTGCACATGGCAGAAAAGGGGCAGCGTATGTATCTCTCCTAATTTCTCTCAACTGTTTGGCTGAGCCGGAGCCAAATGTCTGCCTCTACGTTAAGTTGAACTGTGTCACGGATTTCTCATTATCCCTTACCTTCAGTGCCCTCACAGATTTTCTATTTTCCCAGGCTCCAGCCCTGGGAAGACCATTCTCTGATGCATCTTTGTTTATTTATTTATAATTGGGTGATTTCCGTGTGGCTTTGACCTCTTCAGTTGGATTCAAAACCTGTGCTGTGTGTGGAGGAGTCAATTTTCTACCTCACGGCAGATACGCTCACTCCCTCTGTTTCTTAGGGTGGGGTACACAACCCAGCAAGTATCTTCTTTCTTGAGATTGACTTGTGGATTATAGTGAAATTTTATGCATTCAGCTTCCTACTAGTCAGTTTGTTCAGCTTCACAGTCAATAGTCCTGGACAGAGAGAAGGGAAGCTGTGACCATTATTTTGGGATTAATTCTCAAAAAAAAAAAAAAAAAAAAAAAAAAAAAACCGCACAAAAAACCACCACCAAAAATAACCAAACAGACAGCTTCTGGGGTATCTTCATCATGCTGAAGGAGTTTAATGTTGTCATCCTGACTTTTCATTGCATTGTCCAAAAAATTCTACTGTACCATTCATCTGCTGGTGTGTGGTTGTGGACAAGTGAACTGCAGGCAGATGTACTCAGTTGTCAGAGCATCGGTTCATAGGCCAATTCCTTTCCTGCATGTGGAATTTGATTTCTCACCACCTGTTTACTTATCACCCGATCCGGTGATGATCTTTATTAGTGTCTATATGCAACAGCCCTGTATAGACTTTTGGAAGGCCCATCTTTGTTTTCTGGTGCCAATACTTACCTATTTATCTGTTGATTACACCTCGTCGGAGACTAAAACCTTCTACTGTCAAAAACTGATGTGACCTGCCCACCCAAGAAGTGACAGCTATTCCTGCAGGGTGAGGATAAATTGAAAGGGACCTCAGTACATAGATTGTCACTAGCAGAGAGAGTTCCGTATTTCTCCCAAGACTGCTACAGTACTATCTTTTATGTAGGAGTGACAGGTGAATAAGTATACAGCGTGAAGCAATGCCTCTGAGGTACTGTGCACCATGTGTGTAATTTTGCGTTGGGTAGCATATAAGGACATACAGCTGTGTCTTCAGATGAACCATTTGTGGAGGTGGTGGCAACCCGATATAGACCTGTTCTTGAGCAGGGAAAAACCCAACTATTTACCGCCCCAGAAACAGAAGAGACAGCCCCCGGCGTTTGTTATACTAGGCCAAATGAGTCTTCTGTCTAAATACTAGTAGATAAAGGGCACCTGTTAGTAGATGGTGAAGACCCAAGCAAGGGCTGGTGATTGCATGCTTTGCCATGGGAAGCATTATGCTGCTGAAATCAGTGGATGGGTGATGTTAGATAGAAGACACTCCCTGGGAACTGAATATATTTCTTCAGGTCCATTCAAATATTTGGAGAGATAGATATATATGTGGGAATACCTGAGAATCCTTTTCTAAATTTCTAAATAGTGAGTATGCTGCACTGTGTGCTTTGGGCAAATAGATCCCTTCTTGCACTGCACATTCTGGGGAACATTCAGTTTATCTAAGCTTTATACGTTTATATCTAGAACCTGTTTGGTGTCTTCATGTTTACATACCCTAAGCCTCCACTAGAAGTTGGGAGGTACATCAGCTTAGAGTGATACAGTGCTAGGAGATTGCTTCCAGCCCGTGATGTCTTCAGGCCTTTATGCTCTTTAACACGGACAGCCATCACAATTTTATACACTGTGTTTGTCAAGACAGTGCACACTCAAGGCAGCACAATATTAAATCAGCTCAGTCAGAACTGTTTGCTGCTTCTTCTTTCTCCCTATAATAAATAATAGTGTAAACCTGCCATGTTGCACACGTGTCTTAGCTATGCATACTGTCATATTTCACATTTTTCCTTTGTCGTATTGATACAAGCTCAAGTAAAACAATATTAGAGCAGAGAATGCAACAATTGTTTTTAAAGAGATATCCCAAAATGAAAATAAAGCAGCCACTCCATTGTCAGAGGCTTAGCTGTATAAACAGAAGTTAGTGTTAGATCACCTCCAAATTCTGTGGGGGAAGAGAGTAGAGAGATCATGCTGATTATTTTTTCTGTTACTCGGTACCATTGTAATAATTAAGAGCAGTAGCCTGAAAGAATGAACATGAACACATGCACATGAATAAAGGGACTGATTTTCAGGGAAGTGAGTGACAAAAGGCAGAATAGAAATGAAGGCTGAAGGCTATTCAGCAATGGCGCTTGGCTCCCAACAACCAGATAGAGGGAGTAGATAGGTGGCTGCCTAATAGAATTAAACTTCTCTTTACATTGATTTATGTAAATATATATATATATAAAAATACATATAAAAGTAAATGTGGAAAGTATGGAACTTATTTCCTGTTGCAGCTCAAAACAAATGTGGAAGTTGGACATTGAGGGGTGGGATCGGCTCCTTGCGCTCCTGTGGAGATTTCACTGTGTGCTGCCAATGCTGCTTCCCTGCTGTGCTGTGCGTTGGTGTGCTCATGTGCAGTGCCCAGGCATGAGGCTCCATTCGCTTCTGGTACTCGTACCGAAAACGCTCAGAATACGCTTTGAGGTAAAATGTCTGTGTCTATTTGCTGAGACACTGGGTGCCTGCTGGCTAGCAGACTAGCAATAATATAGCTGATCTTTTTCTTCTTGCCAGCAGAGAAAGACCGCAGCATCCAGTTCATGGTACTTACTAAAAGGAAATTGCCTAAATTCCCTAAATTTCATTTTTGTAATGAGATTGTAGCAGTACTTTTGCCTCTATTTAATGTGACAGCTATCTTCTGCTTCCGTAGCTGCCCTTTAGTATCTTTGTATCAGAATAATTAGTGGTATTTTGGTAAATGGGAGGTGGGGTGTATATACTTCCCAAATGTACTATGATTGTCTTTATCGGATTTCTATGGGTTTCCTTACAAACCAGAACGAGGTCTGGAAAAATAAAAGGGAACTGCTTGGAGATGAGAACAGCAGTGAAAAGTCTTACCTTTTCATCAAACCTTACAGTGCGATATCCAGCTGGGTCTGTCAACCTTGAACCACTAGATGATGGCGTATGCAGGAGCACAGTTATATGCGGTGGTGTGCTAACAGCACCCTGTCGTGCTAGTCATGACATTTAAAGCCTACCTCACTTTTAAGGCCTTCAAAAGAAAAGAATGTGGGCAAGTTCCCACCTAGGTGACCATGTTTTCAATCATAGCCTGGACCTATGCAGAGTGGTTTCATGACTTTTCCTTTGATCATATAGAGAGGTTGTTCTTGCTGAAATCTCTCGTGTTACGGAACAGCCTTGACACATGAGTCAGGTGTTAGTCTCAATCTCCTCTTCAGTGTGGGCTGCAGTACATTAGTTTTCCTTAATAAGCCAAATATCACCATCTAGAATTGAACGAGTGTTTCTAATCTCCGCACTGTTAAGAGCTGGTATAATGAGAGGGAACAGAAACAACCTCTGGAGTTCTGTGCAGCCTGATGAGCTTTCACAAGGCTTTCAAATGCCATGAGTTCCACACAAATTACTATAAATAATTGCCTAGGTTGGCCTGACCTCGGCTTGTGTGAGAAGATGATCTGATAATGGCACAAGTGACTCTGATTCTGTTCTGAAGCTGAGATCCCATTTAGGATTATACTTATTTGAACTCTCTGTAATTTAAGAAGAAAGCTTTCTGCGTGCACCAGTACTGGAAATGCATTCTGAACACAAAGGTCACTGATGTGGCAGTTGAAATCATCATGAAATAAGTCACTTGGGACATGAGTTTAAGCAAAACTGAAAACTTACCTCCTGTTTGACAGTGCAGTTTTCTTGCCCTGGTCTCTCAGCCCTGGTCAGAGTTGCCAAGTTTCATATTAACTCCTTGTGTCTGCAGACCATATATCAGCCAGATACCTCTTTGCAGGACCTTCAACATGGAGCTTTGCACATTTTGGAGTACACATCAATCTTGACAGCAACCCGCAGAAGGGCAAGTTGGGTGCCACCTCTTTGCCTTGAGGCATCCTTCCCTACTTTCCCTTGCAGTGCAAAGTGGTGAGCATTAGTTTCCAAGAATTACTACCCAATTTCATAAAACGTGGTCCAAGAAAGAAAAAACTATTAACAAAAGCTGCTTTTATTACAAGCTTGCTTAGTCCCTCCTTTAATTTTTTACTGACAAATTATAAAGAACAAAGCTAACCAACTCAATGGTCTTAAAGGTCTCTTCCAACCTAAATGATTCTGTGATTTATATTTTTTTTTCTTAAACTACTGTTTTGTAGAATGCATAGTACTAGGAGTAGTTCCAGTACTTGCTGTCAGTCCACCCCAAAGTGCTCAGAACTCACAGCATTTCATCAGACGTGATCTTGATATATAATAAAGCAAAACAAAAGAATTCTTCTGGATTTGACCTGTTATGATGCCCGTAGTCCCAACCAGAAAGATGTGAAACTTGTTTTTTAACAAAGTTGTCAAAATTTCCTAATCAATGTATCCTAAAAAAAAAAATAATCTTCAAAGGCAATGAAGAATAGCGTTAAAACACTATATTTGGTAGATTTGGTAGCAATGTCTCAAATCGGCTGTGCCTGTGACTTAGTGTGCTATTGCTGCAAATTTTTCAGGTTTTACAGCAAATAATGATTTTTAGTTTGCTGTAGAATGCAACAGCTTAGATAATGTGATGGATGGACTACTGGGAGGGACAAAAACCATTTCAAAATAGCACAGAGCCTGGCCAACAAATGGGAACTGCTGCTGCCAGTGAAGGTATTTGCTGTTGCTGATGGTTGTACACACGGCAGAAAAAGGTTGGGAACTCCCTGGCTTGGAATAAAGAACTCCCTGAAGGTAGATGTTCTATACAGATTAACTGTGGCCTTATTAGGCCAGGCTGTTACTAAATTGTTTTGTTACTGGTACCATCTGAAAGTCTTTAAACATCATACAAGACTAGGAGAAAGCTGCAGAGAGATCTGTGTATTATTTACATATATCATTTCTTCCCAAACGATTGTAAAAATAATTTAATATTACTATTTTGAGGAATCTCCTAAGATGCTCATGAAAATTTTAATTCTTCAACACCAATGCCTTTTCTGAAAGACAGAGCTCTGCTTCTCCTTTCTTTCCTTAGCCAAGAGCAATCCATTCAGGGATATAACTGTATTTGGGGAAGCTGATTTCATGTTGGCTGTAGTAATAAGATAAATCAAATAGATCAGTTTGCACTATCATAAACAGAACCATTCTGGGGGGGTGCAGATTTAACTAGGAAGACTATGTCAGGACAACAGGGGTTTTATAGGTGTGAGAAGAGTGACAGACAGGAAAGGGCGTTCCACAGGCCAAATTTCAGCTCTTCATACACTATGTTGCTAGAAATAATTTGTAACCTATTAGCTGAGATTTTCAAAATACCTGTAGGATTTAGTCACATCTTCCATTGAAGTGTAATGGGCGATAAGTTTAAATACCATGTATTTAGAAAAAAAAAAAGACTGAAAACACCTTCAGTCATCACTGAAGCGTACCGTAGTACATTTGTGTGAGGATAAAGAAAAGACAGGTGAGATCTACTGTATAGGTAGGCAAGCTTCCAAGAGCATTAATGTTTTATTTTAAGAGATGAATAAAAGTCTCAAAATTGCTCTAGACTTGGCAGGTAAGGATTGTTATGCTTCATCTTGCCTCTTGGCCAGAGAGCTCAGTGTAAGTGGGAGTTTGCCAGATACGGCAGTCTTCCCCACTACCTGAATTTAATTTAAACCATTCTGTGCAGCCCTGATTTTAATCCTTTCATTTCGGTTTTGAGTTACCGCATATATGGCACAATGGAAATATTTTTTTCAAACTTAAATTAGAAACATATTTTAGGAGACAAAAAAAGTGCCTGTCTTCCCTGCAGAATGAAACATCCTTAACTGTTAGATGAAGTATAACCATTGGAACGTTTTACTTGAAATGTCTGGTTATCAGTAGAGAACTGTGGATTTTCTGCTGTGTGCTTTTTGTTTCCCCCTCCCCCCTTGCAGTTCGTACACATCGCACAAACTGTTTCCTCAGGATGGCCAAACTTTGTGTTAGCTCACAACAAACGTGTTTTTAAAATAACTCAAGACACAAGTGTGATGTGTCAATAGTAAAAAATCAATGTGTTCATCTTTATTTTGGTGGGTAATTACAAATACTACTCCTCTGGGAAAGACGAAATGTTATAATACAAACTTACACTTTTACACTCTGCATCAAAAATAATGGTGGTTTGGGGTTTTTTTTAAATTCTACTGAGATCTTTTTATTTGCCATAAATGATGGCAACCTTGTTTTCACCTCCAAGAGTACATGTTTCTCAGATGTGCCATCAACTTTTGTTCTAAATACAGTGCAGAACAGGAAGTTCAAATGCTGCAAACACCTGAACCCAAGTAAAAGTCATGGAAAGAGTATGAGTTGCACCTTGATCTTGAATTTTGCTGCCCAGGGTGACCTTGTTTCTTCCACAAGGAAAAGTAATAGGCCTAGCTGATAGGGAAGAAAGATTTTTGTAGTGTACTCATGGCGTTTTTCATATACAGGCTAGAAAATTCAGATCTTTATGGAATTACTGCATCATGTGTGAAAAGCATAGAGGAAATCGATTATTAAAGGACATATTGGATGGGATTTCTGAGATCCTGGGTATGGTGCTATTCAACACATCCATCAAAACATGGCTGAAAGATTAGAAAGTCTGGGCTAAATCTGCAGATGACAGTTAGGAACTGAACAAAACCAGGATTGTAGTCAAGGAGGATGCCTGTAAGGTACCACTCTAGACAGGAGTAACCTATTGCGTAAACAAGCAATGGCCAGTGACTTCTCTAACACCAGTTACTGCAACTCCTTCACCCTTATGTCACACTGAATGTACCTTGACACTACCCTGCTGTTGAGAAGAAAGGCCCATGCTGCACTGGAGTATTGGAGTGTTATTGATGTAGAATAATCATCTCATTCTAGTAGTGTTGGAAAGCATGAAGCATGGTGTGTCCTATCCTGGACTGTGTGTTTCAGAACAGATGAGTACCAATAGGGGCAGTTCGGCACTGAGCACTAACAATGTTTTGAGGTCTAGAAATGCCAATCAGGGTCTAAGTCACTGTGATAATGCTCATTGACTTGTTACAAATAATTTCTAGAATTTGATAAAAGCAAAATAATTTTTAATGGGGTTTTTCTAGCATTTAAACGTCCAGATTTGTCAGTAAATTAGGTATGTATCAATATAATTTGTGCATATTTTTTTATGCTTGCATAATGGCAGGAGAACACGAAAATAGAAAGGAGTAGTTGCCATGCAGCTGCAGTTAAAAGAGTGTTAATACTTGGTTTTTTGAAGGATAATTTAGGGCCTACATCAGAAAAAATGTGCCTACGTGTCACGTCTGTATGGACATGTGTCTGGGACTACTGGAAATTAATCTATAGTACCAGCTAGTTGCTTGTCTGGATGCCAAACTGTCTATGGGATTGTCTTACCAGGCTGTTCTTGGAAATGTACTTGTTTCAGGAAAAAAGTATAAACAACATTTGATATAGTTTTAGAAAAATCACTTTGAGAAGCGTGTCTTTTGACAAATTAAGACTATAAATTCTGTCAATGAAATATGTGTCACTTATTGACTGAGTCAAATTAAATAGTCACTTACTAGGTGGTCTTACTAGTGCTGGCTTGGTTTTTAATGATACATACGAGCCCACTGGAAAAATGGCTTATTTCTATTGTGCATGGGAAATAGTGGAGTGACCAGATTTAAATGCAGCTTCCCTGAGCGCTGGTATGCGAAGGAGGTCATTAAGTCACCCTTGGGCGTTAGCCAGGATCATGTCTGACATGATCATGTTTAAAGGCAAGGCAGAATGAAAGAGAGGAAGGGACCAACGGGGTATCAGTAGTGAGGAAAGCTTATCTACGACATGCTGGCTACCCCGGCAAAGTGTAAAAAGGCCAATTAGCTCTGCTTGTCCTTCCCTTCCTGTTGTTCCCAGTCTGGGTGTGAGCCACTCACAACTTCTTCTTGAGGCTTTGAGCAATGACTTGCTTTTTCTAAGGACTGGCAGGAAATCATTTAATAAGCTGGGGGGAGGGAGAAGTTTCCTGTTCTAGTTACTCACTATATAATTCCTAAACTGAAAAGAGAAGACAGTTCAGCGGGCCAGACCACCAGCCCCAGTGTCCTTATGAGTGTTCCTCTGCCAGTGAAGGCCTAACCAAGCTGATCATGTCCCCATGGATTTTGCCTTCAACTCAGTAGGACCCCTAAAAGCTCTCAATGCATTTTTAAAATATGAATAAGTTGAATGTTTTCTTTAAGTTGCATGTTAATATAATGGAAGTGCTTTCAAGGCCATGACTGTGGGATTAGCTCTGTGCAGATGGGCTGGACTGTGACCTTGGGACCCTTGTTGGAACCTCACAAATATTTAATCAGGAATCAGTTTAAGTGCAATGCGTATAAAAAGTGTAACAGGAATTGATACATCTTTGTCTTGTCTTACACCGTGTAGTATTAATACTTAATGTTACTACTTTGGTCTGTGAGTAAATGGGCTTTATTACTTTTAATCCTCAAGACGCCAAGACGAATGCAAAGAAGTTCACTCTGTGTGTGAGTGCCAGAGACTGAACGGCGCATGCCCAAGTTAGGCTGACGGCAGTGAAAATCCACGTAACGTCTTTCTGCTCACTGCACAGCAGCTGGGCAGCCGCTCTTCGCTTCCCAGCGCGGCACTTCGCTTCCCCGCTGGAAGACTGCAGCAAGGTTTCCCCATCCAGGCACACTGGGATAGTGGGAGCAAACGCAGATAGTCCCGATTCTGCTCTAAAGATGTAACGCTATCAGATGGCTAAAATGCATAAGGCAGTTACATAAATCTTACTAATGCTTTTGATGTGTTTATCTCCTGAATTTTTCTTGTCTTATTCTCAAGCCCAGTAAACTTGAAATAAATGTATGCATTCACTCAAGAATGTGTGTGCTTGTTTAAAGTTGGGTAAAAATATTATTCTGTTCATTTGAGTGTATGAATGGTAAACATAAATTTTCTTAAAAGCCCATGGTAAATTTAGAGATTTAATACTTCAACAATCCTACTTAAGAGTTACACAGAAAGCATGGTAGATTTAAAAAAAAAAAAAAAAAAAAAAAAAACAACAACAACCAAACCATAAAACATGTTACAGCGCTTCTGTAACATGTCTGATAAATTCTGTCAGCTTCAGTAAGGAATACTTTCTAGATAGTATTCCATATTAAAAGTGGTACTCACTAAATCTGTGCTATTAATGGAAAAAAAATATAAACTCTGCTGTGCTTCCAAGTACATAAATAGTGTTATTGAATACCTGAAGACAAATTATTTACTAAAGACATAGCATTTGTTTTCTGAAAGAAGTGTGTATTTGTTTCTCGAGCAGACATCCTCAGCACAGCTGAGAAACCTCTCGGAAAGCACAACACTTCGGAAGGGTCCTGAGGAAGGATGTGACAAGGTTCTGCAAGATGTGACATCTGGTGGATGGCCTGCTTCCAGTGACCCAGGGACCCTGTCAGGTACGGTGACAAGTTCAGTTTTATTGAGGTCTGTAGCAAATTTCAGGTGACTTGTTTAAAATGGTGGATGTGCAGCTTTGTCCCTACTGGGAGTTAACATTTTCAGTGGGCAGCACAGAAAACTTAAGTTCTATTTTAATTTTGCTAATTGTCACTTGTTTTCTTCAAAATCTGAAGGAGAAATTTAGTAGGCCAGAGATGTAGCATATATCCTTAAATTATAGCTCTCTTTCTGCTTTCCAGGATAGGTGTCATCAACACGCTCTCGTCCTTTCTGGCTGTAAATTTGAGTGCATTTATTGTTGTAGTCTTGTATACCTGCATTTCTATTCTGTAGTTAGCCACAAGTTTTTGAAAAATCCCCAAAAATGGTGAGATTCACCTAAAATGTATCTCAAAGCAACATATTTTACTGCATTTATTTTTTATCGTTTTCTACTTCAAATTTTTATTTGCAGCCACAAGAGCTAAAACCCCTCATCTTTTAAGCGAAATAGTGATTGTTCATAACATAGAAGTTGCAGCGTCCTGTGGACGCAAGAGCTGAGGCTTTCTCAAAAGTATTAGAAATTGCAAAAACAAAGAAAAATTGAGTTTAGTAGAGTTCCAACTGGAATTCTTTAGTAAGACTAGAACTATTAGGCAATGCTTGCAGTGTTATTAAGCTGGCAGCAGGAGTGTTCAGTTGGAAAAGAGGGTATAGGGTACAGATGTGTACGGCAGAGGACAGGAATGCTACTTGGTCGTCAGTACATTAAAAACTAATTCCAGTTTTACTGTTTTGACTGTGTCCTCAGGAGAGACAAGTGAGAGAATATTTTTTGAGTACAAATATCTGCAACCTGACATCGAGAATACAGATGGTTACAAATGCTGGACAGTTTTGTTTGGTGTTATGTTTTCCTTATGATTGTTTTGAAAGCGAGTTAAAGGAAAGCAGTATTCTGTTGTTTTTTCTGGTATTTTTATCACTGATCATAAGTTCTGCTTAGCTTCAGCTGCTTTTCCCTGCAACCCCCATAGTGACTATAGTCACCTCTCATCTCAATTCGAGAGACTGAAATCAATCTGAAATTAAAATCTGCAAATTGAGGGGGAAAGCAGATGAAAAATCAATTTTTTCCATTCAAATTAAATCTTACCCAGCCTGTTTCTGTTATTTTGCTTGTTATTCTGCTGTGAATATTCTGTTCAGAAGTTACAGATTGTATATCCTTTGCGATTTGTCCCGAGTCATTCCAGTAAATTTTCTCCCGCTGTTATTTGCTGTGGCTGAGCTACTTGAGCAGGGAAAGGCTTGTTTGCTTGCTTTTATTTTGTTTTCTTCCTGAGATGCTCTGCCTGGAAGGTCAAAGCAAAGGAAAACTTCTGTAGATGCGTAAAGGGGAGAAACTTCTGACGGCGAGGGTTTGAGTAAGTATTTCAAACAGCTGTGATCATTCCAGCAGAGACATAATTATTAATAATCATGAGGACGTATCAATCTGCCAATAGTTGGACTGGGACGCAAATATGCCTGTGCATCGATTGAAATGTCTGACCTGAGCTTTTGTATCCAGAAATAAGTTGCTGATTGTCTCCCATGACACTGTCAAAATACCTCCACCACGAATATGTATAACCTGTGTTTTTTTCACCACACTTTCCTTATTTTTTCCTGAACTAAACTCTTGTAAGTTGTTCTGTTCTCAATATAAACCCGCTTGGTCTGTCTTCCCCCTTAGCCTCCAAGGATTTAGTCTATGAGCGGGAAGTGTTTAAAAATAATTCCAGTCATGGTGGAACAGCCTGTATCCTTTCTATAGAGTAACTGACATCAGACTTCTGAGTTCACAAAATGGTCAACAAAAGATCAGTAAAAACATCTAAGGATTCTGAAGGACAAACAAATTTTTTTTTCCCCTTTCCTTTAAAGGGAAAATGCGACTTTTCAAGCAGGAGTAGATTTTCAGACTGTAGAAGCCTGAATGACACACACCTCTAATTAAAATTAGTACATTTATATATCCTAAAGAACTACCCAACTTGTAAAAGCTTCCGCTTTGAGGATATGCATAGCTCTTCTGCAATACCAAGTTAAAATATACATTAAATATTAAAGGGTCCTGTGTATGAGCGGGCCTAGAGATAAAAAGAATAATCTTTCCTTTTTTTTTTTTCTTTTTTTTTCTTCCTGACTTAGTGAGAGAGACGCACCCTGTGCTGGCTCCTGGGATGGGGGTTGTATTTTGCTCATGTTAAGGCCGAGGGACGTGAGGAGATGCAACATGAGGCTGCAGGTGGCAAATTTCTTTAGACTAGGGAGTATGTGCCTCCAGGGAAGACCCAGTGACTGGCTGTGGCTATCGTATGGCTTTTCAATGTGGGAGAGCATAAAGCAGGGGCCAAATTAGGAGATGTGAGACCAAAGTTGAAGAGGAGGCGGGGATGTAGGCAGGAATCGGCTAAAATAGAGAGGGAGCTGAGCAACAGCTCTGTGGTTTGCTCCTATCCGAGTACCAGCAGGGTGCTGAGGCGTCGTTGCCACCCGGCCAGGAGGCAGCAGGAGGCTGGGTGTAATTTGGTGTTGCCCTGCTCAAAGTTACCTCGCACAATTTTCTCACTGAAGCCGAAGAGATTTTGAAGCAAGCTCCTGAAGCATGTGGATGAGGAGAAGGCAAGTGGCAGAGCAGAACATTTTCTTAGGCCCTAATCTGGTGGAATTTGAAACTTCAAGGTAGAAATTCTGCAAAGGACTTCGAAGAGTGAGGAATATACGTTCAGCATTTTGTGGCCAGGTCATGGTCCTCGGCAGTATCTGAGGCAGGGATGACAACAAATGTTTGCAAACACATGTATTTTAAAACATTCCCTTACTACTGTCTTCCATACCGAGAGCTGGAATTGCAACAATACTGCAGGTTTTCCTTGAGTTAATGTTTTCCCTGCTATTTTTAAGAAATGTTGAGAGTGGCTTTGGAGACTTTGTAGGAACTCACTTGAAAGCACCACCGGATTGTTTATAATGGTGGTATTTTTAGTACATTCATGTGCAATTGGAAACCCATCGGTAGTTATGTTTTCTCGCTCTCTTCTATCTAACAAAGCCAGAACTTCTTGTGAATTGATATCTGCTAGGAACAGTATTTTACACTTGCCAAATTTCTTGGCTTACTTTTGAAAGGCTAAATCTTGAAATAATAATTTCCTTTTAAATAGAAATCTAAATTTCTTTTTTCCTGGCACATAAGATTAGACAGGGAAAATAATACACACTTTTTCCCTAATCATTGGCTAGGTTCAGCCAGCCATGCAAAATCTTTCTAAACATTATGAGTACATTATTTCTTTTCGTTGCATGCTACTAGATTTTTTTCTAGCTGTAAAGATCCTGTTCAGGAGAGAAACTGCCATATCTGTGTTTGGCATTTTCTTAGTGCTTTCACTTTGTGTATAGAGCGTAAGTTCCTTGGGAAGGCGTAGGGAAAGCTCAGGCCCCTACGGAGAGGTCTCCCTTGGCCCTGTTGCTCTGCTGCAATTATCTCCTTCTTCTCGGTCCCTTCCATTGCTCGCTGTTTCACTGATGCCCCCTTCTGCCCTCCTTGCCTCATATCAGGGAAAAATCTTAGTTCAAGACTATCCAGAAACCACATAGCATAGGGCATGGAATCTGGGTTTGAGGACTGCTGGGTGTGTTCCGGGGACAGGTCCATCCCGATTGCTTTTCTGTTGGTGTGTCCTTCATTAGCCATTTGCATTTTCTGGAAGTAGGAACCCTGTGAATGCATGAGAAATACACCTAAAGGAAGGAGGTGTGAATGATTCACCTATTAGAAATCTTTGTGTGTGACCAAAAAGCTCTCAAAAGCACATCTGGCTACACTCAGTTTTTAGCTGTGTGCTCACCTGTGCATTTTTAGCTGAAGTGTCACATCTGAAATAAGCTCCTCCTTACCAAAAAATTAAGAGGATATCTTTGAAAAATTAAGACCAATCTCTATGGCTGTTCTTGCTCATGTAGTCCTTCCTGCTCCAGCAAACCCTCTAATGTGATACAAGACTGCATAGCTCTTCTGTTTGCTGACCAGTCTCCGTGCCACGCTTCTCCTGCGGCAGACAGCAAAAGGAAAAGCATCACAGCTCCAGGATGGATTTCTCCGTTCTTGCTGGCAAGATCGAGTTACAGAGATGAGAAAATGACCCAGATCCATGCTCTTTGCTGGTGCTGCCCCTGAGGGTTCAGTTCCAGTTGGTTGCATTTATGCAGCCCGCACTTTGCTAGGAAAGAGAGTGAAGCCATCTGTTTTCACAAGGGTTTTTTAAATTGTTTTTGGGATGTGACCTTGGCACTGGAACAGCTTCAAATCTGAAGGTCTGCCTGCCCTTAGAAACCTGTTCAGGAATGGCTCTTCTGCTAGGAGTCCTTGTGTGGATGCTAATTGCAGGTGGCACACCAGGCACTCTTCTGGAAGTGGTGGGGAGCAGCCATTCTGGGAAACACCCGCATACAGGCAAGTCCTTGTCCTGTGAGGCCTGTCTCCCCCAGGGAATTCCGGACACCTACTTCCCTATTAGGAAATGGAGAGTTCCTGCGGAGGTGGATACTTCTGTAACATGGACCACAAGTCCAAAGAGTGCAGGTGCTTGGGTAATCAAAAAAACCTCAGAAACTCTGTTTGAGGGAGACTTTGTCAATTCAAAATTGGTGTGAGAGGATAAAGGCTGCTTTGATTCAGCATGGGAGGGACAAAAAACACTTCCCCAGTTTTAGGAATTTTGTGGAAAATGATGCCTGTAGAAATGTTTCTGGATTTTTCAAATGCAATGCAAAGATTGTAACGCTGTTTCTCGACATCAGTTGCACATTACTACTGTGGAAGAAGGTTTCAGTCACTACACTGCCTTTGTTTTTACAATATTAAGTGCAGTTACCACTTAGCATGGAATGATCTCTCTTCTAGGTCAGAGTCTTCTGTTTGTGTTGCAATGAGAGCTTGACATAAAATGACTTAATGACTAAAATGGAAAATGGTACAATATTTCAGTCCTCGTATCATGAACAATCTAGGAATTAAAAAGCATAACATAGAATTAATGGATTTTTCAAAAATTCATTAAAATAACCCTCTTAGGGATCTGTTAACACTGACATTTCAAATTAAACTTTAGTTTTAACAAAACACATATGTGCTTTCTAAGGAAAAAAAAAAATCCAACCAAATTTAAGTAAAAGTAAAGCCTTTGTATCTTAAGTTTTCTCCTATCTCCTGATATAACCGTCCCCCAGAATAAAACTCTTGCTTCTCACTGTAAACAGCACAAACTGAGAGAGCGAGCGCCTTCCCACCACCTTCTGCTCAAGAGATGTTGACATATAGGAGTGGCAAAGAGGAAGGTGCAAACAGATGAAAATCCCAGCTGAATGAGTGGGTTTTTAATCTTCTTGCACCTGTTTCCAGGAGGGAGTGTGACAGTGATAGGGTGCAGAAAGGAATGTTACAACCTGGGCAGCAGGATGTGGGTGGAGGCACAAGTCCCAAGGCGAGAGAGAGGGATGGGGGAGGGAAGAGCAGGAGCTTGCATCGTATTTCAGACCTTGAATTTGGAAGATCTGTGGTATTGAGGGCAAATATATTAAAAAGTCAAACTATTATAGAGCAATGTTTATGTATGGAGTTTACTAGGGGAAGAGAGGCATTTACCAGCACAATGTAAATGCTGCAACTTTTGAAATAATTTCCAAAAGCAATTGCTCTGAGACTATAGTAATAACTCTGCTGCATAGATTTCATGCACAGCGGAATGTGATCTTATCTCCCCAGCTAATTGCCTGAGCACAAAGTGGGGCGCTAAATGATTAGAAGTAGCATGTTGAAAATAGAAATTGTCCCAAGTAAGATTTGCTCTTAGATTGGAGGGTAGTGCAGCCTTAGAGAAGGGGTCTGCCCCTCTGAAGATGCTGATACCCTCTTGGAGACAGGGGAGTGTGCGTGGGAGGAGTCGCTAGAAGTCTTTTCAACACCACTTTATTCATCTCCAATAGTACATCCCTGATGTCCTCATGGTCAGTGAACCTCAACCCGTGCTTTAGAAGAGCCTGGTTGGAGGCCAGGAAGGCACCCTGGGTTTCCAGCTGTTTGTTACTCAGTGTTCTTTTTCATCACAGTGATAGAGTTGTGAAAATTGGCTAAAATATTCTGTTTTGCAATGTTTCTGGAAATTTGCAAGTCTGCCCCTTTCCAGCAGGGAGCTGGATCCTGCACCAGGTACTGCATTGCGAGCGATGGCAAACGTAAGGCAGCGCAGGTACTGCTTTGTTGTAGTCCACTTGCGTTCCCAGTCTTTTGAAGTTATGCAGCCCAGAGATGAATTTCAAATGGTGTTTAAAATCCTATGTTACTGCTATAAATCCTTGGGTTTTTCCCCTTTCACTCTTTTGGGTGGACTCCTAGCAAGTTTGACAAGAGCACAGGACGTTTTTGATATATGGCATCAGGTCCGTTAGTTCAGAAACCCCACACAGAAGCTTGTTTTCAGAAAGAGAGAAAATAAGATTAAACAGGACAGGGAATGCTGTTATGAAGGAATGAAAATATTTTCATTACTAGAGTATTTGTATGTCAACAGCTGATAGGGAATGATGTGAGACATTCCCAGAAGGACTCCCAAAGATTTTTCCTTGTGCAATAGACCAATTAGCAGAGCCCAGATTAAACGAGCAATGTCACATTGCTTCTTGCATTAAAAAAGTGTGACATTCAGTCCCTTTATCTAGTAAATATTTGCTCCTTTTTATCCTTGTGACTTTCTTTATACTACTTTCAACAGCTCTACATTCCCAAGAAATGCAGGGAAAACATTTGCTTGTCCAACACAACTTTAAGACATATAGATAGATTTCTTGTGTAGTATATACTTTTAAATATTTATTAAGGAAAAGCTGTGTATGCTCACAGGACATGCACACATGTGAAAAGGAGGGGGAGATTAAACTCTGCTAACCCAGTATTTGTAGTATTTTTAAGCTGACTTCATGAGTTAATAAAGGAGGAAATTAGCAAATGCCGTTTCAGACTCTGCCACCCAGCTCTCCCGAGGCAGCCTTTGAACCAGCCCAAAAGAAATTATTTGACTTACAGATGTTTCCCCAGCTTACTGTGGTTTGGAGAAATTTTAATCTTTTCCTAGAGAAGACAACTGAATAATTAGATTAAAGATAGTTTTAAAATTTGCACTATAAAAAAAAAAAAAAAAAAAAAAAGGTTTGCAGTGCTGCTTTGTTTTTCTTAACAGCTTTCAGATTCCACTGCAGAAGTGGCTGTGTTTCAGTGACAGGACTGTTTCCAGCCTTTACTTGCCTCTGATTTTATGAATTAATGATGTTGGTTTCAAGTAGGTAGAAGAAATATTGCTACAGACTTTAAGAGCATTAACACTTCACTGAATTTAGTTTTAAGATACCTTTTTCATTTCCATGTCTGAACATTTGCACAACTTAAATATTAGTTAATGGGTCTGATCTTTCTCAGATAACCTACAGTTATTTATCTTAGAATTCAGAATCAGATGGCTTCTTTGGAAATGGTGTGATCTGCGTGACGTGTCAGTTTTGTGTATTCATTGAAAAAAGGTAGAAATAGTGGAATTTTATTCTGTTTTATATTAATATTTAAAGGACTTGCATATTCCACAAAGCAGTCTTATCCATATAATTCTTTACTATGTGTTCTTCCTATGTGTTCATCCACTGATGTTTTCACCTCATCTTTGTCTTCTTCCTCAAAGCTGTTTTTTCTTTTTCTTTTTTTTTTTTTTTTTGCTAATTGCTATTTCTAAATATAAAGCACGAGAGCTCTGTTTCTCAGGTCAGAGGAACACTTGGGAGATAAACAGTTAATTCCACTAGTGATCATTGCAATAAGCTCCCGAATAGGTTCAGGGTCCAACTCTCCAAGTCACTGTATGTACATATTACCATCCTTCCCCTGAAAAAGCTTACCGTAACGCCTGAGCTGGGAATTTCAAAAGGACCTAGGTAATTTTGCATTTTCTGTCTTCACACAGGCTCCAGAAGACCTTCTTTTGGAGATACCAAAGAGTTGCTTTAGAATTAAATGTAATTCCTTCTCCTAATGCTTTTTAGGGTTTTCTTCCAAGATTGACGTAGTCCCGCGTTTAAGGATTCTAGCTGACACCATTTCTGGAAGCTGAATCCTGTTTTGCCCTACCACCATCCATGAGATGTAGGGGGATGATGGGAACTTGTCTCCTGTGGATAAAAAGTCATAAAGTGTGTATGCTAAAAGGGAACGTTGAATTCTGTCAGAAAACACCAGTTTCCTCCATCGTCAGCTCCTCTGTACATACCTTAGGTTTTTACAGCGTTTATTGCTCCTTAGCACCTATGTGGTAGTGCAAATTGCAATGCGTCTGTGTTTCTCGTGCCGTTGCTCTCTATTTGTTGTCTGTGCATCCATTTAACGTGTTCAGGAGAAAGCATTTTTCTTTGACTATTCTTAAGCTGGTTTTGTCTGTTATTTATGGAGGGCACCTCTCTAGAGGAAAGCAAAAATAATAGAAAGAGAAGTGTTATTCCTCCCCCCTCCCTTTCCCACTCAAAAGATCCCAGAACGTGAGGATGCTTCCCTGGAAATGAATGAAGCCCCCTGGATATTGCCTCCTGTAGGGGAAAAGGAGCAGGGCTATCACAGGTGTCAAATTAATGGGCTGCTACTTTCCATAAAGAAGGATGAGTGTGAAAATAAAGATGTTAAATAGGTATCTAATGTTGATTATCTAATAGTCAAGTTTGAAATGGGCTATTCCCGCCCCGAAGTACTGCTGGGGTCACTTGGAAGAGGAGCAACTGGAGGGATTACGCTAAGGGTGGGGATCCACAAACAAGAATGCAATGAATAACTTGACAAAATTGTGCAGTGCTCTACCCGCTGCAAAGAGGCCTTCACCTTGTGCTGGAGTTTTTTTGGCATCTAGAAGAATTTATCTTCGAGTAACATGTAGAGTGTAAGGTGAATTGCAAAAGAGGAATGCAGACAGCTTCTCCTATCAGCACATTGTTTTGGTTAAGACTCTACTGCAGTTTTGTAAAAATGCGATTGGGGGAGGGGAAACAAGACAAAGTCAGCACGTCCTCTGGGTTTCCTTCGTTAATCAAACATGCTTATTAAGAAATTAACATTTCTAGGGGTGGAAAAGGATTGTCGTGCTATTTTAGTTTTCATATGGCTTCAAACACTGTGTAACCGGCTGTCTGAAAAACAACCAAGCAGTAAAATAAGCTCTTGCAGCTCTGGCTGTAAGTACAAAAGTGGGGGGACAGGCGCCTGCATCGTCAGCAGTGGTATGGCAGCTTTATTTTGAGAAAGGAATATTTTTAAGTCTGACTTGCTGTGGGTGGGTGTGGATCTTGCAGCACTCTGGATGTTGGCAAGAGCAAAATTCTCAGCAAATCACCTTTTCCATGAATTTTTCTACTTTGCTTTGGGGTTATCTGATAACTTCCACAAATATTAATTGCTCTTTCATGACTTGTACAAGACAATTGTTGTAAGATCTGCCTACTTGCAGGGCTGGGCGTCCTGCACTTCCCTCCCCTGACTAGATCAGTGGGACTTTTACAGAGTCCCTGGTGCAAAGAGCCTCCTGGAAAATTCAGATACATTTTTCAATATTGGATTAAAATGTGCTCTTGCATTTTCTAGCTCATTTATGTAGAGAATTAACAACAACAAAAAAAAAAAAAAAAAAGGCATGAATCTGCCTGCTGTGTTGACTTTAAATGAACTGTTTCACAGTTCCAGCACTGAGAATTGCTATTAGCTTTCTGGACTTTATCCTGTGCCTTGGAGACACTGTACCTCTCTTCCCAGCGTGATGGTGGTGGTCTCTGCCCAGAATAGCTCTTGAGTAGTCACCTTAAACTTTCTTTTACCATGCTTGCCACCATACTATCTAGTTTTCTTCTTCCTTTGCTCCTGTGATTTCTCTCTCTTCTGTGATATTTCTTAACCAGCGTTTGGCCCACAGGAGTGGCTGCCGACTGTTTCCTCAATTGTTTTTATACACTTTGTGGCCTTTACATTCTGTGGTTTTGCAGTTTATCCTCTTAGAAGTAGGACCATATTGCACTTCTCGGGTAACCGAAGCATGCGAAGTAAAGCCTCTAATTTCAAAATAATTTAAAGATGAGTTAAAATATAGGATATTGTTTTGGTGGGCTTCAGAGTCCCATACAGTCAGCTGGAGAGCCCACAGCCTTCTGTGCACTTACCTGCCTTCTCAAAGAAGGGAGTGGATTGGAAGGAGTTATGTCCAATTTCCTTTTTTTCTTAAAGAATTGAAATGTTAAATCAGCAAAATGGCAAACGTCAGCATTGCTGGGGAGGAGGGGGCTGTAGATATTTGTGCTAGTTCTGTGATGTAGAAAATAATGAACACTTGTAATTGCTTGAATGAGGGGTGCCATGATCAAACATGCTCTTCCTTCCTTAGAAGTATCCCAGATGGGTTCTGTCCTTTGTCCATGGAGGTCCCCTGTCCTGGTCTTTAATATCTTCTCTAGGATGTTCATACTGAAACAGGCTCACAATTAAATGAGGGATTATCTGTTGTGGTCCAGTGCCTTTAATGAAACTATTTGAATGAGTAAGGGACAGTGTGTGGGTATGAGTCACCCTGGAACTACATGTTCTCTCCAGGACAACCTTTGGGAGATGGGGGCGGGCAACATCTGCAAGGATACTGGGGAGAAGGTTACTGCAGGCAAACTTTGTTATTTGATCCCTGGTGAAAAGACAGGGGGGGAAACTCTCGGCTCCACAGACTGGCAGTTGCTAAGCTGTATTTGGACAGGTACACAGACGATTATATCTGAGTAATACCAAGGAGCATTACAGTTGTTAACAAGACACGATTTGCAAATTCCTTGTCAGCAAATGCCTTTAGGAAGTGTGCAGCAAGAAATAAAGAAAGGAGTCCCTGTCTCGTAATCCACAACCATTTTTGTGTTGCCTGAAGACCTTTCTTTACCCCGTGCAGTTGAGAGACATTTCCTGAGTGCAAGTGCTGCTTTGAGACTAATGCACTTGTGTCATTCTGTGATAGCAGGAAAACAGACCTCACTGTGGCATGTTGTAGGGCATATTTAATGTACAGGTTATATCAATAACTCTGAAATTCAGGGAGTTGTGAAGGCTAAAAATTTAAGTAAATAAAATAATAAATCCTATATATTTCATAAAGGTATTGTTGCAGTTTTAAATCTGGATTAGACAAAAATGCAATGATCAACAATGAAGAAGCTATTTCCTAGTAGCTGATTTTAATGTCATTCCAGACATCCAAATACATAACTCCCTCCTATCCCATCATGCATTTTTCCCCAAAAAATATATTGTGTGCCAGATGAACCTCTCTCTTATTTATTGTGAGCAATGTAAATCTATACAGTTTACAAAAGAGCACTTAAAAAACAGGCGTTGAACAGAAGGAACTTTTTGCTGACGCAAAGTTTGATTACTCATTTGCACTGTTTGATTACTCAAAGTTTGGTTATGCACTTATTAGAATAACTGCCATGAAAATCTCATGCAGTCAAACATATCCCTGTGGAAACTCATCATGCTGGATATGGTTCCCTAGCCTTTTCTTTTCTTTTCTTTTCTTTTCTTTTCTTTTCTTTTCTTTTCTTTTCTTTTTCTTTTCTTTTTCTTTTCTTTTTCTTTTCTTTTTCTTTTCTTTTTCTTTTCTTTTTCTTTTCTTTTCTTTTCTTTTCTTTTCTTTTCTTTTCTTTTCTTTTCTTTTCTTTTCTTTTCTTTTCTTTTCTTTTCTTTTCTTTTCTTTCTTAAATGTATTTTTGTTTTATGGGTGAGAATTAACAGAGACATTTCACTGTATGCCTCTACGTTCAGAGGGAATCAACAAGGTTTCACTTCCCTTTTCCTGGAGCTGTTAGCCAAAAAGGAAGACACCTCTAGTGTTTCACTCTTTAAAGTGTCTATTCAACGCTCTTTAAAACTATCTATCTGATACGGAGCCGTAATTTATCATTAAAAAAGTCTTCCAGTTGAACGTCAGTTCTTACAATGGACTAATCTTGGAGTGTCTCTATCCAGGGCTAGATCAGCTTCCTTGATGTCAGTAATCAACAGCAAATAATTCAGTGGTGTTAACTAGCAAAAGAAAAGCTCTGGGACTAGCAATCACTGTGCTCAAACACTAGTTTCCTCATTCTTATGTCCCTGGTTTTGCCCTTTCTTTCACATTGAAGGGTCTAGTTAAGTGAACCTGTTAATTGGCTGGACTGTTTTCTTTATTTTTGTGCCGACTAAGTGAAACTTCTCTCTTTTTAAAAGGTAAAAAAGATTTCAGTGTAGGCAAGAGTAAGAGTATACTATCCCCTTTTACTTCCTTGTAGTAAACTCTCATAACCCCCTGACTGTAGGTACTTCTGCTCCAGAAAGCTGCCCTTTTCCCAGGAACTGAAATAAATGCTTTAGAAGTACCAAATTTTGCAAAATAGCTGCTGGGAAGGGGGGGTTTCCAGTTGGTACAATGGCAAAAATGAGACACAACATAATGCCCAGTGCTTCCAAATTGATTACATTGACTTCTGCGCTTTCACGCCCTTCACTGACAGACACAGGTCAGCCTGTTCTGACCGCCGCTCCATACTTTCCTCCTGAGGGCACCCATGTTAGGCTTGCCCATGTCCTCGACTCCTGCGTGGCTAGTGATGGTGTGTAGCACCATTCTGGTCAATGCCAGTTGATTTGGGTTCATGTGCAAAGGCTGATACATAGCAGCAAACTTACCAGAGGAACGCCCCACAGCATCTGAATTGTGACAGAGCTGCTTTTCAAATCAAGAGATTAATGTACAGCCATGAAAGTCCTGAGGTAGCCTAGAAAGATAATGAACACAGAGAACATATCAATGAAAAGTCACAATCCATGTAAAAATGCAGACAGTGTAAAAAAGAGGATTTGGGTCAGCACAATAGTGGCAGTTCCTTCTAATTTACTTTGACAAGGGGAAACACCCTAAAATACTGAAGATCTAGCGATGCTATTCTTATCAAATAAATTCAGCACCCCTCTTGCAAGTCTCTTTTCTTCCTCATCCTGCGAATAACCTGAGTTAGAACATCTGGGTAGGGAACAACTGTCTTACAGATGCTGCAATTCAGATTATATTTTATTAAGCTGAAATGAGAGACATAGCAAACTCTCCTAGGGAGTTCAGAAGTTTGCACCCTTCTAGTAATTGCATACTGTACAGGAAATGGAGGTTAAAAAAAATTACAGAAAGTCATTCAGGGTATCTCTAATAGAGTCATTGCCTTGAAATAAGTTCTCATCTCAGAAATCCTCTGAAATGAAATAATCAGGGAAGCCTTTTGGCAGTTCTTGGTATTTGTCAATAAATAAAAGTGGAGGAAGGTGGCTAGTTCTGGGCTCGTGTGCTGTCTGTATTAGCCTCCTAGCCCTGTGCAAGATACTGCATTGCACGTCTGTATTTAAAACTAAACTCTCTAGGCCTCTGCCTGCTCAAGTCCCTGCACAGGTGTAATGCTTTCTTCTCTTATCACAACTGCTTTCCCCCATAGACGCCATCTTTTAAAAAGTGCAATATTTGCTATTCCTACAAAGTAGAATTGAAAGGATTTCATGTTGTTAATCCTACATACAAACAGACAAGAGCATTATCAATGTGCTGCTTTCATCTCACTAGAGTGATGTAAGATAAAAACTCAGCACTCGCCTGAAACTAGAGATTTAGGTCGCTCTTGAACACACCGAATCTTTCTCACTCTGGGAGTACAGCTGTGCTAGACGCTTCAGTCCAGCCACCTGGGCTCAAACGAGATCTTAAAGGGAGAGCAACATTTTTCCTCCTCCTTCCCCTCCTTCTTCTCCCTCCTCATGACAACAGTTTGAAAAAACAAAAAAAAAAAAAGCAAAGAAAGAAAAAAAAAAATTTAAAAAAAAAAAACCACCAAACCTCAACAGTAAGTCTATGCTGTTGGCTCTTGAGAATAAGGTTGTTTTGGCAGTTGCAGATCATGACAGTCACTATAAAAGGAATGCTTTATACTCAATTTATGCTTTGTGAGGTAATTCTCCAAAAGAAGTAGAGTACTGGGAGTGTTTCATCCATTCTGGTGCCAGAATGATCGGTTTCTCCTCTTGAGTGGAGAGAGGGAGGATTATCTGGGAAGCTGAACACTTAATTTTTTGTTTTCTTCAGTGTCTGAGTCATTAACAGGTGTATGGTTGAGGATCAGAAGGTCCTGTACCGTATTCTTATTTCTTCTAACTGCCTATAACCTAGCTGAAATTGACTATTAGCTTCATGTACATTAACGGAGCCATTGTGTAACCTCTCAAAAGGAAGGAGATAATTACTTGCAATTTGTAGATGAGATACTTTAAACATTGGTTTCACTTAGCCTGTCCAAATTCATAAAGCTAAGACTCCGTAAAGTCTGATGTATAGTTTTTGCCCACTGGATTATACTGAAATTGCTTCGTGTTTCTGTAGGAAATGGAACTCTTTCTGTAGCAGGGTCACCTGGGCTTCATTATGTGTGTCAGGTACTTCATGATCTGTCAGTGAAAAAGGATGTTGTGGATGCTAATGTATTTTATTTGGTCTATTTTACAGAATAAACACAAGATTGAATATAGTCCATTCAAACAGCCAAATGCAAAAATCCTGGGGGGGTGGAAGGGGGGGGGGAGTTGTGACATTAACCTAATTGTTCTTCCTTTGAAGCTCCATTAGAATAGTAAATAAGTTATACTACAAATCACCATGTTATGCAAAATATTTTCTGTAATTCTGTCTTTGTAAAATACCAGCCAAAACTGATCCGTGACAGTCATTCTTATGAAAACTGAACAATGCATAATGCATAAATTAAGCAACATAGAGTACTGGTGGGATTACATCATTATAAAAAGTACAGCTACGTTAACTCTTGCAAGACTGGTGACTAGTAGGATGTTCAGGAAAACTTAATCCATGTGGGATTTGGGTTCTTAAGTATATAATTAATTAATGTATATTTCAGATTAAGGTCTTGAAATGTCTTTAAATGGACTTGAATCTCTGATTTAGCACTCTGTCAATAATATTAATATCCAACAATAATTATGAAAATAATTATCAATGCTTATTCTACTTCTTTCTTCCTGAAAATGTATCTATAGTTAACAGTTGTGTCATTGCTTAATCTGAAGAAGAATGTGATTCTATATACGTGGTAACACAAGTAGTCAGCAAATCTGTATATATTAAGTAAAATTTTAGTCAAAAATGACTTTTGGAGATTGGCTGCATGACAAAACATGTCAAATCAGGAAATACAACAGATAACCATCTCTAACACACATAACTATCTAAGCAAGATAAATGGGCAATACCGAAATAAACAGGCTTTGAGCTGATAAATGCAAATCCATGCCCACTGAAAGTGAAAAAGAAAGTGTTTGAAAGCCACTAGATTGACTTCATTTACATTGTTGAATCTGAAGAGACAGTAAAAGTGTAAATTAACGTTATATAAAAGGTGATATAAAAAATGCTCACATTTGAAATTTTATGCTTCAAGAAAAAAACTATTGTGCACTTCTATCTTCACATTGGAAGCAAGATGCATAAGGAATAAAAATCCCGCATACAGTGTGCACTGTTTCCATCCTTACTTTTAATGAATTCAATTTTAAATCATAGGTAATTACTAGGAAAAGACATAGCTTGCAATTTTACTTAGTTTCTCAGAATTAATATTTTTCTTGCTACTTTTGTAGGTGTAAATATTCAACAAATATTAAAGGAGCATTAGATTTGTATTGTGACTTCAGTGAAGGCTTTCTGTCAGTATCAACTGGCTCATTTAAGTACTTGGAGGTTTTATGCTCCTTTGACATGCAGCCAATAACCAAATTCCAAAGGACTTCACCCTCGCTCTTCTGTCCTCTTTGAGTGCTGGAAATTGCTAATAAAATAGTAAGTTGAAATCAACTTGCAGAATACAAGCAGGACAGAGCATTGGGTCACGTATCTGACACATTCAGCAAGGGAGAGAGATCTTCTGCATCTACATAATGAATCACATCTGATGGAGAGAAACAAGGTTGTGGGGGAATGGATTAAGATCGTTCGTTGTACTGATATCTTTGGTGTACTTAAAAGCATATAAAAAAAGCAAAAACACAAAACATTGTGGGCTGGGACCTTCTGATTCTCGTGTCAACCAGATGTTTGCTGGCCCTGTCTATTTAGACTGAATGTATCAGTTTGGCATGTGTGGAGGAGAGGAAATGGTTGACATCAGTGAAAACGTTGCCTACAGTGGTCTGCTCGCTATCTTTTCCATCTGAGGCTGCTTTACCCTTTCAGAAAAGCTAATGTGAGCTTATGGTTTGTTCTGAGAGATGGATCTGGAAAAGGCCCAAGCTGTGCGAGGAGGAGTCCTTTTCTTCCTCCTGAGCCAGCGGAAGATTACAGGCTGTGTAGACCATGACCCTCAGATCATGGCCCTTGGATATTCCCTTGTCCCTCACATTCATACAGGATGCTCTTGCTGACAGATGGTTTACAAGACAGAGGGTGTTGCAAGCAGAGGAAGAGCAGTGACTAAGTTCACCGCCTTGCAGGAAGTCCACAGCCCTACGCAGCACTTCGTGAAGGGGACAGCATGCATGTTTCCTCTCTTGGGCCAAGGCACACAGAACTGTGCTCGGAGCTGGTTGTGATGGTATGTGCCATGCTTTGGTGGATGTCACTAGATTTCAGAGTGTCTTCACCCCTCAAAGTTTTGGTATGTTCCTGGGAGAAGACTGGAGACACTACACGCTTTCCAGAAACGTAGGTGTAGAGTTACATCCAACCCTTTGGGCCGCTTGCACCCTTAAAGACATTGTTTCCATTGTGAGAGCTTCAGGAGCGGGGAATGGTCTTTTCTGACACCCAGGCAGCGCAGAGAAGTTGGTCACTGGAGTTGAATTCAGAAAGATTGTGAGCTGTGCTTGAAGACAAGGCATAGGTTAGCGCATGGTTCCTGGGGAAGGGCAAATGTTCAGATGGACGAGGTGATCAGAAAAAACAGCGAGGAGGTGGCTTAGGCTGGGTGTGCAAGGAGCGTTATGCTACAATCAGTAACGTGTACAGAAATATTAAGATCAAGGAATGGAATAGGGAAGGACAGAACTGAATTTAGAAGTTTCAGAAGTCTTAGCCATGCTGGTCTAAAACCAGGAGTAGCTGGACAAATAGACTGATATGGGCTTAAGGAAGAAAGACATTGGTACAAGGATCTAAGACGTACCCTCTTCATCTTCTCCATGCTGCTCAGTTTTATTTGATTAATGTTGTGTCCTGCTCCATGGTGTCTTTTTCCTGCCTGAAAAGTCTTGGTCTATTTTGTGATTTGGTTTGTGAATGATGCTTCATATCTTTGATCATTCTTTCTGCCCTTGACTGTGCCTGCTTTAGTTTGTCCTTTCTGAGATGGGGCCAAACAACATGTTATATTCAGTATATGAATGAACCATGTGTGTATATAGTGACATAGGAATGTTTTCTGTTATGTTCCTTACTCTTTTCCTAAAAATTCATAATGTTTTACCTTCTATTTTGCCTGTTGCTGGTACCTGAGCTGGTATTTTTGTAGAACCAATTGTTTCAAAATACTTCTATTGCATAGTAATAACCAGAGTCCATCACTGCATGTATAAAATTAGGACTATTTTTACTTTGTGCATCACTTCACGCTTATAAAAACTTGACTTTCATATGCCAGTTTATGACAGATTATAATATTATCACGTAATTCTCTATATCTGACTTTAGTTTTTACTATAGTGAAAACCACATATCATCAGGAAACCTCATCTCATTCTCCACCTTCTTTTCTAAGTCACTTATGAATACATTAGACACCACAAGTTCTAGTGCAGATTCTTGTGGAGCTCCATAGTTTCCTGTGGAAAAGGACTCATACTCTTTTTTTTTTTTTTTTTAAGAAGTGATTTATGTATGTAAAGACCTACTTGTTTTTTACCTGCTATTTTTTTTTATCCTTTACTACCTTAAAGCTCAGAGGGAGGAAAAACTTGTCATGAGCTCTCTGGGGACACAAGTAGGGTATGTGAGCAGGATTACTTACAGCTGTGTTTACTGACTCCTGAAAACAGATTTTGGAGATATAACCCCTTCTCAGAGGAGGAATCTTGATCTGTACATCTCATTGCCCTACGTGTCTTGTGGTTCCACTCTTTAGTATTCTTTAATAGTATTTCTAATGGTATCTATATCAGGTTTACAAGTTTGCAGTTTGAATTTTCCTTCGCTCTCCAGAATCCTTTAAACTGGGTATCATCTTTGCCAATTTCCAGTCCTTGTGAGATAAGTTAATCACTGCAGTTTCACCTTGACTTTGGTTAGAACTCATACTTGTTTTATACTTCCTACTATTTTACTATTTTATTGATTCATTCTAAAACTTATACTAGCAAGTAGATATATTATTCATGATGTAGCCTGTTAAAGAAGGTTGTGTCACACTACCACCCTTAGCACCGTAAATGCTGTTGCAAGAATTCATTTAGTCTTTCTGTTGTGTTATTAACCTCTTTGAGCCTTTCACACATTCACCATAGCTTGGTCTTCTGCAGGCTTTCTGCACTTGATGCATTTGAAGGAGGAGCGATTTTAGTTGTTATGCCTGAAATACGTTGTTCTTCAAAGTCTTTTAGACCAGCATTAACATGCTTTTACTTTTGGCTCGCCTGAGTGCTTTTTATTTTCTTCATTTGTATCCAACTTTATCTTTTCATAGAAAGCTTGTGTTTCTAATATGCTAACAGCCCATTAGCCATTCCAATCTCTTTGGTCTTCCTCAAGTCTTTTTTGATAGACATTCATTTTCTGTCCCATTGACATGATGTATCTAAATATTTCTGTAGTCTTCAAATCATGTACAAGAATTTCTGTTTTACCTTCTGGTTTTAATTTTCTATTAACGAGCTTCATATTCTGTAATTAAAGCACTGCTGTAAGGGATGTTCTGCTCCTACAAGCAGCAATGTGCTATGGGTGTTAATGTTCTTGATAGGAACATTTTGAACCAGGTGCTGCTCATGGCTCAGGAACAAGTAAAGAATTGTTTCTGTTCTTGTGTATTTTCTGACCAACTGCTCCATGAAACTTTTTTTGGAGGGATATTTTATTTCTTTTTAATGTAATACTAGTTACAGGAAAACTTGGAAATGTAACTAAAAATATAACATGAGGTCCAACAAGGATCCTGAGAAATTGGGTGAGAAAATCGTCTTGGTTAGACCTTGATTTTTATTATTTTTTTTAATTGGGAAAACAAAATTTTGGTTTCTCAAAAGCCCAACCAAATGACCTCATGTGAAACAAAACTATTAGCTTTCATTTCAAACAACTTTCCTTGAAGATAAAATTGAAGGTGATCTTGAGATGAAAAGACAATTTGAATACAAACTTTTCATTTAAAAAAAAAAAAAGAATGTTAGATGAAATATTTTGTTTAGAATCTTTTTGCTTTTTTGGCATGAACAATCAAGTGGAATCCTGACAAATTCATGAGCATTCTTTTTGTTACCACTGACTTTGTAATTTTGCCCTTTTTCTTCCTTTTTTCCTCACCCCAACATAATGCATATCTAATTGAAATTACTTACTTCATGCCTTTCTTAGGTTCTGGCAGGGATTAAGAAATTCGAATCCACTTCATCTAAATACCAGGTGTCTCCTGAAGGGCTGGCGCGGAGCAGATTTGCCATCCTCATGTGGGGAGAAGGCGGCTGTGGGCTATTGGCAAGTGCACTTCACAGGAGCCTTGCCAAACCATGTCTCGTTACCCCAGAGACGGTCTCAGAGGCCTCCGCAGCGCGCTAGGTTGCTGCACGGCATGCCACGGCCGACGGGGAGGATGAGGTGGTTCACCTCATTAATTATCTGGGGAGCTGGTGGTCCAACCATTGATTATAATGTGTGTATGTGAGTGAGTAGCCACTGGGTTAGTGCTATTAACGTGTGGCTTTGGCATGTCCCATTTGTGGTGACTTTCTTTCCAAAGCCGGCTCCCCTTCTTTAAATTCATTAAGCTGTTTGAGCTATAACCTATGCTTCCTTAATTTGTGCAATGACACTGTTTTTTCTGAGTGAAACAAAGATAATATAATTAGAATAGATCACTACTTTTTAGTTATTTTTTTTTTCCTCTTCACATTATTTATTTCATTAGGCTCTCCGGTCACATTCTCCAGTTCCTGATTTGAATTGGTGCTCTACTTGTTTGAAGTTGTGCAGGTGGCTCTTCCTCTTTTGATGGCATTTGAGAATGGTTGATTAGCTCTTTCATACCCCACCTCTTGAATATAGCATTAGATGAATGTGGTTGAGCGAGTGTAGTACCGTCTCTGCAAAGTGCCTCTTATATTGCATGGAAGAAGACAAGTTTCTCAGGAATGACAGAACTCAATGACAGATATCACCATGACACAGTCTCTGTGGTGGTGCAAGTGCTGCTTCTCACTACCTGGTGAATCAATCAACTGATGGATGTGATCAATAGGTTAAAAATATATCAACTAGCCTATAAATTACAATCCTGACAAAAGCAGTATTGCAGCAGCTCTTGGAAGAGCAGAACTTCCTCATTCTCCCTGATAGTTCCACTTGATAGAAAGTCTAGAAAACCACTCAGTAAAACCACTCTAGAAATAAGAGATCCCTCTACCAAACTGATGTCAGAATTATTTTTAACATCTCCACGAGCCACTGGGAGAATTCAAACCCATACACGAAACTAGGATCAGCAGCAGCGCCTGTCCTGGGCATTGCACGTTGAGCGGGTGTTCGGTTGAGTCTCTTTCCTCACAAACTAATCCAAAATAACAGTGTTTCAAAGGGTTTGGGAGAAGAATCCCTTTTCAGATAATTAATGCAAAGTGGTTTAAAAAAAAAAATAATAATATCCCCTTTCTTTAAAAGTGCCATCCCATCCCCCTCTAGAAAGCACTAGTCTGACATCTGCTACTGCTGCTGCTCTGCCTGTTATTATTTGTCTTAGAGCCTCTGCCCATTCTTTTGCTTCTACAGCTGCTGCTGGTGTTTCCTCTTGGTGTTTCCTGCCTGCCTGGCCTAAATTCCATCTGACACCCTCTTGCCCCTCTGGCTTTCTGCCCAGCTGGTTAAGAGCTGGCATTCAGTTGACTGCAGCACTCATTTCTGCGGTAGGAACATAAAATAATATTTGGGTTTAATTTTCTTTTGAGGAGCTCTTCAAGATCCTTTCATGAAGGTAATATATTATTTTTTCATGCTGACCCTCCAGTTTGATCTTTGATCTGTAGAGAATCTTGTACCCGTGTGAGAATTGTCAGTAACTGTAAGGACTGCAAAGAAACTTGTGGCAAATTTCCTGCTTCAAAAACCACAATGAGCTGGTGTGGTTGGGGAAAGTGGTGGAATAGAGAGTTCTGTCCTTTCTCTTCAAAGATGACTGCACAATCTTGCTCTGCCAACATCCCTGATATCTCTGCTTTTTGTAGCCAGTTGCCAGTAGACGGCGGGGGGGAAACTGAAGAAGGAATCCAGGCTATGCCTTCTTTCTTGTTCTTTCACCTTGGTGTCTCTCCGAAAAGCTCCAGAGAGGAAGTGGTCCATTGACACCCTCCTTCACAGCACTCTGGAGGACACTTACTTCAGACTTCAGGAAAAGATAGAACTACTTAGGCACTAATGGCTGTCTGGGCCTTTCCGTCAACAAAGATAATAGTTATGAACTGGATGTACAGGAGAAGAGGCAAGTAACTGAAAGTGCAGTGTCTTCTCCTTTGTCGCCTTAAATTTGTCAAATTTAAGGCATTTCAAAATATAGTACTGAATTTAACCATAATATGGATGACATGGCCAAGATCTTTTGGTTTTGAAGAACTGACAGATGAAAAATTGACCTCTGGAAGATGAGATGTTCGAAGGAGTTCAGAGCTTATGGCAACAGTTTATCAGCAATATCCCCCTATTGCTGATCAATTTTTTCTAGCTTTATTAGATCACCCGGGAAACACTCCTGTCTTCTGTACTAGCACTGGTCCCTGACAACACGCTGAAGGTGGGGAGCCTGCTGACCTGACTATTTGGGAAAGACAACCTTTTTTTTCCTGTCCTGAAGCTACCACCTGTGTTCTATTAATGGACAAAATAGACTTCTCATGTAATATTATCTTTTCAACTGTGATGTAGCACATATCCCATGTTGGGTTTTTTAATTTGGAACCAAAATAAATTCAGGAGGAAAAACTTACGTAGCTACACTGCAAGTAACCTGATGTTGGCTTGTGCACAGAAAATAGTGGCTTTCTAAAGCAGCTAAAAGTGAAGCACTACATCTACAGTTTGATGCTCCTCACTTGTCTGCCATCTAAATGCCGAGCATCTCTGCACTGGATGGCTGTAAGATGTTATTTTAGGAGATAATGCCATGCAGTCTAATCAACATTTTTATATAGATGAAAGTATTTTCTGAACAGCATACCAGGACCACTAGTACAGTACAGAGAATACCAGGGAAAGATTAAGTCTGAACTGAACACAAGGAGTGATATTCTAACTGATGTGTGGAGCCGCAGAATTGTGCTCCACAAAATTCTGGCCAAGGACATAGCTCCCAACCTAAAAAACTGAAGACTCAGCAATGATAGGGAAATACCAGTACATTAAAAGGAAAGGAGATGTTACCCTCTTCCTTTCTCCTGAAGTTAGCTAGTTAGCTGTGTTGAAAGAGCGAATGCAAGAAGAGACACAGATCTGAAATGTGCAAATACCAAATTCTATAAGGAAACTATTTCCAAGTGGAGGGATCGGTCTGGTCGGAGGCACAAGGTTTGTTTCATGCAGCTGGCCTTGAATGATTATTTCTCAATGTTTCAGTGTTATTCTGCCCACACCACAGTTAAGCAGTACTTAAAACATTCTCAGGACTAAGAAACTAATGAACATGGAAAAATAAGTTTGAACTTAAGGGGCAAAAATTTGTAGCCTATAAAGCACATAATCTTTATGTAATTTCATGTCAATACAATATATTGGCGGAGAGCAAGAATAATGTTTTGCCAAAAAGGTTAGTCTTTAAGAGGACCAAGGCTGTCGGGCAGTGTCATGTCATGCAGCACAAATTCCTTAAATCTATATCTGCTGTACTGAGATTTCTATCAAAATACAAGAAAAATACTGCAAAGAAAATCTCCTAGCTTTTAGGAATGTTGAGTAAAAATCTGAAAACATAATATATTGGTAGTAGGGCACTGCATTCCTGCAGAGATACTTCTGGTGAATTTCCACCAAAGCATTTCTTGGTGACTCTCCTGCTCCTCCATTTAGTGTGTTCTTGGGCAGCATCACGGGCTTCAGAGGTAGGTGCTACACAGAAAATTATATTGCCTGTCCCAAAAAGTAAGAATGAGTACAAGAGGGGTTAATTTTAACTTCTTGGTTCATTCTTAGATGGTATCTTGGGAGTGTGCTTGACAATCTTAACTTGACACCTGTACATATATTTATTTTTATTGGAACATAGAATTACATTGGATTTTAAGTGATTCCGTTTGGTTTGTAAAATGATATTTTGTTTACATTGGTTCTTCTGGTTTGTTTTCAAAATGTTGTTACAGTGAGTTCTTAAATATTTTAATTAGCAGCACATTAAAAAATACTGTTTTCAGGGAATTAAGTCATTTAGAACTGGTTAATGCCCTACTGTATCACTTTAACCTGAATCTAGGCTGCTAATCCAGTTGAATAACAAAAACACTGACTTTCCCTCCCTGGTTGTACACTCAGAAAGATGCTTGCTAGTAAAGTGCACCTTGAATGTCAGTCAAGGGAAGAAAATATAATTTTTTTTTATAAATCTCTAAAATGTAAATTAGCTCTGCTAGAATGTCCGTCATGTACGCTAGTGGAATATCTGAAATTCCTCAGGTATCTACTTCTGTTTTATACGATATTTCTGGTGAAGTCCAATGAAACACTCTCAGAACATCACTGCTGTAGTACTCAAACTGAAAAATGCTTTTGGTTTTTCCACACTTACAAACATTTGAGTTTCTTGATAATATTACATGGATTTTAACATCATGTGTTAAAAAACAAAACCAAAAAACACAAAATCCCTGAAGCCTTTAGGTCTCTTCTCATTACTTTTATTT
Organism: Fratercula arctica; assembly: GCA_947846985.1. Classification (NCBI taxonomy): domain Eukaryota; kingdom Metazoa; phylum Chordata; class Aves; order Charadriiformes; family Alcidae; genus Fratercula; species Fratercula arctica. The sequence continues at coordinate 28,859,342 of CANTUZ010000006.1, read as the reverse complement.
AACATATATCAGATTTTTTGATGCCACAGAAGTACTTCAACATATAAAAATGCACCATTTACAGCAATGTCTGAAGATGTGGTCATTCAGAAGTTGAAGGCATATAGTACACACATATGTACATTGTACATACAGTTGGGCTTATGTCTGGCCACATCAGATGCTACCTTGGATAGGTATCCTCCTCACATCTTCTCTCTTCCATGGTTTCTCCTCATTGTCAATCTCTTTGGCGTTGGTGCAGGTTTTGACTCCCCATCTAAATCTGTGCAGATTTGTACCTCTGCCTGTACAATTGCCTGGTTTCCTCCTTTTCCACACCTAGATGCTGATTCTCTTTTCTTTGGGTTAGTCCTTCTCTATGCTAAGAGGCTAATAATTTGTGTTGTTTCATTAGATCTCTTAAGGCTGATACTGAGCTGTGAAATACTGATTGAAATCCCTCCTTCTCACCACCTCTGCCACTCTTAGCAAAGTGAACCTCTGGTGTCAGCACAACTGAGCAGAAATATCTGAAAGGAGGAATGATTTTTATGAACAAATGAGAGCATCTTCTGTTGTTCTGTTGCCCTTACTGCTCTCTGGCCTCCTCTCATCCATCTGCCTTTGCAGACCTACCACCTATCTAAGCATATGGAGTTCAAATTTAATTTCTTTTTGACTACAACAACCCTCTGGAAGGAGCTGCCTTTTTCTTTTTTTTTTTTTTCTTTTCTTCTTTCCCCTGACTGTGCTGAGAGCCAAGGTAATTGCCATTCAACAGCAGACGCCTAAAGCTTGTTGGTCCCTCACGTTACCCAGATCTGCAGTTTTGCTGATGGCTTGTCGCATGTTTCAGCTCCGTGCTGCTGCTTCTGCAGTCCCAGCGCGAGTGCAATTTTCCCACCCAGGGTCTCCTAGATAAAGAAGCACAAACTCAAAGCCCCCAGCTTCAAATAGCTCCATTATTCCCTGATGCAATTCAAAACCGCCCTTCTTGTTTGTAGGCCTCTCCCCAGGATTTCTTGGGCTAACTCCAGCCTTGCTAACCTCCTCTCTTTTCTCTCCTCTGTTCAGCTAGAAGTGGCCTTCTCTCTGACCCTGTTGCTTCTGCCACCTGGAGCAGCCTTCCTGTGTCTTGCTGCCTTTCTGACTCACCACCTACTTTTCAAATGCCATGTGAAAGCCTATCGTTTCAACCTTGCCTTGTAACAATCTGGAGCAGGTTAAGGAAAACAACCTCTGGCTGTTAACCAAAGAGGGTTCAATAATTATTTCTCTAACCCTCCTAAAGTAAAAAGGTTGGCCACCAAAAACAAATAGGAGAAGGACCCCACACACATTGCCCATATTGCCTATTTTTTTATCTGAGAGGTAACAAGAATATAACAAGACTTTAACAAATTACCTCTGCTGCCTCACAAATAGCACAGTAGAAAAAATACAAAGAGTGTCCATGCAAATAAAACATTTGTACATTGATTTTTTGTTAGTTTATTTTCCCTCTAATTTTTCCATCAACTCATGTTTCTTAATCATTTAAGACCAGCTGTGTGTTAAGGGGTGGGAAGGACAGAGAGAAGTCTTCAAGCAGAAATAAAGTTAAACACCCACCAAGAACAGGATGATTGGAAGGACTGACAATGCAAGTTCACAATTCCATACTGTTCAAACATAACACTATCATTTCTTTAAACCCAGTGCCCTGTGGCAGTGAAGTTCTCGCCAGTGCATCACCAAAGAATGCGGACACACTTTGCAGTTTCATTCTTACATGAAGTATTTCCTGTGCAGTACTCTCTGGCAGTGGATGTAGCAGAACCAGAGACAAGGTCGCATAGGACAGACTTTCAGGCTTCAGCACAGTTAAAGGTAGTTTTACTAAAATGAATGTGGTAGCCAAAAAGCGTTTGAGAACCAGTTTCTATTGAAGTCTGTGCTAATGCCCTTGGGGGCTGAAGGGGAAGGGAGAGAAACATACCCTGGAGATCCCAAAGTCACCCCCAGTGCTTGTGTCTGGCATTATTTTTACTGACTGCTTACTGTTTTCCTTTCTTAAGTTCTGAAGGGCCCGTTTTCCCTGTAACTTCATATATTTTTCCCACTGCTGCTTGTGGCTTTGCTTGTGAATGCTCATCCTAACCAGCCTCGAGCACCTTCTTTCTGTGTGCTTGGGGAAGGCAACACCCTGCTTCCAATTAGCAATGCAAGTTGGCTGCCGAAGCATCTTTCTAACTAGAAACACCTCGGATGATTATTTGTATTTGATGCCTACTGTCCCCAGTCAAGCTCAAGAGATTGCTGTGCTTGGAGCTAGATACACAGATCTTGTCTTCATTAGGAAAAAGATGGTTTAGATGGCTCACTAAAGTGTTCCAAAAGACTTGGGCTTAATACAAATCAGTTGCTGTTTTTCTAAAGGGGTTTGTTAACTTTGAATGGCTAAAAGAGATTGAAACAGCTGCTGTCTTTGCTGTAGCAATGGTTAAAATCAGGAAATAATTGTTATGTGGCTCAGCTAGAAACTGCCAGACAGACTCTCTAGGCAAGTCATGGAAGCTCTTGTTTCTGTTACTGAGACCAGTTCAGATTTACTTTCCACGCATGCAGAACTGCTTTGGCTGAGCGCACGGAGGCAAGCTTTTACCCCACCTGGGAAGCGTTGCATAAGACAGGGCAAATTCGTAAAGTAGGACTTGTAACTTTGGGCAAGTTCCTTATTTCTCCAAGTCTAATTCTTTGCTGCTATTCACCCTGTACAAGCGCACAATGGGTAGGAAATTCTTTCTCGAATGTTGACATAGCCACAACTTTCCCCTTAGGCCACTTGGCAGAGCTGACACAGACGCGCAGCCCTGCTTGCCGGGCGCCCCTCTCTGCCATTGTTCCCCCATGCCCTTCCTCCTGGGAAAGGGCTCCCGGCCCGAGCCGGGGTGTGGTACTTCATAAATGTGCCCCGTCATTCTGGGAGGAGACGTCAAATATGGCGTTGGACTAGATGACCTTTAAAGGTCCTTTCCAACCCGAAGTATGTTATGATTTTATGACTTGAGCTCAGGCCTGCATTGAGAAATTTGATTTCGTCACTGATGTTTGTTGTTCGATAGCGTGTATTGTTTTATTAGCAAATTTCTCACCATAAGCAGGAATGCAGTCTCATTTTTTAATGGAAACTTTATCTTACTAAAGTTTTACGCGAGGAGGAAAAATGGTGCGACTGCGAGGGGAGGGGGAGAAGGAAGTTGTCGTCAAGTAGATCTGAGTGGTAAAACGAGGTATGTGTTTTGCCCATAGTAATCAAGTTTTTTCTGTAACATGCTGGCCAACTTTATCCAGATAGCTTATTTTATTTCAGTAACTGTCCTTCAAAGTGTGGTACTCTTCCTGTTCTCTTTCATTACTGTGAGCATTGCAACCGTTGATGCGAACAGTTGTTCCTCTGCCATTATATCATTTATGTTATTAGCCGTAATATATGCCAATCTAATTTCCTGATTAACCTTAATGTGGATACAAGTCCTTAACATCTCTTTAATGTTTTCTTCAGATACTTCAATTACTTATTCTCTGAATTAGAATTAGCTTACATACTGCCATTACATTTAAATACATCATTTGCATCTCTCTGGGTAAGTGCTAGTTTGGTTGCAATTATTGCATTGCAAGCCTGAGGCTAGAGTGAAGTTATTTCTTAAATAATATACTGAAGGAAGGAGGCCATTTGGATTGTTTTGTTAAGAATCCTGGGGAGATCATTTGTATAAAACCACCGAAGGCTTATACAAATGACACCTGTATAAGCTCCAGGGAGAATGTTCCTCTCAGTCCATGCTAGAAACCCCAGCTTGAGAGTCATTAGTGAAGCAGAAGAATTGCAGAAAACTTCTCTCCTAAATCTCTAATAAGAGGCTCAGCAATAGCTGAAGCAGCTAAGAAGCATCACTCATCACTGCTCCAAAATCTAAGGGGAGTGGGGGGGTTAAGAGGCTCTTGGAAACTTTTGAAATCATCGTTTTCATGCTTTAAGGGTTATATTTAACCTTCATTAAATGTTCAAGTAAGCGAATATTTTGGTTTATTTAGCGGGGTTCAGGTTGCAGTACAGACCACCACTCATTTCTGCTTTAATCTTTGCATTTGTGGAAAACATTTACTAAGTTTAGACACTATTTTAACCTCTTTCAAGTCTGTTATCTTAAAACCAACAATAAAAAAAAAAAAAAAGGAAACTTTAAAAGAAAGTCCTATTTACATCCGATATGAAACAAAACTGTGTTAATGTTAGCATTTTGGAATATGTAGGAACTCATCACTTTCTATTTTGATAGCCTGGACGTGATCCCTGTGGGCTGGGAAAATTCCCAGTGTATTACTGGGTTCCAGGCATGGCTGATGTGCAGCAGCTACCTGCAATAGGGACCTGCAAAACCAAACCATCCGGCGCTACGTAGCACATGATTCACGGCATCTCTGAGGGAGAAGCCGAAGTGGGATTGTTCACAGTGCCTGCCTCCCAGGGCTTGTCCGAGGACAAAGGCTGCACCCAGGCTGTCCCAGTCAGGATTTCTGAAAGGTACATAGCGAGGTTTGGTTCCTGGAGGTCCTCAGGATTTTATCTTTCCGATCAACTCTGCCTGCTGGAGTAGGATTTGATGGTGTGAGCTTGCAAACCTGTAGACGTGAAAGAAGTACTGAAATTCTTTTAAACTAGCTAGACTCGCTTCCAAATAGCTTGCCTGGTGTTTTCATCCTGCCAGAGATTGAGAGCAGCGTAACTATATATCTCACAAGCAAATGACAAAGCCATGATTCTTGCCCTGAAGCAGCTGCAATCCCAGACTCCAGCCCTGTGATCGGGCTGTTGCAAACTGCCAGGAGCCTTCCAAGGGCTCCGCGCTAGTGCTGTGCTCCGAGCACACCCTCTCGGCTCTGAGGCTGGGACCGCAGAACGTCAGAGCCAGATTTCTTAAGGGAGTTGGTGCTGAATGGCCACAGGCTGGGGAGACTAAATGCCTCTAGCTGGGAATTTCTGAAAATAACCCCCAAACTCTTGATTCAAAAGTAACGTGACACTCTGCAAAGTTTCCTTTTAGCCAGTGAGAGCTGGGATCTGCCCTCTGCACGCACGAGGGCTGGATTGGCTTCAGGAGGAGCCAGCACGCTCTGGCAAAGAGGCCGTGCTGGAAACAGCATTCTGCTCATTCTTCTGCGTATTCACATTAGTGATATTTTCCAAGGTGAAGACAGTCTGTACTAATGGAGAGGGAATATAGCCGGTGAGGTTATTTTGGCCTGTGTTATTTAGGAAGTCAGACTACATGTTACGTGATCACCTTACAATCTATAAAAATTAAATAAAGTACTAGGGCTAGCGCAGCTTGCTCTGCGTCGCGCATCTGTTGGGACAATAAAAGTGTGTGTATGACAAGCTTGAATATATATATGCCACTTGCAGAGAACTGTTATCCTCCCTGTTACTTGAGTCTCCACTTTTACTGCTCCTCTGATCAGGCTCGGGCCTTTCTAATGTTCCCAAACTCCCCGTTAATGACATGTGCAGAGTCTGAGGAACTTCCCTGGAACTGCCTGGGAGTGTCAAGTTCAGCCTTTGTGCAAGTGCTGGCAGGCGCCGGGAGCAACTGGCTCCAGAGCTGTTTGGAGCGCTGCGATGTGTGGATGCAAGACATATGGCAGGGAGGAGACACAGGGATACCACGGAGCAAGGCATGGAGGGAACCTCCATAAATGAGCCTGCGGCGCTAGCGCTCAGCTCGGCTGCAGCTGGGGAGAAGAGGATTTCGCCTTTAGTTTCAGATGCGGGGTTGCCCCTGCGGCTAGCTAATTTTTTGCTCATAAGAATGAAAACCTAATAAACCCAAACAACAAATACTTCTAATAAACCAAATTGTTCCCCATACAAACTCAATATTCTGCCTCACTTCGTCTTCAGTGCTTTTTCTGCTCTTCTAGAGATGTTTGTGATTTTTCCCCTGGTTATGGGCAGTGTTATAATTAGAGTTGGGTGACGCTTTTCAACTTGCTATTACTATTCACCAAAAATGCAAGTTCCAAAATACTTTACTAAATTTAAAGCTTCTAATAAATGAGAGAATAGGTTTTTCAAAAAAGATTTCTTGCAGTACTTAAAGTTGACATTTCTTATTTGAAAATACTTTCGTATTTTGAAATCCAAATTTTTAATGTAAGTAATTGGCAAAAACTGCAAAATTTAATCATGGTTTCATTTTGGGTCAGACAAAAGGATTTATTTAACCTAGTAAAAAAAGAGAAAGAAAAAAAAAAACTTATGAAAACCGAAATTAATTTCTATGAGAGCTGAAAAAAAGTGAAAAATCTTTTTTTTTTTTTTTTTTTAAACTTTTTGTTTAGTCAGTGAACAGAACTTCTTTTGTTCCAGTCATCGATCTCTGGAGCTAGTGAGGTGATAAATCTTCATCCAGCTTCTGTTTAAATAATTAAGACACATTTTCTGTATATTATGTTTCCTGGTAATGTGATAGCTTCATTTTTACATAATGCTATTTCAGGATTTATAAGACTGGAGGCAATTAATTCTAATATCATTATTTGTTAGTGACTGGAGATCATTAACAATTGCACAGACTAACAGGTAAAGTCCTTCAGAAAGCAAAGATAGAAAGAATACACAAAAAAACTTTTTTTTTCCCCATTGCTTTCATTAATAAATATTAACAACATAGAGATTCAAATAGAAATACAAATCAAAATCAGCTCTATCCTGACAGGAGTGGGCACTGACCACAGCAAAGGGGCAGTGACTTACACGTCCTCACAAGCTATGGAGATTTTTAAAGATCTCTACTGCAGCAACAGGGACGTAAGCCGCTCTCTGGTATACATTTCAAGGAAATAAATTGTGTGCGTGAATAAATCATAACAGCGCAAGTATCATGGAGAGCCCTCAGCTCTACCCATAGCCTTGCTGAAGTCTGTGCAATCAGTGAGCTGCTTATGACCTATTAACTATTCCGTTTCTCCTTATATAACGCCGGTTTTCAGCACTAATTGCCAAGTTCACAAAAGCCTCAGAAATACCTCTAGCGATCAAGTACCGATTATACGCTGCACATGAATTCAAAGGTCCTGTTGTATAACCTTTATTTGACTTTGCAGCGTGCGTACCATTTCAGGCGGCGTTTGAGTTTAATGCAATCTGTTTCCACTGAAGGCAAGCAATACTGGAAATATGATTACAATAATTGTGTTATGAACATGGTATTGTCATGATCAAGTGAAGGGCTCCAAAATGTAACTGATAAAATTGTAACTTTGACCTCCATCTTTAGCTTAAAAACTTGATACAGTTCAAATATCCCTCTGTATTAGGCTCGTTAGCGCAAAAGCAGGCCTAAGAGTTCAATCCCCGTTCCCATGAGTCGCTTCACAGACAATATTCATGTAAACAAGAGCTTGTGGGAGGGGAGAAACAGGATCCATCTTTTGATGTTGGTTTAGAGCGTAAAAGACTAAATCATGCACTGTCGCAGTTCCATCAATTCCCCGGAGTCGGAGCAGCAGTGAATTCGATTCAAAATTCCTGTGTAAACATGCTGGGGCAAATTCATGCTTGATGTAAATTGTTGTAACTTCCCTGGCTTTATTTGACTCACCGAAACCAATTAATTTAAGACAGTTTGCGCCGTATGAGGATCCATCCCCTTCATAAATATTTATGCAATAAACGGGAAAGTTATAGTCATTTAAAAAATATTTTATTATGGTGTTCCAAATCGCACAGAACACAGTAGACCTCTTCTGCTTTGTTTTCTTATCCTCTGACTTCATTCAGGTCCTAATTTGAACTTCTCTGCTAAATACAGAAAGAAGTGTGTAAATGGTACCGGTCCTGCTATTAGCTTCAGTTTGCAGAAGTGCCATTGATACAGACTTCTGCATTTATTTTGGGTGGAAAGTGTCTATTTAAATTGTGAGATCAATCATCAAATTAGATGTGTGACTGCACACATCGTTCCAGTGTTTATTTTCTTTTCTGGCACACTTGTGGCTCTTTGGGTTTGAAGAATGTAACTCAATTGGAATGAGCCTCAGTGATAAAATGGTCATCACATAAGATGTCTTTGTGTTGTTTTGAAATGTACTATTACAAGGCATTTTAATAAACTTTGTTTTTATTTTCCTTGATTAATAACACATTTGCTTGTGAATTTTCTGGGATGTTTGATTCACAGTCTTTCCTTTCTTTTCCTTAGAACTCCTTGGTGGCAGCAGCCTACGGGAGGCCTTATGGGACTATCCCATGGCGATCTGACCTGGTTCTGGCTTTGTCCAAGTAATTTTAGTCGCACTAACACTTTTGACCCCTGGTGTCATTGATAAGCTCCAGAGCACCAAGCGCTGGGTCAAAAAAGTTTTGAAAGATCTACAGAAAACTAAATGCTTAAAGCCATGTGATTGATATTTGTTTGTTTTAATTATAAACGTAGAAAATAATACTCTGTCACTTTCTCTCCTCTGCAGACTCACGCAGATAGAAAAGTTGTTTTATCGATAGTAGATTCATTACACGTATTAAACATTGTCTGGTGATGTTCAGGAAGATAGGTCGGTTTCAAGCTTCTCTGTTTAATAGCTGATATGATTTTAGCGCTTCCTCAGCTGCATGGTTTAGTAGGGAAGACACCGAGCATTGTGTAAGGCATTAAGCAACAGCAGTTGATCACTTCTACTAATATGGTTTCACTATAAAATGCTGTCATCTTCTTTTGATTGGTGTTTTGCCTTTCATAGCATTGTTTGGCTAATGCGGTGCTTAATAGTTTCAGTTTTCTCTTTTTTTTTTTTTTAGTTGAAACTGGCTTTTATCTTTAAACTGTTTTTATAAAGCAGAAAACTGCATTCCTTTGAACTCATCCTCTGATGTCGTAAGAGCTGGGACCTGACATGAATTACGCTGTGAAAATACTGACATTTAGAGCTACGTACCGGCATGTACTGAAATACAGTAACACGTGTTGCCTTCAAGAATATTTTTTAACACACTATTATTAGTGGCAGGCTCTTTGGTTTGAACGCCTTTGATAAGTGAAATTAGCACGCTGTTTTTCCAGTCTATGTATGGTAAATTCTTTTCCCTTTTGGGGTCAAAAAATATAAATATTAAAGAAAACTCCAAGTGTCACTATTTGCAAGGTTACAATGTTTGTTATTAGAACTGTGGAATACGTTCAATCTTTTAGGCAAGATAGTATGAGGGGACCCATGAAAGGACAGGAAACATCTATATTTGCTGGCAGCCTGCCTATGTTAAACATATTGCTCACAGTGCCATCCTGATGGCACCGTGGGGAAGGACAGTTCAGCTATGCAGTATGAAAACATGCCATCATATCTATATTTCATAACATAGCACGTGGAAGTCAGTCATGACTGTAAGTTAATTAGATGAGGTTCTTTGCAGGAAGCCAATTCTGTGGACAGCTAAAAAAACTGAGGATGTTCAGTGGAATTAGGTCCCTAATCTTAATCCCCTCCCGGGAGAAGCAGCAAAATGCAGGAAGCACTTTGCGCAAGGCTTCCTCTGGGTCCCCCAGAGATGTCCCACAGAGAAGCCTGGTTTTAATGCTGCATTCCTTAGCACAAATAAAGCACAGCTTTACATCCTTACTTGTGCAAGACTTTGAAAAGAGACTCTTATTCTACCCTACAACATATAGATACAGTGAGGCAGTTGGGACAAATACTTCTTCCCTTACAGTTTGGTTTTTTTTAATACAACAGGATGATGCCGTACATGAAGATAAAGTGGACTTTTGATCTTAAGTAGCGTAAGAAAATTATATAATGCTGTGCTTACTAAGAAGGAGGCTGAATTTAGCATCACTTATTTCCACCTATATAGTATCATACCAGTCCTCTAACTGTTGCTTGTATAAACAGTTTTGATTCCATCAGGCAATTTCACTGATTGTGTTAATAGAGATTACTCTTCCCACGAGTATATAGAAAGCTTGGAAATGCTTTTAATCTCCCTGTTTGTCTTATCCAAAGGAAAAAGATCCAACCAACCAAAAAGCCCTCAGCTTTTTATTTTTTTGAATCTAGTCCATAGCTCCTGGAACTAACTAAAACAAGAGAAAAAGAAATCCAATGCATTTGTAAATAATTCCAATTAAGAATAGCAGATTTGGCTGGCTGAGGATGCCTGGCCTGCGTATGGAAGCAATTCGGCTGGCTCTGTCCACTCTTGTTTGACCCAGCCAAGTGCGGGCTGGTCCCCAAGGTCCCTGCAGGGCAGGGAGGTGGGCGGATAGCCTGGTCTCCCTGGGGACCCTCGGTGTTAGGTGTCCATCACGTAGAGCATGGAGGGCCTGCTTCCCTTGCCTTGGGAACCCCAGGGGCCGCCCCACCAGAGCGTGGGCCGTTAGTTCTGTGCCGCAGGCAGGTTCCAGCCATTTGCTTTGCCTCATACCTGCAGCAGGGATCTCATGTGCTCATCACCCACACACCCAAGGTAGTCCCAAGCCCCTGAGCTTCACCTGAGAGGCTGTAGGTGGATGCAGATGTGAGAAGGAAAGAGCAGGGGGCAGCAACTGGAGAAAACGGGTCAGCAGGCTGAGCCAGGCAGCACAGCAGTGCCCTCGCACAGAGCGAGGGTCGGTAGCACCGACGGGGCCCCCGTGGGCTTTGCCTCTTCTGCACAGGCTGTGTTGTAGCAGTGCGGGAGCTGCACCCTCTCTGCAGCCACACAGGAGCATTATGAAAAGTAATGCCCGGAAACAGTGCAAATGTGTAGGTATGAAGTGATACGGAGGCTGTATTGGTGTTTGTTAAGTAGAAATAATCATTTAAACAATAATTGCTCAACCACTATCAGTCATCTTTAGCAATTGCTTCTAGCCAAAAGCAATTATCTCTGATAAAGATTTCTGCTATTTGGAGGCAGGCCTGGATTTATAAACCACAAGATAAAGCGATTATATTCAAAAGAAACTGTTGCTACTGAAAGAGCCCACAGAAAGAGGATCTGATGCAGTATTCTGCTCTTGTTTCCCTATGTTGCTCTTTATACTCATTTAGAGTGGACCCAGCTCTTTGAGCTATACTCAGCAGGAGGACACAAGGGTGCAGGGTTTGCTCACGAAGGTTTCCCACCCCTCCATCTCCATCCTCCTCCCATACCACCTCGGTCACTGTTTTCTCCCCTGGTAGATTAATGCAGGCCACTTGAAAGAAAACACTGATAAAGAATGATGTTCTGTTAAACATAGTATATTTTCTTTAGAATCTTTAATTTTTACCTTGATTTTCTAAAATTTAATGTCAGAATAGTGTGAAAGACATGAGAAATGTTCATCTTTTTTTCTCCCAAAGCAGAAAAAAAAAAAGGGGGTGTGTGGGTGGGTGTGTGTGTAGAAAATGCCATAAGAAATAACCAAATCTGGGCAGGTGTACTTTAGATTTGAAAAAGGAAAGGCGAAAAGAAAACAACTTGTGGTTTGTTTTTTCCAGAAATGGACTATTTGGAGGGAGAAGAGTTAGAAAGAAAGAACGATGGGAATTGTTAGAAGAGAAGAAACTGGGAAAAAGGAAGAATGGAAGAGCGTGAGTGATCATAGAGGTGTAGCAGGGGTGGAGCAAATGCACACTGGGAGACCCCAGGGTAGCACATGTGGCTTATGAGTTGATGGTCTGGCATCTTCTACCTCCCTAAATTCTCTAACAAAGTTATTCCAATTGGAGGGATGATTTTCATCTTCCCCAAACTGCTCGTAAAATGTTGAGAAAGAATACAAAAAGAAGAGTGAATCGAGGGGAAGAGGGCTGTAGAACTTGCAGGCTCGGTAATTCCTCAGAGAAGAAGGTAGGAGAGGTTGAAAGAGGGTCAAAATTCCCTGGGAAAGGAGGGATATGTGTCTGTGCTCAGTGGTGGAGGGAAAGGCATTTACACAGAGTCGGCTTGCTGCGAGGGTGGTGGGATGTGCAAGGCATGGGAGATAGAAAGGGGAGAGAAGGAGGTGGAAAGTCAAGCCTGAATATACTGGTGATGAAAGACCCATCAGAAGAAACTCATGAGAAAGAGGTTAAAATAAGGAAAATGAGAAGGCTATGAAGAGCTTTGAAAGTCAGAAAATGAAGAGAAGTGGACAAGTTTTTTGCAGTAGAAGCCTGTCTCTCTGCTACCCTTTCTTTCTTTGCTACTCTTCTCCTGAGAATTAGGAAAAAAGATGGGAGCTTCACACATGAGCTGAATTTGTGTTTAGGTGTGTATTGAGAGTATTCAAGTATTTAAAGCTGTGAAGAAACGCTAGTATTTAAGCTGCATGAAAATGATCAAATCCATTTTGCACTCGTGTGCCATGTCAGAGAAGGTTATAGCAGGAAACCCATTTTCTCATTTCATCCAGTGAACCTCATGTGATGTTTTCAGCATTCCCTGAGCTACACATCCCACTGCCCATCCTGGGATCTGTGTTCTCTGAACATCCAAAACACCCTGAGAATCCTTTCCTAGTATTTTCTACATCACAAATACGGGCTTTAGATTTTTCTTGAACAGAGCACCATCCAACTGCTGCATCTTTCTAATGCTCTGGAGAGGCTTAACATAACGAGGAGGATTCTTGGGTACCCCTTTCCAAAATCCCAGACCTCTGTCACCGGCAGAAAGAGTGCAACAGGCTTTCTGGGTGTCCTGCTTGGGGATCTTGTTCTGAGCCTTCCCAGCTCCCGCTCTGGCAAGATCAGACCGTAACTCACAAGTCATCAAGAATTAATCATTGCTATGATTCCTCAAATGATTCCTCTAAGACCATCCCACCTTGGCTGAGCACTGCTATTTACGCCAGAGGTAAATTTGTGCCAAGCCGCTAAGCGGAGGGGCTTTACAAAGTAGGAGAAAAGTCCGTGAGTTGAAGTGCAGCCTCCTGAGAGGTACAAGCAACAAATTGCTGTCAGGAATCCTGTCCTCCCTTGCAGTGGATGGGTGTGTTGCACTCATACATCACTGATGCGTAGTGAAGACATCTGTGGGGGGAAAAAAATCAGTCAAGGCAACTAAAGAGCATTGCTCTGAATGGGTTGCATCCCAGCAGGGAGAACTGGCTCGAGTCTTGGCTCATGGAGAGGCACCTCTGGGGACTGGAAGCTTTTTCTTCACAATTTGAAAACCTGTATTGTGTAAAAATTGTTTAATACTTACTATTCAATTGATTTTAAAGTGGATAATCATCACTGAGCTTTAAATACACAGAGATTGTTGTTGAAGCTACAGATTTTTTTTGTTAATACTAACATTAAATATTTATTCTGGATAAGGATAATCTAGTAATATGGGGAAACACCTGTGATTGAACTGCTGCGATAAGGATCTCTACTCTACACTTCTATTGCCAATATTTTCACAAACTTCACTATACTCAGTGGTAAATAACTTTAATTCATTTTCCATTCCTTTTGTCTCACAAATTTGAATGTATTTGATGCGTGAATCTTTACCATAAATTGTAAACCCCGATTCATGCCTTTAAGGACCTGCACTAAATTGTTTAAGGAGTTCTGTCTGACAGAAGCCCTTTTTTCCCTTCCAGCACTAATTGGGTGATGATAATTGTGTCACTTCAGGAAACACCAGAGGAGGAGAAGGCAGCTGGAGACAGTGTGTGAGGAAATCCAAAATCATGCACAGATTTAAAATTTTATGAAGCTACAGCAATACGCTGTCTCACATCAATGAGTATTAACCAACAGGCAGCTCCTCTCTGTTTGCTTTGACATCCCCTTTTGTGTGGCCTTTGAAAAGCTCTATAAAGCATAAACTTTTTACTTGAAAAGCGGAGAATGAAGTGATGTGTGTCTCCCTCTGACAATAATACACTCAGGGAAACTGATGCTGAGTACCTTTGTTACATATATATATGAATGTTAGATGCTTCTTCATCTAGCATTACATGTTATATTTTTCAATGAGAAATATTTGGTAATTGCGTTTTTTAAGTGACTTACTGATATACCACACATAAATTTAATTACTTCAAATAGTATTTTGCTACAAAATTACTTGCATTTTTCAAAGACCCTTGAGAACAGTTTTGTCGCACTGATATTTATTTAAAAAAAAATACAGCAGTTGTCATACATCCTTGTAAGCATCTGATGAGACTCTTACCTATGTGAAACTACTGCACTTCCCTGAATTATCCTGAGCTTTGATTTTGTAGAAATAGTAATTTTTTGTCATTTTAGTTGCTGTTAAGACCGGTGTAAACCTGAACCTTGTAAAGTCAACAATACATTTCTACTTGCTTTAGTGAACTGCCCACATCTACTTGCTTTAGGAACTACCCACATCCTGAATTATTTCAAGCCTTAAAAAGCAATTGCAGTTCACACAAGGGGCGGCTTTTGCAAAGCAGTCAGTGCTGCCCAATTCTGGTCCCAGCGCTGCCTGCGTGCGTGTCTAGGCAAGAGCCGTGTGCTTTCAAAAAGCTCAAAATCCGCTTCCAAAGTGAATTTTGCAGCAAAGCACATTTAACCTCAAACTCAGATGGGCATGAGGGCTGTGGAGTTACAAGTGTGTCTCCAGCCTTCCCCCCTCTTGCGCTGTTTTGTGCTACTACGTGAGTACAACATAAATCGGAGTATTTACTTGCTTCCATTCAAGCAGTTTAACGCCCACTGAAAACAGCTTTGTAAGGAAGTCCCTGCTTTGAGTAGGAGGACAGTTTTGACAGCAAAGAAACTCAGTGCTTCTGTTCTCCGTATTCTCTTAGCTGTGTTATGATCCCAGGATGCACACAAAGCACTGAAAGGTAGCGAATACTATTTTCATTATCATATAAGTAACAAATAACATTTCCATAATAATTTCTGTTGCATTTTAAATAGCTTTTTGATCAGGTTAAATTTATTTGAGATAAAAGAAACGTTATACTGCTGCTTAACCTACAGATGCTCTTGTTTCATTTTAGTTTGTCTTAATACTGTTTTAAAGGCTCCAGTGAAATCTTTCTGTAGACTACTGAATATCCAGGAAATGTGGTACACCTTTTCTTCTGGCTTCCAGTTCTGATTATGTTCTTTTAAAAAAAGCTTATCTAGTTAGAAAGCACTTAAAGAGTTCTGTGTACCGAGTCCTTCCTTCGCATACTAAACCATGTAGTAACTATTATTCTTGTAACTGATAAGTGCAGGCGTTGGGACAAACATTTTCTCTTGTAGTTATTTATTCCAGAGTTGTGGTGTCTGTACGTAGCCCCGTTCTCAAATGAGCAATAGGCAGATGAAACCTAATATGTAGATGAAATCTAATAATAGCATGGAGGTTCTTCTTTTTCAGTTCACTGAATTACGCTGTAAATGGGCTTTAAGTAGTTAAGTCGTCCTATGAAAGCAGGGGAATACAATGGCAATGGAGTATCAGTAATAGGTTCGCTGCTTTTTTCTATGGTTCTTTCTAAAAACTATGCAAGTCTGGATTATTACTTTTTTAGCCATTGTAAAGCAATAAACAATGAAGTTAGAATCTCACAGACAAAATGTGCATCTTGTTTTGGAGTTGTTTTTCAATGTGAGTAAAGGGCTGATCTTATTCTTGGTCAAATTACGGCCAGGTCCTTACGGAGGAAGGACAGTAAGAGTGTTCCCACGGCACTTAGCATGGCAGTAGCAGCAAACAAAGGGTACCACATCTTCATTCTGTAAGTGGAAAGTGGGAGATCAGCTGGGTTAGGGAGCAAGTCTAGATTGTGGTGTCCTCCCAGTGTCGTTTGTATAATCAGGTATCAGTAACGGTTCCACATAAAGGAACATACAGTTAAAATCAGCTGCTTTTGAAGCCTCATCTGGAAGTGTGATCTGCATTTACTGTAATTACATGTCAATCTGAAGAGGGCCATGAGGACTGCAGCCGTACTGCAGTCGCATTTCAGAGAAACCTACAGACTGTGCTCTGCAAAGCTGCCTCGTGCCTGTCGCACCAGTTGTGTGCTGTCTGGTTTTGCAGTTTACTATTGTTAATGCAAGAAAGTATAACAAATACTGAAGTCTGGATAAATAATTTATCTCTCATATACCTTATTTAAACTTTTAGGCTTGCAATATTTCACAATAAGAGCTGAGGAGTTTGGTTTTCCTGTTAACATGAGGCGCTACAAGCCACTTCAACTTGAAGTTAGACGACAAGTAATAGACCTTTATCAACAAGAACCACTTATTTTTAAGCAAGAACTGAGAAAAGAGAAGCAATGAGAGGTGTATTTTTATAGTAAATAAAAATTCCAACCACAAAAAAAAAAAAATCTGATAGTAGTGAATTCGGTACACTTTGGTAACTGTCAAAGGCTTGTTTTCCTACAAAACTGGCTCCAGATAGACAGCAGGAGGATGTCCCTATCATGGCTGTCACCAGGTAGAAACACACACCTGCTTTTATCTTGACTCCTGCAGTCAGACCTGCCTTAGGCACGGCCGCTGGAGACCCCTCTCAGCACACCCCCTGCTCTCCTGGGCTGCCGGGGTGGCTTGGCAGGGCTCAGATAGGTTACTCTATTCACATTGTTTTTATCTGATTCTCTGGGTGACAACGTTCAGTCTTACTGAACTTCTGAGAAGCCTGGAATACCTGCAGACACTTCCAGGCACTTGTGTGTATTACATCGGGGGCCAAATACCTGCGGGGGAGCATTCTGATTTGATAATTTTCTTGCTGTTGTTGTACTGACATTTGCTTTAAAAAAACAGCATATTTTCAAAGTTTGCATGTAGAGCCCTCATGAAATAATCTGGGAACATTTGCTGATATCAAGCATTTTCATTGTTTACTTTAAAAATGACATGTTTACTTATCCAGACTCCTTTTTCTGTGTTGCTTTAGCACCCATTTACATGGGAAGGCTTAAAAAAAACCCCAACAAATAAAGTGAAGATGGGAATTTAAAGCCAATTACTTTAACAGCATTAAAATGCTGTGTAGGAATTCTATTTAGAATTTGAGTGCTCTAAACTGCCTTTAACTTAGTTAACTTGAAAGCCTCTTGATTGTGAATAAGTTGGAGACTGAGGCCAATTAATTAATCCACTTTAAACATTAATTCAGTATCATTTCCTGAGTGTGTGTCTGTAGGCACTCCTGAGGAGTACAGGCTGCAGAAGTGGAAACTAATATGGATTGTACTTTCTTTCATAGGACTTTGGTTCCCATCTAGGTCTGGTAACAAGTAGCTAAATTTGAAAAGAGCTCAGAAGCTTAGATTTTTTTTTTTTTTTTTTTAATATCTGTTTCTTACAGTCATAGTGGTACCAACAGAGTGCAGAGCACTCCTGGAAATATGTGTTTGTGCCAATCTGTGTGTGCTCAACTCTTTAAAATCTAGTCCCCAGCTCTTTAATGTTTCTGCAGTGACTGCGTGGTTGGAGAGCTGGGTTTGTTACCGTCCCCTTATACAGGCTGAGTATCCTCTTCAGCAGATTTTCATTAGGCATTTCACTAAGAAAATTAAAGTTCATTAGAGACGCTGTTCATGTCAGCCTTCCCAACTATTTCTGAGTCTTTTTTTTTAATCTAATGCAGTGGAATTTAGAGAAATGCTGTGAGCTTTGTAGTAAATCTTCAAGGGAAAATTCTGTTGGCAGACCATAAGGCACATACCGATCATCAGCATTAGATGCTTCTTTGGTATAGTCTGTGCTGACCTTAATAAAATATAGAACATGGCTTAGCGGGGTTTGTGATCATAAATGCTCTAAGCCGTGCATCATGGTGCAGAAGTCTTGTGTGCACAGTTTCTTCTCCAGTGACCGCTTAAAGCGTCTGAAATTCTAATTCATCCTTTTCCGGTATAAAATGTAATAGCATCGCTGTTTAAGGGGAAAAAAAAAAAAAAAAAAAAAAAGCCTCTTGAATTTATACCAAGTATTTAATGGCAAAATCACAATTTTTTATTCTGCTTAGCAATTTGGCAGTGGAAAGGCCCTACTGTGTTCTTGCTTTGAAGTCTGAAAAAAATCTGGCCTAGGTTTGTTATTTGGCGAAAAGAGATTTGCCTTGTGTAACAATTATTCTCCTAATGCCATGGGACGCTCAGGGTGCGTTGTGTTTTCCCAACACAAACATTTAGCTCATCTTTTGTTTTTATACCAAGGGCCACTCAGATGAGACTTGTAGAATTTGGAAAGAAAAGGAAAGCACCTTCTAATAAGGGATTGTCTTCTCATTAGCCCTCCTGACTTTCCAAAAGATTTTGCTTTATGTAATGCATTATAATTATATGACAGGAGAACAGTGGAGAATATGGCATAGCATTTCCCATAGGTTTCCTTTCTGAGATAAGAAAGATAAACATTCTGCTTTGCTTCTCCAAGAAGGACACAAAAAAAAAAAAACCCTCTGCAGTTTCCTGCAAGGCAGTTGGACGTGAGCTGCTTTCTGGAGCTGAGGCTTTCCACCGCCAGACAATGATCTGTGTCATGCGGGGAAACTGGGTGTACAAAGTAAGGAAGCCCCCCGCACTGAGGTGTGTGTCCTCGGCTTCCTGAGAATGTGCCTTATCGCCCAAGGGTCCCTACGCACTCAGGCGGCTTTATCTGCGCAGCTCCCGGAGGGGGAGAGACGCTGTTTGTTTTTCCAGGGCGCTCTCTGTTCTGGGGGAAACAAGGGAGGCCTTTAATTGGATCCCTCTTTTGTTCCTGGATTGCTGCAACTTCAACGAAGTCGGGAAGAGCAGGAGCAGGACCGAGGTCTGGTTTAGGGTATGCGTAGCTTGACTCTAAATGACCCACCTCTGTTTCAGCCGTGACACCCGGGCCAGGGAAATATTTTGCTTAGACTGGCTTTCCTAAACCAGGGAGAGAATCTCTAGTTACAGAACGAAGTGAGCAGCACCGATGCTTTCCGTTTCAGACTTCTACAGTCTGAATTGTGCAAAGGGGGAAAAAATACCCAGACATCACTTTCCCATACCGTGTGCTGCAGTTCCCAAAAAGCCTGGGTGGGTAAGAGATTTAAAAGCTTTAGAAGGGTTCAACAGGAGAAGCTGTAAAATTGCAGTAACGCTCCCAGCATTAGTGGTTAATGAGATAGTGTCAAACATGGAAGGATGACCTCCTCGATAACTTCAGAGCTCTGCACTTCCCTGCATTTTTGCTTTCTTGTTTAACTTTCTCATTCGTAACTTCTTTTATTATGCTCAGACCAAGTTTTGTAATGCACTGACATCTGCTGTGTGTTTGACTAATGCAGCCGCTAAAGAACCAAAATAAGCCTTGCAGCCTACGCATAACAGGACTCGAGAAACTAAATTTTAGACAAGGGGGAAGGAGAGTGGGAGAACCTGGGAGCTTATTATTGATGCAAGGAGGTAAGAGGGAGCAAGCCACCCTGCCCTTAAGGATCTTTATAATATAATTGTTTTACTGGAAGAAATGACACAAAGTAAGCTGATTTCAGTCATGCAAACAGCAGTTCTGTTGATTGACTGTAATTATCACCATTTAGAAAATGATACATTAGCCCAAATTTCCCTTTTTTTTTTTGGGTCTGGTCAGAGTTGTGGTGATGTGATGGCCCTGATGTGATGGGCATATGATCCTGATAAATAGCTTTTCTGCCAGTTTTCAGAAGCACTGAAACTGAGAGGAACCGGTGCAGCTGAATAACCCGGCTGTGTGCACAGCGAGCACTGTATCATTTACAGTTGCTGTGCGAGATGGGAGCAGCCTCTAACCCACCAGCAAATAATAGTAGGTGCTATATTGCTGCACAATAACATCACTTTTAAAATACTGGACCGAAGTGTGAAAAAACTCTTCCGGTTAGACAGCAGCAAAGCTTACTACTGGTCTAAAGCTTCCCTGACACATTTTATCTGGTGATTGATTCCTGGCAGGGATGTGAGGCAGCAGAGGTGCTCCGTGGCAGCGTGGGACCACTGTATCACCAGCATCGCTCAAACCCAGATCCCAGCCTTTGCTCCTGCCCAGGAGACATTTCAGCTGGACATTTCGGAGACCCAGGGCAGCACTAATCAGAAATCTTTTAGCAAAACAGTTTTAAATGAGAAACTGAACTTTGCCCAAAGGAATAGTTAGACAGTTTTGCTTTTTGTCAAAAATTGGTGGTATTTCTAATGAAAAACTAAAGCCAAGCTGGGATTTTTTGGTTACGTTGTTCAGCTGAAAATAATTGTTTTTATAAACACACTTTTTTTCAGAAACAAAGTGTTTTACTAGCTTCAGGGAAGAATCTCTTCTACAACAAAGACCAAAAATCTAACAGTCTCTCTGGAAAGGGGGGAGCCTCCTAGCAAATGGTTTCTTAAAATGCAGACTTCCACCAGCTCCATGAATCAATGAGTTATGGGGTTGTCCCTCACCTTAGTCCCTCTATAGGTGATGTTAAGGTGGTAAGTCTCTGACATAGACAAGATCCTCTGCGTAGACACTTGAGCAAGAAAGGATGGATGGCCTTACTTCTTTGTTTTTCTATCCCAAAGCCGGCTATAAAAACTTTTTTTGTAAATGTATAGTTTACCAGAAAAACTAGGCTTCAAATGTGTCACAAAATGTAGTTTCTCCTTTTGTTAGTTCCCAGCAAATGTGCAAAATGGCTGCAAGGCCATGGCAGTGCTGGATTAACACCTCACCCAACAGAAAGAACTGAAACAGAAAAGTACCTTTTCATTATGAAGAATCTTAAACAGTCGGGGAAATCCTGCTCCCCTTGAGATCAAGAGGGAAATTCCTTTTTAGGAACCAAAATTTAGCTTTGTATTATTCTGACAGCCTGTTTAAAAGCCCTGGTGTTTCTATCACTTTGCAGTCTTCCCACAGGCAGGGAAAAGAGATACAGCTCTTTACATCTTTATCCACAGACACAGCTCTTTACATCCTAATATCAGTTTTACAGGTCAGTAGAGGGTTTACTCCTGGATGATACTAGGAAACATTTCTTCAAGGGCATTTAGCATTAAATGATTGCTGACTTTCTCTCTTTCTTGTTTTGGTTTCAAGGGCAGCGATGTCTTCCTTGGAGGTCTGTGCTGACCTGCCCTTCGTTCCTTATTTTTAATGCTCCTTATGCTCAAGCTCTAGATACCCCATTTTCAAACTGAGATATCTGAAATTAGCAATTATGATCAGTATTTAGACATGAGTACCCAGGTGCTTCTAAAGATATTGTGTATTGCCTAATTCTGAGAAACCACACGTACAAAAATGTGACATTAGATGACTAGTGGAGGATCCAACAGCAAGTAAAACTCTGCTTTATGCCTTCCAGCAATGATGCTGTTTGTAAAATGCTTGAAGTACGCAAAATGTGACATGCTGCTTAAATGCCACATGTTATTCCAATCATAACATCAACTAGTAGAGAGACTCGTGCTTTAAGCAGAGTTATAATTGTTGATGAACTAACTTATCAGGTGAAGCTGAGCCTGTTTCTCCCCGCTGGAGTGTAAGCCGTCTGTAGGGCTTGTTCCTTGATATGCACTGCACATTTTCAGAGTTGCTCCCTGTAGGGATGCTGGGATACACAAAGCACTAAAAGCTTAACAGATCACTTAAGACAAAAATCTTTTTTAAAAAAAAAGGAACAGCCAAACTCTTTCATTTCCCCTGCTATTTATTTAAGTCAGATAAAATCAAGGTTAAAGAAATACAGCCTTTCAGCCCTTCCCATTAAAAATGAACCACAGGAGAAGAACAGATTTTAATTTTTTTGAACAATTACTCCAAATATTTTCTGAAGACTTTAGCATAGCTTCAGTGCAATACATGCTTCCACATTTAGTGGGCATTGCAAGAGCTAAGCCGAACATGAAGCCATTGAGCAGAACTGGCTCGATACAGTATTCAGTCACGTAGCACACTGGCTAGTAGCCTTCCTACGCAAATTATATTGTTTCGTGCTTAATATGAGACACCTGCAGCACCAGGAAGATGAAAATGGGTTGTATGGAGCTAACTAGGTACCTAACAGGACAAGGAAGAAGTGGGAGAGGGATTTATTTTGCAAATAGTTGCATTTTGTTGTTAAATAACGTAAGTGCTGTTTATTCTGAACCCCGCTGTGGGCATCGTGGTGATTCTCATAAGCCCTGAGGGTATTTATCCCCCGTCACACCCCTGCCTTTGGCCAGAGTTCTGCGGGAGCTGCTCTGGCAAAGGTCTCTGGGAGACGGGCTGAATCTTTGAAATTTATGGCGTTCCTCACCCTTCCCCTTTCCAATCAGCATCGACTCCGTGCCGGCCAACCCTGAGTCACGCCATGGGGAAGATGTTAGTGTGTCCTGACCTCCCTGCAGAGCTGTCGCTGCTGACCAGGTTGTGCTGGCTGGCTCAGACAGAACCTTTGACTTTAACCCTTGGGTCACGGGTGAAATTATTAGTGCCTGGCATAAGTTGGACTCGCCTGCGGGGCTTAACTTCTTCCGACAGCTATTCTTATAATGGGTGCATCTCTTTTGTTTGTTGCAAGGGTTAGCTACAAAATGGATGAAAAAAGGAAAACAAGTTAAAATGAAATTATATGTAAGTAAACAAACTGTAATAAAATGAACGGGCTGAACTTTCATCTACATCTCAACTGGATTTGAACCAAGCCCCTTCTGAGAGTCTAAGAAAGTTTGGTTAATTATTTTTTTGTTTGGTCTGCTCTGCATTTCCTCGCTCTCATTGCGACCAAGATAGAAATGCTGGAAAAACTGTGAGCAAGTCTGATATGCTGATGTTTTTGGCCAGGTCAAAAGCAGGACAGGCTGGAAATGTCATGCTAACTCCCATGTTTGGTAGATTTCCAGTTCAGGTTTGCATGCTCAGAAGGTTGGAATAAGATCGAGATAAACAAAAAGACCTTGAGGTGATTGTACAGACAAAATCAACTTCCAGATTTTAGGTGGCTGAGCTTAAACTGAAATATTCAGTTTCTTCAAGGTTTCTGTTCTTGCAGTGGAGGAAAAATTAATGTTTTGGGGTTGCAATGTGCTTCTGAGCCTACTGGTTAGGACAATACAGGGACATAAAAGGTGTCTGAGGGTCAAATCCACCTTCCACTGGCACCACAACCTATGTCTCCAATGAGTGCAGACTTTCAAGTTATGCATTCAAGTTTTTGGGGGACTGTATGTAATCTGAAGTTGACTTTGGCTAAAGTTTATCTCTTTTCCTCCAAAAGGAAGAAAATCACTTCCATCACATCACTTTTAACCTGATTCTCTAGAGATTGTATGTGGTTTAATCCAACAAAACAGATTTGTTCTGGGATCAAACCTAGTTATATAATTTGCATTCTTATAATCTTTATAGAAACATAGTAGTTAGTTACATTTAAAAAGGAAACTAGCTTGTGCTTCTAATTGTTTTAAAGTGCAGCATGTTCTCAGTAGAGGCACAGCTAGAGATGGGAGGGGGTTGATTGCCAAGTGCACCAGTTCCAACTGGGAGCTTAGAAAAGAGAAATGGCTTTGTGGTTCCAGTTCTTGCAGGCTGCACATACATCAGTGTGGCCATGCCACTTACTCCTCCTGAGTGTGGGCTGCGTCTAACACTTCAGGTTTTTAAGAGGAGGTGAATGCAGTTTGTAGGGGCATGGTAGTCCTCCCTCTGGATCTGGCAGGGTATTCTCGGAGTGTTTCAGCCAGGGCTTCTGTTCAATAAGCAGATGAGGGAGAAGTTTGTGTGTATATGGAGTTAGTCACAAATTGTTTATATAGGTAACACATACATAAACTCCAGATGTGGACAGTCTATTTTAAAACAAAAGCACCCTGTTCCTGGCTAACCTAGCGCCTTCTACAAGTTCTGGAAGACCGTGAGACATTACTACTTAGCTTTAACCAAGTCCAACTACTTCTAGTTGCTCAGAAATGGAAAAAGACCATGACTTACATGGTCATAATGCAGATAGCAAACTCTGAGTATACACGTGGATTTTACAGTATGTTGCTGTATCTGTAGAGCTTTGCTCCCAGGGCAGCACCTCCCCTGCAGGAGCCTGCAGAGAGCACTTCATGTGCCCCACACAAATTCTCAAAGAGCTGATAAGCCAAAACTCGAATTCATGGTAGACAGATGTGCTGCCGAAATTCGGCGGCCTGAGTGAGTCACCATGAGCTACTCAAACCGAAATCGGCGTAGCTGCAACATGTGCGAGCATGTCCCCATCTGGCCAGCTCTCTTGTAGGAGTGGGAGTCCCCGGCACGAGACTGAGCATGAGCATCTCCTGTACACTGCCACAGCCAAACACTCCCAGTACGGACAAAGCTAACTAACCTTGTCAACTGCCAGAGCTTACTGCAGCCTCAAGCCTGTTGTACAGGCTCTCCAGATGAAAACAGCTTTGCCAGTATGACTGTCTGCCTAAAAGGGTTTTTGTCAGCAAAGTTTTATCAGGTGCAGAACTGCTCTTCTCCCAACCACTAACACTTCAGTTATGTTGTTATACTATGTTGGTGGATCTGTGTCTCCTAAATTTAGGAGTTTCAACATGTAACCTGAATAACCTTTTCAGTTACTGTTTCCTCAAAGCAGTAATGTCCAGGACTCCAGGTGAAAACAGGCTCGAGTAGATTATATGAGTTCAGAGAGAGTCGTGGTTCTGGTTTGGGAACCATGTACTCAGAGAAGTAATAGAAGACGTAAATTCTCTTTTATATCCCTTGGTTGGTTGGCAGAATTTTTCTTTAAGGCTCTTTTTTTCAAATAAACTGAAATTTGTACCATTTTCCCTGCTTGGATCTTTAATAGTGCAACTTTTGAAACAGTCTAAACAAGCATGCAGATTTTTTTATTGTCTAAGAATGATCTGTTAAACAGTGCATCTCTGTAGCAGCAACAGGAGAAGCCTGCTTTGGCTCTAATTTTGTTGTACAATGCTACTAATTTGCAACTTCAGGGTGATCTGGACATGAGTGGACTTGTATGGTTTGGGGGTTTTTCTTCTTTTTTTTTTTTTCCCCACCCATGCTTTGTAGAAAAATAAGCATCAATTTTGAAGCGCTAGAAAGAGCAGCTTGCTCTGGAAGTTGTCAGACTCTGATACAAACGATCTTTGCTTCGAGCTTCCTAAAGAGACATAATTTCTACTCTGTCTAAAAAGAGGAGGCTGCCTTGTTTGTTTTTATTTGCAGCATTCAGCAGCATTGCTGTAGGCCACTAACTGCAGGACGGCAGTAACACAGGATTATCCTGCAGAGCCGTAACTAGTGAATCCATAACAGCCAACCTGAACTCTGCTGCGGGCTGCCATTTAATACCACAAGAAACTGTTTGCATTTCATCATGTAACCGGTTGTGTGAATTCAAGAACCTTCCCTGGATCAGGCTGTGTTTTCAGATGAAAGAAAGGAACTACCAAATGGTAGAGTGAAATATATAGTTTGTTTTCCTGTTGGCCTGTCCTCTAAGCATAAACAAATATACTGTAGTGAAGGCTCTGGCTCAGGCTACAGAAAAGAAGCTGAGTAGAGAAGAGGTGGGAAGTAGCAATATAAGAGGGGAAAAAGGTTGGGGCTGCCTTTTCTCATGAGATAGATTTCTTTGATATCAAGGCAGTAGGAACAGGCTCAAAATGAAATGGGACAGTGAGAGTGTCTTCATAGTGTCAGCTGAAGTGGGAAATCTACTCTCCTGATCCTAAAACCTTTCTGTTTAAAATTCCCATTGGAATGGGTATAGAATTGAGCCCATTTGTGACTTTTCCCTCAGGCCCTGTTAGATGGGCTTTTATTCAATGTGATTTCAGTCCAGAACATAATAAAGTTGCTCTGTTCCTCATAGAAGCTCACATTATGGATGTACAGCCATCATGGTCTATGGACTGCTTAGTTTTTCCTGTAAAAACAGAAATCCTTGTACGGCTGGGAGCTTGTGAAAACAAGCCTGAAGCTACCCGAATTTTTAGCTTTACAGTATAAACGAGAAACTAAATTCTCCACTGCAAAACATATATGCACCTATATATGCTCAAGGGTTTGACAATGAGACTCATTCATGCAGAAGAAGACACTTTCCAGGTGAATATTTCCTTGTTCTGGCGTCACACACCAAGTAATGTAATTAAAGAGCGCTTATGAAATGTTCGGGACTGTGCTGCTGGGAATCCTGAATAGACGGGAAAGTAGGATGGTGTGTGTTTGTGGTGTCCCTAGATCAGCGAGGTGATCTGCCGGCCAAGCGAGAGGAGAGGTTCTAAAAACGAAAGCCTTTCCAAGCCATAGTTTAGGGTCTAAAGGGAGTGACACGGGTGCAATTTTGGATCACATAATGGTTGCCTTGGAAGTTGCGAAGATTATTATTCCTGGTAGCCAGTGCTGCGCCGTTAATCAGCACCCCCAGGACCGAGCCCTGCCTTCGGGTGTCGTTTAAAAAGGCAGCGAAACGGGGACCGGCGAGGAAGCGGCCGGGCGGGCCCGGGCCGCCCGCGGGCTGCGGGGCTGGGGGAGCCGGGTGCCGCCGGCACCTCCGCGCTGCGCTGCGCTGCCCGCGGGCACTCCGAGCTCCCGCGCCTCCGTAACAAAAAACGCCTCCCTCTTCCAGCCTTTTAACGGATAAATCTGATGAATTTTCACTGAGGGACAGAATATTTTTATTTCCCGCAGTACATTTTGTCAATTCTCATGAGCGCCGGGGTGCAGGACAGTCCCTCGCATGCCGGCTTTAGGTGTAACCTTATTTTCCTGTAGTTGTTATGGGAATAAATACGATCGTAAAGACTAGTAGTATTTGGGAGAAGAAGAGAAAAAAGGGAAGAAACTAGAACTGCTTGAAACGGTAGCGCGGTGACTACCCTGTCCCGGCTGCTTTGGCGGCTGTGCCGGGGAAGGGAAAGGCGCCGCCGGGACCGAGCGCGCCCCGGCCCTGCCGCCTCCCGCAGCCCCGCTCCGCCGCGGGTCCCGCTCGTCGGGCAAACGGGGCTCGGCACAGGGCGCGCCTGCGTCCGCTTTTACATCCGTGCCCGGTGCCGTTCCTACGCGAGCCACATTAGTGCGGGTTAACGTCGTTACCGTCGCGGTGTGCTGCGGGCTACAGCGGTCCCGAAAGGCGGCTCCTTACCGCTGCACTGCGGCACCAGCCGTGCGTCCGTCCCCGGGAGCTGAGGGGTGGCACGGCACCCGGAGCGGACTAGGAGCCGGAGGACAGACAAAGGGGCTGCGTCGCCTGTCCCCGTCCGGGTCTGGGTGCGGGAGGAGGGAGCCCTGTCCTGGTGCCTGCAGGCGGCGGTTTGGCTGCGCCGGCCGAACGGGAGCGGGGCGTCCCGCCGCTCCCCGCCAGAGACACGTTTTCTCGCCAAGAGAAAAAAAAAATAATTGGGAGAGGAAGCCTGCCACATTTTCAAACAGACAGACCCCAAACCATCCAGGTAGAAATCGGCTCTGCTGCCTGCACGGCGGTGAGTAGAAAAAAAAACCACTCGGGCTACTCGAGCCTTACCAGCGCTGCAGCTGAAGGCATGGCTTTCGTGGGGAGCCTTGCCCGGGCTGCCGGGGCACGGCGTGGGGGCGGCGCCCTGCCCCGTGTCCCCCGCGGCGCTCCCCGCTGCCTTCCCGGCGCGCCGCGGCACGGCACAGCGGGACCGGGGCGCGGGGCTCCGGCCGCGCTCCTCGGCGCAACCCCCGTCGCTTGCCGTGCCCGCTCCGCACGGTGGTTCCACTCGCGGGTACGGGCTCAGCCGCTTCCCAGCCGGAATACCGGACTTGGGGTCCGGTGCTCTGTTCGGGAAGGGGAACCCGGCCCGGCTCGGTGCCCGAGAAGCAGGGCGAAGCCCCGGTTTGCAGGCCCTCTCGGGGCGCTTCTTAGCGCGGTTGTGCGGTCGGGGCTGAGCCCCGCTCGCCCGCCTCCTTCCCGGCTTCCCTGCACCGGGAACGGGCTGGGGCCGGGGCTGTTCTGCCCTCGGGTGAAGAAAGCGAGAGCCCGTTCCCCGCCGCCCTTCAGCGTCCCGCAGTGGGATTTGCCCCTCGCCGCAGCGGGCACCGTCTGGGCACCGGCGCCGTGAGCCCCCCTTCCACAGCTAGCTCCCCTCCCGCTTCCCCTGCCCCCGAGGGCGGCTGCAGGGCCGGCCCGGGAGCAGCTCCGCTGGCTCCTTCTCCCCTCGCTTTGTCCGGGTTCGTGAGACTCCTCCCCGGCCTCGGGAGCGGCGGCCGGCGGGGCGCGGGCCCGCTCTGGAGCACCGGCACCGGCGGGTCGGGCCGCTCCCCCGGGTCGTGGCGGGATCCCCCGCTCCTTCACCGGGGAAGGGCTCGCCGCGCCCCTCTGCTCGCTGCCCGCCCCTATTACTTGCATTCCCTTCGCTTCGACACTTCTGTGAATGCCGGTAAAACCTCAGCTCTCCGCTTAACTGCAGCTACAGTGTCCAGGCTCAGCTTTAGTGGTGTGCTCCTACGTTTTCAGTCGGTTACTTAATGTCCCAAGAAGGGTTTAATTAGCACCGGGGAAAGGGGAGAGCCCGACAGTGCCTGCCTGCCCTTGTGTCAAACGTTCAAGTAGCCGCACACGGGGCTGCGCGCTCACCTTTGCCGATGCTCGGCCCGATCGCGGCTCCCAGCGCTGGGCTGAGCTTCTGCCCGGGTGTTCATCCGAAATCCCCCTTGGCAGGGCTGTCAAAAAACCCTGAACAAGCCCCTCGGATGTCAAATGTCCTCTGCGAGCGAGCGAACCCTGGAAAGTTGCTGCGCGCCCGGCTTAGGAGTGAAAAGGCAGGAATCTGCCATTTGGCGGAGGTGATGACACACGCAGCAGCGCTGTTACACCTGCACCGGCCCTCGCCGTGGAAACGGCGGCGAGGGGGAGCGCCGAGAGCAGCCTGGGTGGCCGGCGGAGAGAAGCCAGCCCCGGCCCTGGGGAGCCCGGCAGCCCCGGCCCCGGGCACAGCTGGCTCCGGCTGCCCCGCCGCCCTGCGCGGAGCCAGCCGCCGGGGGCCGACCGGGGCGGGGTGGGGGGGGGGGAAACCCGGAGAGCGTCTCTCCCGCGGGCCTGAGACCTCCGCAGTTTCGTTTGTGTGCGTTAGGGGGGTGCTCCGGGGGCGGCGTGCGCTGTTCCGCGGCTGAGTGCGGAAATATAGGGGCCTCGTTGCTGTGACCGAATTTATGCAGTCCAGGGTTTAGGGTATGAATTTCCCCGCCGGTGGGAGAGAAGGGATTCGTTATACGGCTATAGGCGAAGACGCAGAAACGTATTTTAGCCGATAAATGTAATAATATATATAAACATAGTAACTCTCTGCAGGGCTATTTTATTTCTCGGTTAAAATACGTTTCTACATCTGCCTTCACCCACAACTAGCCTCTCCCGGGGAGGGGAGCAGGGACCCGTGTCCCCTGGGCCGGGCAGAGGAACTCAAGCCCCGTGCGTGGGACGCCGAAGCCGCAGGGCGCCCCGACGGGAGAGGCCGCTGCCCGGGCAATGCTGTTCGAGAGCTGCCAGCCCTCCGGGCTTGCGTTTGGTTACGAGCACTGATGTAGCACGTAAAATCCGCGGGGCGGGGAATAGCGTTGCGCAGCGGTTCGCGTTCAAGAAAAGGCAGAAGCGAGTCCGAGGGCCGTGACCCGCCGGCCGGCGGATCTGTGGGCGCCGACGTGTGCGTGCAGCGAGCCCGAGGGTCGCTGCTGAGCAGCCCGAGCGGGGAAACGCCGACTTGTGCCTGAGTACGGGCGGGGAGGTCGGCTCCGTGCGGGCAGATCCCAGGAGTGGAGCCGCACCGGCAGCAGCGGGCTCACTGCAGCGCCGGGCCCGGCGGGGGCCCCTGCCCCGCCGAGCTCGGTCCGGCTCCGGCGGCTGCCGGCGGCCGCGTTCTTTAGCGGGGAAGATGGGGCTCGGGGGGACAAACGGGGCCAGTTTGCCCCGCGCCCGGGGCTCGCGCTGAAGGCTCCGTTAGAATTCAGAGCAAAGCATCCTCTGTCTGCCTGCCCGCTTCTGTACCCGCGGCTGGAGCAGCCCCGTGTCAGTGATTTTTTTATTACACGACGCCTCTTGTACTCGGGCCAGCTGAGCTGCCTTTCTGCTGCTCAGGGAGTTTCTACCTGAAGGCAGAAAAGGGGACGGAGAGGGGGAATGTCGGTGCCACATACGCTGCTCCAGGAACCGTGTGAAATAAGCCGGAGCTCTCCAGGGGAACGAGCAGGAAAGCTGCCCGGTGTGTCATCCCCCGCCTCGCCACCCTGCCCCGGCCCTCGGGACCTCCTTCAGCCCTGCAGCCTGCGCGTACTTCGCGGGGAGGGAGAAGGAGCGACCCGACACCTCTCGCTCTCTGCCTCCTGCAAATAAGGGCTGCAAGAACCGACTTGCAGGCAGCGGCAGCAGCCTCCCTGTGCTCCCCGGGCGCGATCGGTTGGCGGGGCCCGGGGCCAAGACATATAAACGCGACCGCGTGTGCGGCTGGACGTGTGACAGCCGCCGGGGCAGGGGCGAGCGCGGCGGCTGCGGGCACACCCCCTCGCACCCACCGCCTCCAGCGCGGCCCCTCGCCGGGCGGGAGGGGCGCGCAGCGCCGCGGGCCCCGGCCGGCTCCCCGGGCGGGCGGCGGAGGGTCGCCCAGCTCCCCCTGGACGCCTCCCCCCCCCTTCTCCCCCCCCCCGCCCCCGGCGGCGCGGACGAGCCGGGGCGGTTCCGCGCCGCTCCGCGGGGCCACGTCGGGCCGCCCGTGCGCGGGGCTGAGCGCGGCGCCGTGACTGCGGGGTGAACTCGGCCGTGCCCAGCGGCTCGGCGGCGATAGGGGAGCGGGCTCCTGACGAAAGCGGAACTCGGCCGGGCCCATACAAATCAGAAAAGAGCCCGGCCGCCGCGGCAGAGGGGAGCGGAGCCCGCGGGGGCAGGGACGCCGCCGCCGCCGCGCTGCACGGACCAGCGGCGCCGCCAGAGACGCCTCCCGACCTCCGTCCCGCTCCCGGCTTCGACTTTCCATCCCGGCCCCGGTCCCGGCGAGCGCGGGGCGGGACGGCCGCCAGCACCGGGCTCCGCGCAGCGCGCACCGGGCAGCGCTTCGCACGGTGCCCCGGGTGGCGGGGCGGCGGGACGCGGGGCACAATGATGAGCAGCTACCCGGACGGCGAGGAGGACACGGTGGCGCTGCTGGCTCATAACACCAGCGGCAGCAAGGAGCCGGAGCGGGTCAAGGAGGAGCTGAGCGCCGACAAGGGCCCCGAGAAGCCGGACCCCTCGCAGAAGCCCCCCTACTCCTACGTGGCCCTGATCGCCATGGCCATCCGGGAGAGCGCGGAGAAGAGGCTCACGCTGTCCGGGATCTACCAGTACATCATCAGCAAGTTCCCTTTCTACGAGAAGAACAAGAAGGGCTGGCAGAACAGCATCCGCCACAACCTCAGCCTCAACGAGTGCTTCATCAAAGTGCCCCGGGAGGGCGGCGGCGAGCGCAAGGGCAACTACTGGACCCTGGACCCGGCCTGCGAGGACATGTTCGAGAAGGGCAACTACCGCAGGAGACGAAGGATGAAGCGGCCGTTCCGGCCGCCCCCGACCCACTTCCAGCCCGGCAAGACACTCTTCAGCCCCGACAGCTACGGCTACCTCTCCCCGCCCAAGTACTTGCAGTCCACCTTCATGAACAACTCGTGGCCGCTGGCGCAGCCCCCTGCGCCCATGCCCTACACCTCCTGCCAGATGTCTGGCGGGAACGTCAGCCCCGTCAATGTGAAAGGACTCTCGGGCCCGGCCTCCTACAGCCCCTACTCGCGGGTGCAGAGCATGGCGCTGCCCAGCATGGTGAACTCCTACAACGGCATGGGCCACCACCACCACCACCCGCACGCCCACCACCCCCAGCAGCTCAGCCCGGCCAGCCCCGCGCCGCCCGCGGCCCCGGCCGCGAACGGAGCCGGCCTCCAGTTCGCCTGCGCCCGCCAGCCCGCCGAGCTGTCCATGATGCACTGTTCCTACTGGGAGCACGACAGCAAACACAGCGCCCTGCACTCCCGCATAGACATCTAGGGAGGCTCCGTCCGGCCGCCGCCGCAGAAATGTCCTTGCCCCGGTCCCGCTCCCCCTCTCCGATCCCGCCGCGTTCTCCTGTCTCTCCTCCTCTCTGGCTGCGGACTTTCCTCTCTCTGTGCCCAAACTGTTGCGGCGGGGAGATAGCAGCCCTGCTCCGCCTGTAGTGTAAGTGTAGGAGCCGTCCTGCGCTGAGGAGAAGGCAGTGTAACTGTGGGAGCTTCCCCAGCGAGGCTGCGCCCGGCGCGGCGGTGGCCGGCCCGGCTGCCTCTAGGCGAGCTCGGATTTACCGATCGCTTCTCTGCTCGTGTGTTTGTTTGTTTGTTTGTGAAGGGGTTGGAGGGCAGGGAGCATGTAATTATAAGCAGGCTGTTTAGCCCTCAAAATTATGCTCGTTTATAATTTGGCCATAATCTTTTCGGGCTCAGCCTTGGGGAGAGTAAAGCGAAGCTTGTAAACAGGGGAGGCATTTCCACCCGTGGCAGGGCCTAGAGACTGCCGTGTGCCTGCTGTGCTCGTCCTCCTCCTCCTCTTCATCTTCTCTTTCTTATTCCTCGGTCTGTAAAGCACTGCCTTTCTTCTGAGCTGTGCCTTTTCGTCAAAATAGTACTTATGTGGGGACTGCTGTAACAGCAGGAGATGTGCGATATGCTGGTTATTAGAAACCAAAAAACAAAACGCGCCAGGGTCACTCGTGAAACGTTTCGGCAGCGGTAAATGTAGTTTTTAAAGCAGACAATGTCCTCTGAGGTCTTAAAAGTAATTTTATACAGGTCTAAAAAAAATATTTTGATGTTATAGAAAAAAAAAAAAAGACGGTTTCCTATAAATTGGAATATTTTTCCGTGTGCATATTATTATTAATAATGAAAGTTTAAACTGTCTTCGTGGTTTGGTTTTTTTTTTTTTTTTTGACCCCAAACCTTCCCAAAATGGATTTTCCGGTAGGTTCTGCTTTTGAATGCTTGCCCTTTTTCTTAAAACGTTTTGATCCTTCGATTTTACATAGATTAATGTGAAAAAAAAAAGCATTTATAATACAGGGGCCAGTACATAGCGATTTTATAAATGTTTATGTAAGCTGATAGATGCTGTGGCATAGTACCATTTTGGGACCAACTTTTCTAGAGTGAACTAGCACTTTTATTGTACTTTCTAGCATTGTAAAGTCTCCAATAAAATGCCTTTCCTTCTTTCCATATCGTTTTATTTCGCTCCGCTCGTCCGTGCTCGGGATCGAGAAGCGGCACCGGAGACCGTGTGCCGGAGCCACTCCGCGCTGCCCGGCCAGCTCCCGTGCCCCGGCAGCGGGCTTGCAGCGCTCTCCGCAGCCGCGCACGCCCGCTCCGCTGCGGGAAATACGCGGGCTGTGCTCGGGGGGTGCATCGGCTGCGCTGAGCGCCGTGGCTGGGACAGGTCCGGCGGGGACGCGCCGACCGGCGGCCCGGTGGTGTCTCGGCGGCCGCCGGGAAGGTGCGGGGAGCGTTCCGTTGGCTCCGCGGGCGGGCGGGCCCGGGAGCGCCTCCGCTCCGGGGCGCAGGCAGCCGCCAGCACCTCGCCCGTGTTTGCCCGGCCTTCCCGTGGCGCCGGGAGGCAGAGCGCTCCGGGCAGCGCCGGCGGTTGTGCTTGCCACAGACCCCGGCTCCGCTTTCGTTTCTTCCCCGCCTGCTCGGGGCCGCGGCGCTGGGCGACGCAGCGCAGCCCCGGGCCCGGCCCGGGCCCGGCCCGGCCGCGCTGTGGCGGGGCCCGCGTCCCATCTGTGCCCCGGCCGGTGCTGGGAGCCGCTGGCGGGTCTCGCTCTCCTCGCCGGGCCGGTGGCTCCGGCAGCGGCGTTCCCGGGGCCTGGGCCTCGCTCCAAAGCCTGCCCGCTCTTGCAGGCAGCGGGCCTTACGCGGGCTCCTGGGGGCTCAGGAGGGGACGGGGCGGCGGGGTGGCCCCCGCCCGGTGCCGGCCTGGGGCATAGCGGGTCCTTTTGGACGCCAACCCGGGCCAGGCCTGCTGCACCGCGGGCGGGAGCGGGCATGCGGGTGTTCCGCTTGTTCCGGGTTGCGCGGGCAGCTCGCTCCCCCGGAGACGGGGTGCCAGGGGCGAAACCTGGTACCAGGGGTGAGCACTCCCCTCCCGCTGCCGAGGGCCTGCCGCGGGGCCCACGGGAGACGTGACCCGCGGGCGCTGGGTGCAGACAGGCCCTTGTGCAGCTGCCTGACGCTCTCCCTCTCCGCCACGGAAGGAAGCGGCAGCCTCTGACTCGGTCGCAGAAATCAGTGGGGGGACGCGGAGACCGGTCGCCTCTCTGCCGCGGCTCTGCTCGGCGGGAACGGCCAGGGAAGAAGGGCTCCGGGGCCACCCGCCGGGCCAGCCCGGCCTCGCTGCAGGCTTGAGGCCCTGCTGTGCCCCTTGCTCCCTGTCCCCAGGCCCTGGCCCGAACGGGAGGGCGCTGGGAGCCGTGGGGCGGCCGAGGGGCTCCGCTCCCGGGTGGTCAGAGACGCGGGGCTGCGGCAAACGGGGTCGCTGCTCCGCGGTGTGCAGGGGGCTGCGGGGCCGAGCTGCTGCGGGGGCCCGGAGGGATGAAGCGAGCCCAGCCCATACACGAACACCGATGTAACGGGAGGCGAAAGGCCGCATCAGGGCGGCGGGCAGCCCCGGGGCTGCCAGAGCACATGGGATACGGCCTCGACTCAACTCCCGTATCACCCGTAGCTCTGCCGGCCGCAGCCGCGATCGGGGCGTTTGCCCGGGGCCTCTGACTTTCCCGGGGCCCTCAGGTGGGAGCCGGCGGTGCAGGGGAGAGGCAGCATCGCTCACACGCCCCGAGGAGCGCAGGGCGAGCACGGCGACCGGCCCAGGCAGCCCGGCCGCCGCCTGTGGGTTGCAGCCTCGCACCGGAGGGCTCAGGGCCTTGGCGTCTTGTTGCTTATTCGATAGGTACCGCTAGTCCCGCTTGTCTCCTCCGGGGTACGTCGGGGCCGTGGCGAGCTCGCAGGGGAAACCCCTCCCGCCGCCGGCGGTGGGCACGGGGCGAAGGGAGGGCGGCAGCGCCGCCCCGGGCCCCGCACAGCCCCGCCGGCGTCCCCCCGGGCCCCTTGCTGGGCTGTGCCATCGCTCGGCCGGGCTCCAGCGCCCGTGGCAAACGCCCGGGAGCGGCTGGGGCCTTGGGTAAAGCCATACCTAGCTGTACGTAGGTGCAGGGGGAGACGGCGGCAACCCGGGACCGCGAAGGGCCGTGCGGACCCCGGGGCTGCTCCAGTTCCCGCGGGGGTCTCCAGGCGTTGGCGCCGCAGGGGGCCCGCGATGGGTGACTAGCACCCGGCTGTGGCAGTACGGAGAGGCAGGGAGCAGCACGTTTGACTTGTCACTCGGCGGTGGGCAATCTCTGCCCCTGGACGAGGGCCCCCCTTCCCCAAGAGGGGGTGCGGAAGCGTGGGGCTGCTTGGGGGCAGGCAGAGATGCCCTCGGGGTCCCCGTCCTGCTTTCACCCAGCGGGGGCTCTCTGCTGCGGCTCCCAAGGCCCTGGGCCCGCCGGGGGCGAGACGCGGTCCGGGCCAGGAGAGGCTGGTCGTCCTGCGAGGCCGGGGGCCTGTCCGTCTGCCGGGCTCCCTGTGCCCGGCCAGGGCTCTGCTCGCCTTCGCCCCGAGCCCCCCACGCCGCTCCCCGGCAGCAGCGCGTCCCCAAGTCAGCCGGTGCCGCCGTCCCGCCTGTAGGATGTTTTCACGATCGTTTTCCGTATTTTATAAACAGAGACTGCACTGAATGTAAACTTGTGCAGTTTATTAAACAGCCACCGTGTCCCGGGCACGGCTGCTACCCCCTCCCTCCACCCTGCCCTCAGGACCGCCCGGGCAGCCCCGCTGCGGACCGCTCCCCCTCCCGGGCACGGAGGGACCGGGCTGCGGGACCCCGGGACGCCTCCAGCCCGGCCGTGCCCCCGGCCGCGCCGCCCCGCTCTGCCCTCGTCCCTCCGCAGAGGGGTCGGGAAGGCAGAGCCGGAGCCCGGCCGGCGCCCCGAGCCGGCCTGCCCGCGCTCGCCGGGCTCCGTCGGGGGAGGCGTGGGGCAGGGCTTGTCCCGACGGCAGCAGCACGGCCTCTGACGCTGTCGGGAGGTCAGGTTCCGCCGGCCTGGGGAGGTAACCGCCGGGAGCCTCGCTGTGCGCTAACAAACACCCGGCCGTGGGGACGCAGGGACTGAGCCTCCCCGGAGAGACTTGTCTCCCCCGCAACCCCCCAGCCCAGGCCACCGGGCAGCCTTGCTCCTGTGCGGCGTCGGGCCGGCATCCCGGGACGGCGGCACCTGGGACGGCAGCGGCTGGGCGGGAGGAGGGGGCTGTAACGACCCCACGAGCAGGCAGCCCCGTGAGCACGAAGTGCGTGGGACAGTGGGTGCCCACGGCTGCTCGGCGTTCCCTCGCCCCGGGCCGCCGCGCCAGCTCCTCCCGCGGTTCCCACCTGCCCCGAGCCGCGCCGCCACCCAGCCCTGTCGGCCCCTTACGAAAGCGAGCGGCCGAGCGCCGGTCTCTTGGCAAGAGCTGGCTTTACGCGTTGTGTAAGGCCTTTCCCCGTTATATAAATGCCGGCAGGAGGAACGCTCCTGCGGAGCGGGACGTGCTCCCCGAGCCAGCACCGCGGCGCGGAGCCTCCCCCCGGCCTCGGGGCCGCCGCCCGCCGCGGGGGTGCTCCGGGGACCGGGGCAGGGGGGCTCGGGGCCGCTGGCCCGGCTGAGCTGCCGCCGCGGCCCTGCCGGAGCGGCCCCAGGTTTATGCAACGCTGGTGAGAGATGAAAGCAGGAGAGCCGAGGGCTGTTTTCTCCCCGCACGGAGCGGGCGTGGAAGCAGTCTGCCGCGGCCCTGCCGGAGCGGGACCGCGCTGTCCCTGGCACTCGGGGGAAGGGAAGGGTTTGCTCCCCGGGGCTGAGCGGGCTCCCACCGCGCGCCGGTAGCTCCAGCCCCCGGGGCAGTGCCGGGCCCGGGGGACTGTTTGTAGGGGTTTTTTTTTCCGTCTCCGGTCTTTTGCGTAGCCCTCGAGCCTTGGCCGTGCTTGGAGGGTGGCAGAGCCCTCGGCGCCGGGAGAGCTCCTCGCCGGCACGGCACGGCACGGCACGGCACGGCTGCCCTCTGCCTGCGGCCCGGCGGGAGCGCGGGGGCAGCCGCCCGGCAGCGGGGCGCTGAGGGACCCCAGGAGAGCGGTGGCGCCCCGGGCCCTCTCGTCGCGCCCGGTGCCGGTGGCTGCGGTCAGGGCAGAGCCGTTCTCCGGGAGGAGACGCACACAGAGCTCTCACCTTGCGCCCCCCTCCCGCCCCGGCCGGTGCGGCTGTTTAATACCGCCTGATTCCTGGTATTCTTGTCCGTGTTTTAAGTGGTGAAAAAGTCATTTCCAGTCCCATGGTCCGCGTTTCACCCTGAACTCATTGAAAAGAGAGTGCGGGGTCAGGACTGTTTATTATACAACCAATTAAAACAGGAAAATATGCAAAGGCTTCATTCAGCGAGATCCGGCTATTGTTAAGCCGAAAACGATATTTTTGTTTCAAAAATAAAAAAGTACATTTGTTACTTAAAAAATCTCCGCTCTGCGTGTGTGACGGACGCGGCTCCCGGCCGCTCTCCCCGCTGCCCGTCCGCCGTGCCCTGGCCGTCGGCAGCGCGGCGAGCTCCGGTGCCCCGGCTCGGGCCCGCCCACCGCCTCCCGGGCCGAGCCGCGGGCCCTGCGCTGCCTGAGAGCAGCTCGACGGGGCGGGCAGCCGGCAGGGACCGGGGTCCCCTCTTTCCCCCCACGCTGGGGCTCAGCCCACCCTGTGGGGTCCGGTCCTGCCCGCTGGCAGGAGACGCCGGCCACCCTCAAACGCAGGGACCCAGGTCGGTGTAGGCGGGGACGGGCATCCGGCGTGGTGCTTTGGGCAATAGAAGACGGTGAAAAAAAAAAAACTACTGCGAGGACTAAAAAGCCCGACACTGTTGTGAGCGATGGCCAGGGCCGGGATAACCGGACTGGAGAGCCCCGAGCCGCGCTGCAGAGCTCTGGTGCCGCGCTGAGCCCCGCCGGCGGCGCCTGCAGCCCTGGGCACCCCTTTGCGACCGGGAGCTGGGGACGGAGCCGGGCCTCCGGCGGGGCTCCTGGGTCTGCCTTCTCCACCCTCTATGCGCACCCCTCCGAAAGCCCATCCCTGTGTCTGAGGGGCACCCCCGCGGCTTGGCAGGGCTCTTGCTCTGCGACGGTGTAACATCTGCCCCGCAGCAGGGGTGCGGCCCCGCGCAGGGCAGGCGGCGGGGGGGGGGGGATCCTTCCGGCGGGGGTCGGCGCCCGCCCGCTCGCCCGCTCCGTCTCCCGCGGCCGCGGCGGCACTGCCGCCCGCCCCAGGTAGCCCTCGGGGATGTGCTCAGCGGCGGGCCTGGGAAGCGCTCACCAAAACAATCGCTCAAGCTGCCCTAATCCAATGAGTTTATTTTAGTCCTTGAGCTGTATTGAAAATATTAGCTCTGCTTCTTGTGGTTGTTTACAGTATGTTGGTCTCAACATCACAGCCGCCCTTCTGGAAAAGTCTTACAGGATTCAGGCAGGGGGAAACCGACACAGAAGTGACTCGGAAAGCAAGATGGCAAATGATTAATCAAATCAGAGACAGGAAGGCGGAGGTAATCTATGAGTTTTCACTTACAGTTTACTAGGATGGACATCTTTTTCCTTTTTTCTTTCTATAAGTTTAGAAACCACATGGGGTTTTATTAGCCAAACAAGCAGCTGCAGGCTTTGGTGGGGTGGTGGGAATTCGTTCAAAATCAGCTGCGTGTTGCCTGAAGCAAGAATTCGGCTTTCGACAAAACCTCGTGCTTGTTGCCGCCCCAGCACACGGAGTCGGGCGGCGGGCACCGAGGCCGGGCTGCGCCCCGCGGGATCCCGCCCGCTCCCCGCTGCGGGGCCCTGCCCGCTCCCCCGGGGACAGCGGGTCGAGGGACACACAGCACGAACGCACTGCGCAGGGGAGAGGAGCCTTGCTTCCCCTCAGATTGCACAGCGAGCAAATGCTGTGAGAAATCTCATCAGGTGGGATCTTAAAGTGCAGCACCGTCTTCTCGCCTCTCAGCCCTGGGAGGCAGCACCCCCTGCCCTCAAGTCCCGGGGGTCCCGAGCTCGGTTTCCCCCGGAGGGCGCAGGCGGGCGCGGGCATCCAGCCGGCTCCGCAGCCTGCCCGAGAGAGGAGCCTCCTTTGACAGCGGCGGAGGCTCCTGACTTCCCAGCAGGTCCCTGGAAATGCTGTTTTGCTGGCAGATGAATTGGTCACCTACCTTCGTTTAATTTCTTTCTCTCTCTTTCTCTCCCCAACGGGATTTTTCCCCCCACACCCCAGGAATAGCTAATTCGTAGCGATTACTAAGTAACGGGGCGGAATATCACATTGCTCGTTTACAGTGACTAGTTTCGATTAAATTAGGCAGCAGGGTGTGAATGCCGCACGGGAGCGGTCTGGCCCTTGGGAGAGCGTTTCGATGACAACTGGTGGCAACTCTGGCACTTGGCTGGGGCGGGTGGTGTCTGAAAAAAACCGAGAGGCTTCGGTAAATGGGCTTTGGGCGAGGGTGGGGAAGTGGTCCGTGATTTCTAGGCTAGCGAGGCAAGTTCCACTTTTTCGGGCAAGGGGTGAGCGCAAAGATCCGCGCTTTAGGGACACGCTGGCGGCTCCGCCGCACGGAAGAGTCAGGGACCTGTTGCTTAAGAAGAGGGTCCTTTTTCCCCGTTTTTTCCCAACGATAATTGTGATTTTTTTAATTACTATCGTTCTGTTCCGTGAAAATCCAAACAACCAACAAAGTTCAGGGCGAAACTGAGCGCTACACGAGGCGTAATGTCCTAAGCTATCAAAAGGGGGAAGAAAGAAAAAGGAATCACTCGCCGCTCATCTTTTGTCAGGTGCTGCTTTTAACAAGATGTTCAGGGGAAAAAAAATATGTCAGGCACATGTTGTTGACGATGGGCTGAGTTTCCTCTGCTCCTTGCTTTAGGAGGCGATATCGCTGTGTGCTTATCGCTTTGTGCTGGGCGGCTGCGTCTGTGGCATCTGGTACCTGACTCCTCGAGGCTCCCGGCGCTCAGGTACAAATACGGATCGCGGCGCGGAGGCTGCCCGGCAGCCAATCCCCCCCTGCAGCCCGCCGAGCCCTGCGCTGGAGGGGGGCTCGTCCCCGGCAGGGAGCGAGAAGCGGCGCCGATAACGGCTCGCCCAGCCCAGCCGTTGTGAAGCGCTTGTGAAGCATCAGCGCCCCGGCAAATGTTCCCCGCCGCTGGCTGCCTGGTTAATTAAAGACCCCCCCGGGCGCGGGGTGAGGCAGGGAGGGGCTTCGGGGGGAGGCAGGTTCAGGAGGCTGAGGTCTGGGCGGATGCAGTTCTCCCTTGATCCGTTTTCAACACGGTTTTTCAGGCCGTAGCCGGAGCGAGGCGGGCGTGCGGCCACCCCTTCTGCCCTCCACATCATCCCCCAGTCAGGCGGGAGCGATACACACCGACTGGAACTAGATGATCTTTAAGGTCCCTTCCAACCTAAACCATTCTATGACTGGAAACGGCCACCGGGAACCCCACTAATACCAGTGGGAGATGGATCCCCGAGGCGCTTTAATTCGTGTCCTCACGGATTGCCATGGCAACGAACTAATGTCCCCAAGGCGCGGCGGGAGGGGCGCGGGGGCGGTGGCCGGGCTGGGGCAGGGGCGGTGGCGGCTTCTCCGTCCCCTGGCCTTGCAGGTTGCCTTTCTGGTTCCTGTGACGCCCCCGAGATACGGGGACACGTTCAAAAAAGAAACATGAGATTTCTAAAATCGGGAGAAGAATTTGCAAAGTCTTTTAAAACGCACATTATTTACCACATCTCCCGTAGAGCCGTCTGCCCTGGCTGCGGTGGCTCCGCGGAACAGCCCTTCTGTTTTTTACTCTTTCCCCAAATCAAGTGAGCTTGGCTTGGAAGCCCCTTGATTTGCCTTTTTTTGATGAACTACCGTTCAGTTCTGCCCAGAGCAGCCAAGTGTTGTCTGGGACAGTCACCAGTTACCCTGGAATAGAAATGGGAACCAGTTGTTTAAACATCCTAAGGTCCCAAAATCTCTACGAGCCATCACAGAAGCGGTTTTTTTTCCCTTCTTAGAGCGGGAGGGGAGCAAGGGGATTATAGGGAGGAATGTCTGCCCAGGCAGCTACAAACACCATAAGATTTCGGTTTGCCTTTTTTATTTTTTCTTTTTATTTTTTTTTCCCATCAGTTTTTCCATTCCTTGAGGAAAATTTTTCAGTATCTGAATCAAAGTGCATTATTCCAACTTTTTTGTTGTTGTTGTTTTGTTTTATCTTAGCCCTTTTTCATGTTTTCGTTTAAAAAGTGGCAGATTTGGTAAGAACTCTCAACTGTTTCCCATTAGAGGCGGAGAGTTCACCAACGCGCCTTTCTGATGTTCCACATTACACGTTTGGGAGTTTAAAGCAGGAGTACATCCTAAATAGTTACAGTTGGCCCGATGCGGGAAGCCATGGTGTCTTTATCTCCCTACCGGGGCTCTCGCCGTGGCGCCGGCGACCCGGCCCGCCGCTGCCCCCTACCGGGCCCGCACCGACCCGACCCGACCCGACCCGACCCGCACCGGCCCGTCCCCCACCAGCCCAGCCCGCACCGACCCGACCCCGGCCCTGGGGGAGCGCCTTGGCCGGCACCCCGTGCTGCGGAGGACCCTGCCAGGACGCAGGCGGCGGGGGGAGGGCTCCAGGCTTCCCACCCCAGAAGGTGGGTTTGGTGCCCGCCGCCGGCCACGGCCCAGATGCTCTCCGCATCGTCCGGTTGCCAGAAAATAACCCCAGAAAAGCCGTGGTGGGCGGGAGGTGTTTCCCAGCCGGCTGGACGTTCTTCATTCGGTCTTGAAATGTGGGGAATTCCCGGGATATAAACACGCAGTTGCGCATTTCTCCTTTTGCCCTCTCCGTTTCCCTTGCTGATTCTTCTTTTCTCTTTGCTGCTGCTCTTGCTACTCCTGCTTCTCTCCCTCTCCCTGATATTAGAGGGGCTGTAGCATTCCACCCTGACAGCAGGCTTTTACCATTGCTCTGTTGTTCCATATCTTTAACCACTAAATCTCTCCTTTATGGAAAATCCCCTTGATGTAACAAGTCATTCTGAGTCCTTGTGTTTTGGAGTGTAGCCCTGTACAAATACTGGTAAAGCGATGTGCAGAGCAGTGCTTGGTAGGAGAGTTAGAAGGTGTCAAGTAATCTTCATAGCCAAATTTTCTTCTAAGTACGTGCAGGATAGTAAATGTTTCTATAAAATTCTCCTTCGGAAACTGAGACCTTGTAACTATAGAAAATGGTTTTGTACACATGTGCTGAAATTTTTGGTGATAAGCCTTCATTTTATATTCCTTAGACTCCAAAAATCATGGTGCGGTCCATTGATCTTGACCGAATGAGCACATTTGTGATTGCAAAATGTGAAATGAGAAAGGAAAAAAAAAAAAAAAAAAGTAGGTTAAGGAACTATCCCTTTCCATACATTACTTATATTTGTTAATACACAAATGCGGAATAACTGCTAGCTTATAGCAGCAGCTTGTAATTTATGCAAAAAAATCACCAAGTGCTGTAGTTCTAGTGTAGCAGAGTTTAAGGTGCTCACAGTTTATTAGATCCTGCATTAACTCTAATATTCTTTATATGATCAGCTATTGCCTTTAATTGGAAAAAAGAACCAAATATGAAGTATTAGGAGAAACAGAGTTTGCTAAAGAAAATAAAAAGCAGGGGATTCTAGAGAAATACAAGGCACTGACATAATCTATACTGAAGTAAGAAGGAAGTCCTGGTTCTATCTGCGCTGATGTGAGTTCCCTCGCTGAGGCTGGGAGCGAACCTTCTCTGTTTCGGTTCTGTGCTGGGGCTGGGCAGGGGGGTTTGTGCACTGGCAGCGTGACTGACAGGGATTCCTCGCCTTCCCTTTGGCTCAACCAACCGAGGAAGATCACAAAGATGACTCCGATCCTTGTGTCCCAGCGCTCACCCCCGCTGGAGGATGAGCTGTATTGTTGCCTCCATTGCTAACATAGAAAGGCAAACTGCAGCTCACTCCCCGAGTCTTTGGCTGCCCAGACTTGACAGGGGTGAAGCCACCTTCCGTGTCAGCGCTGCGATGTCAACGTCACAGCCCTGGTGGTGGGATGTCATTTTGCAATGGGAAGGACTGAGCTAGGGGAGCTCTCTGCAGCGCACAAACACCTATGCCAAATTTTCCGGGGTTGTCTTTTCTTTAGAACTTTAATCTTTTCAGTAACAAATAGAGAGTAGAGCAGAGCTGAACTGTAGACTCATTGAGCACCCACAGCTTGATGAGGGAAGATGGGGTGCTGGCTATTTTTGAGAGGAAGATGCTCACCTCGCATTGGGAAT
Organism: Fratercula arctica; assembly: GCA_947846985.1. Taxonomy (NCBI): domain Eukaryota; kingdom Metazoa; phylum Chordata; class Aves; order Charadriiformes; family Alcidae; genus Fratercula; species Fratercula arctica. Next base: position 28,816,018 of record CANTUZ010000006.1, on the reverse strand, counting down.
TCCATGAGTGGAGAATTTTTTTGTGGTTTATCTTTATAGCTATTATTATATTTGTTTACTCTTCAAGCAAGATTGAGATGTTGCTGCAATATCGCAGTATACGAAGCAGCCCCAGCTCCCGAGAGCCCCTAGTCCAAATATTTCCGTGATGTTTTCAGACTGTTGGCTACCTCAGAAGGAAGGGTGCCCTGCTCGCAGAGAACTTGCCAGGACTGATGCTTCATTGCTGCAGATCAGCACAGTAGTGACAAAGTCAGGGCAGCCTTGTCACATTAGGTGTGGCTGTCTACTTCTATTGACATATTCGGTTAATACGGTTACTGGTACTAATGGTACCTTTTTTTTTTCCCTGTGCTTCATGTCACTAGTACAGAACAACTGTCGTGATTTAACTTTTGTACTTTTTTCCTAGATTATTGAGTGAGATGGATCATTTTCACTTAGTATTTTCTGGCTAGCAGTTGGAAAGAAAGCTCATCCACTTGAAACCCAGGTGGGGCAGGAATAGGACAGAAAAGATAAAGCTCCATGCACAGATGTATTCTCAGACTACTTGAAGGAGGGTGCCTGTGGATTCGGCACCAGTGGATCGGACACAATGTGAGAACTGTTTTTCTGTATCACTTACGTTATAGTTGAAATGTGAAATGAGCTCCATGTGGCAGCAGCCAAAGGAAAGAAAAAGGGAAAGGAAAAAAAAAAAAAAAGCACTCTCCAAAAGTTTCAGTTATCCCTTGAAGCTATATTACAACATATACTACTCTAATTGAATCAGTGTGAGAACTTTTCCCCTCCATTTAGATCAGTGCTAGTCTCTGTCCACTTTTCCCTGGAGATGCACACATTTGATACCAAGATGTGCCGGGGACACCCACACCTAAGGCAGGATTTTAACATTTGGTTTAATGCTTTAGCTGCTGAAAAGGAAATGTCGATTCTTACACGCCTTTGCCAGAATCCATTATGATTTTCTCCCTTTTCTCCCCCCTTCTTTATAGACTTAATACCAGGGTGTGATGCAGGAAAGTTTTGTCTGAGTAAAGGCTACTAGATCTGCTCTGAGGATGCCATCGATTAATTGATCATTTCTCCGGAGTTTGTTGGGATGAATCAATAAACGTTAGCAATACTGGCGGCATCTGTGAAGAGCCGTTAACAAGGCTGATGGTGATGGAGAAGGCATGTGGTCTCGATGCTCCTCAAACTCTACCACCCTGTTAGCCCTAATGTGGAGTTGCCTGTGAGTGCTCTTTTTCACCTGTGAAAGGACACTCAGCATCCTGAGACCTCATTCGTTACATTTATAGAGTATTTTTAGAAGTATGGAGAAAATCTTCGCACATTTCAAAGTATCAATGCTATTACATAGCACAAAATTAATTGACAGCTCAGAAAGCAAAAGCAATTGATACCCAAATACATGTCTGTCCTGTAAGTATTCACATATGCGAAACAGTACGTGACCCACCAAAACATATGGCTCTTGTATCAAATACATGGAATCAAGTTGAATTATGAAGACTTTGAAAAGGTCCTCAGTTTAAATGTACACGGCTCTCTGAAATGTCCAGCTAAGTTTAGTGCAGCAATTAAAAACAGATAGATTGTCAGGATGCATAGACCAGGGGTAGAGTTAATTCAGTATGAAAGAAATGAGTGACTGGGAATGAGCGAGAAGAGCAGAAGCATCAGGAAAGGAGCAAGAATGAGTGGAGAGATGAAATGCTAATAAGGGGGGGTTAGAGAGAGCCAGGAATAGAAGGGGGGAAAAAAAGAAGTGGAAAAAAGGAGAGAGAAAAAAATGAAGGAAGGATATGAGATAGGAAAGAGAAGGAGAGCAGCAAGAAAAATAATGACATTTTATTGTGTAATCTGGCAGCTTTCACTTTAGGAGAACAAAGCCTGGAACAGACCTTAAGGCTACTACTTATGTATTGAAAGTATGTGGGAGGGTGTGTCTTTGATGGTGTTATATATATATATGCATATAATTATATAAATAAAATTACATAGAAATTGCAGTCTTTCTGGGGATCTCGCACTGTTCCCCAGAATCACAGTTTTCCCCAGGCTGCCGTGTGTCCAGCAGCAGCAATCCCCTTCCTCCATGCTGTGCTGTGAGCCAGGGCTTTCTGTTTCGCTTTGCTCTTGGTTTCTGTGCCGCCTGCCCAGCGCTGGAAAGGGCATTTCTGGCTCCCCTGTTCTGTGGCCCCCGCTGAGATGACAACCTGATACCGCTGAGGTATTGCTGGTGTTTGCAACCGCTGTTTCCTTACGTTGATATTCATGGCAACATTTTCATTTTGCACTGGCTGATCCAAATTGCATCAAATGTTTTATTGTTGAATTAGCTGGGGGGGATGTTACAGTTTTTGCCTTGTCCGTCTCTCTACATGCGAGCTGCTAGTAAAATAGCATAACTTTTCAAACTTCTTTTGGCTAAAAAAATTCATTGGTTGGTATTTTAATCTATCTATCTATCTATTTAATAGTTTAATAATGCTGAATATTGATCTGAATAGAATCTACCTGCCTCCTTTAAAACAGGCCCTGTCTTATCTTAACATCATCTTCTACCTTTGGTTTGGGGACTGCTGGGACCATCAGTTACATATCTTCGACTAAGACTTTATACTCATGCCCAGTAAACTGTGCGGTGTTATTGTATGAGGAATAACACACTCGGCAAAGCAAAAATGGATTGGATGTGATCATTCATCTGGCTTTAGGGAGGCTGTCTCAGGGAGACAGGAACAATAGACGAGGTTCCTGGCTTGGGCAGAGGGGTGTGACACACATTTCTCCAAGCCGCTGAGCATCCCAAGGGATTTCTGATGCCTGCTGGAGCGGGTGTGCTGCCAAACCTCCCTGCCACCTACCTGTCCATGCGCTGGGCTGACTCTTCTCATTAAACCCAATATACATTTTCTGGATCTTCTTAGCTGATCACAAGATTCATTTCAAAGCTGCCCGTGGTCCCTGTGTGTGTTCTTCTCTTGCTTGAAGTCAAACTGTCACACCCACCACACCCGGTCTGTTGAGGATAGTGGAAAATTCCTCATCTTGCACAGTGGTTGACTTGTTGCTGGATGTCTACATGGGTGAGCATACCCATACAGCTGGCTCCTGGGCTCGCACTGATTCCCAGTTTTGTGTCAGCCACTCCAGCTCCCTTTTGTCTTGCCTTAGAGGTTCTCCCCAGGGTGTGAGGAGGGTCAGACTCCCTTAGTTTTTTTCTTCCATACACTGTGGAGAGCTTCCTCTTCTCCAAAGGCATCCTCAGGTCCTCCCATGATTGCATTTGTCCCTTGTCCCTCCAGGGAGGGCACCTTTTTGAGGAGTCCAAAGGATGGGTACGTTTGTAGTTCGGTGATGGACACTTTATTTCCTGGTGCTGTTAGAAATAGCAGCTCTGCATTTTGTTAGTGACCTGCATGCTTCGTTCCTGTGCCCTCTTACAGTTGGCATTGTTCAAATCACCTTTTCTAGGGTACAAAGTTTTCTAGTTTAAGCATGGTTCACAGGTTCATTAAACACTACATGGTTAATCTGTACTTTTTCTGAAAAAAAAAAAAAAAAAAAAAAAAAAAAAGGCATCCAGCCATTGCTGGACCATTTCTGAATGCCTTTTCTGCTGTTTTGGATAAAAACATGAGTTAAATTTTGCCATTCTCCCTCATCATTTCCCTGTTTCATTTCTCATCATTCTAATAGTCCTGTTATGAGCACAAGAAACAGAAACATGGATGTTTAACACTTAACAATGTCTTATTGTCTCATTGCTTTTGGAAAAGGGAATGGAAGTGGAAAAACCTCCCCTACGGCTATAAACAAAACAGAAGGAAGTGAGTTCACTATCCACGGGAAAGTACAGCTCTCCCGTGAAGGAGATTTTTATTTCAGTAGAGGGGAAATGCACCACTGCTCTGGTACTGAGCAGTTCTTTTCAGCAGGCTGCAATGCGCAAAACACTTGTCAGGACACCCCAAATGTGCCCTGTGTACCTTGGGAGCATTTCTGATTAAGACGGTGATGAAAATGGCTTGTAGTCCACCAGTCTGAAGTCAACAGCAGATTCGTATTGAGTTGCACACTTGGGCTTGCTAGGGAGAAAGAAATACCATATCCTGCCTTTTTTAGAGGTGTCATTTTTAGTGTCCACTTGAGTCTGACCTCTTCTAGTCCATTGTACCTCCCCAGCTGTTGCTTTCCAGCTCTTGGCCTCTTTAGAATTCCCTACCTTGTCCAAGTCTTGTTTTTTTTTTTTACCTTGTCCTCATCCCTGACCTGTCTCTGGGCACTACAATGACCTAGAAACCCAGCTAGGTCAAGGGCTAGGCATCTTCAAGCCACTGGAGATCAGGGTTGTCATCACTAAATGTAGTAAAAAAAGTGGAATTTAGAACTTCTGAGATTGTTAAAGGGATGGATGGTGTAAAAAACCTCCCTATGTTTTAATAAAAGAAGAGGGAAAAGGAGACAGGATGAAACAAACCAGATAAAAGCTGCTTCTGGAGCCTGAGGCAGAACCAAAACATCACTGGAGATTTGGGGATGAAATGGTTAAAAAGACCCCCCTAAATTTCCACAAACTTAGTGATCTGTGTGAGAGTAGCAAACAAACAGCAAAGGGCTAAATGAAGTAACAGCATTGTGGTCACTACTGCGTAACGCAGAAAATGAGTCATATCCTCAGTCTAGAGCCTCAAGTAACAGAAGTGGGTGTAACATCATCACAGCATGAGCTTTCTTGGGGATACCTGCAATATCTGTCTCAGCACGACGAGAGGAGGAGTTGTAATAGATCATTTAATGCCTCAAGTTTGATAAAGCACAAACATAATTGAGCATCCTAATTTTATTCCCTTCCTCCAGAAGATGGCAAAAGTTAGCTGGACTTCAGACAGACAGATGGAGGAAAAGGTTTCAGGACTGTTTGTGCTGTACTCCAATTTCAGGTCACCACTGGTTTAATGCTCCAGGTGGAAGGGTTGATCCCAAACCCGCTGAGATAAGTGGTTGTTTGGAGCAGTCGGCCACAGCAGCTCCAGCTTGGCAGCGCCGCAGTGTGCCGGGTGAGGTGCCGCACTCCGGGCAGCAGAAGGGGCTGCTCGGCTGCAGTGGGAGGGTGCTCCAGAAGCCATGGAAGTCCCGGCGTAGGTCATACGTTTCCCTTTGTCGGGAGGGAAATTGCGGTGACATCTCCACGGAGGTCGCAGCCAGAAATGCAGCTGTGGGAAGTTTAAATTTTGTGCACAAAATATGAGAGACGTGAATTGCAGTGTTTGTTAGTGCTCATAGGATTACAGACCTTTTGCTGAAGAAAAATCCCTTGCGACTCACTCCTTGAGTAGCAAAGAGGTTAGTTCCCACTAATATATCACATATTTTGGCTAGGACAGAGTGAAGAACTTGCATTTACAGAGAAACCTTGACTATAAAAAAGGAAAGAATACGTAACAAATACATAGAAAGAAACATCAGGTTAAATACAGATTTGGCAACAAGGTATTTTTTTCCAGCTCAGCAAGGAACTCTAGAAAAAGGAAAGAAATATTACTAATAAATTCAGAAGAGACACAAAATAAGCTTTTCTTTCTCGTACAGTTAGTTTATTTTGCTCCTATATTTAGCTGCTCTGGCAGTTCATAATTTCAACGTTAGGAAAATGTGAGAGTATTTGAGTAAAGTGGTATGCTGAAGTCAAGAGGCTTCCTGCCAGCAGAGAAGGAGAACTGAGGACTGCTTGTTTAAAGGATGTTCCTGAGGTGGTTCAGCTTAACCTGGTGCTTATCCCACAGTGAAGTTCTAATTTGATTCCAAACAAATTTGTCCTCACAATTTTTTCAGCCTAAGGGTTTGGACAGCTGCTGTAGCTGACCGATGGATGCTCAGAGTGGGTTTGTGCCCATGCCCTTGGAAGGGATGGGAGTGATAGCCCAATTTGAAGGATGTTTGGCACCCTTGCAAAAGCCAACACATCAGCAAGCTGTGCGAACAACGCAAGAGTCCATGATAGCTATTCCCCTCCTTAAGCGTCCTCTAAGAAGAGGTAGGCTGTGTTCCTAATTGTCAGAAAGCTCCAACTGTCGTTTTAGAAGCCTTGTAGCAGGGCAGGACCAGAGACCTTATTGCTCTCTACAAGTACCAGAAAGGAGGGTGTAGTGAGTTGGGGGTTGGTCTCTTCTGCCAGGTAACGGGTGATAGGACAAGAGGAAATGGACAAGTTGCACCAGGGGAGGATTAGACTGAATATTAGGAAAAATTTCTGCACTGAAAGGGTTATCAAGCACTGGAACAGGCTGCCCAGGGCAGTGGTTGAGGCACCATCCCTGGAGGTATTTAAAAGAGGGGTAGACATAGTGCTTAGAGATATGGTTTAGTGATGGTTTTTGTCAGAGATAGGTTGATGGCTGGACTGGATGATCTGAAAGGTCCCTTCCAACCCAGGCAATTCTATGATTCTATGATTCTAAGGACACGTGAACTCCCACCTGAGCTGCCTTTACATTGAGTTTGGAGTTTGGACAAGATGCTGCCATTTGAATACAATTTTTCTCCTTTGGACAGTGTTCAATGTATCAGTCACATTGCTTAAAACCCACAATAAAGGTAGTGATTGTATCTTCTGTTATGAGAAAATGTTCATGTCACAGTTGACTTCTTCAAGGTCATATCCTTATTATTCAAGCTGACTGGGAAATTTTAATGAAGTGATTCCCTGGCCCTCCGCTCCCTGAGAAAATACAAATTTATCAGAACAAAAAGTTGTTTTTTTCATTTTGAAGACTCTTTGCATGTCAAAATATTCTCTTTCCCATCCAGAAGGAGGAAAAAATCTTGTTATCTCAAAATTTTTGGCCCAGTTGAGTTTTCTGGGTAATATAAATGTGCAGAAGGAATATTGCCAACTGGCTGTTTTTAGCAGCATGAGAAACAATAGCAACCACGGGGAATGACTCTGCATCGCTTTCATTTGAGTGACTCGGCAATACTAATTGTCAAGAACCGATTCCGATCAGGTTGGCAGAGCCTTGCAACTGCTGCCGAGTTGGTTCAATCCCACTGGCTGCGTCATTGATGGCTTCCCTAGCTGTGCGGTGGAGGAAGCAGTGAGACAATAGCCACAGTGGTAGGAAGTTTTCTAGCCTCACCCCTGCTTCCTCCCGGCAGCAGGGGTATTACCTGCTCCTCTGCTGGGTTCACCTTCCTATAATCCCTCTGGTTTGGATAGAGGGAGTCACCTTCCTGCAGAAATGAGATTGTTCCCGAGGTATGTTTTCGCCAGTGCACTGCTGCAAGCTCTGAAGAAGCTGTTGCAGCGTTAATAGCTCTACTGCTGCCAGATGAAAGGAGGAGAGTATTCAGATCTAATAAATCAACAGATGTTAAAGCAATTTCTGCCTTCTTCTCTCTTATATTGCACATCAACAGGAATGTGGTAAAGTGCTTTTTTTTTGTACCGTTTAGCAGCTGACATTTCAGCACATCTTGTAAGTGTGCATTAGAAGAGCGGAATGTTGCTATATTTGTACTTGCAGATTTGGAATGAGAATGAAATCTGGAGAGATGCAATGTGCACACAGAATATTTTCCAGAGGGGCTGAGGCTGAGGAAATCCAACACAGTGAACCTTGAGCTGTCTTGAAACTTCAGGCTGCAAACGCAGGGAGACAGAACACGTATCAGTTTTGAGACAGAACTGAAAAGTGTTGAAACTTGTAGCTGCTTCTCCAAACCCTGCTCAATTGTGGGATCACAGATACCATTGTAAAATACTGAAATAATGTGTTTGATTTTTGCAGTTACTCCCAAAATATGTCATTCCTTTGTCTTGTCTCCTAGGATATTGGTGGTGGCCCTCTGCCTAGTCACTTCACAAGGGAGACATTGCCATTGCGAGTGCTATTTTCAGGGAAGCTGGACTTTTACTGCTGAGACCTGGTGGGGCCATGATACAGCACTGTCTCTCTACAGCCATGGTACTGTGCATCAGCACCACCTCTCCCCAGGCTTCCATCAACTGTTTTCTGTTAGATCCCTTCTTGTATATTAGTGAGGTCTCTGGAAACACCACAAGCCTGAGGTCAGCAAAGTTACTCTCTTGTGTTGGGGCCCTGAGGACACTAATAGGCTCTAATTAACCTGAACAGTCTCACCTGGGGCCTCCACACACACCCCTGCCCAGGAGCCTCTTTCAGCTCATCCCGAGCCTTCAGTCTTCACCTGAGCTATGTGACAGGAGTGCTAGTCTTCAGCCACGGTTGCACCTGTGTCTGGCCATGAACCCTGCTGACCTGGACCCCAACCCACAGACTGACGTCGCAGCCTGGCCTCAGACTTGCCCTGGAGATGTGAAGGGAATAAGTATGTTGCTAGAATGGTAGGGAACCAGCAGTGGGGACTGTATCTCCCAAGACAGGCCTTGGGAAAGGGGCCTAATGTTTAACTCCCCCATCCTTGTGAAGAGAAAGTGAGTTCTGTCCAGAGGTGAAGGAACCCTTCTGCATAAGGTGCCTTCCTGGTGGATTTGTGCAGGGATGGTCAGTATATCCTAGAAGGTGGAGGTGAATTGCAGAGGCAAAAATGGTAACGTTCCTATCTGTCTTCCCCTGTTTTCCAGTAGTTCTCCTCAACTAGCTTGTTTGAATGTTGCCTTTCCCTTCTAGGTTCCCTTCTCTGCTCCTGCCTGTGCTCTGCTTTGTCTTTTTTTAAGAGCAACACTAGCTTTCAGGTCTCCTTTGCTTCTTCTCCAGTCAGCTGTGCTTTGCTGGTAATGTTCTTTGTTTCCAGCAGAGGCTAATAAGGCTGCTTTTAGAGTTAATGGGGTTCCAAGGGGATGCAATGGCATACCTGCTTTCTCTCCTTCCAGAAGGCACTTAGACTTTTCCCTTTGATGGGAGGAGCTGAACTCAGCATTTTCAACAAGCCCATGGCTCACAGGGGTTTTCCATTGCAATTCAGCCACTTCTCAGGCTTCCTTGCCCCATGGCCCAGCTACAGGAGGATGCATCCCTTCCCTCCTGAAGTCCAGAGCCATCCCCTTCCACCGAGCTGCAGAGCCAAACTGGGGCAGCACCGCAGAGGGACTGCAGCCAGCCTGGCCTTCCCACCTGGAGTGTTCACTTAAAGGCAGTTGGAAGGAGATGGGGCCAGGAAAGGCTTAGCACATGTAGGTGAAAACATAGACACGGAGGGAAAGGCTTTGGATGTTGCTGGAGCCTGGATACTGTAAGAACATTTAATGTGTCTCTGTCTTTAAGGAACAGATGGGTAGATACACCTTGTTTTGTGGTAACAGAAACTTGTTTTTTAACCCAGATGCGAGGAATTCCTCTCTCGGTAGACCTGAAGATCTAGCACTGAGCACTGGTTTGCAGCTTGAATGTTAAGAAAAGGGCCGGTTATCCAGAGAGCAGCGCCTCGGGCTGGTATCAGCTGCCCACCCGAGAGAGGTCGCCCACCCGCTGTGTCCTGCAGTGCCTCTGCCTTTGGACCATTTGGGCATTACAGGTGTTCACTTGAAGGCACACCGGCTGTGATAGCGGGACCCAGCAAAAAAAAAAAAAACCAAAACGAAACTACTTGTCTTTACCTTTGCTGCTGTAGTCGGCTGCGCGGGAGCCTTCGTCCCAGGGTGCTGAGCTGTTGGATACAGTCCTGACCCCCTCAGGCAGTACTTTATCGTGTCTGTGTTTCTATTAGTGAAGGAGGATCTTCCACAAACATCTCTGCTGATGAATATTTGCCTAAGGCGCCTCTGAAAAATCACTCTGTTTGCAGACTGAGTATCTGTCTTGGGCTGAGCGTGCTTCCTGCGATGCTCCGCTGTTGTTTTGCCATTTAGGCTGGTTTGGAGTACTTTATTTCGCTACCCAAGTGATTCCGCGTTAAGACTTTTACGTGTTGGCTGAGCAGAGGAATAAAAAGCTCCATAGCCTCCGTTATCCAAACTGTTCCGCTTATGAAACGGTGACTCTTTGTGTCAAAGGCCTTTAGGGAGGCTTCCCCCGGAGACCAGCAGACACCGCTCCTGCGGGGACACGGCTCTGCTCCCGCGGGCCCAGCCAGAGGTGCCGCTCCCCTCCGCCAGGTGGCGCCATGGGGCGCGGCAGGCGCGGGGCGCCAGGCCCGCCCCCGCCAGGCCCAAGCCCGGCCCAGGCCCAGCCCCGGCCCGCCCCCGCCAGGCCTAGGCCCAGCCCCGGCCGCCCCCTCCAGGCCCAGCCCCGGCCCGGGGAGGAGCCCTAGCGGCCCGGCCCGGCCCTGGCCCGGCCCCTCCGCACTGACTGACGGCACCCGCGTCTCGGGAGCCCCGGGGAAAGCGGCTGGGCCACCCCACCACCACCACCGCCGCGCCGCCAGCCCGTGTCCCGCACCCGCCCCTTCCCTCCTCCTCCCGCTGCGGGAGCCAGGTGAAATGGTGGCTTTGCTGACGTCCCCTCTAAAAAAAAAAAAAAAAAAAAAATATATATATATATTTTCACGATTTTAAACTTAACCTAACCTATATTTGTAAAGTGTCTGGTATAGGCTCTACACCCGACTCTACTTGGAACTGCCAGACAGTAAAAATCCTCTGAATCTTAACACTTCATGAGGTGAGCAGGTGTAAGACAATCATCTCCCCAACAGGCAAGCAGTGGGGTGTTGCGCCTTACTGTGTCACACTTGGTGCGTACGCGCCGGGCAGCGTGGCAGGTGGAGTCCTCAGGGCATTGCTGCCAACTTCAGTGGAGCTGAAATTTCAGCTCCATCTTTTGTTGAAGAGAAATCAAGTGTTAAGAAGCAACACTTGTGAATTGCTGCCTCTTGGGTATGTCTTGCAGTATGTGCCCATTGCTGAGGTCCTCAGGCCTTCTGGCGTGTTCTCCGTAGGTATTTAAAAGGATCATTTGCAAATACCTAGTTGAATGTGTACTCCCCTTGCCCCAGCTGGAATCAGGCCAGTTTATAAATGCATGTCCAATCCTTTTTGGATACAGATGAGTCTCAGCTCAATTTAAATCTTGTGGGATACCACAGGTTAATTATGTGCTGTATGGAGAGGGATTTTATAATTTAAAATGTTGCCTTTCAAATTGTATTCAAGTTGTCTTGTTCTTGCATTATTAAAAGGGGGTAACCAGTCATCCCAGAGCTGACTACAGGGACTTAAACAATATGTGTTAGTGTCAAAACATGTTAAGTGTGAACAGGACTTGGGTTACTATGCATGCCTGTTAATGTACAGGCTCTCTCTACACTCACCTTAAATTTCTTTGTGAAAAAGTATTTCCCTTCCTCAGATTTGAGTTTTCCACCCTTTCCATTTCCTTGCATATCCCCGCGTTCAAACAGCAAGACAGGAAAGAGACAAGCCCTGCCTCCTGTAGTGACCCTATTCATTACAGGGTGTGCTCATACCAAGTCTTCTCTTACTCACTTTTTCTCTGTCCTGGAAAGTCCTGGTCTTTCAATCTTCATCTGAATTTTCCCAGGTCCTGTATCATCGGCATCTTTGTGAAGATGAAGTAGCCAACAGCTCGAGGGCTGGTGTTTTACCCTGAAGCAGGCAGGACTGTAATCTCCCTTCCTTCCTACTGCCACTTAGCACTGCTCATGATTTTTTCCCATAAACTGAAAGAGTAGCTGTACAATTTCATGTAATTACAGCTGTGTGTCGCTCACATAGCTCAGGTTCCTACAAAGATACTTTATTTTTTCACTCTCCTGTATCTCAAGCATCCAGGCACTTGTTGCCTTCCTTGTCCATAGCTACGCATTCCCATGAAGGCTTTCTGAAGCCGTTTGCAGTACGACCCAGGTAGGTTTTGTATTAGCACCATTAATTGTAAGCAGCAATGTCTGAAAACATCCATGCCTTATTACTTTACTGAAGTACAATTATCTCTTAAAATGCCCAGTCTGGGCTAGCCTTTATTTTATCCCCTGTAATTGAAATTTGGCTTGAAGTGTTTCTAACTACAGCCAGTAAATAGAGACAAAACCCAATCCCTCAGCAGTAACTCATTCACCCGTTGTCTGACAATGTCTCCAATGATTTATCTGATGACTGTTGCTTGGTCATGTACGCGATGGGGTGAGCAATGGAAATGATACTCATTAGGACAGATATGTCCTAGGACAGGACACCGATGAAAAAGCAGATTCAACTATTGCTGAATAATTTGGAGAGTGCATCAGAGAGGACTGTATATTGGAGGCTGAAATTTATATTTCTCAAAGGAGTAGGAGGGGAGGTCAAAATACGTGCATCTTTAAACAAGCTGGCGTCCAGATTTTGTTACCCTTATTTAAGGTTATCCCAACAGGCCAACTGTCAGACTCCACTGAAGTTTGCTTACGTAATGACTGGGTTTTCTTCCTCTTTGGATTTTGTCCAGAGAAAGTAGGGAGCAGCTATCAGTGAGCTTCCAGTAGTGCTCTGAGGAGAGGGTATGGCCAGCACATATGAAAATAAGATAGCATTACTCATTACAACAAGTGGCAAAATCTGGCCTGTAGATACCACCACTATTTTTCCACTTCTGCAGAATGTTGGTCGTATGCCAATAGAAAAAGCTGCCAACTAAAACCTTTTAAGAAAGGAAACACTGTTTGAAGTCTGGCAATAAATGTTTTCCTTCCCCTGAAATATGTGCTGAACATATATAAAGAAGACTCAGAAGAAGTGTCTAGTGAGGTTTAACGTTTTGTGATCATATGGGTGGATTTGTTAACATTTTTCACACTTTGTTCTTTAATAGATGAGTACTGAAACTAACACTGTTCAGTTAAACACAGTAATTAAACACTGAAAACAAGAGATAATGTAATGCAGTTGGATAAATCTGTTAAAAAGGCAGTAGTATAACATTAAAATGCCAACACCATGAATTCTTTGTTGGTTTAAAATTCCTTTGCTGTTCTGCCACTTTTCTTTGTTTCTTTATGCTACTGTTTTTTTTCCTTGTAACTGAAAACATCAGATGACCACTAGCAATGAATATGCAGCGGTGCTGCCTCCCAGGATGTGTAGCTGCAGCCTCTAAGCCCAGCGTGACGCCAGCAATCAGGATCCACGTGGCCAATTGTTTTGCAGACATAATGGTGGCGTATTTATGTATCTCTAAACTTGTTTTTCAGGATCTGGGGTTGCCTGCGTATCATGAAGCTCGCCGCTTAACAGCAGAAATAAAGCACTTGTCAGGCAGAAGCAATGTGTCAGTGCAAAATGGAATTCGCAAGACTAAAGTTTACATGAGGCAACAACAAAATCTACTGTGCCATTCTGTTAGGCAACAAAGGTAATTTGTTATGCAACATAATGAGGACTTGTGTGTGATAGACGGCAGTGGCTCCTGGTTACAGGGCATTGACATCAACAAGCACATGCTGTGTGCAGATATAAGAGAACTGCTATACAGCAGAGAATTCAAAAGCTTTGTTGTTACTACAGGGGTTTTTTTCCACCTTAAAAATCACAGAATAAACAAACACACTGAGACCAGTCCTGCAGTCCTTCATGGTCTGGGTAGGACCTTTTTCATTTCCTTTTGGGTTGGTCAGTGTCTTGGACGTGACCGTCAGCCTAGGGGCCACAAGGTCAGGGCTCGCAAGTGTCATGCATGTCATGTGGCTCTGACACATTTGGCAGGTCTCCTGCCAGCCCACAGAATGACAAGGGAAGACTGAGAGGGAGAAGTAAGATACACTCATAACACTGTCTACCACTGCCCAGAAGTCCATGATGTCTAATCCCACGTGCCCCACTGCTGCTCTTAGCATAGACACCCCTAAAAGCTAGTTATCCTTCCTGTAGGGAGGCAATGGCCAGCCACCTATTTTGCAGATAAACTGCCCGTAAGTGGGCTGCATGCCGAGCCGGCAATAGAGCCCTGGCTTATACAGCAGCGCAGTTCATCTGCTTTGCCATGTCACCTTTCAAAACAAATCTACCTGCTGGTGTGATTGGGGCTCTTGTTTATGATGACTGAGGCTGCTTTCTGCCTCCAGAGCTGGGGCTAGACCCAGAGATCCTGTTCGCTGACATTCCAGTGCTGTCTTACAAATGCTTGTGTAATTCGCTGTCGGGTATGTGCTCTCCTGGCCCACACTGAATGTTTCCCTTGTCGTTCAGCTGGAAGAGAGAATCTGGGAGCAATCTCTTCCAGAGAGCTGCAAAGGAGAGGCTGGGCTCCAGGAGAAATAAGGAATCAAGACTGTGCCACGTGGTGTGTAGAGTAGAGGATTAAGCTGAAGTTGTGTTCCTATCCTTTCTCCTGGCAATCTGTGGGGTTGGTTCTGTTTCTTCAGGATGTATGTGACATTGTACCTTACACATGATATTCTGGAATAGTCATTGTCAAACAAGCAGTTTTATTCCATGACTGTTGTGTTAATCTGGAGTTAATGCTTGCTTTTTGCCTCAAACCGCAGTCGGGCGTGCTTGGCCAGACCACTTTAGGGGAACCTGCTCCTATAGAAGTGTTGAAGACCCCCATTCCCTTGTGTGCTGTGCCTTGAGCATCGCTGTCGCTGGCAGGACGTTGGTGTTCTGACTATGCCAGTGACTCAGAAAGGGGCTGATCTGTTTACTCCTACTCAAGCGGGAGCCCAGCTACTCGGCACAGTTAGGACAGCAGCACAGTGAGGATAAACCACTGAGTTAGCCACTACCTCAGTCAAGCTACTTGACCACTCGGTGGCTTGGGTTATATGGGAGTATCGTCACTGTGAACTTACTCTCTGGTGCTTGAGGGTTTAACCAAACAGACTGAAATAGCTGAAGAAAAGCTGCGAAACAAAAGCTGCTTTAGTGAACTATGGTGTAATATTGGGCATGACACTCAGGTCAAGGTATTCAAATTAATATGTGATTGGGAAAAATTTTGCTTTTGGTGCCAAACGGGCACCTGTACCCCATTTCCAGCCATTCAGCAGTGGCTTCCTCGCATTATAAGGCAGATGTGGTTGTCTGGCCCTGTTTTTCTTGTGTGGTGTTTTTTTTGTTTTGTTTTGTTTTGTTTTTTCACAGCCCCTTGAACAATAGGGATCTAGTCCTGATGGAGATATTTTAGGGGCTACCATGATAGAAATACTTCATGATGATACTGTTGTTTCTTTTTTTTTTTTAATTTAACAAATGTTCATTTAATTACCAACCAAAGTAATTAAATTAAGTCTAACCAAATGAATATTGCATCATAAGAAGCAATAAGATTCCATACTGTGAGGATAAGAAGCAAACAAACCAACCCTGCCTTTCATGCAGAAGATGCTATCTGGTATTTGCATAGATATTGTATTCGTAATTAAAGCCATCCTTAATGTGTAATGCTGTTATTACAGCCCTTGCTATTTTGTAGCAGTTGGTAGACCTTATAATGAGCAAGTATAAAAATATCCCAGGGACTCTAGAAAGCATTACAGTGACATTGCAGACAATGACTGTCTTAAAAGTAAACCCCACGAGCATCCTTGCTTTTTTTCACAGGGAAACCTCTTGTTAGCATCCGTCAGCCCGAATGCCATTTTGCATCAAGAAAATGCTGATGGTGGAACAGCCTGGGCGCTGCGCATAGGAAGCTCGCAGGTGAGTAAGCCGCCTGGATCTTTCCGCAGTGCAAGCACAGAGTGTTTTCAGCTTCACGGTGCCTCTTGGCTGAGCCTCGGGTCAAGGAGAGGTGAGCTGCCACGCCAGACAGCCCAGTGCGAGTTGCCCTCCCAGAGGTACCGCGCTTGGCTGCGCGGCGCAGCAGAATTGTGCAGTGACAGGCAATCCCGTGTCGGACGTGCTGGAGGGTTGTCTTTCCGCTTGAATGCAGCTACTTGCAAATGTTGTGCTGCTTCGCTCCTCCGCAGCCCCACTTTCAGGACCATTTCAAGGTCAAGGCTGTTAACAGGGCTGTGAGTGCAGTGCTTCCTCTCAGACTGCAAGGCCCGTAGTACGGGGTGATTATTTACGATACACTGGTGCTGTACCTAGTGCACTGAAATCTTACTTTCCTCAGCACCTGCAACCTGCCTTAGGGGCGACACATGTGCCTTTTGTGCATGTCAGCCCTGCTGTCTGTCCCCCAGGGTCCCCGAGTGAGCAGCTGGGCTACCCTAGCATTTGGGGCTCCCACCCCAGATACTGCTCACAAGGAGCAGCTGGAGTGATTGATGCTGGGGATTAAAGCTGGATTCTGGGGCTTCCCTTCCCTTTTGCATAGGCAGCAAGTGGGCACCCACCTTCCAGCAGTGCCAGCACCCACAACACTATGGCAACTTTACCCATCTCCAAGGTCTCTCTGTCCTTGTCCCTTTCTCCCTCATTTATTCCTTCATCTCCTGCCCCCATAGCAGAGGATACCCCACCACTTTTTCAGCCCCCTTGCCCTGTTCTGTGGAGTTCTGCATTCCCTTTCCAGCACTACTCGAGTCAGGCACGGCAAGATGAAGGGACAGCTCGATGATGTTTAGCTGAATAAGGTATCACACATAGAACTGCACAGAACTTGCACCATTTCCATCAGCAGCTTACCAGAATATGAGTGAGTATGATTGTTCAAAAACCAAGTTTAGAAGGATTTTCACATGCACTGAGATTTGGTATGGTGGCAGATGGATGCGTGGAGTCATGTGTTTTAGGCCTCCACTTTACCCTCTTCAAGACACTGAATTAGTGTCAGGCTCATCTGGGTTGAGGTGGCAGAATTTGCTCCTTGGCAGAAGCTTGCCATCCGATTGCTCCCTGTGTGGGTGCTTTTTTGTGCAAATGGTGTGTCTGTAGTGCCTTAAAGTCAGTGTTGTGCCCAAACTGCAGCTGGATGAGCCTTTTCAAAATTCAGGAAATGTGTCCGTAGCAGGGTTTGATTTTAATGATAAAAAGAAAAAAAAAAAATAGAGATTCCTTTAATCTGCTTTCAACAGGCGCTGCACCTGGTGAACATCAGATACAGGATGAATGGGATTGTAAAGGGCTGACAGGTGACCAACCAACTTTTGTTGACCAAACTGGTAGGTTTTTTTATTGTAATCTAAACTGAGGTTCAAAGCAGGTGTGTTAGAGGTATTTACTAAGTGCCAGGGCTCGATAAGTGCTGTTAGTAAGATGAAACTTTGAATTATGCACTTCGAAAGTCATACCAGGTCAAGTATCTAATGAAAAATTAAAGAATGAAATTAGCGGGAGCAAGAGAGTTCCCACCAGAGCAATAACCCAGTCCCTGAAAGCAGCCGGCCGCCTCCGCCGAGGCAGTGAGCCTGCTCTCTTCTCACAGCTGCTTGCATCTTCTCCCGAGACTGTGGCTTGGCTTAGTTTTCCTTTTGTTTGTTGTCAGCACAGGCTGATTTGAATATGGTCTGAGTAAAAACAGTTAAAATCTCAGGATCTGCCTCCGAGAGAGTTTCAGCTGTGTTTTCAGGAGTGGTCATGCATGTTGCTTACAACCAAAGGTTCTCCACTATTAGTCAGCCATCTCATAGCCTAGTTGTACTTCCATATTTCTTAGCTATAGAGCAGAAACACTAAGAAATCTGCTGCATTCATAATATGCAAAGATCACTGAAAGGGAAACATTTGGGAGTAGCGTGCCAGTTTTCCCCTGCATTTCCCTACCCAGGACTAGTGACTGCCAGAAGGGACTGCAAATCCAGCGGGGCGTGGGGAGCAGCGGGCAGCTCTGCCTCTCAGCCTGCCGCCTCCTGGCCTGGCTTGGCTTGTGGTTTACTCTTAATGCTTCCTACAGGGCTGCTTGCTACTTGGGGATTGCTGCCGTGCTGCCGCTTTATGAGAACGGTCGTTTTTGGCTGCCTTCGCCCCTTCCTACAGTGAAAGCAAAATGCTGAGCACCCCCATTCCCCATCCACGCAGTTACCCCGTGCCAGGGCAGCAAGAGCTGTGGGTGGTATTGCCAGACACGAGTCTTAGCACATCTTCTGCTCTGTGTGTGTGAGGGGGGTGGTTTCTGGTTTTGGGGGTTCTTGTAAGATTCCAGATCTTTAAAGTTATGTTAATAAAAGAAAACATCAACCTTAAAAAAAAATAACCAAAAAACAAAACTAAAAAAAAAACCCCAACCAACTAGAATCCCAACTGTAGTCCTTATAAAAAAAGTAAAGAATTTAAATTAATAATATATGATAAAATATAATTTTTGCCCTAATGTTGCATGAAAAAAATTAGAAATGAGATGCACCTGTAACCTAATAGTTCAGGCAGAAATTAACTGATAATTAATATGAAAAAGTCATACTTTTAAAGTCATTTGCATGATTTTTAAAGGCTAAATATTGGCAATATAATTTCTTTAATGGCTAAATTCAAGACTATGATACTGCTTTTTCCTCCAAATACTGTTATAGCAATATGTAAAAGTATGTTTAATACTGTTAGTTGATTAGAATTGGGCAAGCATAGACAAGCGAGAAATATGGAAGAACACAAAGCCAATTTCTTGCGGACTTTACAGGACCATCAGGACATTCTCACTGCTTATCAGAAAATATGTAAATAGCTCCTGGCTCCCTTACTTGCTCAGATAGTGAGGCAAGACCTTTTTCGGTAAGCCTTCTTCCAGGAAACCCTCCTCAAGGTGTGTAATGAGAGACAACAGTAAAAGAGAAAGAGCACGAAGAATAAAAGGCAACACTAGATAATGACAAGAATACAAAGATCCTGGGAAGTGGTGAGGGAGAAGCAGGGATTGTCAGGATCTGAAGAATGCTAAATACGCTGATAAGTGACAACTAGGTGAGATGAAACTGTGGTCATGAGTATGTAAATTAGGCTGGGCAGACAAGCTGTCTGCGGCCTGAAAAATCCAACTATGCTAGTGGACATTCAAAATAAGATTTCTTCACAGCAAGGGCAAGAAACGGAGCAAGTCAGACTTGTCTCTGCAGTACTCTAGTAATTATTTTTACCTTTTCAGGCAATGCTTAGGTGCCACAGCTGTGTTCAGTGGATGGGGAACAGCCTGACTTGGGCAGCGTCAACTGCGCAGGGACGGCTGATGGAGGGTGGAAGAAGTGAAGTATTAGCCATGCTCTGTGGGAGGAAATTGGAAGTTTGGATTAAGGAGCTGTTTTAGGGATGCTCAGTGAAGAACTGGAGCCAGCAGTGCCTTTGCTGCTGATTGTTCTCTGGGATTTTTTAAGTTGACACATTAGCTCCCTTGGCATAGGCGGTCATACCAGGGTGTCAAAAGGAAGCAGAGTCCAAAGTTTGGTTTAACCTGCAGATGCCACAAAAGTTGCTGGTGAAGTGCTGTCAAAAGTCAGTTATGGAGGATTATATATACTCCTCACTCAAAATGTGTCAATTCTGATGCAGATATAAACTCAAAAGCACCAGCAGTCTCTGAGATGTACTGGTGGAAAGCACTTTGTAAGGTCCTGACTGAAACTGTTTCTCCTGGTTGTTCCTTCTCAGCTGCTTATAGGGTCTTTGTCACATCTGCTGTTGATTTACATAGGTGTTAGGTTAGGTGGCTGAATTTAGATTATTAAACGACTACTTCCAGATACAGAAGTGAGTACTGGCTCTTCCATGCTGAGAGAAATCAAGAGGATATATTATTTTCCTTTAAGAAGGCAGTTGTTAAGGAGAAGTTACAAGAAGCAAAAAGTTCTGTTTTACCTGGATTAGTTCTGTCATCCCATTTGTCCTGTGGGAAAGAAACTTGCAACAGTGGAAAGAAGGGAGTGATGCAGAGAGCATCACGAGTGGGCAAGGGAAGGTGGTGTCTTCTTGTGGTGTGGGTTTCTGCCAGATGAAATTCCAGGGGCTGAGGTCGGGGGGGAAGAGCTCTGGCACTGAGGATCTGCAAAGCAAAGCCATGAGCATAGGCTCCAGAGGAGCCTGGGAAAGGAAGCTCCAGCTGGAGGCTCCTTTGGGTTCCTTTGTTCTGTGACATTGTCGTTCCTGCCTGCTCAGATCCCTATTTGTGACCAGCACAGCTGTAGGAGAGGGTTTGGAGTTGCTGCTGTTCATTGCAACCTATTGCCCATACTAAGCACTAAAAGAATGTCAGGCTTCAAAAATATAATGTTGCCACGTTTTTAGCATATATTCTGACTTTGTAGGTTTGAAAATTTGTATTAAACCTTTCTTCAAGTACTAAAATTTACAAGAGACCATTAAATCAAGTTCCTGTGCTGACGAGCACATTCTCACTGCTTATGACAGCCAGTAAAAGAGGAATACGAGGTTGAACTTGCCTTGTGGGATGCTCCAGGCCTCCTGCTAGGGCATTTTTTTGTATTCGGGGCTTTTCTGAGATGCTATGTTTGCCTTTGGTCCCAGCGGTTGAGGCCACCCCCTCTGCGGGGGCTGCTTACTGTCCTCCTTTTAGCTCTAACAGCCTCATGTCTCTGAGCAAACACCCCTAGCCTTCCCACTAAATACAGCCTGCAGCCCCCACCAGCAGAGCTTTGTGCTCTACCACCTGACACATTGCCAAATGTGATGACTGGATTTGCACATTTGTGAACATCACACCTGAAGTTACAGGTTTTGACTTATTAAAACACCATCTCCCAAGCGGTGGCCCGAAACCCAGTGTCTGTGTTGCTGATAAAGGTTGGCACAAGATGCTACTGCAGTGCGGAGGAGAGTGCTTTGAGTGAAGGCGTTTTGATGGCTGGAGGTTAGCAAGATGTCCGTGTCAGTTGTGAGTAGCTGGTTTCTGCTGGTGCCTGAAAAATGTGCGGCAGCACTGTGCTGGCTCGGGCAGGCCAGAGCATCCCCTGGTTTTGCAGGGGCGTGCCTGCAGGATGGCCAGTGTGTCAGCTGAGGGGCTTCTGTGTGAGTTTCGGTGGCACATGTGAGGTTTGTGAGGAAGGCAGGCACCGTGGATGGGTGGCTAGATGGCAAGGATGTCCTCGGCTGGCTGTGGCAGACATGGGCCCTGCATCCCCCATCAGTGTCACCTATCACCTGGTACTTTACAGCCAGTTCCGCGGGGGGAATTGGCGACTGGCATGCAATGAACCAGCAGATATGCAATAGTCACCTTTCCTGCGGGAAGGAGTTAAAGGGGCAGTGAGCGAGGGATAGCTGGGTAGCATTTAGCATGACTCAATGTTTCATTACCAAGTGCAGAGTCACGCCTGAAAAAAAATCATGCTTGTAAACTGTGGGGGCTGGCCTGCTCTCCTGCCCAGGGCGAAGGCAACTTGCCCTGGGGCACCTGTGCATGGCGGTGGCCTGCTGGCAGGCCCCCGCGGGGCTCCCTTGGCCCTGGGATGCTCCAGGCAGGCAGCGCCGCTTCAGAAAAGTGCTAATACCTGGAAAAAGAAAAAAACCCAAGGACCTGGCCCGAGGCCCCTGGGGGGAGCAGGGTGCCGGCAGCGCCGCTGCAGCCCGGAATACCCAGTGTCTAAACGTGGCTTGGCTCGGGGCCGGGCCGAGGAGGAGGAGGAGGAGGAGGAAGAGGCGGCGGCCGCGGGGCGGGGCGGGCTGCGGGGCAGCGCTGCCGGGGACGCCCTGTCGATGCGAGCCTGCGGGAGCCGCGGTGCCGCCAGCGCAGCCGGGTAGGACAGCGGGTCTTCTTTCTTCTTTATTTCAGTTTTTTTTACCTTCCCCCCCGACCCCTTCCCAGGACTGGGAGCCGCGGGGCGGGCTGTGAGAGCCGGGCGCGGCGGGCGGCTCTCCTCCCCGCCTGGCTTCCCTCCCCAGCTAAGTTGAACTTCGCTATTGAGCCCTCCCCGGCGGAGGATCGCAGGGACGGCGCTGAGGAAGAGCCCGGGCTGAGGGAGCGGGACAGCCGGGTCCCCCGCCTTGGCTGCGCCCGGCCGGGCACCGGCTTCTGCGGCGGGAGAGCCCAGCTCCTCCCTGCTCCAGCTTACTGACAGCCGGCTCCTTCCTGGCTCCTGGCTGCCTGGACTCTGGTGTGGTCCCCTCCCTCTCGCTTGCGCCTGGGGCTTTCTCATTTTGTGAGAAGCTCCTGTGTCCCACTTGGTGGATCCTGGTTGAGCGGCTTCCCAGCCCTTCACGGTGGTGCATCCCCAAGGAGGCGAATCCCCCCTGCCCGGAGGTGCTTCTGGGGTCTCTTCCCATTTTCGCGGGGGAGGGGATGAGAAGTGAGGTTGAGATTGAAAAAGATCAGCTGCTGATGCTGTATCAAAAAAGAAACGAGGAGGAGGGGAGGAAAAAAAAAAAAAAAGACTTAAAAGAATCAAAAGCCAAGGAGATGTGAGTACAGAGGGTAATTTACCCGAAAGCCTCTAGTAGGGAAACTTGCAAACCCCAGGAAGGTCTGGCAGCTGCCGGGAGTGGAGAAGTGTGGCTGGCAGCGTGTCTGAGGCTAACACCTCCTGCCTGCCAGCGTGTGTCAAACCGTTTAGGGCGTTAATGGGAAGAATTCACCAATTAAACAACATTTCATCTTTTTTTCCTTAAATGTTTTCCACATGTGCTGTCCTGAATGGTAACCTCAAATTTTTTTAATGATGTAAAGTATTAACGTTGCCTGTCTTCTGTAGCAAGGTGTTTTCCTTAGCTGTGATTAATCACCCTGTTTTTCTATGCCAATTAAGCTGCTCACTTGGAGGACTGAGACAATCGGTATCTCATCGTAGAAGCTGGTCTCAGAATTATCAGCAAGTTTGTCCCTCAGATTGGATTCTTGGTAGACCGGAGGTATTTTCAGTTTCAGGTTATTGTATTTTACTGGCAATTGTAACATGTGGGAGGTTGTTTGAGTCAATGACCTGTTAAAGCATGAGCAGACTGGGAGGGAACTGATAAGAGCGGAGCCTTGATTGCCTGCACATATGTGTGCAGACATTACATCCGGTAAGAGACTCAGACAGCTACTGAGGCATCTGGGCTATCCATTGCCCTGGGATCAGAATCTATGTTAAACGTTTGAATGCGATGTTCCAGTAATAGTTTTTGTACGTTAAAGACAAGGATCAGTGAGTTAATCTTTGACGTTGTCAGGGTGATGCACAACATTCCCTGGTGAGCTTAGTCCCTTTCGGCACTCAGGGTGGACAGGTACTGGAGCCGAGATGCTTGAGGAGGGGAAGAAATGGAGGAGGAACAGCAAAATACTTGCAATTCCCAAAAATGGGAAGAGTCTGCCAGTGCTGGGCTATGGCTTCTACTATTGGGGCCTCCTGTGTCCTGGTGTGATTAGCTCCATGTTTAACAGTGGCAGCTTCAAGGGTCCCTGGAAATGGTGAGGAACAGACCTGATCTCCAAATATATTACTTTGCTGAAAATTTTAAAGCAAAGCATATTACTTTTGCCAACACTTGCATGTGTGCAAACATATATGTTTGGTTTTTTTTAAAGTTTTGAATACTTTTGGTTGACAGCTTTGCCTCAACTGCAGACTGGCTTCCCTGGCTGGGCTGTCTCTGCCCAGTTGTGTCATCGTCCATCATCCCCCCTTTGGGTGCTCTCACACCGCCTCGTGGGAGGTGTGCTCTGGTGGCTGCGTCCAGGGCGACGGAACCACAGCTCCAGGGAGGCACCGGTTCAAACCCAAGTTTTTGTTGAAAAGCAGAAGATAGTAGTAGATCTTGTGGTTTTAGAAATAAAATACTGGAGAGAGTGAGTGCTTTTATTGGAAAGCTTTTGTTCTTTCCCTGAAGAAAGCCACAATTTTCAGTAGAAAAACATCACGAAGGGATTTTTTTGAGCAGCCCCAGGCAGCAGTTATTAAGATCCAATATTAATGGAGGGATGAGAAATGAATGCAGTCGATCTTGTCCATTTCTCGCCTCGACAGCATCCATGAGTGAAATGCTGACTGCCACGTCATCCCAGCGTGGCACTTTCTTTCCGAAGAGTAGGTGGAATGTATAAATCTTTACGCTTTGCTCCAGAAGCCTGTGTGGTGTATGTGGTAATACTTGTCCCTTTCATGCCTTGGTGGATTTCGTTCTGTTTATCCACTAGTTGCCTAGTTCCTAGGCTAACAGAGCAATGAGTGGCCAGGTTTATTTTCCACACTTTTGAGGCATCTATAGATGTTTTTAGGACCTGGGAGTTCTGCTTGGATGCTGTGTGCTGTACCAAGTGCTGTTTTCGGGGAAAAATGTCACAAGCAGGTTCCAAATTTTATCACCGTGGATGCCGTGTTCTGAATAGCGGATCTTATTTTCTGCCTTGTGTAACATTTCTCTAACTTGGTGGTGAATTTTAGCAAAACTTTTCTGGCCTGATCCGCAGGAATCACGTTTAAGTCTGTCAGACAGTGTGGCTGGGAACCTTCCTCTGCAACATCTGGTTACGAGCAGTGCTGCAAACAGGATCCTTGGCAAAAATGAACCTTGTTCTCTGAACCATTGTGGTTTTTCTAATGAGATCAGTTTGCCACCTGCATCTCGCTGGGCTGTGACTTTATTTTAGAGATATTGTAAATGTATAAACAACCTTCTGACCTTCCTCACTTCCATCTTTTGCTTTATTCTCCATTTCCTTCTCTTCCTCTTCATCCTCCCTCACAGCCCCGTGTCCTTGCAGACATTCCTCATTGCTGGCTTGAGACATGTTACCAATTGACCATTGTTTCACAGCTACTTCAGACAAGAGGAGGAAAAAGCTTGTGCAGTGAGACGGGTAGCCTTCAGGATTTAATGAGCACCCCCTAAATATCACATCAACTAAGCTCTGGGGTTTTTTGAAGGCATCACGGTACTCTGGTTCTCACCCTCTGACTCCTAAGTGTTTGCAGCAGCTCAGCAGAGCCCAGTGCTGGGACCCCTTGGGTGTATACATTGAATCAGCTTCTCCATTTTGTGAAGAGAATGGACTCTAACAGAGTTGTGAACAGCGAGACCGAAATTCCCCAGTGACAGGGTGATCCAGGAACTCAACTACCCTTGATAGGGTAATGCTGTGAGAGATAGCTTTATTATTATTTTTCATTGAAGTTCCTCAGATACAAGGAATTTGCATTCAAGGCCTGAATATTTGTGATTATATTGTTTTTATTTATTGTAATCAGTCAAAACAACACTGGCACTGAAACTTCTGTGGGAAGGTTGTTTGTGAACTATTAATTATTTTCAATCTACTTGGCATAATGTGAAAGATTATTAACATAACCAGTCTTGCAGGTGATGATAAATTCAACAAGCATGACTTCTGCTTTTTAAAGAGGTTGGTTTTCATTATTAATCTTTCACGTAGGTGCCCTTTTCCGGTTGACACAAATCCCTTTTAGAGCTGACCTAAACCTTGTAATTTGCCAGGAATTTAGGAGAGCTCTTTATTTAAAATACAGTTTTCCGCCTTACTTAACAGAGTGACCAAACCCAGGCCTTTAATTTCACCTTGTAGAAGCAAAACACAATGACATTATCTCAACACTGCAAAGTTACTTTGCACGCTATTCTGTGACTTAGCAGTTCATTTTAAGAGGAAGAACATGTCTGTTAAATCGTGGGATAATTTTTGTCTTCTCCTTCAATTAAACACCTTCCCTCACCAATATGACCAGGAGGAAAAATGTTTTCCAATTGTTCCTATCTATTTCCTTTCAATATTGAGTAACAGCTTGAATCAGAGAGGCCAGACTGAGAATGGACTTGATGGTGGTGAAGAAGATATGTGTATTTTGGACCAACTTGCACTTCTGATCTACCTACAGCCTCCTTTGGCAGGTTACTCACAGCTCTGACATAATATTGTCAGCATGCTTGTAAGCATTAAATTGCTTTTGTGGCTTTGGTGGACATTTGTTTTGGTGAATATATATTAGTTTCTTGCTGAAACTAGTAAGCGGGTTGAAACGAAAGACCAGCTATGTAATCTTACTCATTTTCCTGCCTCCATTGCAGGTGTTCAGGTAATTTCCAAGCATGCATTTGCTGTGCGGTACCATACTATATTGACTACTCAAGTATCCTGTGCATTCAATGGGCTTTGAAAATGGAGCAATAAAACATAAATTCATGAGAAAGTAACACAACGGTGTGAATACCCATTTATTATATTGACTGAAATGTGTGTGTGCAAAAAGGTAGTCCTGTAATAGCCTAAGTAGAGAGCTACTTGTGTGTGTCTGTAGGAAAGGGGGAAAAAAAAAGGTTGTGCCCCTCCTGCGTTATTTTTATTAATAGTAAATATCTTTATCTTTTCCTTCAGTGAGCAGGTGTGGTGATGATATGTCTGTAGTTAAAGGAAGTTAATCTGCTCTTCGTTTAGTTACTTGTTTTGGGGCATCAGATGAGTGAGGGTCACTTCATATGGTTAGAAGTACTCAGGGTATTTTATAATGAGGCACTACTCTTCTGATGAAAATGTACCTTTTGGTATCCCACCCTCACAGCTCCTTATCAGTGACTTACTGAACTTTCCCTAGTCTGAACAAAGCTTTGGTGCTGCCATTTGTGTTAGTTGTTTGCATTGTAGACACCTTTTTTTTTTTTTTTTTTTTTTTTTAGTTCTGCTGAAATCTATGCTCTATTGGTCTTTTGGTACAAATGGCTTTGTGGAACTTGAAATAAGCTGTTATGAAGAAACCTTGTTTATCCTTAGCTGAACTTGTAAACAGAGCCTCAGTGCTCAAAACGAAGTGCAGGGCATACCTACAGTGATGCCACGCATCATCTCCACATGTCCCTCACTCTTTTTGCTTCCAATTAGAAACAGAGAAATGTGAAGCAATATAAATAACTGCTTGTTTCCCTTTTTCCTACCTGCCTCCCCAATTAAAATTCTGCAGACAAGTGAATATTAAAAAGGCATGTCTATTTCTTGTCTTGACTTTTAACCCAAGTAACATTTCAATGGCAAAGAAATGTCTATCCTGCCAGTCATCTTTTGTGACATGGTCCAGGAAGTAGCAGTGTAAACTGTGTTTCAAAACAGCAATTATAGAGAACAAAGAGATGGCCAAGAGGAGCTGGTGTTGTCAGTAGGCATTACAGGGCTCCTTCAGGACTACAGATGCCCTCAGAAGGCAGCAAAGTGTCCTTTTAACTGTTTGATAAAGTACAGGTTCAGATGAATTTCCTTTGCCCCATACCTAAGCTCTCAAAGTGATGGTAGCTTCCTCAGGAGGGTTCAAACCTCAGTTAATGCTGTAGTGAACTTTCTTATGGATGACTTAAGTGACTTTTACAGTCCTCCTTTCAACTTTTTTACTTGATTGTGGGTTTGTTTTTTTTTTCCCCGTATCATTCAGCTGCATATTTTACCTACGGTATTTGTGCTCTGGTTTTGGTGGGTGAGATGGAAACACGGAAATCCCATTTTTCATGTTCCCCAGCTGCACAGCCAGTGTATTATAGTTCCACCTGTGTTGGCAGGGATTTCCTGTTTTAGAAGATTAATTTTGTTGAGCAACTCTGAGTTCCTCTAAAAGAAACGATTTTCCTTTCCTGTATGGCAACGGAGATTGCAATCTCCTGAGGCTGTAGACTTGTTTATATCTACCAATAGAGCAGTTGGTACCGTTTAGGGATACCTAACTGTCTGCTTTAAATTCTGTTCTGTTACATGGATGTAAATCTGAGTAGCCGCCTCTCTTAGAAATTGTTGTCTGTGTAGCCAGAGTTTTTCATCCAGCTGGAAGTTTGGCGCTCTCTCTCATTATCTCTTCTTTCAAAGTCAAAAGTTGCTATCTGCATTTTACTACATCTCAGAAAATGACTGCCCTGGTTGTCTTCAAAACTTTAATTCTGCAACTGCACAAAAGTGGTTTCTAACAGACTGCCCGGTTTGGATGGCCCTAAGTATTCATGTGGAAACAGTTTTCAATAATTTTCTTTTTTTTTCTTCCCCCCCCCACCCCACACCCTCATCCTGCCCCCCCTTCAGCTGGTTGAATGGCTTGCACTTCTGCCTCACCCAGTTAGCTTGTCCTGGTCCAGTTCCAAAAGTCAGAGGGTGAGGAAATGGCCTTTTTCCTAGTTAATTTGGCCTCTGACAGTTTTTCTCATTCGTGTCTACCATGTTAAATTGACATATTTCTTGCTTTATTGTGCAGTATATTTGAACATAGCTTGCTTAGGAGAGCTAGATTCTGGCTTTGTATTTATTTTGTTGGGATATCATTGGATTATTTATTTTGTTGGGATATCATCCCTTATGTGTGGGGCTACCGTTCAGTTTGATGGACATGGACCTGTTGGAGTGGGTCCAGAGGAGGCCATGAAGATGATCAGAGGCTGGAGCAACTCTGCTATGAGAACAGGCTGAGAGAGCTGGGGTTGTTCAGCCTGGAGAAGAGAAGGCTCTTGGGGAGACCTGATAGCTCCTTCCAGTACCTGAAGGGGGTCTACAGGAGAGATGGGGAGGGACCTTTGACAAGGATGTGCAGTGACAGGACAAGGGGTAATGGCTTCAAGCTGGACGAGGATAGATTTAGATTAGATATCAGGAAGAAATTTTTCACTCTGAGGGTGGTGAGCCCCTGGCCCAGGTTGCCCAGAGAAGCTGTGGCTGCCCCATCCCTGGAGATGTTCAAGGCCAGGCTGGATGGGGCTTTGAGCAGCCTGGTCTAATAGGAGGTGTCCCTGCCCAGGGCAGGGGGGTTGCAACTAAGTGATCTTTAGGTCCCTTCCAACCTAAAGCATTCTACGAATATTGACATTTGGGTGCATGTGCACTGCTTGTCCTTATCCTCTAGAGATGCGTTGTCAGAACTGCAGTGCCATTAGCCTTGCTGTACCGGTGTCTGAGGAAGCTGAAGGGGCTGGTAGTGGCTGTGTTCCTGCAAGTATCTGCCTTTCATAGCGGTTTGAGGACGTAATATATAAAGAAGGCAGCAACAAAGCCTTCTGATCCAAAGCAGGACCTAGCAGACAGATGAGACACCTGCGAAGTGAAGCAGCAGGGATGTATGCTGGACTTGTTTTCTGAAACATGTCATGGTGATAAGTGAACCAGAAAGAAGACTCCACACGGTTCTGCCCAAAGCTTGGTTGTCTGCCTTGGCTAGCCGAAGCTTCCCGGGGATGCTTGGGTTCCCGGGCAGTGGAGGGTGGCAGAGGTGCTGTGGACAACCAGCGCTGAGGCTGCCAGCCAAAAGCACTTTCTTTTTCTGAGGTTCTACAGATTTTTGAAAATACACTGCAGCAACAGAAGCACATGGCACACACAGGATGTTCTTATTTTCTTCACCTCTGAAATACAAGCAAGTGTAAGTCCCATTATTGAGTATTCTGTTACTACAGTTCTTTTGAGGCAGGTATGGGGAGGCACAGACAGGGTGGTTGAGAGAAAATAACTGAGCCAGAACCTGCAGTGAGGCTGATGAGTTCAGGTGCGCCCTGAGAAGGCAGCCCCGTCCCTCGGGATTTCTGGCACAGTCGTGTAGTTTTCTGTGTACTTCCTAGAACTAAAATATTAAAAATGATCCTAGACAATTTAAGCTGCATCTGTTACTAGCTTCTGCCAGTTTAGTTTGATGCCTTTGCTTTAAACTGGGAACCCTCAGGACAGATAACACCATAATTTTAAGCAGTCTGAAGTTTTGCTGTTTGGTTTTTGGTTTATCCTCCTGTGCTTTTTATTAATGGCTTGTTTGGGAGGAGGCAAGATGGGAAGGTAGCTGGGAATTGCCAGATTTCCAAAATGCCAGAACTCGCTGTGTCACATCTCTGAACCCAACGTGTGGTTAGAAGTGAAGGTGAAGTCAAGGTGCAGTAGGGTGGAAAGAGTGGAGACAAGGGACAAGAAGGGATAAGAGGAGTAAAAAAAAGAAAGGGGACAGTGTATCATCCAAAATGAACAGGAGAGAAGGGAAGGAGTTCATGAGGGACACTGAGATTTTGTTTCTAATTTAGGCACGAGCTATAAAAATATATGTATTCATATATCTCTCATATGACTTGCTTTGAAGGCTAGTAGGATTTTCCATGAATAAAACTCTTTGTTCCTCTCTCTGACCTGTCGTACTCAATCTTTTAAAATAGTTACGATTTAGCAGCAACTGTAAGAAGATATTTGAACTGGTCTCCTGATTCCACCCCAGCATCCGGAACCAACACACCAATTGGAGATTAATAAAAGTTGTAAGAAACAAGCAACTTTTTCTGCGTGTGCCATCGAGACACAGCTTATTGGAGATGGCAGGGCAGCAGAATGAGATATTGTCCCATTATGTTTTCAACAGATCTCATCAAGCCCAGATCTGGCATTGTTGATTTGAGACTGCTGTTGATTTGAGATTAAGAAAGAAAATAATTCTTAACAAGCACTTGGGAAATACTGTTCAAGAGATGTCATTTTTCTCCCCCTCCTGTGCTATGTCTACGTGGAATTTTGGCCACAAACCAGACTTACGTGTGTTTTTTCCACTGCGTACTTGGGCTCATGCAGTTTTAAGGGGTTAGACTAAAAGATGTCCACTCAGCTAGAGAGTATTTTTGATCTGATGTAGCCAAAATCATTCGATACCAGTTTGAAAACTCACCCTGACAAAAACTGGAAAAGTAACTTGACAAATGACAGGCTTCTGCCAAGTATCTTTGAAAAGGTCACACTCAGCCAGCCAGTTTGGAGAAACACTGTGGAAAGAAATCGAGTTAAGCTAGTTCTTTAATAAATTTCCCCTTAATATCATTACAATGTACATCAGATAGGAAAAACTGGAAGGAAAAAGGTGAATTTGAAACCTTGGAAAATCATAGTCAATAGATGGAAAAGCTATAAACAAATGGGATGAATTGGAAAAGGGCAAAATGTACAGAACCTGACATGTGCTGAGCACAGACTGGTTTGGAAAGACAATTGAACTCAGCAGGATTGCTCGTGTGTGTGAGGTTATGTGTGTGGGTATGTGGAATCGATCGTTACAGACTCAGAGAGTGAAACAAATTGTGTTTTTCTGTGCATTAAAGAGGCTGATCGCTAATTAAGATACTTGGTATCTCACTACCTGTCAAAGAACCCGAATGAAGCAACCGCAGTAATGCAGAACTGGCAGTAAACTCATTATGCAGGCAGTCATTTGTAGTCTTCTGACTTTGGTAAACTTAAATCTAATCCTAATGCATTTGCATGCCATCATTTGCTAAATGCAAGGCACTTTGCTAACGTGCAGATTAGTCGTTTGCTGCTGAGTGAATTGATGATGTGTGTGGGCTGCAGCAGCGTGTTGTTGCCAGCAGTAGGAAACGCAGGTAGAAGAGAGAACTCATTTTTAGTGTAAAGATGGGGAGGAGCAGTGTTGGGACAGCTGCGGTTTCCGACAGTCTGCAGGTAGTGCCACAGGTAAAACTTGCGTGCGCTCTCTGAATGCCTGCGCTTGAATATTATCTTCAGAGTTATCTTACTGCGAATCTGATTTATGCAGAGTCTGCCCAGAAGGATTTATTTCAAAATGCTCTGTTTCGGGCAGGACGTGTAGAATGGGACACTGGTTTGTCCTTCTCAGCTGCGCTACAAAAGCGCCTTTCAGGTGTATCTTAGCAGGGTGTGGAAAAGCGGAATGACACTAGTACAATATTGTGCGTGTTGACAGTGCTGGAAGGGGCAGCCCCCCGGAGGAGTTATTACCGGCTGTAATGAGAAACACAAAGCATCTTTTGTTGAGTCTCCCTACATTATTATTCTAATTCAGGGTTTGCACAGTGCAACAGCCCCGCTGCTTTATCAGACATTAATTAGGGGCTATGCATATTTTGTCATCTTTTGAGGGAGGTTATCACCTGATCTTTCTCAACTTGAAATAATCAGATTTTTAATAGAGTTCATGTGGCCAAGCCACTATAGAACTGCATGTCTGTTCCCTCAGCTGTCCTCGGGGGGGGGGAAACAACAAAAGAAAATCATGCTCAGTTTTTCAAGGTATGTTTATGGTAAATGGTAGTTTAGCTGAGCATCATCAATACTTAGGTTTGTGTAAAGTGATTAAGCCACAAAGCGTAATGGCATATTCTTTGATAGAAAACCTGACATCCTGTAACAGCACCTCGTTTTCCACATCTACGTATATTTCTTTTTAATGTATATCTGTGAAAAATGGTAGCTTGAAATGTGACTAATGTTAGAAGAGATGAGGTGCACATCTCTCTAATGCTTTACTCAAGACTTTTTCTCAAAGGAATATTTAGCATTAGAGTCAAGGTTTAAAGGTTAAGCATACATCCTTAAGTTACATTATTAGAGGAAAGCACTAATGTTAAATTGTAGTGTTTTAAGAGGTTATTTTGGATATGTTGCATGAAGAAATTGGCACGGTATGTTTTTTATTGATTTAACAGGCAATATTTCACAAATAGAGACTTCTTTTTCACTACTGTAGAGAAGATTTCTTTTTCTGTATTGTGGCTGTTCTAAGTACTGGATCTGTTTGTTGTTAATGGTGCTCGAGAACAAAGATGGCATTTTTAAGGTGCACGAAGGCTGATACTTGGCATTTTTTTGCCATCATGAAACACCCCTCTAGTCCACACAATAATTGATTGACCTTAACTGGAAGTTGTAGTTGGCAAAAAAAAATTAAATAGAGTTTAATGACAAGGTAAGGATGCATTTGAAGTTTCAGTTTAAATGATTCTGTATTTGTAGCAGTTGTATGGTGGCATTAGAAACGCTGTTGGATTTCCATGGGATGGGTAAAGGCAGTGTGCTCTCCTTTAATGGCGTTACGTCGCTGCTTTGCTTTAACAGCTCGCTGCAGTTTAAGATATGGATCATTGCAGCTGAAATCGGCTTGCCAGAGTCCTCTGTTCGAAGCTCTGTGAGTTAGCGTGCAGTAGTAAGGATACAGATGTATGGGTAGACAGGTATGGTGGGATACAGATGTATGGGTAGACAGGTATGGTGGTGGTGAGTGGGTGGAGGGGAAAAAGGAGAGTGCAAATGCATTTCCTTTGCTGTCATCACATTCCTCCCTGTATAGGGAGGGAGCTTATACGTGGGGTTTGGTACCCTCAGTGCCCTGACTGAAAAATACACAGCTTTTCAGTTGAATATAATTTCTTGAAAAGTTCTAGAAGCTACTGGTCTTTCTGAGAGTCCACTCAGCCCTAGCAGTAATGTTCTTAGAAGTCTGGAAATCAGCGGTTTCATTAGTCTTTCACCAAAAAAAGGTTATTTCACAGTATAAAGAAGAATAAAGAATACAGTGAGTTACTCTTTCTCAGGAAAGCAGCAGTGGCTAGCCAAAGCTTTCTCCAAAGGTGTCTGCGGATGGTTTGGTCTTTCCAATAGTTCCTCTTCTGTGAGGGAACTAAAAGCAGCAGGGAAGTAGCATTCAAAAACCTTTCTTCAAAACATTCCTCACTGAGCCCTGGCGTTCCTGTGATAACTGTAATGCAATCGTTAACTCATTTCTGCATTGCTGGAAACAATTTTCTGAGCAGGACAGGCTCTTTCTGGCATCATTTTTGCTTTGTGCCTGTCCGGATCAGCCCGGACATAAAAATAGGCCCATGGCAATAACTTTTCACATTACTGTGGTCTGATTTTGCCATGGTGGCCATAATTTCTGTTTCCCTCTGTTTTATTTTCTTTGAGCAGTCACTGGTACTGGTGCTCTGTTATCATAGAGGTGGGAAGCCTCTGAAGAGGTGCTCTGTTATCATAGAGGTGAGAAGCCTCTGAAGAGCTGGGGGCCTTGGGGTGGGAGCTGTGGTACTCAGTATCACTAACCCGATACTTCTCATCCAGATGTGGGAGATAAGGCAAAAAAGGCCACTGCTGTAAGCAGGGGGAAAGAGAGGGCTTGGAGGAGGTTGTTCTCTGGTATTTCTGCTTTCCATATATTGCCCAAACAGGAGCACATTTCTTACTAGTGGCAGATTGTCTCTGGGAGCAGTCTTCTTGTAACTCAATAAGGAGACCCAGGGAAACTAATTTCACTTTAAGACAGTCTTCCAAAAAGTTGTATCGGAGCCACATGATCAGTAAATATCAAAACAGGTTATTAATCTCCTGTTCTTTGGATGTTTTTATGTCTTGTGACAGAGGTCTCCTTGTGTGCCGTTGCTTATGAACTCCTATCAAAACCACATTAAAACCCAGTGTTAGTTTGCCATACTTTCAGCTTGGAAGCTCAGTTGAGCTTTTTGCTTTTCAAGCATCTTTGTGTACTGAGCAAGGTTTTTCAGCATGAGTGAGACCCTTGGTTCTGAGTAATGTTTAGCGCTGCTGGTGTCGTGTCCTCAGCTGGGCTGCAAGTTTGATTGCCAGGAAAACGATCACTTAAGCGAAGGAGAACACCACAACTCTGAGCCCTGTGCAGCTAACAGACATTAAAAGAAATAATGTAGACTTGGAAAAAGGGATGGAAAATGCATGACTTTACCTTCCTACTTGAGAGCTCTGTTCAAAGTTCTTGCCCAAGTGCTTTGCAGAGCGAAATTTGGTGTTGTTTCCTGGGAGTTCCTCAGATACTTGACCCTAGGTCAGTCTCTCCTACAGAAAACTTTTTGGGAAAGTACAAATTCCAATGGAAAATCCCAGAAATTTCCTTGGGCAGTTCTCCTTTGGGATTAACGGTTCTTAGTCTCATGGAGGTGATTCAAGAGGCCATCTTCACCCCAGTGATGTTTTAGCTTTTAAGCAGGTCCCCTTTTGGTTAATTGTCTCGGAGCTGCATTTGCTCCTGTTGTGGAGTGTCATAGACAGTAAAGGAAAAGGAGTTACTGGCATATGCTGTGCAAACAGAACGTGTGCCTAAAGCTATGCTAAATTCCAAGGGGATTTCCTCTACCAGATTGAAAAGGACTGTGACTTCCCAGCACTCTGCTCTCACACCCTTGGGAAAAACTATGTGAAAATACATAATCTTAAAATTGTGAGGGGGTGGAGATGGCAGAATATGGTTGGACAATTCACGATGGGAAGCCAGGGGTTCCTAGGAAACATCTTTGGTGGTATGAGAAGAACCCAACTTGTTTCCCATTAGAATTTGTCATTTGTCCTTAAATGTATTACCAGAACTGTAATATTTTTGGGACGTCAGGTTACCCCATTGCGTAGGCTATAGGGACAATCAGAGGCTTTCAGAGAAGGACATCTCTGAGTAAGGCTTCATTAGGTAAGCTGTCAAGGGTTTTAAAATCTATATTGGGAGATAGGGGAGGAGGAAGATTCCAGTTAGTAATTGGTAGGAAATGCTTCATTAATATTAAGCTTATGTGCAGAAGAACCGAGGAAGTTGTTTTTCCACTATCACAGAGGGAAGCAATACCAGTTAAGCCAAGGCCTGCAGCAGAAACCTTTACTGGAAATGTTTATGTGTTACTTAATACCTTGACATGCATTATTCCACTTGTGTAATGTCAGATGGGGTGGAGCAGGGAGGAATGGCTTTGCAGAAGAATTCGTTTGCTCCCCATGGAATATTTTTCTGAGCATAGCTACCTTCTTTGGCAGTGAGGTACATTCCAGGAATAAAAAAAAAAAAAGCTCTTCAGCCACATTTTTGTGAGCTGCTGGAATGTGTTCTCTTGCAAAGGTGACCTAACCTTGTCCAGATGGCTAGCCCTTCTCTGAGCAGTGATATCCTGTCAGTTTTTCTCCACTGTAGAGCAGAATTGCAACAAAACCCCTCTACGAGCCCCCTCCAAGCAGGAGAGCCGCATGCTAAATGGTGGAGCCGTTTAAATGGATGCACTTCTCAAGTTGGAAGCGAAACCCCACTTTCCCTCTCAGAGGTGTGTATGCAGCAAGTGCTTTCTCCTGAGCAAACCACTGACGCGGGTGCTTCAGTTTCCCTCGTGTGTCTAAAGGACTTTCTGAACTGCAGCCAAATGGTGAGAAAAAGGCCAGAAGAGTTCGTTTGCTCGTATTAGCAGTGTCACGGTGATACAGTGAAGGAGCTGGGAAGGAGAAATAGATTGGGAAGCGTGAAGTTAAGCTGGCATCTCTCCGCTTCCCTCTGTGTTTACTTAGCGTCCGCACAGACAGTAATTTCATGATTCACCTGCTGAATGATTTGTTTCGCTGACAAAGCTATGATAAATAGAGACTTGGTATCATTTGCATAGTAGTTTAATCTAAAGGCGTGTGAGTTCAGACTTGTTGTGATGGATTGCCAGACAGAGTGGGTGAAAGAGACACATGTTTTGATTTGGTTAATCAATACCTGGAAATGTTGTTGTAAAAAGCGATTTAGCACAAAACCTGGAGTTTCCAAAATGGCAAGGCAGGCTTAATTTGTTAGTTTTGAAAGTAATAGTACTACACTTTTCCTCTTATGCCGCAACGTTGTTCTGTTTTGTTTCTTTTTTTTTTTTATGGCATCTAGCCAGATTTAGTAATGTTAGATTGAGGACTAAAAATGAAGATGATGCATATGGAACATGAAGAAACTGTCTAAAATGTAATTCCTAGAAATAACATGAGTCTTCCTGATTCAGGATGACTGGATTGTTTAACAACAAAAGGTTGTGCGGCGCGTTGCTTCAAACTATGTACTGGCGTTTTAGGAGTGTCCCCAGAACCTCTCCTGCCATGCCCGTTGATAACTATTTGTGGGTGCTGTTCTGAAATGTGTCAGAGTGCTGGTTTTTCTGAGGGTGGGACTCAGGGCTCCTGATCATGGGAAGTTAAATTAATAGAAGCATGAGATGAAAGTGTTTCTGTTTGTTCCAGCAGAGCACTGAATATTTTTGGTTCTCACTGACTTCGGTGTGTCTTAGCGACTGTTTGCGCCCAGCTTAGTGTAGAAGAATAGTTTTATAGCAAAAGAAACATTGATACGATTACATGCTCATAAATTAGTGTTAGACACTTGAGACATCCTTAATATGAAATCTATAAATGCCTTTTGAATGCCTAACTGCTAGATATATGTATTTTTGATAGTCCTTTTAAAAATAGAAACTCATAAGAAGTATTAAAATTGTTAACAGTTTCTCCAGAGGGAAGAAATTCAAATCTGAGATTTTAAGTAGGGATTCAAAATAATAGTCCCTTTGTAGCTAAGACTTGATGTTTTTAGAGGAATGCTGTTGCATGTAACATCTGTTATTTTTCTTGTGCTTACTGATTTTTAAAATTTCACGTGAACTTTTTCAGTTTGCCCTGGTATGTAGGTACAGATAGATACAGATGTATGAGCTCTCTGGTAGTGTATAATAATCAATGAGATTACAGTGATTGTGTTTTTCCATGGGCTAGTGAAGTGTTAATGGAGTACCTGTGTTTTATGGTAGCGATAATATATTACATTTGCTTTTATCTCTTCCTTTGGTTTGCACATGACCTATAACTTGTGCGAGATAAAGAAAGATTTGGTTTTGAGCAAGTCTTTCATGGTTTGCAAATGGCACATGACCAAATTCAGAAGTGATGCCCACTGTGTACTGCAGGTCAGTAAATGTGTTTGACTCAAAGGGTAACTGTGTCGGTGTAATTTAGGGGCTGAAGACTCTGTGTTTTCTGTCTTATGGCAGTTCTACACAAAATGAAGTTTTGCAAACCCCAACTTACACTGTTGTGACTGGACAATGAGCTTCTCTAAGCAAACTTGACAAAACATCCATTGAAAGTCTTCTGCAAGGCTAAATGCAGAAATAATATAGTGTATTTCATATCCATAGTCATTAAAAAGAGTGATAGACTCAATAGTGTTCATGATCATTATTCATTTGCACAGTTGTTATATCTGTTCTGTTATCAGAATAGCCGTAACAAAAAGGCCAGCTAGAAAATAAACCTGTAAAGAAGGTGGGAGAGATACAGGTTTCTTTAAACCATTTGTGTTCCAGTTCCCGTAATGAATCTCTTCCTAGTCTTTGCCTCTGGCTGAGAATAGTAACACACCATTAACCCAAGAGATGTGAAACATGCTGCGCTGAGCTTGGAAGGGTGTCAGAAACTCCTCCTGTAAGGATGAGAAGGCACTTTACTGCCTCTTCCATTGTTGGACAGTCTAATCCTGGTAGGCATTTTAGCAAAATGGAGCTACTAAAGTAATTGCGAAGCCTGATGCTTGCTTTTCATCGTTAGCATATTGCAAAGATGAACTGGTAGTATAGCTCTATCGAGGCAGGTACAGCAGCTATTACACTTGAAGTGCTGTCTAACACATTACAACCTGCTGGACATTGAAGCCTATTTTTAGTAAAAGAATAAATAAGCCGGCTGTGCCCTACTTTTAGCCAAAATGTGTCATGGGATCTTTATATTTGATTAGAAAACTCAGCAGAAATAACACAAGGGAACTCAGTGCCTCATCTGAAAACTGGCAATTCTAACAATGCAGTGCTGCTTCTTATTACAAAAATACGTTAATATTGGGTATGAGGTCAGACCCATAAAGTCGGCAGAGGAGATAATAGCTGGGGGGAGACTCGCCTGGTGGTGTGTGAGGTTACATATGGACAGAAGTCCTGGTTCTATTAGGCACTAGCTATTCAAGATGCTTTTGATGAAAGATGTTCTTTTGTATTGATGAATGGAACTACTTTTGCAAAATCTCTGTTAGGAAACTGGACAAATGAGAAACTGTGTAGTGATATTTGTACATAAAGGGAGAACGTAGCAACAAGGTCAGATGGACACTTCAGGATACTGTTGATCTTTGTAAAGTCTTCCTAATTCTGAGCAAGTTTTTTGATCTTCACTGGCTGATATAAGATGGATGTCCACATACCTCATGAACAAGCTGTCTTGTAAAGAGCGCCCATACGCAGATGCCTCTGTTTGCCATGAGCAGGTGCAGAAAATAAGCAACTACATATCCATTTGCTATAGTATAGTCACAACTACTTTCAACCAGTTCCTCTACAGATAAGTGATATGAAAAAAAATGCTGCTTTATTACAATAGAATCGGCATAAATTGATTGAGAATGCCACCGTTTAAAAGTATCTGCCTAGGAGCTCCCGATCGTGGAGTTCCTGTGATTTGGAAGCAATATGACGCTGTGGTGTCTAGGTGTGGATTTACAGACCAGAGAGGAGGGTTCGGCTCCCAATTCTGACGGCACACTTGCAGCCTCAGTATGGAGGGGCTCTTCTTTCCAGTTCCCCCAGATTTAGGGAACCCGAGAGAAGCAGTCATGCTCTGTGGGATCACCAGCAAAGCGGGTGCTCAAGTGCTTTGGTGGGTTAAGGCCTCTCTCCAGCTTGGACCTGCTGCTGCATGCCAGCTCCTGCAGCTTGCCTGAGCGGGGAAAAGGGGAAGGAGCTGAGCCCGCTCCCTCCCAGCAGGGCTGGGTCTGCCCTGCCGGGTGAATCAGCTGTCGTGCTGGTACTTCTGGTGTGGTACAGTGGCCGGGGGAGGCCAGGGAGGATGAGGAAGAGGCCCTCTCTTTCAAGTGGCTTTATGTCACTTAAGTTAGGCTTAAAATTTTAAAATGAGAGACACTGAATTCAGTTGGGGGAACAGAACGGTGATGTGCCAGGATGGTGAATATTTGGGTATCAGTGCTGCTGTCTCTTTGAGGTGCTGCTGTAGATAGCAAAGTGGTTTACCTCTGGCTTCTGTACATATGCTATAGTTTCCACTGAGTTTTACACATATTAATAACTTGGTTTAGCAAAGCACTGTTAAAAGCTGCTTGTTCTTGCTGCAGGCTGTAGCTTCATTAGCCAAATTCAGCATCCGTTTTGTCTGACATCTGCATTTGCAGTCTGGTACTGAATGTCACTCAGTCCATTATTTGCCGCTGCCTCCCCCTTCACCGGAGTCAGTGTGGGAAACAAAGAGAAGCTTATTATAGACACACAGGCTGGTGCAAGCGCAGGAAAAGGCGCCAGCGTACTGTGCAGAACACCTTTGAGGGAATGTTAAGCTTACAAAATCGAGCTAGTGTGTTATGCTGCGTTTTGCACCATGCAATTAGCACTTTATTGGTGCACCCTGAGAGGCCACAATGGCAATGGCCAGCTTTGATTTCACAGAGTGGTCTCACATCTGCAGAGACCGGGAAGGTCCAGTCCTGTAGGGCAGCTTTTATTTATCAGCTGGGGCTGGTACAGGATCATGCTAGCCACATGCCGTATCTTCTCTATCAGGTCATTTGTATGTGTTGTGGTGCTTTAACCTAGTGCGTGAAATCATGTGTAGACTTAGTGAACGTACTTTTAGCATACAAAATTCTTTGGAAATCTCTTAGTATTTCCCTTTTAGGAGATTCAGCATACACTTTGACAGTTAAACCTGTCATTCTTGTGATTTATTGTGTGTAAACATATGGCTTGAAATTGTCACACCAAAATTACTCGCTTGGTTGTTAACACCTCTTAAATTTCAGTGACTAACAAGGGATTGTGTCCCCTAAATGCTAACAACTTACTACCTTAGGCTACTGGGGATTTTTTTGATAGATGAAGGAAGGACTTAGAATTGGAGATGAAAGTTTTGTTAATTCCAGATAAGCTATTTTTTGAATATTACAGTCCAAACTGACTTTCCTCTAGTGGCTACTTGGGAGACTGTCATGTAATTTTTCATACGCAAGATGTTCTAAAGCCTTTTATTTGGATGACAGTAGGCAGCACGCTGGCAAAGGAATGACCACGCAGTGTAGAGTGACCTTTATTCCCTCTACCATTGCTCGCGCAATTTTGAATATAACTTTTTTTTTTTTTTTTTTTTAAGAAAAGAAATACTCATGAGAGATCCTCATGTTATTCTGTATTCACCACAAAACCTTCATGTGCATTAACTACCCAAAGCTGGTTTGATTTGTAGATGTTGCCATTGTATCACAGTATCAGACACTAGCAAGTTGCTATGAGCATTTAAGTTTTGTAATAAATGATTTCTGAGCATCCTCTGCCCAGTACTCGGCTGTGTTCTGGATCATTGTCCTTTAGATTTACTAACTTGAATTTTATTCAGACCAGCTTTTTGTACTTTAGGCCAAACATCCTTCAGGTGGCGTTTCCACTTGCATGTTCTTTCTGCCTCTGCCCGGGTGTGCAGACACAGTTCTGAGATGTCTGCAGATACGTAGACAACTTGAGCATTAGTTCCTTTCTTCTGATCCCTGCAGTGACACAGGGCTAAAATAATGTAAACCCAGAATGCTGAAAATGACACATTTTCAAGTGACCAAGAATGTGCCCTAGGTGTACAGCTGCTTCACATGAGAAGACATGACTCAGATAGAGCCTTTTTAGACAAAACCCTTTTGTTATGCTGAGAACACATGTAACAATAGCCCGGGGGGGAGAATAATAGAACATTTGTTGCTTTGTGAAGGGGATAGGAAGAGAATCTAAAGATAAGGAAATTGAAAATTAAAATTATATTTAAAGTCTGGGTTTTTTTCACTGCCACGTAGGGTATAAAAACATTTCTTTAAGATGTTTCAAGAGAAGTTTCGTGTCGTGCACTGTCCATAACAACACCATGCATGACAAGAACATGAATATCATGCAAGTTTAGCAACTATAATCTGAAATATGTTGATAATTACTGATTGAGATCTCTTTACTCCCCCTGCTAAATACTAATGTTGTATTTGGAGGCATTCAAACCCAAAATGGAAAGGAAATTTGAAGTCAGGGATTACAACCCTACAGAAAACTCTGTGGGCGGATTTCATTGAAGTGTGTTCATAGATATAGCATAAATTGTCTATACAAGACAATTTTTAAGTGCTTGGGGCTTTACGCATGACAGACGCTTGAAGGCACCAGTATTCAGTTGAAAAGATGTCAGTGCGGTAAACAGATTTTGAAGGTTCTGGATTGTAGCCCTCTGCTCAGTCTAGTAAATGACTCACATCATAGTTGACTTACACGTTACAAAGACTGCACTGGGTCTTGTAGAACAACCATCTCATGTTGTAAGATCCAGAGTAAATAGCTCTTTTTCTAAAAAAAAAAAACAAACCAACAAACATTATCTAGCCTTTCCAGTCACAAAACCATTTGTCATCAGTGAGGCCAACTAGCGAGCCAAGGTTTGAATATCTAGGTCAAGACTACCTGGAATATTTAATGTCAAAACCACAAGTGTTAGAATGGTTTGAAAAGTTACATACCTGGGACTTTGTACACTACTGGATTTCATTAATGCCTTATTTTTCAGAAATACGTTTCAGTAGCAATGTAAACTTTAAACAAAAGAGACAAGTGGCTCGATGTGCTGAACTTAAACTTCATTATATAGGACACGATCCATAGAGATTATACTGTCTTTGCATGATCTGTGTCCTTGCCTGATAAACCAGTTACTTTCATTTGAAATCTGTTGGCTTTTTTTTTTTTCTTTTCCAGGAAGAAGGGAAGTCAAGTGAAGTTACCACACTCCTGTGGTGCAAAGCAGCAGCACGACCTTCAGAGACAATGCCCGTAGTACCGAGCGGCCTTAAAAGAACTGGTTAAAAGCAGGAAGGGGAACTGTTAATTGGTACACGCAACAGATGGGCTGTGAAGACAACTGACAGGCGGTAGGCAACGTTTCTCCTTAACTTCTGCCCTTCCACTGAGATTTGTCTAGACGTTGAGTTGCGTGCTCGGCCTTCGTGCAAAAATCCCATTTGCTGAAGTAAGTGGGGAGATCACTGTCCTTTCCATACATTTCCAGTCAATCCGTGTTGTGGTTGGTTGGTTTGGAACAGACACCTAAACATCCCCTAGATGTTTTCTAATCCAAATTTAATGAATCATTAGTGCCTTGAGTAAGTGGAGTTGATGAGGAAGTGAATCCATCCATCTTTCTATTTTCAAAACTGGAATAACTGGAAAAATGAATAGAGAAAAATAGACAAGGCTAATAATACAGCATGATTATTGGCATAGGGATGTTAAAATATGCATAATATGATCATACTCTTTTAGAATGTGGACAAGGGCACGCAGTGCCTCGCTCTCTGTTCGTTAAAGGCAGGAGGAATGTTACTGCTGATCCCGGCGGGCGGGGACGGGACTAGCTGCGTGCAAAAGTTGTTTCATTACCGGTTACGTTTTACCTTCCTTTTCTTTGATTGCTTCTTTTAAGCTTTAGGAAGCGGCTGGTCCGTCCTCCCCCCTGTCGCCGCCCGGGCAGGGCCCTGCGGCCGCTCGCCGCCACCCCCGGCCGGGGCGGGAGAGGGGACCCGGGAGCGCCCTGGGCGGGGCGGGGCCGCGCGGCGCCATTGGCCGCCGCCCGCCGTTTGATACTGA
The DNA here is from genome assembly GCA_947846985.1 of Fratercula arctica. Taxonomy (NCBI): domain Eukaryota; kingdom Metazoa; phylum Chordata; class Aves; order Charadriiformes; family Alcidae; genus Fratercula; species Fratercula arctica. Next base: position 28,773,063 of record CANTUZ010000006.1, on the reverse strand, counting down.
AAGCTCCGCGCTGATTGGCGGACCGCTCCGAGGGGGCGGGGCGGGGCCCGAGGGCGAAGCGATCGCCTAGGTAACCCGCGGCTCCCCCTCCGTGCCCGCGGAGGCAGCGCGGCGCGGCCCTCGCCGGTGGCGGCCTGAGGGAGCGGGCTCCCCGCGAGAGCCGGCGCCGCCGCGCTGGCTGGGGACGGCGCGGGGGACGGCGGCGGCAGGTGGGTGTTGTGCGGTCGGGCGGCCGGAGCCGGGTGTGCCGCGCTCCGAGGGGACGGGACGGAGCGGCGGGGCACCGGCGGGCGGGCAGGGCTGCGTGGCGGCGGGACTTCCCCTCGGCCGCCACCGCCGGCTTGTTTCGGTCCCTCCCCGCCCCACGGCGCCGAGCTCCGCAGGAAGAGGGTATTTCTCGGCTGCCGCTCGTTGCGACACGGCGGTTGCTCAACCGGGCGGGAGGGCTATGCCCGCTCCCCGACGCGGGGGAAGGTGTGGGCAGCGGGGCGGGGGGGCCCGGCGGCGGTGAGCGGGGACCTCGCTGCGCCGGAGCGCCCGATGATAACGGCCGCCGCGACAAGTGGCCGGCCTGGCGCAGGCAGCTCGGGACGGCGGGTCCTTGTGCCCCCCCCGACCGGGCCTGGCCCCCGCCGAGAGCGGCCCCGGCGTCGGGGGGAGGCTGGGGGGGTGCCCAGGTGCTCAGCGCCGGCGCCCTGGGGAGGGTTCGCCGGACAGGCTCGGACTTTGCTTCGTGCCTGGAGAATTTTTTAAATATTTCTTTTTTTTTTTTTTTTTTTTCCCCAAGCTGGGCGCTCTTAGTGATTGCCTCGTGATTTGTAAGGGACGTTCAGATTACTCGATACGCTCGGCTGTTTCCAGCTAAGTTTCTGAGCGCATGTTTTCCTTCTGAGCCACAGGAATTCGTGTGGAAAAGCAGCCTTTGGGAAGCGTATTGCCGGCGAGATGCTCGCTCTCTGCGCAGCCCAGGGCGGGCGATGCACAGAGACGTCCCTTTGGCAGCGCGCTCTCATCCTACGCCTTCTCCACAGGCAGCTGAGCGCTTCCACAGCTTGAGGACCTGTTGCTGTGTAAGGGGGGAATAAATCTTCATTAGTCCCAAAGAGTTCCTGAAAGAGGAACGGAAACCTTTCATGCCAGAATCCCTGGTTTGTCTAGCTCCAGCGTATGCGTGCTTACAGACTGATGCTGGATACCTTCCAAAATCAAGAAAGCTTAGGGTTTCTTTTTGCCAGAACTTTCTGCATTTACAGACTTTTCTTGTCTCCAGATAGGTTGATGAGTTTTGTTCATTTGGAATTGACAACTGTAGCCAAAGTAAATGTACTCTCTAGGTCAGTGCTGCTGCTAACACTGTTGATGCTGCACTTGATTCAGGCTTAGGAAGTTCTTGAAGCTGGGCATTACTAGAAACCCCAGTAACAAATTATTTGTGTTTTCAGGACTGTAGTTTAGGGTTCAAAGTTACGTGAATACACGAAGGACGTCATAGAAATTTGGTGGGCCTGTGGTTTGTACTGTTAGCTAGAGACTCCCACAACTGTAGGTCTTCCAAGATTTAATTAAAAGGTGAAATAAAACTTTATAATACTTTTGCTTTTAGGGAAATTGCACATAAATAAATATTGAATGTCCATACACTTGTCAAAAGGTTGCGAAGTCTAGTGGAATGCATTAAGGCAGCTGGGGAATCGATCGCCAGGTCACTTGGAAACTTCGGTCTAGAAGCTTCAGTTCAGACTGGTGATGGTTTTTCAGGTTTCGGAAGTTTCGTGCCAGCAAGCAGTGCTTTTCAGAAGAGTGAGAGAAAGAAAAGGATTATTGAACAAAAACTTGTTGTTAACTCTCTTTTTGACCTTTTAAAAAAGAGTATCAGGGATATCAGTAATATCAAGAATGTTTTGTTGTGGACTGATGGTTGGACTAGCTGATCTGTAAGGTCCCTTCCAACCTGGGCAATTCTAGGATTCTATGACTTGGAAATGTGCTTGGGTGGGGTTTCAGCCTGTAATTAAATGGATTTTAAAAATTTAAAAAGGAACTTCCTCCATACATCATTTTAGAACATTTTTGTTGATATCTATTTAAATATCTGTTTTTCCTGAGTAAAAATCACTTCTGTTAAGTCAGGTTTCACTTCCTTGGAATATCTGATGTCATAAATTTGCTAGTTCTCCAATTGTCTATAGACTTGTGTTAGACCTCCAAATTCTAGTGTAGGAAAGCCTTTGTAAAAAAAAAAAAAATAAAATCTTTCTTTGGTTCTTGTGATATAGTAAAGTGAGAATGTATCTTGCCTCTTCTCCCTGATTTCACTATTCCTTTCCCTTTTTTGGAAGTTGAACATAGTGGCAATAGGCTTGTGAAACGTTGCACACTTTTTTTTAAAGTTTGCATGTCTGCACTATGCTCTGTTTTGCGAACGTGAAATTTAAAACCAAAATCCAGTAAAAATACAGACTGTCAGAATGGCGCACATACAAGGAGGGTGCAGGAAAAATGCTAGCTGTTATTATTGAGAAGTTGGGTGGAAATGCGGGCTGGTGTTCGGGCTGTTCAGCTGGAAAGCTGGTGTTGCGTCTCAGTGACCAGAGGCACAGAGTTCAATAGCTGAAGTGCTTTTTCGTAGATCTAGAGATACACATGGAAGTTTTGCCCTCAGTTCTCTAAAAGTTGCTACTGGTTAACTTATCTGAAAATAAATAGGTGGGTGGTTGGGCTGTGGAATGTGGCATTGTGTTTTATGCAAAGTCCGTGGGGCTGCTTGGGTTTGAGGTGGACCTTCTGACTCCACACACTTGGTAGCAGCAGCAGCAACCCCTTCAGTCCTGGAGTTAACCCTTTTCACAACTGGCGGTTTCTGTGACAGCAGGCCAGGGGAGAAAAATCTGCGATAAGCATCATTTACAGAGTTACATAGAAAAGCTTGCTTGTTTGGTTTTGTTTTTCAGTAAATGTGTGTTTGTACTCAAACTGATATGCTTGGAGCAGTGACACACATGGTGTTACGTGCTACGTCTCAAGTCTCAATTCATTTGGCTCAGAATATGAGGAGTTTGAATTGCAGAGGGCTAAAAAGAATATTCAGTATTAGTATCTGAGTGCATTAAACAATTTGTTTTGTGGCAGTGCTGTTAGTCCTCAGCATGCGAAAGTTTCAGTGTGTTTTGTTTTGATAACTTCATCAGATGAGGTGGCAAAAATCATCTTGCATTAGAAATGAAACATTTTTTTAAAATAAATTTTTATAAATCAGAGTAGTAACTTGTAATCAGGCAATTTTGCTTTGGGTTGGTAAGGTGTATACTTACTGTCAAGGATTAACAGCAGGTAACAAAGTGGCAGTTGTGTCACAAAATCACAAATGGGAGATTCTGCAAGGTTAAGGTTACATGGTTTTGTATAATGCCTGAAGTACCAGTTAGTTTATGTGCAACATTGACCAATCTGTTTTACAGTCTGTCAAATTTACATGGGTAAATCTTTATATCTCAACCTTAGGTGGAAATAAATTCAGGAATGTGGTCGCATTTACATATTTTAAGAGTTGCAGAGTGAGGCCCTCACGTGCAAATGCTTGTGTATATGTAGCTACCAAAATAATTGAATTTACATACTGGCTTCAGAAGATTAAAGAAACAAATACTGACACTGTTATGTCAAAAAAGCTTCCTTTGAGAAGCAGGATTGGAGCAATTATACTGTCTCCCACTGGTAATTTTTTTTTTTTTGGAGGGGGGAGCAAGCACATTGCTTATTTGTTTTGGTTTTGGCAGTTTTAGGTAGCCAAAATTTAATTGCTAGCATGCTACAGAATACGGCCTTTTGTAAATATGGTTGTACACAAATAGCGGATCCAGGCTGTCTTCGGGTACCTTCTTTGCTGCTTCCACTTCACAGCTTTGGCTGTTGGCCATGGGAGGAAAAATGCCCCAAATCTTTTCCGGTTGTATTAAAAAGGGGAAGAACAAAAGAAGGGGGGGCAGCTGTGAGAACTTCGATTATTCAGTTTCTTATTTTAGATACTCTTGATTTAAAATTGTGAATTAATTGAACTTGGGAGTAATTTTGTGTCTTTGGACCTAAATCTACATATATATAAATATTTTTTGTATTTACTTTAAAAAGAATGTAAGAGTTATGAGTAGTATAATTTTTCTCTTGATGCAAAATATAAATTTGCTACTCATAGCTTACTTTTGTTTCTTCCAAAATTGTCAAACTTGCATATTTTTGATAAGTAGTGTTGTGTTAAATTTTCACTGTGAAACTGAATTGTAAAGGATGCTCGTCTCTTTCCAGAATATCTTGCTGTTGTTTCCAATAGTTATTCTGATTTTTAGAGTAGCTTTGTGAGTTCTACATCACAAAATATCTTAAGGGAACTCCATCAACGATATCAGTGTGTAGTTTTGTGCTTGTGTGACTTTATGTGTTGCTGTAATGCTGACCAGTTTTACTTCCCACTTTAAGTTGGTAAATCATCCCCAGATTTTTTACTACTGCTGTTTCTTGTTGTTGTTTTTTTTTGGTGGGTTTTTTTGGTTTTTTGTTTTGTTTGTTTGTTGGTTTTTTTGTTTGGTTTTTTTTTTTTTGTAACAGAATATTGGACAAGTAGGTTACAGTTCCTTGGGGCAGGGGTGTGGAGTGAGTTGACCTGATGGGATAGATCTACCTCTAATAATGAAGTACTTCTGAGATATCATGAAGAATTTTGAATCTTCCACATAAAATAGCTGTGTAAATACAATATTTTTTTTTTTTCCCCCACAGAAACTATGATGATTCACTGGGAAAGGTATGCCCTGTAATGGAAAAAACCAAAACATCTATGTTATGAGTTTAATTTTTGTGCCTGCATGTGATGGTATCTTTCCTCTTTGCATGAGTTTACTTGTAAGAAGGGAGGAGGCGACAGCCCTGTGATTTCTAATTTCTTTTTATGAGACCCAAGTAATCGGTGTGTTCTCAGTACTATCTTTTGAAGATCAATTTTGGGAACTACCAAAGATTTAGACTGAAGAGTCTAAACTTCTTTTCACAATGTTCTTCTGAGGCTTTTGTTCCCAGATTTCTTGTATCCAGAGCAGAAAGCAGAGGCTTTTGTTCATGCATTAATTTGGAACTGATGAACATTTTTAAGTGATGTGGAGTCCATTAGGAGCTTGCACTGTTTGGGTCATTCTTGTTGTCCTCTTGCCCCCAGACACCGTATATCCACTGGACTAAAAAAGAGCTATGAGAGGATTCAAAGATGAGTTAGACGATGTAAGTTTTGAGTTTGCATCAACTGGCAGTATGTGCACAATAGTTCGTTTGGGTAGCAGAAGTAAATAGTTCTGTGGAAGTCATGGGCATGTTTGTGGTTTGTGTTGTCAGTTAATAAGAACTAATAAGAATATTAGTGTGTCTTTGGTTTTACGATATAGTATTGTTGTGGAGCATTTGCTAATTTTCAATGTTTCTGAAAGTCCTTTGTTGACCGAATGCACAGAGGGTATCTTTAACAAAGCAATGAAATATTTAAAAAAATAAGCATAAGAATAGTCAGTTGTTTATGAAAGCTTTTGTGTGGAATGTGCAATAGCTGGCATTCTGTAGAATTGACCTGACAGTGGAAGAGGCTCACAGTCCTGCCGTCAAGTGGGTTTGTCGCAGATTTAATGTGGAAGGCTTGTGCTTGTATGCAGCTACGGAGTGCTAGAAGCAGTTTAAAAACCAGAGTAGATGGTAGATGGTTTGGAGAATATTGTAAAAAAACCTCTAGAGAGTAGAATAACCTGTAACATTTGTAGTGCTTGAGATTCTTGTGGTAGCTATCTGTTGAGCAATGCCTTTTTTATCTTTTATAAATAAGGTGCTTGAGAGAGAAATTTTGGTATTGCTGCATCATTTTATTTTCTAAGAATGAAATGTGATATTTCAAAATGTTATTTTCAGTGAACAATTTGATGTTCATAGGTATAGAATGCTAATAACAGAAGAATATAAAGCATACCTGATTTTAAAGACAGATTACACTTCTTTCACTACAAATAACTCCCCAAAAGACTGCTTTTGAGTGCTGCAGCGTGGTGGTTTTCTGTCGCTGTTGTGAGTATTGCTATTTAGCGTTGTGTCCTCTGGAAGGCTGTGAGTTGGCCTGTGGTTTGTGCATGCACGCACGGGATCAGACACACGTGCACACAGAGGGGAACCAGGTAAACAAAGGTAAATGTTGTCAGTAAAAACCCGAAGCTAAGTACAAAGTCGCTGTGGTAGAAAGAAGCACGTAAAATGTCATGTAAAAATTATGTTGGGCACTGTATCCCCTTCCTGATTGGCTTCATGCTTCAAATTCCTTCCTCTGTTTTTGAAAAGCACTTTAGTCCTTAAGCCTGTACTTTTTCCCACTTCATCCACATTTCAGTACTCCTGGTGTTTTTTTAAAATTTTTAAGGTTTTTTTTTTCTTCTGTAGTCTGTTATTAAATACACTCCTCTTGGCTTATGCCTTCTCCCCAGAAGCCCCCATTATTTCCTTCCCAACGCCTAAAGAAATGAAGGACCTGTGTGTTAGCCCTGTGTGAGTCTTCTCTCCGTTAAGTGTCGTGTCTTTTTAGTCCGCTGGTTCCTGGAGGCGTAGGCTGATGTTCCTTACAGTGCCCTGGGGGTCCTGGCCTGAGGGTGCCTATTAGAAATAATTTATGCGTTACAAAGTATAACGTTCTGTAGGGTGGAATCTGCAGAAGACAGGACTCTGGTGCCAGCTGAGGGTGGGAAGGAACCAGTAGTCCCGGGCGAGGCGCAGGCTGGGAAGGACGGGACGGCGCTGGTGAGGCCTCAGCAGCCCGGGGCTGGGGGGGGCAGCAGGGAGATGTGGGCTCGGGGTGGCGATACTGGATCGTGGTACCGGGAGGCCCACTGTTGGATCACGTTTGTTTCAGTGCTTGAAGGTGGCTGGAAATACTGTTTGGTCTCTGCTGGTGTTGAATTGTTGTGATGTTTTTTTTCCCCTGGTCCCTTTTGGACTTAAATGGGTGTTGCTAAGGGAGGCAAGGCCTTTGGGATCCTCCATTTTGTGTGATGTTCTGAACCTCGTGTGGCCTTGGAGTACTTGTGTTTCTAGCCTTTTGTGCTGAGTGTCTTCCTTTTGTTTCAGCTGATACAGGGGAGGACCTCTGAATTTGCTGTCTGGCTATCTATATGCCCTGCTAAGGATGAAATTCAAGGTGTCAGTGAAGATGTTTAAGAAGGATTGTCTGAGTCATAGCCGGGGATCCTCTAGGCAAGGAAGAGTTACTACTTGGTGTACAAACAGCAGTAAACAGAGGTCACGCGTCTATGTGTATGCAGTCTATGTAGGCATATGAAATGGCCAAACGTCAATGAGACACAGTAGAATGTAAGTTCTGTTACTAATTTAACAAAAAACCCGATAATGAGTCCAAACCTAATAGGAAATAAAATTTGAAATGTAGCTTTACCTGAAAGGAGGTTGTAGCGAGTTGGGGGTTGGTCTCTTCTCCCAAGTAACAGGCGATAGGACAAGAGGAAATGGCCTCAAGTTGGACCAGGGGAGGTTTAGATTGGTTATTAGGAAAAATTTCTTCATCAAAAGGGTTATCAAGCATTGGAACAGGCTGCCCAGGGAACTCGTTGAGTCACCATCCCTGGAGGTATTTAAAAGACATATAGGTGCAATGCTGAGGGACATGGTTTAGTGGAGGAGTTGGCAGTGCTAGGTTAACGGTTGGACCCGATGATCTTAAAGGTCTTTTCCAACCTAAACAATTCTATGATTCTATGATTTTATTCTTTTGGTTTTCTTATGTCAGATTTGAATGGAAGTTTCATGGGAGTCTTATGTGCACCATGACATCAGGATTAAGCCATAATATGAGGAGGTGAAGAAAGCGTGTCTGCGTTTGCTGAGGTATTTTAAATTATTTACTTGTAGTAGTAATTTGTGTGAAGAGGTGTGTGTATGTGTGTGGAAAAGAGCTGTCTTGTTTTTCTTTTCATGGGAGGACTGTAGTTAGGAAACTGTGATAAATGCTGACTGGAAAGTGAGTAGTAGTTTCTGAATCCTCTTGAGTGAAGAAAAGCATCATTAGCCTGGCAGATTGTCAGCAGCAAATGGTACATTAATTTTTGGCACAAAACTCTTGCTAGCAAAAACAGAGACTTTCCTTTCTGTTGTTAATAATAAAAATGATAACGGACTGATTATCTGTTCTCAGCAGGCTGGTGTTCAGCTTCTTTTTAATATCCACATAAGACAGATGCAATGCTTTTGGCAAAAGTTCTTTTATATTTTATTAAAAATAAAAAAAATACTTTCTAATATACAAGAAGTCTACATCCATCTGGATAACTAACTCTTCTTTAAATAATAACATCATTATAATTACAAACTATTACAAACTATGTATAAACTATTAAAAATTTTCAAACGTTATTTAAAGATGAAGAAATACCACTATTAAGATGCGTATTGAACTGTATGGAATATGGTGAGTCTCATCCTAGGCCAGTTTTACTTCCCCAGCGCTTCAGAAGTACTGTTTCATGTCTACACTAGTGGTTGTAATATAAGGAAGTCGTATTTTTTATTTAAAATGTTTATTTACACTTGAATTAGGTGATCTCAAGCTATGTTGAAAATTTTAGTAAGCTCAGCGTAATGATTTAACTTTATTTTTTACCTCAGTAATAATAAAAGTGTTTTTCTTTAGTAATTTGTTGCTTTAAGTGTTAGGGTACCATTTTTTAATGCTCAGTGTGATTCTGCCTAAGTTCTTAGAGTTCAGCTAATGCAAGTACATAAAAGTTGTTTATTTTTATATGGCAGTCTGTTTTGATAACGACAGTAATTTCTACTTCCTTTGGGTGCTGTAAATAAATCTGGTATATGAAGAGCTACAGTGATTAAGAATAGCAGAAAAGTACTACATAAAAAGGAAACGTTATTTAGTAGGAATTGAATTCTTCAGTAAAAACAAGATTTGCAAGAATGTGAAGATGTAATTAAAAAGTTAGAAGTAATGTTGAGACCACAATCAAGTCTTTTCCTCATTTCTCATCTGAATTTATAGTAGTTTCATCAAGATTTGCAGTAGCTCTGTATCTTTTGAAATTGAATGCGCATATTGGGTGCTTTCATAATTTCTGTCACTGCAAATAGCCTAGATTAAAATTCACTTTGATTTGCTATTCACCACAAAATGACAAAACTCCTTATCTGTTTCTACTTTTTAAATAAAGAACTTCTCTCTCTGCATTTTTTTCCTTTACTCCATTTTGTTTAACTTGAAAGCTTCAACATTAATTTACTTGTGTGAGAAATACTGTGGGTGAAGCGCTAGCTAGGGGTTTGTAATAATTAGATTCTGTTTGCAAGTGTGTCACCTGGCTGCTGTGTGAGCTTAGAGAAGTTTGGTTATCATGCGGATGAGGCGGCTATTTGCTTGGTAAACTTCTTGTGTTTATGTCCTTGAACATACATAATGTCAGCTGTCATGGACCTTAAAGTATGTGAGATGCTACTTTAGGATAAATGCAGACACTTAATTGAAAAATACTTTGCAGCAGCTATGGTAGTTAAAATGAATAACAAGTATAGCAAATAGGTTTTATGTGCTTTATATTAGGATAGAAAAAAGGTAGATGTATTTTTAAGTGTCCCCATTTAAAACAATCCATTTAAGTGTCTACATATAATCATCTCAACTGATGCACAGCCTCACTTTGCCTAGTATCTGTGAAAATGCTTTTGTTGAAAGAAAATCTCCTCTATTGTATTTTTTTTTTTAAAAAGGAAATTATTAATAAAAAGTAGGTAGAAGCAGACTGTAGTACTGCAGGTAAAGTATTTTTAATGCATCATATTAAAAGATTAAAAAGCTAAGACTCTTTAGAATATGGTTGTCATGGGAATAGAAATTTGAATGATTAAGCCCCTTCTATTTATAGCTGTTTTCTCTGAGTTAATATTCCTGTTTCAGTGAATTTCTAGGTAAATTTTATGAGAAGGCAGAGCAATTCATGCCTTAGTCTATAGCTGCAGCTAATCATTTTAGTGTCCTCAAGTTACTTTGTTTTTAATACGAATTTCACAAATCGTGCTGCTGTATTTTCAGATTTATTTGGACTTTGATAACTTGTCAACTTTTATTGCATGCAACTACAGGATTTAAAGAGGCCTTCAGCATTTTGTTGGCTTCTTTTGTCCTCCCATCACTACTTGCTGTTTTTTAAAATACTGGTATATCAGTGCTTAAGACTGATCTTCTGGGGTTATGGTCTCATGAAAATGAGAGATGCAGGCTGTATGCTATGCTGGTAAAGCTCAAAAGTGCCAGACCTAATATATACCGATTATTATGACAATTTTCCACCCTCTGGATGCCAAAAGTGGCTTCTTCATTGTTAATTTCATTGGGGCTTGTTGGCCAGGAAAGTAGCATGCTACTTTTAATGTATTTTTTAACTCTATTTGTGGAGTAATAAAAGGTTTCTACTTATATAATGGCGGTTTTCTTGAAAAACGGGCAGTGTGGTTGATTAGACCCTTCATATAAGGAGTCTTCGGAAACGGCAGCACTCCTGGAACTTTCATCTCATGCTTCTACATTTTGGTGATTAACAGACCCAGCTAACCTGAAGAAAGATTTCTTGGGGTGCGGTGGCAAATGAAATGGTGTCAGTGGTGTTTAATTTTTTATTGTTCTGTGATATATTTTTTTTTTCCGTATGATTTACTTATAAGAAGTAAAATAGGGTTATAGAGGGGCTTTGTTTTCTTTCTGACTTATCATGGGAGAGAATTTGAAAGGAGTTAACGCAAATATTTTTCAGGTCTTTCCTCAAGACTTGGACCCCCTGGTAAGTCCCTCTTTTACTGTTAAGTGTGGTGGTGAGAAATTTTTATCATGGTCAAACCATTTTTGTTTGCGTGAACACTGAAAAGCCTTTGCTTTTATTTGCAAGAGTTGCTTTTTTGATTTCTGATTTTTATGGCATATTTTAAGAATTCCTTTCTTAACTACAAATGCTGCTGCTCCAGTGCTCTTGTGTGTGCCCAGGTTTATATACCTTGTATATTACTACTACTGTTACTTGGAGGTGAAGCAAGTTGTTGCAACGTAGTGAAGTGGTAAAGTCTCTCTGGTGGTTTGCTCTGAACGGAAGAGGAGCTCATTCTTACTTAGCAGAGAAAGAGAGAGATTTTAGGTGCCTATTGCTAGAAACTGCTGTAAATATTGATCTTGTAATTCAGTGGTAGTGGAAGGATAAATACATTCCCCAGCATGCATCTGCTGCCTCTTCTCTTCAGTCCTTCCACACCTTGCCTGTGAAGAAGTCAGAGAACGCATCATTTTCAGTCCAGCCTTTGTCAGGTTCCTCTTTAGTCTTGTGGCTTTAGAGACGTTACAGAGAACGTTAAGAGGGCTGTATTTTATTCTTTCCATCTTGCTGGTCATGATTCAGCTCAGCGTCAGGAATTGCTTTGCAGCTTCATCATATCGAACATAGAATTAATCTGGTTGGAGTAGTTCTATTCACCATAGCATCTACGATACTATGGGTAAGAAGTTGCTCACCTGTGTTAGGGATCTGCCAAGCAGATTGCTCTCTTTATGGAGGAACCTTATTCCCCAAGGATTTCTGTGCTCTGCCAGTGCTGCTGTTGCTACTCTTCCTGCAGAATTCATGGCCATGCACTGAGAAGGGTACCTAGAGCAAGTCACAGCTCTAGCACTACTACAGCTCAATTCCTTCTCAGAATATAGAAGAAAATCATAGAATCATAGAATTGTTAGGGTTGGAGGGGACCTTAAAGATCATCTAGTTCCAACTCCCCTGCCATGGGCAGGGACATCTCCCACTAGATCAGGCTGCTCAGAGCCCCATCCAGCCTGGCCTTAAAAGCTTCCAGGGATGGGGCTTCCACCACCTCTCTGGGCAACCTGTGCCAGTGTCTCACCACCCTCATGGTGAAGAACTTCTTCCTCATGTCCAATCTGAATCGTCCCATGTCCTAGTTTTAATCCATTCCTTCTAGTCCTACCATTACCTGACATCCTAAAAAGTCCCTCACCAGCTTTCTTGCAGGCCCCCTTAAGATACTGGTAGGCCACTATAAGGTCTCCCTGGAGCCTTCTTTTCTCCAGACTGAACAACCCAACTCTCTCAGTCTGTCCTCATAGGAGAGGTGCTCCAGCCCTCTGATCATCCTCGTGGCCCTTCTCTGGACACGTTCCAGCACGTCCATATCTTTCTTGTAGTAGGGGCTCCAGAATTGGACACAGTACTCCAGGTGGGGTCTCACGAGAGTGGAGTAGAGGGGGAGAATCACCTCCCTCAACCTGCTGGCCATGCTTCTCCTGATGTAGCCCAGGATACGACTGGCTTTCTGGGCTGCTAGTGCACACTGGCTCATGTTGAGCCCCTCGTCCACCAGCACCCCCGAGTCCTTTTCTTCAGGGCTGCTCTCAAGCCAGTCACTGCCCAGCCTATATCGGTGCTTGGGCTTGCCCCGACCCAGATGGAGGACCTTGCACTTGGTCTTGTTGAACTTCATGAGGTTGGCATGGGCCCACCTCTCCAGCCTGTCAAGGCCCCTCTGGATGGCATCTCTTCCCTCCAGCGTGTCAGCCGCCCCACACAGCTTGGTGTTGTCGGCACACTTGCTGAGGGTGCACTCTATGCCAGTGTCCATGTCACTAACAAAGATGTTGATGACGAAAATTTCTCACTGCAGCATTCCCTGGTGCCATGAAAAGCTTTTACTTCTGCCAGAAATAAGAAAAGGTAGTTCTTTAATCTACTGAAACCTTTTCATTAATGAATGAAGCTGAAAAATGCCATGTAGTCTAAATTACTATGCTGAGCATTGCAGCTGAGGGAAATAGAGGGTTTGAGGTTTGTGTTTTGTACATCAAGTGTTCTGTAATTCTAGGTGATATGTCTAAAAGCAGTGTAAAATATATGAATACTCTTCACATCTGACTTTTGGATCAAAATGCTCTGAGCAACCTGATCTAGTGGGAGGTGTCCCTGCCCATGGCAGGGGGTTGGAAGTAGATGATCTTTAAGGTCCTTTCCAACCCTAACAATTGTATGATTCTATGAAATCCAGATTTTAACTGTTGATTTAATGAGGATTGTGGTTTGTGTGGTTTTTTGTTTGTTTGTTTGTTTTTAAACCAAGCACTCCCCTGCATCTAGCCTGGGAATAGTGCAAATTTGGGGTTCTTAAATTGTGTGACATTATGTGTTGCTATGCTGAAATTACGCTTTATATTTTTACATTTTTTTCTGAAAAAAACCCAGCTTCAGAATATTCACCCAAAACTCAACCAAACTTCCATGAGCAGAGCCTGGTAGCTGCATACTTTTTGAGTTTTGATATGTAGTAACCTTCCTGGTTTTGATATGTAGTAACTTTCATAAAGAAACCTGATCAAGTTTATTAATATGGAGGTGAATTTTTTTTTTTTTTAAATAAATAAAAATTGTTGGTGGTGCTAAGAGTTATTTGTCAGCTCTAAGAAGTCAGAATCTTTGATCCCTTTTTCTTGTGGATGTACCAGATGATGGAGAAAGTTATATAACCTCTATGTAAAGAGGCATTAAGGAAGACAGTCTATCAATATATATTGCATTGCAGCTCTTGTTATATTGAAGATAAAATAGTTAATGAAAGGGATAAAATAATCTTGCTATAAATGTAGATATTAATGCAAAGGATTTTATTAGAACCTGGCAATGTGATTTTTTAATTTTATATTAGAAAATTTGGTCTCAAAATCACTCCTAGATATGTTCTGTATTGTAAACTGTGCACTGATTATTGCCATTGTACCGCCAATCTTAAATTCATACATAAGGGCTATAAGGAATAGGGATATCGTAAAGCTTCTGTCTTTTCAGTGGTTCAGAGGAAGTGTAAAAATTAAACCAAAACCCCAAACTTGTATGCAGGCTTGCTACTAGTTTTCTGTTCAGTTCTGCCTGTTTTTCCCCGCCTCTTTAAATGCACATCAGGTTTACTGTTGAGCGGCTAATACGAGCAGGAGGGGGCTGTCCTTGCTTTCTTCACACTTTGCTCATCTTACTTCCACGTTCCTTAGTGACACTCTCCCTTTCTGTTTGGTAACACAGCTGAGGTTCTTGGGGGCCTTCCATACGCACACCGAGAACACAAATTTGAACATTCTGGCATATAACATGCAACTCCTTTGGTAACAGCCTGAGTTTCCAGCAGTGAAGTATGAGGCAACAGAAGTCTTGCTACCTGAAAGAGGTGGGAGTGGGGAGCAAGAGCAAATTAAAATGCAGAGTGTTCCATTACCTAAGAGGGCTTAATAGATTAGTTTGTGAGTGTTGGATGTAGCTGAAGGTAAACTCTGTTTGTTAGATGCTTGAATTTTTCCTTCTTCATTATAGGAAATATTAGTGATTACTTTTAGTTTCAGATAGTATTTACTATATATGTGATGTCAGTGATGAAATACTGTTAAGATTTATCATATGGTAATATTTGGAATCAAACAGCAAGTTGGACCGCAGCAGCATGTCTTTGAAGTACACTTTGCTAGACAATGCTGTGCTCGTTCATAATCTTTGCAGTCCACACTTTGGAGTTTGTTTTAATCATTAAGAACAAAGCCTTTAAATTGGTATGTAGAGCAGAGTGGGAAGTAGCTTCACGAAAAGGTTCATAATAATTAATTGCTGGAAAATTAATTGTTTAGTCTTGTTATTTAAATCTAAATAGGCACACAACAAAAAGCAGAATTTGGGGACTAAATAGAAGTAAATTTGCATAGTTTCACCATATTAGGCATTTAACAGAATGTAAATGGGAAGTGAAACATCAGCATGTGAAAGTAGTGAAGAAAATAGACTACACAGAAGAGATCACAAGAAACAGAAATCACGAGTAGTCCTATTAAGTGTTTCAAATAACTAAATAATTGTGATAAGATCTTTGCAGAGCCAAGATGAAGACTCACTGTTTTATTTCTCTGCAAGTAAATATTTATTCATTTAGTAATTTTGGGGTGGAACCAGTAGGTTTTTTTTGCAGTGCTTTGACATCTATGACACAGTAGTAAGTCAAAAAGGCATCAACAATAAGGGCCATATTCAGGTGTGCTGAATTGTGAGGAAATGCCTCATCAGTGAGAGCTGTGCACCTTCAGTCTTTCAGAGGGAAATCATGGAGAAGGACTTCATAAACTTTAGGATGTCTGAAAATGGCCTTGAGCTCATTAAATGAATGTAAGATTCCTTTATCAAAAACTGATGTTGTGGACGTAATTTTTTTCCTTAACAAGTCCTTTTGTTCCCTGTTATGCCCTGTAATTAACTTATCTGCAAAAGTAGGTTTTGAAACAAAAGTGTGAGGCATAATTGTGGTGTGATACGGGACCAGAAGAACCAGTGCTTCACTGGTTCTTTAAGGTACAGGAATTGCTGTGCTGCTGGCAATTAATGCCCCCCTCCCTGAGACTTCTGTTTTCAAATACTGCTTTAGATGTAATGAAAATCCATGCAGAATCAATTGTTTTTATTATTGCTGGCAATCTATTTTAGTGTTCAGAAAGATGAATTTTAGTAGCATGATGGCTGAGGGTGTGCACTGATTGCAGACCAGTTGATGGGCAGTTTGTTAACTCCTGCAGACACCTCTGTAGATGTCACAAGGGCTTGTGCAGGGTGGTGGATTTGTTTGCAGCTGCTCAGTGGTCGAGTCAGTTCAGCCTCAAGCCTTTGAGCTTCACACCCTGTGTGCATGTGTGCATATAGGTATGGATTTCTTGGAAGAGGAGCACTGCTCTGTGACCACAGCTTCTAACTCTCCACTTCTGAAAGCCAGATTTAGTGAACCAGATCTAGAAAAGCGGCAGCAGTGGCCTGGAGGAGGTGTAAGTGATCTGTGGCCTCTGGGAGGTGGTGAGAGATCTTACATCTTCACACAGATGAGTCTGTTCAAACTAAACTATTCATTTCTTTGTCACCAGCTTCGGAGCTACTGAACCAGTTGGGTAATCACTTGTGTCCTAAACTGGATTGAAACTGGAAATGAACTGGAAAGTGTTACTCATTTGACTCCATGTTTATCAATCAACATAAAGCAAATCTAAGCACTTGTTTGTGAGTCATCTGAAATCATAAAAACACTGCTGTTTTTGTAAAAGGGTCACATGCAGCCTACAAATTTGTGCTTTTTGAATTCTAGAGTACCCTCAGATCTAGTACATCTCCAGCCTAGACTCTCTCCTAGGGTGTTTTGGTGTTCTGCGGTTGTCATCATAAGTTATCAGCACGGGCAGCCAGGCCTCTCTAATACTGAGTGCCTTTGCAGGGTCTCCCGCTTACAGAGACTTTGCTGATCTTGATTTCAGCAAACTGCTTGCAAACCAGAGAATGATTGCTTGTCTAACAGAATGACAGAGGAAAAAATTGCCATCTACTAGAGTCTTTTTTTGTTAAGCTTCATTAACAGTGAGGTGTTCCCTTCTGCTTTGCCCAGAGGTGTTTCTTTTGAAGGTGGCAGAGCAGAAGAAAAGCAGTTGAATCGTTCTGGGAAAGTAATAATAAATTATTTTTGTTTAGGTTTTTGTTTGTTGATCCTAAATCATGCAGGTGATGCCTTGCCATCTGGAATTAATTGTTCTTTGCTCCTTTAGTTGTAGGCCCTTCATTTTTCAGTGCCAGTAAGAACCCAAAGTCTTTTGCTCTTTTGTTGACTTCATTGTAAGGACAAGAGTTTGTCATTTGCCTCACAACTTCAATCGAACTGAGTGCTAAACTGCAGAGTAGGAGGATTGCTGGATTGCTTAACCCTGGGCACCATCAGGATATATCACTGTGAAAGAGGGATTCCCCTCTGCCTCCCCCTCAGAATTAAATCCAAATGTCAGTAAATGACACCCTGTTATAAATCAGTATTTTCAAAATAAAGAGTTGATGAAAACTTGCAAGATCTTTTTAGTGTTGTCTTACAGTTCTAAACTCAATGGAGTGTGTGTAACCAAGTAAAAAAAAATAAATTATTTATTGTAAAGCATATTAGTATGTGCTTGTGTGAGTATGAATTTCTGTTAAACGAGGCTATTGGACACTGAAGGGGATTTTGGAGAGGTGAGGCACAGCTTAGTGAGGCTGGCTCTCGGGGCAGGGTGAACGTGGCTTTGTTAGAGGGTGATTCTTAGCAGTTGAGTGCAGAGCTCCTGCTCTGAATCACCCACTGGATTAATGTAATTATGATATCCAATTCTTCTTAATGAAGACATGTGACTGAAATTAGCTTCAAATTATGTTTCTAACTGTTATCCATTTAACTTAAAGAATAACATTGACCTGCATTTTTAGTTAGTCATGAAAACGCTTTGTGGTCTTTTTGTCCATCTTAAGGAAAAAGAAAGGCTGTAAACTGACTTGTAGTTCTGACATAGATCTCTTTTTGCAACTCATTTGGCTTAGAGCTTGGTATTCTGCAGTTTCTGTCTCCGCTTGGTTTTGTTTTGTGCTTTTTTTTTCTGTGGGTATTTTTACGGGATGACAGCTTGTAGCTACGTGCCTGTTTTGTTTTGGTTAAAAGGTTTTGTATGAGATAGGTGGTTTCATAGGGCAATTGTGTTTTGCATTGTGAAGAGACACATTTCAGAAAAGCTTGAGGCTTTTTTTTTAAAAAAGGATATTATTGGTTTTTGACCAACCACTAACACCTGTGTAAGTAGAACACAAGGAAGAAAGAATACTGCTGTGTGTGTAGCAGTACGCTGTCCATATCAATAAAATATTTTTACTCTTGATATGAGTGCAGAAATAAGTGCCACCTTTAAAAGGTCAAAACTGGTCCCTGCTGTTGAAGAGACTGTGGGCGCTGCGTAATGATGCTTACATACAGTTCTGCTGTGTGGATCAGTCTGCACGGAGCACTGTGCAACATATAAGAAATAACTTTTTCAGATTCAAGCTTTAACTTGCATTTTCAACATCTGCACTAAGATAGATGCCCAGTATATGGAAGTCGGAAGTTGCTGTCATTTAGCCAAATGTGCACTGCTGCAGATTCTTTTTCTTACAGTTTTAATTCCTGAGTTTGGGTTGTAATGGCTTACATGAGGGAAAAGAATGTTGCTTTATATTTCTTAGTGGTTTTTTGATTTGAAGATATTTGGTGTATTTACTGATGGTTAATCCTGTCTTGTCTCAGACTCTGTGAAATGGAGAGTTTCTTGGTTGCCGAGTGGCTGCTACAGCAGCTAATTCATCTTGACATTCGCTTGTCCGGTCTTCAGTGCTATTGAGAGCATGAAATGCATGAGACAGCTTTGAGGTAGCTGAAGAAGTGAACCAGAAGCTATAAAATGCCCTGGCGGTACGTTTCTCTAAGTATCAATGTCCAAAACATCTGCTTGTGCTCTCAGCGCTGGTCCTGATGCCTTCCTCGGTGCGTCTTCCAGAGTAGGTTTATTTGCAGAGAGGAAGATACTCCAGAAACTGCTGTATCATGTCATTCAACCTACTCAGAGTTCCTTATCCTAAAGCAAACATGGAGTATTCTTTCTAACAAACAGTTTCTTTGTGTGCTCTGGCAGAATTCACAGAGGAGCTTGTCTGATGGGTCCAGAAATTGTTATAGAGGAGAAGACCATAGGGCCACAATTAGACCAGTAATTTCTATGTGGCATCTTATATTGCTTATGAATTAATTTTTCTTTTTTATTTTTTCTTTTTTTTTTTTTTTTCTTTCTTTCTTTGTGAGTGGGTTATTTCTCTGGCTTATAATTGTTTCTGGTTTACATTAGACGCCACATAGGAGTTTTAGGCAAAAGTTTCTTGCACATTTTCCCCCTGTCTTCCCTTCTGGTACAATTTTTTTGGTCATACATTCATCAGTGTTTCTGTGGCCATAAAGAAGTATAGAGGGTACCTATGGAACTGTAGAAAGTTTTAATATATTGTCACAGGCATTTTGATTGCCACCACACAGTTCTATGATTCCTGAATTATTTAAGATTGTTAATGTTTTCTCTAAAACAGTTATGATTTGCATAAAACCAGTATCTGTGTAATAAAGGTGCAATGAAAGGATTCATGAAAATGATTATTTTGCAAAACACAATTTCTCATGCAGAAGTTGCAAGCTGAAATGGAATAGGATTTCTGTTAGGCCCCTGGTGGCACTTTCTATAGAAGTGATATGGAGGTGGACCCAAGGGCAAGTGCCCAAGGTGGTTTTGTGTTGTGTTTTTGGCTGAGCTCATGGTCAAGAGCGGCCCATGAAGGAGGTCGCACTGGTAATGTCCAGGTGACAGTTCTAGGTTTCCCATGTTCCCCAGAGAGATGCAGTGGGGAAAAGGTGTGTGCTTATCAGAGTTTGGTTTGTTTTCACTGCTTGAGAGAGTTGCTTCAAATCTTTTCTGACCTTTACTCTGTTCCCAGAGATTATGCTTGCACGTTTCTTCTGTAGTTGGAGTTCTTGCTGGCTGTTCATGGTAGTTAAAAGGCCAGCTGGGGTTGTACCTTGCTCTGTTAGGTGACATAGTCACCCGCCTTTGAAAAAATTTCCACTCATGTTTTGAAGGTAGAAAGTGTACTGGCATATGAAAGGTTGACCATGATGTGATCTGCAGTTACGCTGATAACCATCTCTCATGACCTCTGTTCTGCTGGTCTGAAAAACAAGAAAGCTTGGTTAGCTAGAAAAAGAAAGCTGCACACTGTCATCCTGTACTGAAGGGTTTGTTTGTAGTGCTTGAATATAGTAGTGGGTAGTTTGTCTGTACACACCAGAAATGTTGTAAGATCTGGAGGACTAGCCGTTCCCCTAGCTGTCCTCTGTGTACAGCTGGTTGCAGAGGACCAGCAGGAAGCCGGTTGTCAGTGTCATGTCTGAATTGCAGTGGAGATGCAAACTACTGCGAGAGTAGAGGGGGAAAAGGACAGAAGGCCGTAGGGAAGCCAGCAGAAATCTAGCAAGCAAGAGACTGTGGAGAACATGGGAACTGATAAATTGTGACAGGAGCTATTCACAACGTACTGGTTTGTTCAATGTGTACAGTTTATGGACCCTAAATGTTTTCTGGGCTTCATGCATGTGCCTGACCCCCAGTTTGGAAGCCAGTGCATTTCCCACTGTGCTAATACACATTTCTTTCATTTCTCACCAAATTCTGAATAAGGCATGAGGAGCGTTAGCTCTCCTTGGCTCACCAGTGGCTTAGAGAGGGATACAGTGCAGGAGGTTGACTGTCCAAGACAGGAATGATTTCAAGCATGACAGGAGCCAAGCAGCTGTCTCCTATTCCAGGTCACAGTTTGCACTATATGGTGCGAAGAGAAAGGAAAGAATGAGACAAAAGAAGGCTCGAAGCAGAAATTGCCGCACCAAAATGACTGCCTGCGTTCTCTTCTGGTACTTGAGTTATTTCACAAAGTGCAGGTTTGGTTTTTTTGTGGGGTTTTTGTTTTTTTTTTTTTTTAGTACCAGCCTTGTTTGATTTTCTTTTTTTTTTTTTTTCAAATGCAGCCTTAGTCAAAAATCTGAGAAACACATCTGTGTTACACATTGTTCCCATTTATGAACTTAATAAAATGGGTAGGTAGTATGGTATAGGGAAGGAAAAAGGTCACAATTTTTTCCAGTGTATCAGTGCTGATATTAGAAGACTAGTATTGTATATTTTGCCTGTGATTCCCACATTGCATTTAGGAGGCCTTTCTGTGGTTTCCCAGCCTCTATGGAAGTGGTTGTTGTTTTTAGGGTAAACTTATATCACATATGCCAGGAGAGGCATATATGCAATTTCAAAACACCATTCTTTGCTACGTGGGTGCTGGTAGGTTCCCATGAAAGGTTTCCTATGAATTTGGAATGGTGTGTTAGGCTCCCACTGTCTGATTTGTCATCAGGTGACTAGTTCGCCAGAGACCTCTAGGAGGTTGGGATATCCAATTTTTAGTTAAAATAACATCCTGCTTCTGCCCCAGGGCATGGTCCTTCAGGCATCCGCTGTGTCCCCCCCTTTGAGGGGCAACAGATCACGCAAGATTGTTCCCTCAGGTGGAAGTTCTGGAAGTAATGACTATTTATCTTGTATCTATAATACGATTCATTCCACGTGCCCTCCCAAGTTCCTGCCTTCTGGCCACTCATTTATGATTCTGGTTTTTGTGACTCCATAAACACAAATATTGACAGGTTGTAAAACATTAATGCCAGATTGGTACTTCAGCATTGGTTATGAGAGATTCACGCTGTTCCTTTGTCGTCGCAATTTCTACATTGTGTACGGCTGCCTTCATTTTTCTGTAGTCTTCCTCTTTGGCTGTTGCCTGCTGTAGGCTCCTAGGCTTTAATCATGAGAAGTTTCTGGACTAGTTCATACCTTTATGCACCACATGGTTGTTTTCAAAAGGTTGTCCGTGGAGCGGTAACTTAATTTTTTCTGACTTAAGCAAATGGAGCAGCAACTATTTTTCCCTCAAAGCCACTGAAGAAATCTAAGTTGCTTCACAGTGCTCTATGTGCTGATCCCCAGAGAGGTTCCCCTCTGTATGGGACAGAGGGAACAACAGCCCTTGTTCCTGGTCCCTGTACTGTGCTGAGTCCTCCAAGCACAGCGTGGACTACTTAGTGTGGTTTAGAAAAAGAATTGTTTATGGGAGCAGGAGCAGAGTTACATGCCTTGTGTTTTGTGGCTTGGCCTACAAACCTGTAGATAATATCAACGCAAACTGATAGCACTGCTTTGTTCTCAAGGGTGTTTTAAATATTTTTCCTTTATTTCACTTTGCTGAGAGCCTGGTTTGCAAGGCAGAGCTAAATGGAGATGGTGTCTTGGCTCTGTGGAGATATTGTGTCCTGTACATCTGCAGGATGTTGGTAAGAGCAGACCTATTGAACCTTTCCCCTGCTGTTTCACAAGTTGAAGTATGAATAGGAAGATGGGATCATTTGTGTCATCAAATCAAATTCTCCACAATAAAACTAAAGATGGCATTACACTCTTTTTAAAAACAAAACAAAAACCAGCTTACAGCCAAGTGTAAAAGAGAAGATGTGGTTAGGGGAGTGACAGCAACTCTATTTCCCTTTCTTTTGCCTTTAATTGCAATGGGCGTCTGTTGATCTGATCTAAATTGAGTGTACAAAAATTTAAAAATATTTGTAGTGGCTAAAAATGTTTTTGGCTGTGTAATTCATGACTATGATACCTATACTGTTAGAATAATTGGCATCTTCTACATATTTTTTCCTTTCCTTTTTTCCTTCTGGTAACCAAGAGTTTGAGGATTTGACATTATTTTAATTGTTAGATTGTGTTAGAACATGGTACCATAGTATTAGAAGAGAATGAAAATGTGTGGTTAATTAGATGTTTCTGCACAAAAAGTTTATGGAGCTATTAAACCAACTAACTATAAATTGCTTATTTTCTCATTTGGTTAATTACAATATGTTGTGTTTTGCTTTTTTAGGTTACGTCTAGTTCATCTTGTGGAACCTTCCGAGAAAACAAGGGTGATAGCAAGAAAACGATGTTTAATAAAAGTATCTTCACTACACAGTCAGACTGAAACAGGAACGGGTTCTCTGGAGTAAGTATTACAGTTATTGGTTGGGTTTTTGTGCTTATAAAGTCAGTAGCATGGTTATTAGGCTGTTATTCTATTTAACTTTGTTATAGTTGCATTAAAAAAAAATGAGTGACTGCTTACTCATTTCAGTTGATCAGCGGGTGATGGGCACTCTTTTGGACTCTTACTGAAGCCTCTCCCATCTTGGAAGCAATTGCAGCTTGTGATATTTAGATGGGCTTCAGATGTTTCTCTTGGCTTCTCTGTATTCTGGGTATGGCTTTGAGCAGGAAGTGGCCTGTTATAGGTGGAATTACATATCACCCCGATTTACTGGCAAAAGTTGAAGCTCTGCCTGTATTTTCCAGGGAATTTGAAAATATAATTGGATTTTTGGCTGTAGCTTCCCACTCCTGGCACTTTCTGTGTAACTTTGATGTTTTTGTTGTCAGTATTTTAGTATTTGTCTTGTATTGCAGCTCCATCATCCATCAAACTAGCATAAGCCTTCAATTTACGGATCTCAGATATGTCTTTTCTTCACTGTTTCTAGTTAACTCCTAGCTTTTGTGAATTCTAGGCTGAGACGTGTCTCATTTATGATACAAGAAGCTTAGCTACCTAACTCGGGGACTGTGGATTGCACCTTTTGGTACTAGATACCTAAATGTTTATATACTAATACAGTATAATTCTTAATTTGTGTGCTTCGCTTGCTTGTGATGGGAAATGTAGTCGTTTTTTCTGTCACCTTGTTTGTAATATGTTTAAACATATTCTTGTAGAGGTTAGAAACTGGGAAAAATCTGCATAATTTTCTGTCTGATGCAGATTTTGCTCATGCTTTGTGATATGTGAATGGAATTCTGCAGGAGTCATTGGAAATACACTTAAATGCATACTCAGGAATGAAAAATATCTGGCCATTAGAACTGAAAGAGGGTGGAAAATGGTTTTAGTTTACAACAAGTAGATTTTGGCTTATTGCTTTATTGCCAAGAGGAAATGACTCTTCTTAGCTTCTTCTTTAAAAAGGGATGTGTACATGGTGTCATAATTTGGGTAGAAAATGTCTGTGAAACCTAGTCAGACAAGCTAAACTTTTCCTACTTGGTATTTTTTCCAACGTGTTTTTAACTGTCAGAATAACACATTTGGATTGATAACTTTTTTTTTTTTAAAGGCAGGAAATAAATTATTGTAACATTTCAATTAAACATGATGTGTGTGTTAGTTCCCTTTCTCTAACTACTTGAAGCTACAATTTTAAGTCAGCATGTGTAAATTTGTATCAGTCCCTGATCTAGGCCGTATGTCAGATGGCCGGTAAACATTCTTGTAAAAGGTTCTTGTAGCACCTGATAATTGAATTCTGACCTCTGAAGCTTTCAGAAACTGGGTTGTATGAAGTTATTTGTCTTTCAATGACTCATGAAACAACACAGTAGAAGTACAGGCACCTGTCACAATAGCCAAATAAAATGATACTTAACTGCTGCTTACACACTTACTTTGACAAGTTAATTCTTGACTCTGGTAATCAAGTTACTGAAACAGATGAGCAATAAAGTTGAAACCGAGCTCTCCAAAGAAATGAAATGAAAAATGGCCACTAGAGACAGCTTTTATAGACTTTTAAATCATCGTGTACAGGCTGATGCCAGGCACAGAACTTGCTCATGTCTTTAGTAGCCAGTAAACTTGCGTTTCCCTCCCTCCATTTTTAAAGGGACTTAGAGAATTCAGATATTTAAACCTAAAATGGATTCAATTTTGTTCTTTTGGGGGAAATATTTTTGAATCCTTGTTTGTTTGTTTGTTTGTTTTGATTTGGACATTTGTGTATGCTTGTACAAATTTCAATCATCACAAAGCATTTTGCGATTCGAATCCTTCATTAAAGTACTAAAAACACTAAAATAAAGTCTGAGTAGTGTCTATATTCCCCTCCACTCAGGACCTCCAAAACTGCATCCAGAATACTGTTTCAATTCTGGTCCCTCAAGAACAAGAGGAATGCTGGCAAATGGGGGATGCGGAGGTGATTAGGGGGCTGCAGCATGTGGCATTCGAGGTGGGGGTGTGTGTGTGCAGCACCTTCGGAGAAGACAAGGAGAGAAAGATCTTAACTAGAGTTTTCCACTGCCTGAAGGAGGATTACAGAGAAGATGTGGCCAGATGTCTGAGAGGTGGAGGGAAAGACAGAATGCAAGTTGCAGAATGCACAAGTTACAAGAAAAGGAATTTGAACTGAACATAAGGAAAGAAATTTCGCTGTGAGGGTGGTTAAGCACTGGAGTGGGTTGCTCATGAAGACTCTGGGGACTTTCAGAATTAACTGTGCAACTCCTAAGCAACATGCTTTAACTTCAGTATTGAAAATAATCTTGGGACCAGATGACTCCCAGAGGTCCCTTCCAACCTAAATTAGTCTGTGATTCTGTCCTGGTTCCGGCAGGGACAGGGTTAAGTATTCCATGCCATGTGAGCCGCGCCCACCCTGAGATTAAAAGGAGGGAGGGGGCGAGCAGTCGGGTTCGGAGCGGGCTGGCGCGTCCCGGGGCCGGACCGGCGGGGAGCGGCGGTTCCGTATTCGCGTCTGTATATTTCTCTGTCGGTGTTATTGTTGTTGTTTTCTTGTTCCCTTTGCAGTTCTGTTAAAACTGCCTTTGTCTCAACCCAAGAGTTTTGCCTTTTTCTTTTGATCCTTCCCGTACCGGGAAGTGCTGAGCGAGCGACACGTGGTTCTTTGTTGCCATCTGAGACCAAACCACGACAGATTCTTAGATAATCTTAATTATTTTTCGTCCTTATGATGAATGGCCAGGACTACTTTTGGCTTTATTACCATTAACTTAATGACAAAAGTATTGATTGTGTGTGATTTTTAGGATTATTCCTTTCTACCAAATGGCATTGTACTTCAAGTTATCTTTTATGAATAAGTGTCATGAAAAAGTTGTCATAAAATACATCTAGACTTGAATTGTTGGATTTCTGTCAGTGCTTGTTCAGCATTGAACAGTCTTGTTCATATAAAAAATGGCTGCGAACAGCCTCTGAATTTGTGTAGTGGGTGACATCGAAGCTGGTGTTGGAAGAAAACTAACTGCAAAAATCCAGACCAGATTGCTTTGTGTAAGGAACTGACCCAATCAGGAAGAATGTCTAGTCTGATGAAGCATGTAATTTATTTTTTCTTCCGCTTAAAGGGCATCTTTCTAACTTTCAGTATCCATGGCATCTCTGTATACGAGACTTAAGCACAGTCTGCTTATGTGATAGCTCTGGGGTTTGGTCTGTGTGCCCTCCTTTTAGGAGAAACTATCACTCCTAATTAATTTTCCACCGTTTTTAATTATTTTACTTTTTTACCTCTCTTTCTAGATGCACAGAATCTGTCTGCTGGAGAATAACCTTCCTTCCTAGAGGTTTTGATTGAAACATCAGAAATAATTGAAAAGTGAATCTGTTAGTCCCTGTGTGAAGAGGTATCTATATATAGGAAAATCTCCATTTCTGGTCTTAACTTTTTTTTATAGTAGAAAGTCATCTAGCTCGTAATTTAGAGAAGTAACATTTTAATATCTGAAGGAAACAGCTGCTGGTGAAATTTGATTGTCTAGGTTCATCTGTACAATTCAAAAGGAGAGGAAATATTAACCATTTATATATTTAAACGTCTTGTAAGCGGAATGTTTACTCCTCCTTTCCTCTGTGTTTACAGTGGAACAAGTAATTATTCTGACTGGTAGAACAGGCAAGAAAATATGAGTGAGCAGAACTAATGCTGATTTAATATTTCCTAGGTTATTTCTTAGACTGTTAAGAATTCTTGTATGATTCTTCTGTAGCAGTGGGGGAACAGGGACCCTGCAGTTTACTTAGTACAATAAATCGATAAAGCACGACTCCAGATTATTAATGCATCTTCTCAGGTTCATGACAGACACATTACATAGTCTTTTGAATAATAGCTTGGGCTGTTACAAAGCCAGACCTCTAGGCTGTAGTTTTACCTACATTTTTAAAAACAAGCTTAAGAAGTGTGAAGTGGCAAGCCAGCCCTGGGGCTGGAAGAAGCTGTCACTCTTCTTCCACCACTCGTTTTGCTTCTGTTAACATCTTCACTTTGCTGGCACAAGCAGTTACGCAGCTCTGTAGGAAACTGTCTGACTCACCTGTGTTAAAATGACGTCTTTACTCTGGCTTAAGCTTCTTCTGGGTTAAGGTTCAGCTCTTTCTCCTCCTTTCCCCTTCAGTCTGACTGGCCAGTCCTCCTCCTTCCCTTGTGCCAGCTCCATTCACCTGTCTTGTTAAGCTTGATTTTTATTTTTATTTTTTGTTTTAAAATATCCATGTAAGCATCCCATCATTTAAATGTCTAGTAGGATCTTTTTCTAATACTAGAACTCAACATATCCAAACATTTCATGCTAGCCTTCCCCTAGTACATAAAGCATCCAGTGATCTGGGTTATCCGAAGTGAATTATCTAGGTTGTGAACTAACCAGGTGTAGTCTTCTCCCAAATCTTTCATCTCGTTTTCCTGTCCTGGAGTATGCTATACAGAATGCATTGGTCTTCATGTCAGGTCCCACTTTACCTGCTGCTATTTAAAACTTACCAAAATATCTGAGAGAGCTGTTTACAAATTTTCCTGAAGGTGAATGTACCAGATATGTTCTCACAGCCCAATTGACATAAGAATACTGAATTTGACTGAGCTTTTTGCTTCATTTGAGCTTTTCTCCTTCTTTTCTCCCTGACTCTGTTGGTCAAGGTGTCAGATTAACTGTTACTTAGGTGACAGTGCCTTTCTATTCTGCTGTTTTCTTCCATGTCTTTATTTTCCCTTCCATCTTGACCATGTGGAACTGGATTCCAGCGAGCTAAAAGGGGATGTTTTCTTATAGTGGTCCCAGCTTCAGTGTGACCCAGTGATCAAATGCTTCTAAAGACAGACAGTAGCATTTACATGTGAAAGGAATTTTTCTTCTTCCTGCAACTCACCTTAACTGTACAATACAAAAAGATGGCCTGAAACTCCTTATTTTTATATATAGATTTTAATGTTATCTATATAGTGATTTCAAGATACAGCAAAGGATAGTCATGAATTAGTCATGAGAAGCTGTTATGTTACTTTTGTGTTTTGTGTTCACTGTGAGTAATGTGCTGCCTGAGAATCGTCTGAAGTCTATCAGAAACCTGGGACTAAGTTTTATTCATTCATTTGGTTCTTTGGAGGGAGCGGGAACTGTGTTTACTTTCTTGCGTATAATGCAATGAGGAGTAAGAATTTCCTTTTATCCTCATTGTTCAAACCAGTGCTGGTAAGTCTTCTGAGTCTGGAATACCAATTTAATAGTGGTGTTCTCTACCTGTAGACTTCTTTTGCAGAAAAAATTTCTGAAGACAATAACCTCATTTACAGCTAGCTTTAAAATTATGCTTTCATTAAATCATAAAATAGTTTCCATAAGAAAGGAGGACCAGAGGTAGTCTAATCTAACCATCTGTTCAAATCGAGTTGCTTAAAATTAAATTAAATTTTAATTTGAAACCAGTTAACATGTTTGCCTTTTTTTCCCATCTCTTAAGTCCCATTGAAGTCAATTGCAAATTCAGATGCTCAGTATTTCTTGAAAACTGGGCCACTTTTATTGAGAGGCATTAATATCAAAGTAAAAACACCTTTCATTGTGTTTTTAAAATCCTGGCTTTGGTTTTTAAAAATTAGTGCATTGTAATGCTATGGGTACAGCAGAGGTAAAAAGCTACAGAAGATGAACAGGCCGTGGAGAGAGAAGATAATCAGGGACCATGGAAAAAAAAAACTAATTAAGTTATCTTTGTTTGTGGAAAATGAGCTATATTTCATGAGGAGAATGAGAGAATCTAGACTTGAATAGCTGAGAGGTTGCTTTCAGTACCATTCTGAGCACTGTGAGGGAATGACATCTAAATAAGATCTTTCATGTTTTCTATACATACATATTTTTAGAAAACTAAATGGTGATATTTTTATTCTGATTTCTGGAGGAATCTTCACTAAATGGACACTTAATTTTCCATTTCATAGGGCCAGCTCATGTGGCAGTTGAACTAAAACTGCTGGGAAATATTTATAGTACACATGATCTTTAAAAAGAACTTCCCAGGCTACGCTATAGACGTCTTGAATTCTTAAAGTCTTTGCTATTATAGATAGATAACCATGACATTCCTGGAGTGGAAAAATCTTAGCTTTGCTGATTTAGGCATTTGTATTTATAATCAAGTTGGTTTTATTTACTTTTTAAATTTGTAACCGCTTTAGATTGAAATTCACCTGTGCAGCTGCAGAAGGCCAGAACCCTGAGTGGGTTCACTCTTTAGGGCAAAATAGGAATTTCAGTGGCATGGTATGAAATAACATACAGAATAAACTTCGTTAGTGCATTACGTCCCATCTTTAGAAGAGGGTCACTCTTGTTCCTGCGTGAACTGTGAGGTCTAGTGAGCAGAAAATACACTTTATAGTAAGAGTAAATGCGTTGCTTAGCACAGGTGCTTCTTCTTGTCACATTAAACCTTTAAACCAAAGCTAGCTTGCAATTCCGTGTTACACCTAATTTCATCCCTGTGAGTGCTGCTGGAGGGTAACAAGGGTGTTCTCACCCCACCCTTGGTTTTGATATGGTGCCTGCTTGTTACAGGGTGAAGCAGGGCCATGAGTTGATGGCAAACTAGGAATGTTTGTTCGTGTTGTTATTCCATTGTGTGGCTAGGGAGGTGGGGGATGGCCAAGAAAGGGGAAAAGCATAACAGCGCTGCTGCTGACTATAGGCTGCCCTCAAAGTCAGCTACAGATACGGTGAAACTGCAGGAAACAGTGACTTATGGGGTTCAAGCTGGTGTCTGAAGTGATCCTGTTCTAGTCACTATAAATACAGTGGAAGTTGGCAAAATGGGAGTCCCATGTAACACTGAAACTGCTGCCGGTGTGTCAGCTGCAGAACAGTCATCGCGGCCCTGTGAGCTCACAGGCTGTGGCAGCAGCTCTGATTTGTTACAGTTTTAGGAATAGCAAAGGATGTAGTTCTACAGAGCCATGAACTGGCACGCTGATCTAATCTATATATTTGACTTCAGAGTCTTCAGAAGAAATCAAAATTCTTTTAAATAGAAAGGAGGAGCAATTTTTCCTTTTTTTTTTTTCTTTTTTTTTTAAAATGCCTCCAAAGTTTCACAGGGGACAAACCTTGCTGCATACTCTGACTTTCTATCTTTGCTGCTAGATTCTTTTCCCTTGTTTGTTCTCAAATATTTCCTTCATAGTTTGCTCATCTTTTTATAGTATTAGACGTTTACGTAGTTAGAAAAATGATTACAATGATTATATTGTGTAAGTGCTTAGTATTTCTTCTACTTAGACTACGTTGATAGGCTGCTTCTGTTTCCTAGAAGATTACTGTGGTCAGATTGTCATCTAGTCTCTTCTGGACAGTAAGATATTGTTTAAACACTGTTCTTGTGTGTCTGGATAGGGTGGCCCTTTTCAACTGCTTTCACTGCTGCAAGACCTTTTTTTTTTTTTTAGCCCCTTGACTTCCACATGACAGAGGAAGCAGTAGATAAAAAACTGTATTGATCACAGTGACGATCATCTGGAATATGGTGCTTAACAGTTGTAATAACTTACTATAGAAAGCAAAAATCTGGACGAGCAGAGTGCTCTTAGTTTTTGCATAATCAAAACAAACTAGTTTCTGATATTTGTCCTTTATGTAAATATTCATGTTTTTAGTGAAAAAAAAAAAAAAAAAAATTCAGGTTTGTATTTAACCTGAAGTGCTGTAGATACTTATGTGCCCTTAAAATGCGCCCTTGTTTGAAAGAGGTGGTGTAAAAGAAACTTATTTCTTAAGGAAACTGACTTTTTCATAGGCAAGTGATTTCTTCTCCTCCCCCCGAACATTTTGCCGTCTATTTGGGATAGCATACTTATTTCATCCTGAGAGAACTGTGGCCACGTTTCAGGGATAGGTGACATCATTTCAGATGTACAATATCTCTTCTACAGAATTGTCTGAAGACCAGATTTTCTTGGTGCCTTGAGGCAGCCCAGGAGAATAAATGCTATGAGAGATAACAGGACACTAAAATTTTGCTCTAACACTGTGTTATGTGGGTGTTTGTGTTTACCAGCTTCCTTGCAACTTCTTCTACTTGTCTTTTATCAGTGTTATTTTTGATTATGCTTCAGGATAATAGATTGAATGTTGCATTGGATTTTAAATTGGTGTTCTTTTAATAATAAAACAATACACCTCAAAGGATGAGTGTTAGGAGATTTGTGGTGAGTTCACAAGTAAAGAATTTCTAACCTGATGACATAGTATGAAATTTTGTAATTGGTGCATTCTACAAAATGTTGGGTTTAGAAGAATTTACCTGACACAGATTAATATTGGGTGTTGAGAACAATCCATGTGGATTTGTGAGTATTTTTTAAAGTCTAAGTCTTTTGCTGATCTGATAAATTATTTTCAAAGGGAAGTTCATTGCATTGTTACTCCACGTCTCGTTTTTGGCAGTGCCTCCAGGTAGGCTGGCTCTCTCTGAGCATGCTTTTCTTCAGCTCTTAATTTCAGAATAACCTCATGCAATCTCTCCTGCGCTTCGATTTGTCCTTCGTACCTTCTTGGTCAGCACTGTTTTATGTCAGATATTTGCACCTCCTGCATGTAACTCCTTTACATGAGCAAGTTAAATATTCAATGCAGGTAAAACTGAGTTTGCTAACTCTTACAGCAGTGGTGTGAAGCCTTTGCTGCTGAGTGGTCCTGGGCTCTCAGTGCTGTCTTGTCCTGAAGTAGTCGTGATGGAATTGAGTTTGCCACAAACTGGTCTTGCTTGCCTTCTCAGCAAAATGGGGTTAGCTTCTGAGTGGATGGTTTAGTAAGCCCAACTGGTAACCGCAGCTTCTGAAACCCCGATCCTTTAGTCTGACAGACGCCTTGTAACTCTTGGGGGTGTTCTGAATGCCTGGGTTTTGTTACTTAATAGCCTGTGGTCTTCCAGTGGTTCTGCTGGTGACTGACACTTGCTGGAAGTGCTGTCTGCGTTGTTTTTACAGACTAATTTTGTACCTGCACTGTACAGCCCAGGCATGCATGGTTCTAGTTCCATGTTTCAGTTAGGGAAAAAAAAAGAGCGGGCTGCAATTCACAGAAAAACTTAATGTAGCTTACTTTTGACTGTCATCTTTCCTGAAACCCTGATAAAAATCAATGAAAAAGCAGCCTTCTTCTGGTAGTCCTTTTTTTGCTTGTTTGTTTTTTCCTTTCCTAGTGGTCTCTTCGGTTAGATGATGAGATATACTTTCGCTGGGAGGTGTAGGGGAAGCTTACATGGTCTCTTGGCTTCTGGAATAAGGCTGTTAGCACTAGGGTAAATTCTTCTGCATGCCTAGAGGTGGTAGGCCCTTTAAAAAAAAAAAAACCCAAACCACCCCCCCTACATACAACCCCCAAAAAACAAGAACAACAACCAAGAGCCCTGTGCCTGGGAACACACAGCTGTTCTCAATAGTTGTTCAGGGACTGCGGTCTGTTGACTGGTCTCTCCTGCTTAAAATGTCCAATTAACTTGTGATCAAGGTCACAATACAGAGGAAGGACAGAAAATTAAATTCTGTAACTTTCACATTGATTTCACAGAGGAAATTCTCACCCTCTGCAGGAATCCATAGTGAAGACAAAAATAGCTTGCATCGCTTCTACCGGGAGTCCGGTTTGTTGGTGAAGCAGCGTCAAGACAAGTGAATGTTTATAGAAAACATCAGTGATAACTATGTAACTTACTGCTTGGTTCACTAGATTCCTCCCTCCTCTTTTACCTAGCTGGAACTGTCTTAGTATGAAGTATTCATTTTGCTTGAGGCGTTTGGAATTTTATTGGTGTTTTGTTTGGGAATCCTTTTTCCCTGTTGAAAGCAAATGAAAGTGTTGTTTCATGTGTTGCTGAAGTTGCTCAAAATCTGGGCTGCTGTCAGAAGGGATGGTCCTCCCCTGTTCCCAGCTAACTGTTACCACCACCTTCTTTCTGTGTTCATGTAGAGTGGCTGCTTAGAAAGCTGTTTTGACTGAAAACTAACTTTAAAGAAGAAAAATACCTAAAATCTGAGTTGGATCAATACTCTGATCTTGCTGACAGAAAGGGCAGTGTGATCTTCTATCAGTTTTAGCCAGTTGTAAAACTGCATCTTGAGGCCATAGTTACCTGAAGCACTATGACACAATCTGAAGCTTGCTGCTGATGAAAGGGGAAGATCCTGCTTCCATTCTTCTCCTTTCAGAGGTTCTGGCACTATTTAGGTCCTTTTGCAATTTGATTCAACTAGGTAATGTGAAAGAAAATTAGTCATTGATTCCCCCTGGATGCTAAGCTGGCTCACAAGGAGAGCTGAGGTGCGCTAAAGCAGGTGGAAGGTGGGGGAGCAGAGCTGGTCCCCCCTGAGCAGAGGAGACAGGAGGCAGGCATTGCCCTCGAGCCATTGTGGAGCCTGACATCCTCTCCAACAGCTTCACTTGGAGTGGGTTATGAAAACCATATTATGACATGGTGTGGAGGCTTACAGCCTAGATGTTGGCAGTTTGTAGTGATAGCTGTTCCACTTCAGTCTTAAAGCTGGGTGCACGTACCAGATGTACAGCATTATAGACAGAAAAAGTTGCAGGCAGTTAGTTTGGATTGAGAAGTCTTGTAGGGCTTCTTGTTTGTGTACATTAAATAAATAAATACAAAGATGAGTGTTGAATTTTCTCTTTTTCTCATTTTGCAGGTGTTTTACTAATCTGTGTGTCTTTTAGAACTGCTGGTATATCAAAATACAAATTGAGCAGTTTTGAGATTAAGAGTTTGTGTGTGTGTGTGTATATATATATAAATCTAAAATGCATAAGTCAAAGTTTAGAGAAAATTTACACTTTAAATGGTAAGGTTTGAATGCTGTCTATCAATGCTACGTACCTGTGACTTAGAAAAGCATTTAATATTGGGCTTTGTTGCTATTAAATTCAAATAATCATTGATTAAATACTTTACTAGCCAAGATTAAGTACTGTTTGAATTACTTCCTTCTTTTGTATGAGAAATTGTTTTTACTGTGACAGTAGGTAAGAACAGCTATGAAGTTAACAGCCTGAAATAACTTTTTATTGTTATTTTGCTTGTTGGTTTTTTTCGTTTAGCTGGAAGTTGTTTAAAATGTCTCTGGTGTTATTGCTCCCCATCCAGATGGCTTTCTGCCTTTGTTTCAGTTACTTGATTTGATACTGTTAGTCACTAGTGCCACCACACATGTTACAGTTTGGCCCATGACTCATTCTCACGGCCGTCTTACATTGGCAGGCAGTGTTATTCTCAGTATAAATACTTGTTCTCTCTTGACCCCTGTGATGTCAGCTACTGGTGGAAACTGGGTGCTGACAGTAGAAGACACTGGCCTCTTTCCTTGAGGAAGGAAATCTTAAGTAAGTGCCTGAAAGCAAGAATAGCTTCCCAGCATGCTCAGATTGGTGTGATAATTGCTTCTCCCTTTTTAATTGAAAATGGAATTGAAAATATTCTGATGTCTGTGTTGGAAGTCTGTCATTATAAACAAGTATCTTACAAGAACTTTATAACTCTATGCATTGTGCTGTCTAGGTTATAGGGTATGTAACAGCATTTTTAAGTCTTGCTTCTCTAAATATTTTAAACTCTTAGTATACTAGAGTGGTTTCAACAATTGCAAATGTGGAAAAACATCTGAAAGGATGAAAATAGAAAAGATGCTGAATTGAAATAGAAATTAGGAGCAAAATAACTACATAGAACAGATTGTTTTCTTGCTGCTGTACCTGTTAAAGGAATGCTTTATAATGGCAGTACTATGATGACCACAGAAAATAACTGAAAATATACTGTGTGTGCATCCAAGTATGAAAAATATTTAATTTTAGATAATTCAAATGATTTTTCTGTGACTACTGCCGTCAGTTACAACAAAATTGCAGCCAATATTTTATGGGTAGAAGTACCTTGATGGAGGAGAAGAAATAATATCCCATTGAAATAGATATACTGATTGGTAATGAGGAACCACACATTTTCTCCAGATTTTTTTTGGTAGATGTTGTGTTATTCTAATAGTGTAATCTGTGTTGTGTGGTGGGGTTAAAGTTTATTTCTTTCCTTTAGACAATTT
Organism: Fratercula arctica; assembly: GCA_947846985.1. Classification (NCBI taxonomy): domain Eukaryota; kingdom Metazoa; phylum Chordata; class Aves; order Charadriiformes; family Alcidae; genus Fratercula; species Fratercula arctica. The sequence goes on along the minus strand of CANTUZ010000006.1, from coordinate 28,738,242 downwards.
AAGAGGTCTCATGCCATGCTAAACTTTCCACATCCATTGATGAGTGAAGGGATGGATTTGTAAAGATCTGGTAATTAGGTATTTTCATACCTGGTTTGTTATTTTCACCACGTCTACGCCCCCACCTCCAATTCTTTTTGTTTTGATTCAGTCTGGTGCAATATAGTGGATTTTTGGGAGGAATGAGGACCTGATGGTGATAAACTATTATTTGATAATGATGATGATAGGAGCTCCCTAATTGTTGTTTCTCTTGAGGAAAAATATTTTTCTTTATGTAATTATGCTTTCTGAAAGTTAGAGGGTTTTTGTTTGCATTTAGTGAAAATTCTACCTTTTTTTTTTATCTAGTACAAGCGAAATACTAAGTGATCCACATATTTCATATGGTAACAAGATGTGTTGGCAGCTGTTGTGCTTGTGTGGATCCTCACAACTTTGCTAAGGCTGAATGGAAAGGTTTTGAAATGAGTTGGGTCTCATTATTCAGTGTATTTACGTGGCAGTTAGAGGTGAGACTCAAGTGCGTTGTCTCATATCTAAGGCAGCTTTGAACTGGCAAGCTGATGGTAGCACAGCTGCCGTTCCAAATAGCTGCTTTGAGTATTTAGCTGGGTTCCATGCGGGTTTTGGACTTGCTGTTCCACTGGGGACTGGTAAGCTTTAGGAGATTTCAGTGCTTTCTAGTCAACCCTCTTTCTCTGCTGGAAGTTTTCATCTCCTGAATTTTTCCGAATGTCAGATGAGCAATTTTATATGTTAATGGTAACTGGAGGGATAGAAACCAGTACTGAATAAGGCAGAGATGGCCTGTGAATACTTTAAAGTGGTGGTTTAAATAGTACTATTTGTTTAACAATGATCAGTAAAAGTTAGCACAGAACAGCCCTTTATAATATGTACAAAATATTAATAACCTGTTTGTCAATAAAAAGTTACGCTTCTCCAGTAGTTGCTTTTTGTGCTGCTGGTGTATTCCGTTATCCAGTGTACGCGCAGTCAGCTTTCCCCTGTGCTTGCTTGCTTATTTATTTATTGTCTTGCAAGCTGTCTGTATCAAGCAAGGGATTATGGAGAGACTTTCTGAAGTACCACTTTTGTGTTTCTGTTGTCAGTTAAGGACAATGATGCATATGATTTAAAAGCCTACCAGTCTTAAAGAGTTGAATTTGACTTGCTATAAATGAAGCGATAACTCCTGCGATATCATAAAGCGATATCATAAAGTTTGGATTTAGTTGGATGGGGCTCTGAGCAACCTGATCTAGGTGGAGATGTCCCTGCTTATTGCAGCGGGGATGGACTAGGTCACCTTTAAAGGTCCCTTCCAACCCTGCTCTGTGACGTATAAAGAACAGCAGCCCAGTGTACTGGTTACATCCTGCTTTTTCTGCTGGTGCTGTAATAGGAGAAGTACCTTCAGTTAAGCAGAACAGGCCTGATTTCAGAGCAGGGAAGGAATCTAGAAGGGAAGGAGAGATATAAGTAGTGGAAATCCGTAACAGTAGTGGGGTCGCACATTCTGGCTTATTTTTTTACAAATGGTGATTTCCCACGTCTAATGGTGTCCAACAAGAATTAGAAAGATGTAGAGGTAACTTGTCTTTATTGGAGAAGTGATTTACAGTAGTGTTTTATTACAACACTTCCCATCCATTTGTCAGCTGAAGAGCATTGTCTGGATGAAGAGGAAGGTAAATACTTAAGTGAATACTAATTGAAGGGAAGACGCGTCTTCAGAGAGCATAATCGAAAGAGAAAACTTGGAAGGTCAGAAAAACTAGTGGTAGCATTAAGTGTAAATAAAAATGTCTTGAAGTACAAAGGATGAGTAATGAGGGAGGCAGTGTAGTGAATTGAAGCATATCACACAAAGGGCTTCCCTCTGCCCTGCAGTGGATGTAGTTTACACAGTGGGTTAAATTCGTAGAAGATTATCTTTCTTTAAGGATGAAAGCAAATTGAGATAAATGTCTTAGAGGAAAATGTCACTTTCTAGTAAAGTTGATGATGATTTTCTTGCTATTAATATGGACTTTCAAGTTGAATATGTCACTCTGGCCACGTTTGTGGACAACTAATGGGAAATTTGCAAAAATGAAATTAGGAAATTGGTCATGTGTTTTAATATTAAATATTGTCGTGCTTCATCCAAGAAGTTTGCTTTGATTGTATTTTATGTAGGTAAATAATTTCAGAGAAAATCTAAATGGAGTTTCTAACTTTGTTTTATCTAACCTCTAACTAATTATTTTTTTCTCTTATTACTTTGTCGTAATGACATGAACATCTTAACAATAGTGCTTTACCAGGCAAATGCTTTTATTATACTAAGTGGAATTAATGAGTAAAACTATGCTTATGTGTTTGCAATACTGGCATTTGAGACCCCAGACTTGCAAGCTGAGCTGTACAAACAGGCTTATGTAAACTTTCCAAAGGCTTTAAAATGTGTGTCTAATTATAGAAGGTTAAGGATACTGAATTTTAATTTTTTTTTTCCCCCAAGGCCATGTGGTTATGATATTATTGAGATTCCATAATGCCTCCTGCCGTGACAGACAGCCTTGACATCTGGGCAGTGGATTCACAGATTGGTGCTGATGGCTCAATATCTGTGGACTTCCTGTTGCCCACTGGAATCTACATCAACCTGGATGTCCCTCGAGATGCTACCATATCTCATATTAAACAGGTAATACCAAAGGGTCAATTAACTTAAAAGTTAACTTACATTTGGAATGAGTGCTGTTTCTGATTTTTATATGCCTTTTGGCAAACCAAGTAATGAATTTGGATAGGCATAAAAAATAATGTATTGAAGGCACGTGCATAGCAGATTGATTAATAAAGATGTATATATGTCTGGGGATTTGGAATGTTTTTGGGCAGATGGCAAGGTTTGGAGAAATTACTTCTTGCTGATGGTTACACTTCAGCAGAGATTATTCTAATAGCTCTATATTAATACCGTATTGCTACACCTAAACCTTTTTTTTAACACATTGGTAATACATTGTACGTTGATTTAACATTTCTGTGATTAGTGGGCAAAGAGGAGATGCTGTGTCTAATTTGATTTTTAATATAGTAGTCACAGATTGTGCTTCTGCTTCCTTTGATTGACAGCAAAGATAGGTGCTTTAAAAACCATGTATGCCATTTCTTGAAGGTTGTGTACAAGTGCCTTGCTAGGGCATCACTTCAAAAGTGAAGGAATACTCAAATCAAAGGAGGGGGGAGCATGTAAGGAAATAACCACAGATATTAAAGAATAATCTAGTGATCTTTCATCAGATAATGGCCATGTGAGGGCATTTAGACAAGTTACTGTGGAATTAGGTAGTGGGTGCATGACAGCACCAAGTAGTCTGCTCCTTAAACATAATAAACTTCTAAAAGAAAATAAAGTGTGATTTCTCATTCAATTGCATTACCTGGTAAATAAGTACATTGTTTTTCATTCCTATTCCGTCTGACAGTATTCACTTTTTTAATAGAAATTGTTTTCTTTCTATCGGTAGTAGCTTCATATAATTTATTGTACTCCTTAGTTGAAACTTTGACGCTGAAGTATTTTTTTTATGCAGTGGATCACTTACTATTTTAGAAGAAATGAGAGTGCCACTAGAAATTGAAGTGATCTGAGAAATAGATCTTGTGCTATACTCAAATATTGGAAATTATTCTGACTGGAAAAATGTCATTGTAGTTTTAGTACAAGAATAACCTGGGCAACTACAGGTTAGCTGGTGGGTAAGGTAATGGAATAGCTGATAGTGATTTCAACTGATAAAGAATTTAAAAAATAAGTGTGTAAGTGACAATAATAAGGGACTTGAACTAAGCTGTCTGCTGTAGTTGATATTTAGCTGTTTTTCAAAGAAAAGCAACGTTTACCATAACTACAGAAGTCTTTTTTGGGAGTCACTGTATTGGAAAACAAAGCAATAATGAAGACTTCCATGGCATCCTGGACTAGTAGCTTTGCTCCCACCACATTGCTGTGACAAGCCCTAATTTGTGGACCCTTGGATGTATAAACAGAGGACTTGAGAGCAAATATAAGGAGTTTATCTTCAACACCAAACTGTTAAGATTAAAATAAGATAAAAGAAGAAAAATAGCCGATTATTTGAGGGCTGAAGAATTTTTCATTTCTGTAGACTTTATAATTCTACCAGGCCAGTACTTTGGATGATGGCAAATGGCTGCTTTCTGTGGAAGTCAGTTCCAGGGACTTCATGGCTTTTTTAATTTTACAATCATTAAGAGATATAATAAGTACAAGTGGCTGGAATTTGAAGTTAGACGACTCAGGAGGGGGAAAAAACAGTATAGATTTTTAATCAATATAATTAGCTATTGGAGAATAACATGAAGGCAATAACAGATTTAGTCTTTTGATACCTTTGAAGTTGGAATTTTTGCTCTACACCAAAGGTAGTTGCTAGACTCAGGTCTTACTCAGCCAGGCAAAATGTGCTGGAATACATCACTGTAAAGCAGAATTCATTGTATAAATCTATGGAATATACGCAGGTGTCTTCAGTTTGGCAAAAGGAGTTCAGTTCAGCTTCAGTTGTTTGAGAAGAGGTTTTTGCCACTGCATTATTGATCCTGCAGTTCTCATTTCAAAATACGTTTCAGAAACAAATCCACAAAATGCAAACTTATAAAATTAGGATGAAAATATTCTCACAGATGAAGATTTGAATAGGATTGAGGTTGGAAGAGGTTTACTTCCAATTTTGATTTCTGCTAAGGATTTGATATATTTTATGTATTTGGTACATTGGTGTTACTTAAGGTGTAATCTGCTACTTAAGTATTCTGTTCAGTGAAGTGTTACTTAGTGTTCTGTGTGCGGCTTGCGTGTCTTAGTGGCCTGACAGTAATTTACAAATAAATTTACTTTAAGCTTCTCCAGGCAGCAGGGAATTTTTTTTTATTCAGGAATTAGTTCCATAGTGGGAATTTGTTGTCTATGTGTTACAACAATTACTGGAAAAGGAAAGTATAGATGTGTCTTGATGGAGAAGGATTTTGATAGGAAGCTATATGAGTGGATGGAGGACAGTGGCACTTTGCTGGTCAGTGCAACATCTGCCTCCAAAATCAGTAAGTGCTTTGTTACAGTAGTGACAGCCGCCCTCCTGCAACTTCACTGCAAATAAGGTTGTATTGGGTCAATCCGAGGATAAGCATCAGGAGGAGGGTTAGTGCTGCCCTTCTTTCACCACCTCAGAGTACTTGTCTCTATGTGTTTTTTATCCTTGGGATATTTATGGACACAAGTTGCTGCTTAAAAATAACCTCAAGATAGTGACTACAAACAAGACAAAGTAAATACATAATGATATATAGGGATAAAAATTAACCAAGTTAGCAAACGTGTTACTCTAATGTTGCTTTGGGAACATAAATAGAAATGAACATTACCTTCAGTGCCATGAAACATGTCCATGCTTTCTTGGGTTGTTTCATTTATTTATTTCTTTTCTTTGCAGCTGTTATGGAAGCAGGCACATGCCTATCCACTCTTTCATCTCCTCATGGAGATTGACTCGTACATGTTCTCGTGTGTGAATCAGACTGCTGTACATGAAGAATTAGAGGATGAGACACGGAGACTGTGTGATGTTAGACCCTTTCTTCCTGTCCTTAAACTAGTGACAAGAAATTGTGATCCAGGAGAAAAGTTGGATTCCAAAATAGGTGTCCTTATAGGCAAAGGTACTGACACTTAATTTTTTTTGAAAAATGAGGGTAAACTTTGTTTTGTATATAATTGGGCAGGTGACAGTGGAAAAATTTTTAAAAAATAAATTAAAAATTGTTTCCCTGAAGGAATTTGCTTTTCTCAAACTGCTACTGATCTAGTTTAAAAGAATTTAAATACTTAGGACAAAACATTTGGAAGCTGTTGAAAGCTACTTTCTGTATTGTATTTCGGCAACGTATTGTATTACTACATAAATCAAGAGCAAATTTTATCTTACTAGATGAGGGAAAAATCTATAATATTATTACTAAGTGAAGGAAAGCATAATCCCTGAAGAGTGTTATCATAAAGAGCCTAACAGCAAACTGGATACACAGAAGGAACTAGAAATCATTATGGTTCTGTTATACATGGTTTCTGAGTTGGTTAACAATATGATTCTTGTTTTTGCTCTCAATTGTGGCACTGATTTTCAGCAAACAATGAAAAGCTATTTTTAAAGGTTTCACACTAACTTGTTCTTGATGTTGTTTCAGAATTTTCAGCCTTTAAATCTACTCTGCTTGGTTATACAATCAAGATTGACAAGGTCGTGTGAGGTCATACCTCTTGTTTTAAAACAATGAACCATTGTTAGCTCTTTTATAAAGACTGCAGGTTTTGTTTAGATTTCAGCAGTACACTGTCTGCCTATTTGTTAAAACTGACAATGGAAACAGTTAGCCAGTTTAACCATTCAGACATATTCTGACAGATTCTGAGAGATTCCCATTCTTACATTGAATATTTTGCTTATTATAGCTATGTGAGATCCTTCCTTATGCAGCCCCTATTCTGTATCTTAGCAGTGCAAAAAATGCATTCCTGTCTAAGCTTCTAAACTTAGTGTTTTGTTCTCGAAAGACGTTCAGTGCTTTGTGTAATTTGGACAATGTCCTTCAAAGTTCAGGAGAAGAGAAAGAAAGAAACACTTGCAGGCTCTATACTTCCTGAAGTACCGAAGAATCACAGCTGTGGGGACTCTCCCCTGTGTATTCTCTCTTTACATATTTTTGAAAAGGAACTTTACGGGTCTTGGATTGGTTGAAATTTCAGTCCTGTCATTTTGACTTGAGTAGACGATTTTAATCACAAGGAAAATTCAAGAAAAGTTTATCTGCCCTTCTTTTTTGACTTTTAAATGAAATAAAAAAGATGATATATTTCTGTGGGATTAAAAAAAATACAAACAAATTGCAAACACTTCTTCCTCTCTACAATCTTTAGGATGCACTTGCTGTGCTTGCTTTGCATTTGCTCTTGTGAGGAGAGACTTAAAACTTTCCAAATTGTCTTGAACTCAGAGCTTAGTTGGGAGGGATTCTGTGGGAAGCTTCCATGGAGGATAAAGGAGTTAGTGAGTACTGGGAGTTTTTCAAGAGCGCTCTCCTGGAAGCACAAAACCATTTCATTCCCTTTAAAGAAAGGGGAAGTGGGTGGAGCAGGAGACCCCCTTGGCTTAACTATGGGCTTCTGAGCCTGTTCAAAACCAAGAGAAACGTGCCAGAGATGGAAAAGCAGACAAATACCTGTTGAGAACTACAAGGGCATTGCCAGGGCCTGCAGAGATGCAGTTAGAAGAGCGGAAGCTCGGCTCAAATTGAAATTGGCCAGAGATGTCAAAAACTGCAAGAAAGGGTTCTACAGGTACATAAACAACAAGCAGAAACAGAAGGAAAATATTGGCCCGCTCCTAAACGGAGGGGTGAATTAGTCACTAGCAATGCTGAAAAGGCGGAGGTTCTCAACACTTTCTTCACCTCTGTCTTTACCAGCACTGTTGGGCCCCAGGCCTGGTGTCGTGGTTTAGCCCTGCTGGCAACAAAGGACCAGGCGGTCTTTCACTCACTGCCCCTCCAGCAGCGGGATGGGGGAGAATCAGATGGGCAAAACTCGTGGGCTGAGATAAAGGCAGTTTAACAGAACAGTGAAGGGAAGAGGAAAGCAACAACAATAATACTGATAGAGGAATATACAAAACACGATTAATGTACAGCCACTCACCGACTGGAACCCAAAGCCCAGCCTGCTCCCAAGCGGCGATTCACCAAGGGCAAACCTGATTGCCTTCTACAACAAAGTAACCTGCTCGTTTGATGAGAGGCGAGTGCTGGACATGGCCTACGTGGATTTCTCCAAGGCTTTTGACACGGTTCCACACAGCCTCCTCCTAGAGAAACTGATGCGTTATGGTCTAGCTCAAGTGGTCTGTGCGGTGGGTGGGGAACTGGCTGACACGCCGCCCCCAGAGGGTGGTGGTAAATAGCTCTTTTTCAGACTGGCAACCTGTCACAAGTGGGGTCCCCCAGGGTTCGATATTGAGCCCAATGCTGTTTAATATCTTCAGAAGTGATCTGGATGATGGGGTCAAGTGTACCCTGATGAATTTTGCTGATGACACCAAACTGAGTGGGGAAGTGGACACTTTGGAAGGGAAAGCCACCCTGCAGGAAGACCTGGATAAGCTGGAAGAGTGGGCTTATGAAGTCCAACGAGGACAAGTGTAAGGTCTTGCAGCTGGGAAAACATAATCCAGGAATGCAGCACAGGCTTGGATCTACCCAGCTGGGGAGCAGCTCTGTGGAAGGGGACCTGGGCATCCTGGTGGACCACAAGCTGAATATGAGTGAAGAGTGTGCTGCAGCGGCAAAGGAAACCAACAGGATGCTGAGTTGCGTCAACAAGGCCATCACCAGCAGAGATAAAGAAGTCATTATCGCACTCTACTCAGCATTTGTCAGGCCGCACCTGGAATCCTGTGTTTGGTTTTGGTCCCTGCTGCGCAAAATAGATGTGGACAGGCTGGAGAGAGTCCAGAGAAGGGTCACCAAGATGATCAAAGGACTGGAAAGCCTGCCATATGAGGAAAGGCTGAGAGAATTGGCCCTGAGAAAAGAAGGCTGAGGGGAGACCTTATCACCATGTCCCAGTATTTAAAGGATGGCTACCAAGAAGATGGAGACTCCCTTTTTACAAGGAGTCACATGGAAAAGATGAGGGGTACTGGGTACAAGTTACTCCTGGGGAGATTCTGGTTGGACACAAGAGGAAAATTTTTCACAGTGAGAACAATCAGCCATTGGACTAATCTCCCCAGGGAAGTGGTGGATTCCCCAATATTGGACACTTTTTAAGATTCAGCTGGACAGGATCCTGGGCCATGTTGTCTAGACTGTGCTTTTGCCAGGAAAGGTTGGACCAGATGATCCTTGAGGTCCCTTCCAACCTGGTATTCTGTGATTGAATAATAATAAAGGTTTGAGCGGGATGGTAAATAGATGGGCAGTATTTGTACAGGTATGTATCCTTTTGCTTGCTTGAATTCTTTCAGGTCTCCATGAGTTCGATGCCTTACAAGATCCTGAAGTGAATGACTTCCGAGCTAAAATGCGGAGACTCAGTGAGGAAAAGATTCAGTCGCTTGTGGGTCTCTCCTGGATGGACTGGCTAAAGCACACTTACCCACCGGAACAGGAACCTGTTATACCAGAGAGCTTCCAAGATAAGCTCTATAGTGGAAATCTTGTCGTGGCTGTTCATTTTGATAACTGCCAGGTAGGAATGGTTGTTCATCCCATTTCATGTACTGTTCTTGATCCTGATCTGAATTAGCATGTGATTGATCAAGGATGTAAATGAAATATGGTGTTTGCTCTAAAATGCAAATTCTTTCACCAGAAAGTGAGGATGCGAACTTACAGTTGTGAACTGCACTTCTAAAGTCAAATTACAGTTCTACTTCTAAAGTGAAAATGTACAACTTTTATATTCTATATTATTCCAAGTTCGTTTAAATGTAAAACATAATTCAAGGATGTTTTCTGGCCAATTGTTACTGTGTTGCTTCATAAGCATTCAATTTTAGGCCCAGGGGATGCTGGTGAATTGGGAGGCACCATATTTAACACACTTCTCTTTGTGTGTGATTCAATGTTTAACATCTTTGGGGTTAATCTGCTAATTAGGTTGAGCAATACATTTTTAAAAGAAAGAGGAATTAGTATTCCCTACACTAGACACGCATATAGACAAATAAAACACTAGCTGAGACTTAGACTTACCTTTCTGTTTCAGTGAACAAATCTATAGCTTATTTTTAAAATAAAAATCCTTTAGTTTCCACCTAAAATGATTTAGCTTCAGTTTTTTGATGTTGAAATTGCTAATTCTCCTGAGTCCGGCATTCCCGTTATTCGTATTTGCACTGTGTTCTTTTGGATAACAGTGAGAGGTCAGCATTGGAAACCTTAAAATCTTGCAAGTGTTTAAATATATCAGGCTACATTTGGTGTCTGTTTTGACCCGGGTGCTAGGTACCGATGGTCTAATGATTCAGCTGATTTTACTTACAAAACTATATTATTTCTGATACTATCTTTTTTTAGCATAAAAAATAAAAAATCCAAAATAGTAAAATCGTATGGCTCTGGAAACACTAAATGCAGAGGTGAATACTAATAGGATCACCAGTAACACTAGCTGATGTTGGATGCATGGGTGGTGTTATGACAAAATCTTTTTCCGGTCCTCTTTGGCTTAGTAGAGGACTTGTAGTTGTCCAGGAGTGAGAATATCTGTGTGTTTGTCAGCTCTTGATTGAAATATTATATATATGCGTATGAAAACAGTACAAAAGCAGTGCAAAAGTTCATGCTGGTGCAGAATGTATTTGCCTGCCATTCTACTAACTTAGGCTGCTGACATTTCAAATGTTTCAAATGCTTCTGCTGCCAGTTCTGACCTTCAAAGCTATTAACAGTTCAAATCTGAGCTACTTTTTAGAGAGTCAGCTCTGCTCCAGACTTTACTACTTGCACTGAGCCCTGGAATCATCTCAGGGGAATTAAATTGGAAGGTATGGGGACTGTTGTGTTCCTTCAGTAGGAACGCTGCAAGATTGAGAGAAAGGAATATTAAAATACTTGTTGTCTAGAATGTGTGGGTGAGCTGTAAAAGCTACCTGATTGTCTGTGGCGCAAGAGAAAGAGGCTGATCCCCATTTCTGTGACGTCTGAGTAGAGACCTACAGTTTGGAAGTCAGGCAGCTGTCATAGAGCACCAGCTTCATGGGAAGAAAAAAAATCTCATTCCCTGTCTACCCAGTGCCAGTTATGGTAGCAGGAGAAGGCCTTCATAATTTGGCAGCTTTCTGAAAGGGGAAACCTGTTGTGAACTGTGCAGAAAATGAGAAAATACAGAATTAATTTTACCTGACTTTACAGAGTTAGATTTTTCTGTTAGGGCAGCTTGGCTTCTTACCAGTAAACTTCTATATAAATAAAGTCCAAATCAAAAGAATGTAAGCCAGACAACACTTCACATTTGTAAATAACTGCTTTTAGAATGCTTACATCTTCAGGGGTGTGTGTGTTTGTGTAAATAAAAAAAATCTAAACAAAACTCCAGAACTTGCTGAATCAACCTTTGCAAATAAGCGTGTGCAGAGCGTGATGTGGTAGATTAAGGGAGATGAAAGATTTCACAGAAGACCTTTTAAAGGATGAACTTTAAATGAATTTAAACCTTTTTTTTTTTTAAACTTAAAAAAGAAAGTAACTTCTTACCTTTACCTTTTTAGAAAGCATCAGAGATACTTTGTAAATATGTAGATAGCCTCTAAAGCTTTGATTAAAAATTTTCTTTGAAAATGCAGACTCTTTCCATGTTGTATTCAGAATGCCACAGGTATTGACTGCTACCCCTTTTCTGCACTCCTCCAAGTAAGAGGGTGTTGTTGTACATAAATCACATTAACAGTTTCTTCTGCTTTATTACTTGAAGCTTTCTTTTCATTCTGAGTACAGTGGTACCTAGAAAGAGGATAACTTGCCAGAAAGAAAAATTAACACACGTAGTACTGCTAAATACCTTGAAATGTATGCAGGATTTATTGTCTCCCTCATTCACATTCTAAAATACAAGCTTCTAGATCCATATACCGATTTAGAAGTCTTTAAATCACTGCTGAATCAATTAGATAAAGTTCTGTGTTCTTATAAGTACTCCTGATACTATAAAAGTTTTGGAATTGACAATTTTGCAGCTTCAAGGGTGACTATTGCTCTGATTGCACTGAAGACGTAGACGTTAACTGTAAGTGTTAAGATAGACTGGTTTTAACAGTTAAGTATTTCTACCTATTTTATTGTGTATGCTACAATTTAAACCTTGTTCGACTGCCTATGACAAGTTTGACATTCAGTATTCCTGTTTGTGTTTTGTTAGGATGTATTTAGTTTTCAGGTGTCTCCTAACATGAATCCCATCAAGCTGAATGAGCTGGCAATCCGAAAACGTTTGACTATCCATGGGAAAGAAGATGAGGAAGTTGATCCGGCTGACTATGTGCTGCAAGTTAGCGGAAGGCTAGAATATGTTTTTGGTGATCACCCGTTAATTCAGTTTCAGGTACATAAAGCTCCTTGGAACTTACTGTAAGAGTTCTGTGGTGCCTTGGCCAAAATTTCACCTTGCTTCCTGTGCCATTGGATGGTCAGCTATACTGAACAGTAATACACTTCCTCCTCAAGTCTGCAGCCTTCTGCAATTGTAAAATACATGTGCACCATTTCCTTTGTATCTTTGTAATGTATTATTTGATTTGAAAGTCGCTGTAGAGATATTCTGCTAGCTGATAACAACTGTTTTCCATGGGCTTTTAGTATATACGCAACTGTGTGATGAACAGGACTCTTCCTCAGCTGACACTAGTTGAGTGTTGCACCATAAAGAAAATGTGCGAGCAGGAGATGATTGCCATAGAAGCTGCCATAAACAGAAAATCATCCAACCTTCCTCTTCCTCTTCCACCAAAAAAAACAAGGGCAACAACTGTAAGTTGATACGGAGAATATCTAATACCCGAAAGGAACAGTGATTTACGAAATATAGATCATAGAATCATAGAATGGTTTGGGTTGGAAGGGACCTTAAAGATCATCTAGTTCCAACCCCCCTGCCCTGGGCCGGGGACACCTCCCACTGGACCAGGTTGCTCAAAGCCCCATCCAGCCTGGCCTTGAACACTTCCAGGTGCCCCAAGATGGGGTATCTGCAACTTCTCTGGGCAACCTGTTCCTACTGTCTTACCACCCTGAGGATCACAATCACGGTGCCTGGGAGTTGTGCTACTACTACTGTTTTCCAGTGTAGGTCACCTGGATCAGAAATAGCAGACCTTCAGGCTTTTTGGAAACTTCTTACCTTTCTTCACCTCATCCATCCTTCTCCCCCACTGTCTCCTTTCCATTGCTATTGATTATACTTTTAATCACACCCCAGAAGAGTGGGTAGTAATAACTGGAGAAGTTACTGCAGAGAACCTGGATTTTTTAAAAGAATTAAAGGTCCCCTCCAACCCGATACATTCTGGGATTCTATGATTCCAGCTTCAGTGTAATGTGTAGGCTCCACTAGCTTGGGCAGTGGTAGTCTGGGGTCTCTTCTGTTAGCCCTGATGTCTTGCATGGTGTTGCCAATTGAACGATGGCAACTTTTGCCATAATAAATGTCTAACTTTTAATATGATGCTTCATTTACTGCTAAAGCTATGACCTTACAGCACAGTTACAATTTACATACTGTCACTCTTAAGAAATGTGGACAGACTTTGCTGTATTACACACTGTATATATTCAGAATGAACACTAAATTTGAAGGGTTATTCTGAACTGTCAGCAAGTAGTCCTGAATGTATGTTCCCACCCCACTTTCAGCTGAGTATTTTTTCTAACTTTTTTTCCCTTCAGAGCATCTTGTATGCTCTTGTAGTTATGATAACCAATTTATTTTTTAAGATTTCAAATGTATATTTTTAAAAGTGCATCTTTGCTTAAAATGCTTTGCCTGTAAAATAGGTTTTAATATATTACAGTGGTTAAGAACGAACTTGTATCTTTGTTTCCCTTCTCAGAGTGTGTGGGATATTTCCAATCCTTTCAAGATTATTCTGTTGAAGGGTAATAAACTAAATACAGAAGAAAATGCCAAAGTAAGTAACTGTGCCTGGTATCAGAAGATGTTCTCTTCATTTTAATGATTTAGTGAATTTAATGTTAATGAATTCAGAATCATACAGATTTCAATTCAGCAAAAGTCTAAGGATTTTTAGTTATTCCCAGTTACATTAGTAGTTTTGGCTACAACATTGCTTTATTGTCTGAAGTTGGGTATGTGGGTATATTGTATGAAGTTGGGAAGTTGAACGTTATCAATAATCATGGACAGTATGACACAAATGTTCATATGGTACTTGATTTTTTTAAGATAGTATCTTTAAAGTACCAATATTAAACTGTTTTAAACATCTGACAAACAGAATTAGATTAAATATTAAAAATTTTTCAATGGAACATAAGGTATTTTTGTAGTCCAGAATATATTCTGTGTGTGTCTAAGCATGAACTGCATGCTTCTATCCAATCTGTCTTTTATTTTCTAAACATGCTGAACACAAAAAGAAGCTGTAGTATCACTTCCTGTAAAAATGTACATGACTGGGCTACTGGCTGTTTTACAGACCACAAGTTGTTAACACATGGGAATTTATTGCACAACTACTTTAAGACCTTACAAGACACTTGCCTGTGAGGTAGAACAACATTCATTTCCTTTGTTTTGTTTGGCAATCAATAAATGAAATAGCCAGTCATGGAGATGAGGAAGAAATTCAATTAGCTTCAATGGCTAATTTGCTGTTTGCTGTTCTGATGCTTTGTTCAGGATACTCAGTGCATTTTTTTTTTTTCTTTCAAAACTATTGTTACAACCTGGTTGTATATTAGCAGTACTACATTTTACTGCATATGGCTAAATGAGCCATAGTTACAGTTTACTACCTGAGACACTATGACCGTGGAAATAGATGTCTGCAAAAACAGATGTTTCTCTTTTCTTTGTTGAAACTGTTATTTAGCTGGTTGTAATATCTTCTTAACCCTACATTCTGTAGACTTGGAAAGTTTTTAAAAGAAAAGGGAAGGGAAAAGAGAAGGTGGATTCCAGAAGTGACAAATATATATACATATAGCTTGGGGGGTTTTTTTCCTACTTAGAAAAATTGAGTTTTAGTTACTTTCAGTATGCTTTTAGAGGAAGGAGAAAATACATTGATTGTAAGCTTAAGGAGAAACAAGGTTTTGGTGCCTGTGGACACTATTTAAGTATTATTTAGTGTTTTGAATGCTTTTTAGTTTTGAAAACTTTAAAGTCCTGCAGTTACCCAAGACAAAGAATGCCTGTAGTAACCTTGCAAGCTTGTGCATGTTTCCCTGCATTGTCTGTCTGCACTAGTATAGATGGAATTGTCACTATTGAGAACGTATTTGTTTCCTAGTCCTCATTGTAAGGCTGTTTAATTCACTGCCATTGTTCTTTTACTTTCGTTGTGCTTTGGATCAAGCCAATATTCATCCATTTTTGCTGAAACCACCAACAGGATTCCCAAATGCAGTGTTTGTAGTGGGAAACAAAACATTTGTCAGATGGGTAGCACTCCACTGCTGTGAGCTGGATTCAGTGTTTTTCCTAGAGCACGAGTGACTTCATTCAGCTGTTGAACACCCAATTTTCCAAATACATGACACTTGTAATTGCTTTTCTTTTTGTCTTGCTTTTTGGCTGCGCCATCGGTACATACAGTTTCATTAGTGAAAGGGGAGTGTCAGAATGAAAAGAATAAAATTTGGGTCTAATCCCTTACATTAACAGGATCGGAAATCATAGAATTAGAACTAGCCAAAAGGCAAGTGAAATAGCAATCTGTTCCAACAGTACAGTGCTTTGTTACTGTCAAATTTTACTTGATCATTTGTGCTTTTTATATTAATAAAATAAAAGTCAGGGAAGTGTGATGGCATGTGAAGTTACAATATCAGACAATAGCAAGTCAAAGAACAATGTTCAAAATTATGCAAATGTGAATTTAAACCTCTGGTTTAAAAAAAACAAACAGGCAGATTTTAGAATATTTACTGTTGCTGGTGTTAAAGCACAAACAGTTAATACAGTAGACATAGTCACATTCCCATAAGATATCTTGAAATCAGCAAAAGAACTTCATTATAAATTCAGTTGAACATACACAGTGAATCTCCAAATGGATTAATGTAGGACCATCTGGTGAGTTGTTTCAAGAAGGTTACGAACCAACTGATTTTAATCAGTTCTCTGACATCAGAGAATATAAGAATACAAGGTATGTATATGCATATATACATAGAGATGTGTACACACACGTATGGTCACTTAGATTTCATGAAGTAAGATAACTTTCATGTGATCTGTTTCACGGATGTTCATGTTGCTGTTCTTAACTGACAGTGGTTCACAGTGGTGAAGCTGTGCTTGCCAAAAATAGGTAATAGTGGTTTTTATGCGTGTTGCTGGGACTCAAGTAAGTGCAGTTTTCTAAATGGAACTTTTTCAGTGATTGATTGTAAACTTGGAAATGGAATTGGGATTGTATAGGTGTAAGTCAAGGAGTCAGTTTAATAATGGACGTTCCTTTGGCACCTGTATCGAGAAGGAGTGTAAACCATAGCAGTGTGTTCTCTAAGACCTAATATCCCTGCTGGTGCCTGTGCTGTGACAGCAGTCTCTCGATCAGCGGTAGCGATTGCTTCAGAGAAGTCCAGAACAATCAGAATGGGTGTTATTTGGAGACCATCATTGGTGCTACTAATGCCTTCCCCGGGGATTATTCTGGGCTGAAGACGGATTTGCTCTCCAGCATGACTTCATTTAAACTGTATTCCACTTTGCCAATGACTAGTTTATCTGGGCTGGTTTATGAATGGAGAACTTAGTACTGAGCAGTAGCTGGTGTAGCCAAAAAGATATCTTGAGATTGGAACTGCTTTGATACCGATCACACTGTTGTTTCTTTGAAGGAGGGTAAGACAGACTCTCTGCCACAACAGAGCTTGTCTAGGTCAGTTGAGAACTCAAAGGTGAATTATTTTTTATCCAAAACCAAATTTGAAACATCTCTCCCTTGCAGTGCTCACAAATATGATAGCTTAAAGGGAACGCTGGGAAGGTTATTTGAGGAGCGGAGGGAACCTGAAACATCAGTTCACCTTTTACTCATGTAACTGTAATATTGACAACATTTTTTTCAGTGTTGACCAAAGGATTAAATCTGTGGTTTGTTTTTTTCTTTTTCCTCTCTCTCTTTTTAAAATCACTGGTATTTTAGAAGGTCACCTGAAAGAAGTTGACATATTTCTCTTTGTTGTTTGCTCGAGCAACAAAAATGAAGACCTCTGTGTCATTCTTGTTGAAGCTGTCCAAGAGTATGGATACTTGGAAACATGCAGTTTTCTGTGTACCTGTATTACTAAACAGAAATGCAGAAATGAGCGGCATCTTGGCATTGACTTGTAATGTGTTTAATTTCAGTGCCAGTAACTCAGACGACTTTCTCTTCTTTCCCTTCTCCTTTCCTGTTTCTTATTTTTGTCGTTCAAGCTAGCTGGTTCTGTTGGTTTCTGGGTGCTAAAGGCAAAACAGAATTCCTGGGAATAACATTGTTATTATTACTACAGGTAATTTCTGATGTGAGTCATCAGTGTTCCCTCTCTACATTTTTATAAAAAATTAAGTAAAAAATGAATTCTTAAGCTGAAAAAACCCCAAATTTTTCTCCATTAAAAGCACAAATTGGTTCTACCTGGAGATTTGAATTTGAATTCAGAAAAATAGTGTTACCTTTTTCATTCTGCTTAGTTGTTTGTTTCCTACAATTTCCTTCCATGTTAGGTATGTTGTTAGAAGTGTTTGTATATCCATATATTGTATTTGTTACTACAGGTGAGTTGTTAATATTATTAGTCATATGTGGTAATATAAGTAATTCAGTACTGAATAAATTGGTAGCCAACATTATTTAAACAAAGATTTTGATTTGGTCAGGAACATGAATAACAAAGTAAAAAGAACCTTGTTCTCAGGAACATTTTAAAACCTCAAAATTAGCATTGCTTTTAAGATAGAAATATTGATGAAATGCCTATGTGTATGTTCTGTGTAATATTCTGTGCAGAATTCTGTAGGTTCTGTGGCAAGCTTAAAATTTCTCATTTCTTTATTGCAGGTTCATGTTAGGGCTGGTCTTTTCCATGGTACAGAGCTCCTTTGTAAAACTATTGTAAGCACAGAAATATCTGGGAGAAGTGACCACGTTTGGAATGAAGTACTAGAGTTTGAAATAAATGTCTGTGATCTACCAAGAATGGCAAGGCTCTGCTTTGCAGTTTATGCTGTGATGGATAAGATGAAAACTAAAAAGTCAACCAAGGCAATGAATCCTTCCAAATACCAAACCATTAGGAAAGCAGGAAAAGTGGTAATTCTTCCGTTTTTCTTGAGTGTACCTCCGAATTATATTGAAATGAGTATTTTCATTGTCCTCGCCTTAGTGTTCAAGAATGCCAAATGGAAAAAAAAAAAAATTAAAAGGAGCATGTGTATTAAGAATTGCATGTCTTGGTATGAAAAAACTTTTTCATACTTGCCAGACGTGAAAATTTTGGTTGTAAGCTAGTTGGCAAATGGTTGTTTAAAGAATTGTATTTTAAAAGGTCAGTTTTGTTCTCAGCTCTAGATGTGCTGTGATTGGGAAAAGGTGAAAAAATTAGCATCTAGGCTCACGCTCAGGGAAATGTGTATTTTTACACTGGCAGAGTGACACCCTTAAAATTAAGCCTTATTGTCCTCCATGGTACTGGAGTACATCCTAAAAACTATGAATGTGTTTAACTGCTTTTCTGCAAGATACCACCATTTAAAAAAAAGAGAAAAACAACCCTCTCAATTTTTCTTATATTGTAGTGCTTGCTGCATAGTAATGTTCACTTGCATCTTAGTTTCCATGTAAAATTCTTTTCTTTCACAGCATTATCCTGTAGCCTGGGTAAATACCATGGTATTTGATTATAAAGGACAGTTGAAGAATGGAGAACTGGTACTGCATAGCTGGTCATCGTTTCCTGGTAAAGTTTAACTTTTAACATTTGGACTTTGGACGCTTGTAAGACTAAAGAAGAGTAGTATGAAATAGTAGAATATTTACTATATGCATGTCCGATTCTCCTGTCATAATCTCTTTACTACTTGTATTTTTTATGTGAATACATATATAACGTGTTAATCTCTTTCCTGAAAGTGTTGTGTATCAGGAAGGAGGAAGGACAAGAGTCTGTTTGGAGGTAGTATTCTAAAAGTTTTATCTGTTATGGAAGGAAAATCACATAAAAATGTGCATGTTTATATCTAGTGTTACCTGTTTTTAAGATGCAGTTTAGGTTTCATTTGGTTGCCTGTGCTATCATCCTAAGCTAAATAGATAAAGCTATATTGTATGTGACAATATTTGCGTCAGCAGGAAATGTGAATTAGAATTTTTTTTGTCTTCCTTCCCTGACATTAAAATCGATTAGTAAGAATATCTGAAATCTCCATGTCACTCTTCATTCCATCCTGAGAAACCCGTATCAACTTGGCTGTAGTGCTGAAAGAAATCTGGCTTTAAATTCTCTTCTTTTTATCATACTATGTAATATAGAGGCAACGTGTGTACTGCTTTACAGAAGCTGCAGATCTTACTGGGATTTGGTTCAGTATAGGGATATCTCAGCTTCCCTTGACTGTTATGTTTATTTTGGGAAGAGAAAATCAGTTTCTCATGGGGTGATAATCCAACATTTGTGAATGGATTACGGATTTGTGCATGGGTAGTTTATGCTGGAAATGCAGTGCATTGTAGTAAAAGTGCTGTGCAGCAGAACATGCTTCTGTCCGTTGTATACAGTAAGCGATTTCTTATTGCCTCTTTGCCTTTCAGATTTTTTAATTTTAATGCACGCCTGGCCTGTAATATTAATTGTTCTGTCTAATGTTTCAGATGAACTTGAAGAGATGTTGAATCCAATGGGAACCGTCCAGACTAACCCTTACACTGAAAATGCAACAGCTTTGCACATTAGATTTCAAGAGTATTCAAAACAGCCTATTAATTACCCTCCCTTTGATAAGGTAAGGTATGACATCAGGAGCAGTCATGAATGTTTATGTGTAAATAACTATTTATTTCCTTTCCAAAACTGACTTTTCCACTGAATTCCCCACTTCTGCCTTTTAGTTAACATACTGCAGGTTTATAAACTTGCACTGCTTGAGGGTGCCGGTGCTCTGACTTCAGGGTTTTCAGATATTTTGAAGACTTACACTTTTAAAAATATTCTCTACATGGTCTCTTGAGGATCAGAAGCATAATTAGTTTCCAATGTCAGTGATCTCACAAAAAGCTAAACTTACCTGCCATTCTGGAAACCTTCAACCTGTGCTTGCCTGAGATCTCTACAGATCTGGTATTTTGTACAAATGTACCTTACCCGTTCTTTGGGACACTTCTTGCCTCTATGAGGATAACGCCCTTTTAAGGATAAATAAAGTCTTAATACTGTATCAAAAGGGATTCCTCAAGGTCTGCTTTTGAATTAAATCCACTTATATTGCCCGGCAGTTTTCTGCATATCTGATAAGAATGTCTGTCTAGAAAGGAGGCGTGTATTTGGAATACACATGTTGATGTCTGTAGCGTGGATGCTAGATAGCACGTTGTTCACAAACCAGTAAATAAAGCTAAGACCAGGAAACAAGTAATAAAATAAGTGTTAAAACAGCTAACGATGCATTTAAAAAACAAGGTTTAACTCATCCATACACTAGGCTGAATTTTTGTTTTGGGAAAGTTAAAAAACACTTAGAGAAAATGCCCTTTAATTTTTTTTGAGGGTTTTGCACCTTTGGGGGTGGGAACGAAAAGACAGAAACCACCATGCTTTATCAGCTTTATCAAAGAGGGATTTTGGGTTTACGGTTCATCAAAATTAAATCAAATAATGAGCTAGATTTTGTTGTTGTTGTTTTGATTTTGGATTGTTTTTTGGTTTTTTTTACCTTGTCGGTGCAGTATTTGTTCTTGTGTTAAAACAGCATTGGAAATGTCTTAAGAGCTAAAACAGTACTGACTAATTGTCTTCTTAATTATGGTTGACCAATTTACTCTTCATACTGGACATATTTTTATCAATTTTGTTATTGGTTTATTCGTAATGCTTTAAATTGTTTGCTCGTTACACTCTATGTATTTAAATTCTAAAGAAAAAAAAAGCTGCTGCTTTTATGTGCATGTTACAGACACGTTATGTTAAAGTATGTTTCTTAAGTAATAGCATACTTGTTCTAGCTCTATTGTTCCTTTTGTTTGTACCTGCAATACAAGTTTTCAGTATGTTAAAATGTTTAGGTGAACACAGACAAAAGATTCTACTGAGTAAGCTACCTGATGTATTGACATTAAGGTGGTGTCTGATGGTCTTCACCATCCGTTGTAACCTCTGTTTGGCTGCTGGGTTTTTTTCTGTTGTGGCTTTACCCCCTTCTTGAACTTTACCTGGGAAGTCCTGTGTAGAAAATCCCAGAGCATCTTTATAAAGTGATTGCGAGCTGGTAATGAAACATTGAAAGCATTCAACTTTGAGGAAATGCTACATAATGTGGGGGTTTTTAGCAGTTCTTATTTTTTTTTTCAGTAATTCTGCTACTTGCAATTCCCTAGAGTTAAGAAACTGGTTTGTGGTAGCACTGAGAAAATCGGAGCTCTAAACTCCTTGATAATTCATTCAATTTCTGTGAGTATCCTGAAATGTCTCACTAGGAAAAGAGAGCAAGATACCTAATCTCTGAAAGATTCTCTTGGTGAAGGTCCCATTGAATCAGGAGTACCGTTGTAGCTGCTTGAATTATATCAGCTGAGAATCTGTTTTTCAAATAGTCTAGATGAGAGTTGCTTGGTGTATGGCCGCTTCTAATTTTCCCAGTGTTGTTGCTTGTTTCTGCCAAGAAAATGGAGAATCAGATGCCAAATCTTTATTTTAAGAAACATTATGTGCAAAAATAGATGAATCTTTTTCGATCATAGCATCAGTCCACTTGCAGCGAACAGCTGTTTGCGGCTGAGTGAGCAAAACTGCTTTGATCAGAAACCTGTTGTCTAACACAGGAGCCGTGTGTTGGGCTGGTTGATGATGACACACCGTGGGGCTCTTGGTTCACTAGAACGAAGCTGGACTTGCAGAAACTTTCAAAGTTTATTTGCAAACAGAGTAACTCTAAAAAGCACAGGCAGGCAAGCATCAAACACAGAATTGGGACATTGTGGTTTTATTTATGCATGTTTTCTCGCACAATATGTAAACAAGCTTTGTAGCCAAGTAGCAGATGTAATACATCACATTAATAAGCATTTCATACAGAGGAAGACGTAAAACAAGTTAGTATACCTTTTTAAGGACTTTAGCTGCTGGGTATTTATGCTCTGACTTTTGTAGTCTTTTGTTGTTTGTCACGTTGCCGTAGTAAAGACAATACAGGCTTTGCTGAATCTGTGTCTGGGGGTGGTGGTATATTCCTGGCTGATGGGAGAGGCAGACCTCTGAGGGAAAGGAGATGGTGTAGTTCCTTAGACTTCTTAATTGATATTTTATTTGATGAATTGTTCTCAAAGCAGTAGCATCTGACAACTGTAGATATAGCTGCCTGAGCAGTGCAGCTGGTCTAATTAGCCTGGGCACTCACCATTCTAACACAACTCTGTTGGTTGCAGGAGTGTGCAGAATGTAGTTTGAATAACTGTGTTTACATCTATACTTAACTGCCCATCATGATTTATTACACGACCTTCAAAAACTAAGTAGAACGTTCAAAAAGCCAGAAAAAAAAGGGAGCAGTAGTAACTCAGAGCTGAGCTTCTGAGGAAATGTTGCTTTGCTGGTAAGAAAAGTAGCAGTCCTTGTTCCTGAGGGTTGCTGTATATCAGCTGTATGTATTATATTAGAGCATGTTGGTGGAATATTCGCTTTATCCTTAACTGAGTTCTTGTTGGAAGCTATCCGTTCATGATGTTACATAAGGGAGGACCCTGGATTTAGAGAAGTAACTGGAAACGCTAATTGAGATCACATGGGTGATTGGAAAGGATGGTGAGACAACTGCGTTTGTGGATTCATACTGAAAGAGAGGGCTGGAAGTGTGGGTCTGTGGGTGACGGGTATGGCTCGGGGTCACAGTGCTCTTGAAAACAGCAGAAGTAGAGATGAGAAAGCAAAGTGTAACTTAAGGTTGAGGAACTGTTTTGCTGTACTGAAAAATAAGAAGGAAATGCAAACAGAAACAGAAAAAAGGACACTATAGGGAAGACTGTTTAGCCCAGGAGCGGTGAAGAAGAAAATGGAGGTAATGATGAGCACTCCTTTTCCTGATCTCCATAATCCTGCAGATTAGAAAAGGGATGCAGCATAGAAGTCCATGTTATTACCAACTCTATATGCAAAATAATAGTGTTGTAATTATCTAGAAGATAGCAAAATTTCCTTATCTGCTTCATTTCTATATTTTTCTTTCAGTGCAGTCAGATTTGTTTTTAAATCTACTGTATTTAAAAAAATCTCTTTGCAGATACTTGAAAAGGCAGCTGAGATTGCAAGAAGCAGTGACAATGCTGCAATGGCGGTAAGCATCTGCTAAGGAATATTTTTAAATTATTTTTCTGTGTTATTTTGGTTTTTATCTTCTACATCAATCTAGAAATAAATAAGTCAACTGCTCAAATAATGGCAGTTCTTCTGGTTCTGTTTTCTCATGTAATTTGCTTTGGTGAATTGCCTTAAAATTCAGGTATATGTCCACTTTTTCCAATATATTTTGGACTTCTTGTCTGTTTTTTGTCAAAAAGCACAATTACTTTACATACTCCATGGATTTGGAACACACCTAAGATTTACGTTAGATCTGGATCTGGAAAACGTTCCTAGGCTGTATAAGATATTGCTGGGAAATTGCTCAGTTTTATTAAGTATGATGATTTGCTTGATTATCAGATATTTCCAAATAAGCGCTCTCAAAAACGGTCACTGATTTATAAGGTCATGTTTCTTAAATATGATGATTCTATGCTCTTCTTGAGGAACTGGATAGTTCTAACTTGAGGACAAATTTTGAAAAGATGGCCAAAATCTGTGTTATACACAAAAATAGAGAAGAATGCAATTTTAGATGGTGAAAGCACAGTAATAATAACTGCATAGAATAAAGGAGCTAATTGAAAAATGTGTCAGTTACAATACTAAGTGCCTAAAGTGCTCAGGAAAAGTGAAAACTACTTAGGATGCAAACAACTTAATGTACAAATAATTGGAAATCGTAAATAGCAGCATGCCAACCTGAGAGTGCTGTGACATTTAATTTGAAAGATTAACATTTTCAGATACAAGAATCACCTTGTTGTCAAGACTGTTTACTTATTTTGATGCAGAAACAGAGTACGTACTTGGTTTTACTAAACAAGCATTGCAATTCATCTAGCTTTTTAAAGGCTGTTCACTCCTGAAGAATTTATACTTAGGTGGTATTTTTACGTGAAAATGTTTACTTAAAACATCTCAGCACAATACAAGGCTCAGGCACTTATCATTTCTAGGAGGAGCTAAACTTAAGTTCTGTGTGTGGCAGATGTATTTTTTTGTCAGGTGGGAAAATGTGCAGAATGTGCAGATGAGAGCTATTTGTTTCTGCTATGAATCCTAATTGATTTTGCTTACCGTTTCTTCTGAGCTTTCCTTTGATTTTTTTTTTTTTATTTTCCATTATCCAATATATATATCCATATATTCCAAAATCACCTACCTCTTAAAATTATGGAGAAACTTCTTCAGCTACGTGAAGATAAAGTTTGCTTTGGAATTTAAAGCTTGCCATTATTGTTTTTCAAAATATATATTGAAACTAATTTGTTCCCTTCAACTAATACTTCCTCACCCAGAAGCAGCAGTTTCTTTTGCCTCCCATTAATTTATGGAATGCTGTAATTGCTGATATCATTACTTCTGCCCTTGCAGTTTGCATAAGGGTATGGCTGGGGACAGAAGGTATTAACTGAGCCAGAGTGAAGACCCATTCGTACAAACTGATTTACAGAGTCAGTGCTAATGTTAGTGTTTCAGAGAGATAAAATGGAGCAAAATGTCTGGAAAAGACGGGTCTGGATTAGAAGACTAAAGTATGTGTTTGTATACTTAGCAAATGTACTTCTCTTTGGTTGTTGTTGGAAAAGTATTTTTTTGGCCTTTAATTTTTTTTTAATTTATATCTGTTCAATTTGCTCACTTGAAAAACAAAAGGAGAAAGTATATGCATCCTAAACAAAAGTTCCCCGTGTTAGAGTTGGAAAATAGAAATATTGCCATCTAGTGTCATGAACTCTAAAGTTTAGTTACTTTTTCAGAAAATTCTGTACCCTGAATTTTGAATCTGTTAGTTACAGTTCTGATAGCTTAAGAAATCTGAAAGAAGGGCATAGGAGTCATTCCACTGTGTTTCATGAGTTTTATGTGATGTTCTTCCTGGTGTAGGATTTCTAGTTTTTAAGCTAAAATATAAGAATCTCACTGAATATATCAAAACTTTATACATTTCTCATTTTCTAGGGTCGAGGTGGTAAGAAGTTTTATGTTGTGCTAAAAGAAATAATGGAAAGAGATCCTTTATCTCAACTCTGTGAAAATGAGATGGATCTTATTTGGACTTTGCGATATGACTGTCGTGAAAATTTTCCACAATCATTGCCAAAACTGCTGCTCTCTTTAAAATGGAACAAACTTGAAGATGTTGCTCAGGTAAGGGAAAAGATGATGGTGGTGGGGAAGAATGCTGGTGTCAAATAGTAAGTAAATAAGGTTTCTTTCCCAAGTAGAGATATTTTGAAATGGTACTATTGTATAAACCAAAGTTCATTCTATACATATGTGTCTGTGGCCTGGACACATAAGCAAGAATTTATCTTTAAAAAAAAAAAAAAACACCAAAAAAAAAACCAAACAACCCAACCCAAAATACATTTCAGATGTCCTCTGAATGACGAGAAGAGCACAGCAATTATTTATACAGGCTAATTTTAAAATCTTGTGCTCAACTTTGATCTTAAATGCAAGGAATGCCACAGAATCACACAATCGTTTAGGTTGGAAGGGTCCTCTTGAGATCATCTAGTCCAACACCCGTGCTCAAGCACGGTCAGCTACGGCAGGGCTGTGTCCTGCTGAGTTTTGAGTCTCTCCACCAATAAAGACTCCTCAGTCTCTCTGGGCAACATGTTCCGGCATTTGACCACCTTCACAGTAAGAACTTCTTTCACAAGGTTATTAAAAAAAAAAAAAAAAAAAAAAAGAGAGAGAGAGAGAAGTTTAAGTTTATAAATCAAGACCTGAAATTAAACTTCTTATAAAAATTGTTAAACTGCTCAAAGGCTATAAAAATCCACATCTCAGACTGGGTAATTAAGCCTCATTGAGGCAGACAGATGATTTTTCAGAGAGACATGATACCCACGAGTGGTACAAAAGATTTAATTCTCATCACGTTGACTGTTTGAGGGTCTCTTCAAAGTGACTGTAAGTAATTAAGTACTTGAAGACTGGTGCTGCGATACAAGAAAGATTACGTTTTCAGCAGAATTGTGTCATTTGCTGTATAGATGTGCAAGGTTATCTATACCTATAGCATAGGTATAGATATATACCTATATAGATATAGGTTATTATATACGTATTTAATAACCTATATCTATAATAGATAGGTTATTATTATAGGTTTAATTATTATATAATATATAATATAAATATATTAATAATATATAATATAGGTTATTGTTATAGGTTTAATTATTATTATATAACCTATTACCTAGAAGTAACCTATGTTATAGTAAACTTGTGTTGTTAGGAAAGAAATTGTGGTTATTTCTTTATAGAAGGGATATGGAGCTGCTTGGACTGTGTTTCTTAGCAAAAGTTCCAAGGCAGAATGTGAACAGAGCAGTAGGTATTTGGGGAATTTTCTTGGCTGTTTTATAGGTCATTTAGATCTTGCTTCCTTTAAGCTCATATCACTTAATATTTTCTCATTGCGGTAATCTCTGAAATAATTTCAGCAGGCAAAGTGGGGAGGTCTTTATCTTCAAACAAACTCCACAGTTAATGTACATGCTGTAGACTGTGACTTTCAAGATCCATTGCCTGATACATGAGGCATGTAAGGCCACTTTGACTTGTCTTTTCAGACTGTATTTCAAGTTCTCCATTCATTTTGATCATTATAAACAAAATGTTTCTATATTTTTGTTGGTTTTGCACCTGATTTGAAGAAGGTTGTCTAGATGTTCTGATACATTTGAAGTTTTTCACTGGGTGTCTGACAAGCATAACTGCTGCTTGCTTTGTCAACATCTGTATGACAGTATCATCTGCTCAGTGTTAGTATTTCTTTTAGAACTGCAGAACAAGTATTCGTGATATGTGTGTGATGATGGTGTCATTGACCCTTACTGAGCTATGCATTGAATAAATTTTGTGTGTATGTTTCTGTGGGAATATGACATCTATATTTAAAAAGTCTTTAATTTTACTTTATATCATTATGAGTCTTACACATGTTCATACCAGTGTTTGCCCATGAAAATAGTTTAATTGGGTCTTTCCTCCTCTTATGGAATTGTAACATGGCCACTGGCTTTGCATTGTGATTGATCTGTGCCCATTTCTTGCCTTCTGAATTTCACAAAACTGCACGGATGAACCAGTTCAGAATCTGCCCCCCCAAGTGTTTAAATAGTGTTATGAGCACTTTATATGCCTGTTACCTGCAGGTTGAGACTACGAACTCGGACATGTTTGTCATACACAGCATTAGCTGAACTATGACATGTAGTAGAAAATAGAGATATTTCACTGTTGGTGTAAAAGGATTACTAAATCAGGAGGAAAATAAGATCTTCTCCTAACAACTCAGATTTTATAAGCTGGTATTTAAATATTAAATGTCTGTATTATGTAATTTGTAGGAAAGGGTATTTTCATCATGAGTTATGACTTGTTGCCTCCAGAGAGAAAACATCTTGTGCTGTTGATACACGACATTTATACATTCAAGCTTGTTTACTTCGAGTAATAGTCTATTGTTTCAGTCATACAACTATATACATATTATTAAAAATATACTCTCAGTGGGTAGCCCCATTAAAATGCAATAAACCCAGTTTATTTTGAGATCTCTAGATGTTTTTCTTCTTAGTAGTCCAAAATAATACACTAGTGTTTTCTGTAATTTTTTCTCACACATCATTGTCTTCGGTATTGGGTTGTTTGTTTTTTTTTTTTTTTTTTAAATATCTAACCTGAATCATCCTTTCTGCAATTTAAGCCCTTTGCTATGTACAGTGCGTGTGGGAAAAGGCTTCATCACTTGAGGTGGATAAATATTTTTGGTAAAGATTTCTCTCAACAAAAACCTTCTTTAAACTTTTTTTTTAATGCAGAACTTCTACCATTACCTAAATATTTGTATATTTATGAGAGCATTTACAAAACATTGTCTAAATTTTATTGAAACTCTGATTCTAAAACATACGCATCTGGGGTTACCTGGTTTTTATTTACTGTGTGTTGTGTCCGTGTGTGAAGAAACAAACCTTCCAGGCTGTGTAAATGAGACCTGGTGCCACTGGTGCCAAAACAATGACCTGGACTATTTTAGAAGGTAAGAAACTGAATCAGAAGTGGGCCCATTTTCCAAGAATTATTTCTCTTTTCTTTTTTTTTTTTTCTTTGCCAGATCAGTCTGTAACCTCCTTCTGTTATTATGAATGTTTTTATGGCAGTTGTACCCATCTCTTTTCTTAAATAGTTACTTTACCTGTAACCTAATAGTCATCTTTTTAAAACAGCTTCAGGCTCTGCTTCAGATATGGCCCAAGCTGCTGCCTAGAGAAGCATTAGAATTGTTGGATTTCAATTATCCAGACCAGTATGTGAGAGAATATGCAGTGGGTTGTTTAAAACAAATGAGGTGAGTATATTGTATCACTTCAGCATGCAAAGATTTCTAGGGTGAAAAACTGCATTCTGTTTGCCTATAGGAAAAAAAAAAAAAGGGGGGGTGTGGGAAATTTAAACATTGAATAGGTGACCAAATAAAGCAGTCTAATTTCTAGATAAGCACATTGCAGCCAAATAAAACCTTCTTACTCTGACATCTTGTATTCAATGGTTATTATTTTCCATGTTGCTTGGAGAACAGCAGTGTGCCTTTGTCCCAGAGAGGGTTGTGTGTTCACCCCTTTCTTGGGCAAAGGGAGAGCCAAGATAGTGTGAGAACTTTTTAATAACAAAGGGACAAAGTATTACAATAGTCAAATCCTATAAAAACTGCCATCCAGCCTCACACTCTGTCAGGTATTGGCTGTGTCATTTAACAGAAATGTAAGCTGTAGCATATATTAAAAAAAAAACCCAACCCAACAGAGAATTACTGATTTGTTTGTTCTTCACAGTAGCCTTCGCTATCTGCAGTTCTTCCTTTATCACATAGAATTTTGTTCTTCACTGTAACCTAGGGCAAGATTTGTACAATATTATCATTTGCAGCATTACTGCGTATTTCCTGTCCTTGAATTCTAAATTCTCTGTGGTGAATAGTTTTATGATTAATTTTTTAAATGGTCAAGGCTAGATTTTTGGGGTAAAAAAAAGACTATTTTGACTTCTTTCAAATGCAAACAAGCAATTTAGCTGCTGGGTTATCTTAGTAATACTGAATTGTTACATCTGGAATTGTTTCCAGAATTCTTAGTTCTGGCTCTGAAGCAAACTTGTGTTCAGTTGGCTGTCACAAATCAATTTTCAGCTTCTTTAAAAAGTCTGATGAAGGCACCTGGTAAAAACTGTAACCTAAAGGTGATCCTATTTGCTGAAATAAAATAAAATAGGCAAAAATAAATACAGCATAGCGTAATGGAAAGTTTTTACCAAGTTACTGAAGTTTTTCGAGTAAGATGGAGAGAATGAAAAAATTCAGTATTTGCATCTCTGAAGACTTCAAGTGATGGACAGAAGAATTTCTATTCTTTTCTTTCCAGCTTAGGCAGACAACTTAAATTCTGCAGGCCTGTTATAAGAGAAAAGATACTAAAAAGCCAAGGAACATTCACATTTGTTCTAGAGTAACATAATTGTCAAGTGTGGGAGGTTTTTTGGGTGGAGAGGAATACAGAATTTTATAGAAAAATACTAGAATTATTTTTATTATGCCAGAATATTACTTGAAGTAGTTAGGTAGCGTAGAGGCTTTTCAAAGGTATGTTTAAGAACTGTGGCTAAATACTTAAATTTGCACTTCTAAAGTAGGAGTAATTTGGGCACTGTTTGGTTTCTCAAAGATGGTGTATTTTTCCTTATCTTCTAAACACCTTCATGTTGTTGGTATGATTTTAACAAACAAATAAAAAAACCCCAAACAAAACTTTTTGGCTAAGTGGATCACTTTGAATCCACTTAATACACCTGCTAACACCTATTAACTGTCAGGTAGTTACTTTTAAAGACAGGTTAATTGAATTGCTTTCAGGGGAATGAATGCTGTTCTCCCCCTTCTTCGTAAGCTGAGTGACTTTGATAGGTACAGACAGCTACTCTCGGTTCCTGTCCATGCCCGCTGCAGCTCACTGCTCAGTTACGGTGGTTCTTTATCTGCTTCCAAAGGTCCAGCTCCGCAGTCAGAGGTTGAGTGGTCAAAGGGAGCCAACGTCCAGTCTGAAATAATTTGAAATAATTAATCTCCCAGGTGCTTAACCTAGCACTCAGGCTGAGATCTTGATCTTGTAAAAGCCCATGACAGAACACCAGGTTTTTACTTAGAGGTTTGAGGGCCCTAAGGTTCTGTTAGGGGTATAACTTACTGGTGAATGGATCAACCTGGCAATTGCACTAAGTTGTATATTATTGTCCTTCTCCATGCTACTGAAAAACTGGGGGACACTCTTCCTATTGAAACAAATCTGTCATCGTTGGATTTGTCATATGCATCTGGATTTCTGGAATATTAGTAATCTAGTTACACTGTTACTAACTGCTTTTATGTACCTCATTCTAGTGATGAAGAGCTCTCTCAGTATCTTCTTCAACTTGTGCAAGTCCTGAAATACGAACCTTTCCTTGATTGTGCGCTCTCCAGATTTCTGTTAGAGAGAGCACTTGCTAATAGGAGAATAGGACAGATGTTGTTTTGGCATCTAAGGTAGGAGTTTTTCCCTTAAGTCCTTCTGAAACTATTGAGTCTGATTGGACTTTCTAATGCTATTTCTTGAGGATTTTTCTAAATGGACATTATTGTAGTTCCCTACAAGTCCTTTTTATGTTTCTTTCCTTTGTCATTTATACATCAGAGCAAGCCTATAATTAAAAGTATATTACAGTGGTTCGTAATCTACTGTTAGACAAAAGTATTCCAAACTGCATTCAGCTCTTAACTATCTGATAAGTTAATCTTGTATATAACCTCAGTGTTTGTTTTGGCTGTGCATGCAGTAAAAGTACAATATTGATACCTCACATTTGAGAAAATTTTCTATTATTGTTGAGAGTTAACAGAAAATAAAAGCAGTTCTGTGTGTTGTTGCTACTTTTAATGGCCAGTTCCGTGAATGGCAGAAACTTTGCAGAATGGACTATTCGTTGATTCTGTCTTTAAAGTACCATTTAGTTTAATATTTCTAAATAAAAAGAGCAAGTATGACATGAAAAAGTTTTGGAGGATATTTGGCTCTGGTATAAGGTTCAGTGGTTTGTTTCAAAGTGTTCCCCTTCAGGCAAATTTTGGCTTTTCCCTTACACAGATTTGAAAACTCGTGGTTTAACATCAGCTCTGATTCTCAGTATCATCTTGTAAGATTTACCATTACTGCTTTCTTGAATAAAAGGGGTTCCTGAAAACAAATATCCAATCAGTGCCTCTTAACGTTGCTGCCTCCAGAACAGTCCTAGACCTTGAAACAAGGGGCATGCATTGAAGTGTTTTGTTTCTTAAGAAATCTAGCTTTTCATTTTATCTATGTGACCATGGTTAGGGTTGTTTTCTGGGGGGTGGAGTGGTTTTTTTTGTTTTTGTTGGGTTTTTTGGTTGGTTTGTTTTTTTGGTTTTGGGGGTTTTTTGGTTGGTTGTTTTTTTTTTTTTTTCATTTTAATGGCTTGAAGAATGCTAATCTGTAAATGCTGTGGTCTGATGAGAAGCTTTTCTTCTTATAGGTCAGAGGTTCACATACCTGCTGTTTCAGTACAGTTTGGTTTGATACTTGAAGCTTACTGCCGAGGAAGTGTTGCTCATATGAAAGTGCTTGCTAAACAGGTATAGACTTCCCTTCCCCTTTAAATCTTGACTTGTCCCAGCTTGTAACTCAAATACTTATTCCATTGCTCCTGTGGGGCATATTGGTTACCTTGACAAAGTCCATCTGTTGGGGAGCAGGGGAGAGAAGAAAGCGTGGGTGAGAGAGAGGAATAAAAGGTCTAAATAGATGGATGATGGAGCAGTCCTCCCTGGCAGAGAAAGCGGCTAGTGCCATGGGGTCTCAGAGGCAGGGAGCTGGTTTTACAGTGTCCGGAGATGTGTGAGATACTTTCAGCAATACGCATATGTTCTGGATAGAACAGTACACCGGCTGGATTATTAACTGAGGAAAGGTTTCTGTGCACTTGAAACGTGACCTTTTTTCCCCAGTAGTGCAGCTTCTTCCATAGCAACTATCACCTTTCTGTCTAAACTTTACCTAGGTGACTCCAGGACTACTTTCCTTAGCTTTGGCATTTGTTAAAGGTGATGCAAGAACCCCTGAAGTTGTAGTGTAACGTAGTACTCCCTGGTAATACAGGTGTTGAAGTAAAAAAGTGTTAATATAGATATGCTGCTTACCAAAAAAAAAAAAAAAAAAAAAAAAAAAAAGAGAGAGAGAGAGATATGTTTGGTTTTGAATACCCTAATAAGCGTGAGAGAGGTTTGCTTTTAAATACACTAAGTGTATCAGCAGATCATTAATAGACACGCTCACATAATGTTTGAAGGCTCTAATGCAGTTTTAGCAAGTTAGATTGCAATCATAAAAATCTTTGAAAAAAGATCTCTCTCTGGAATTAATCTATTTACTGTATCAGGCCACAAAAACTGAGTAGATACTTGTCTGATGAGTGCTATTTCTAACAGTTTTGATACTGTCTATGTTGAAACTGCTTTGAGTGGCATAAGGAGCAGGAATGTACTGTTGTGCTTTTTATTACTGCAGCTCACAGGACATTGGAAAGACCATCTCTTACACAGCTTGTTAGTATTGTCGAAATCATAAAAAGATTAGGTGATGAAATGCCTTAAGCAATAGACCTAAGGTCAGTCAAGTTTTTGTGCACTTCACAGGAAACAAATGTCAGTACAATCAAAGAAGGGGCAAAAAAATTCCCAACTGTGCAAACACGGAAGAAATTCAAAGTAGAAATACTTCAAAAAGTTCCTGTTTGTACAACGCAGGTTCCATTTTGTTCCCTTGTCACTGATGTTTGTACAGCTCCTAGAACAGTGGAAAAGCAGAGCGCTTTTGGTTTTGACAGATGGCTGACCTGGCAGGTCTCCATTGCCTCAGTTTTATAATCAAACTGCGTACAATTTCCACAGCATCCTGCCTGACAGGGCTCAGTCTCTCTGTAGAAGTGGTAAGTTTTGACTCAGCACCTTGTAAGTTAGACTGAAGCTTCCTTGTATAGAAATGGACTTTTGTAATGATTAAATTGATGCTGTTTGCTAGAGAATGTGTGTATTACTCAGCACGTTAACTGTGGCTAGCGCAAATACAGCTGATTGTTATAACAACTATTTCATATTTGGCTAACAAATTGCTTAGATGTAGATGCAATGTAGAAATTATGTTTGTTGTAGGTGCTGTCTAGGTTTTTTACTGAAGGGCTTTTCTCTGTTAGTGTTATGTACATTTACATCACTAGTTTGCATGTATTCTTAGAAGCTACATACTGGTACAAAACTTTCCAAAACAGAAGGAGGGGAAAAAAGGGTTAAACCCACTTGTATTGATTGCAAATAATTTTTTACACATTTTTAAGGTAACAGTAGTGCTTAGATGTGATACAATGATTTGGAACACCTTAATTGATTAGAGCATTTACCGTATCCCTAACTTCAGCAAGGTTTTAATGAACAAACATTTAAGACTCTGCTCTGTAGAAGTTAAGTATGTGTAGTTATGTATGTGAAAATTGTCTGCAAGTAATCACATGGCCATATCATATTGTACGTGACTACCATGTACAGTGAGGCATCTGCATCCACAGCTCATCTCAAGCAATGTTTGATTTTGTTAGAAGTATGAAGCACTCAGTATTTCTGTTGACTTCAGTATGGATAGAGGCACCTATGTTACAGGCTTTGTTGAATTAGTGGATGAAAATTGTATTTTGAAGAAGGAATTTGTGTAAATGTATCATACATTAAAATACCTCATTCGTTTTTTTGGAAATGTTAAGTCATTATTAACATTTAATAAAAAGTGGCTTGAGGCATAGGAGCTTTCACCCCATCAATGTCTTTGTTACTTATGAAAATGGTATTTCTGGGATATGAATGACTTAGAAAAGGCTGTTCTCATATTTTTTCAGGAACGCCACCTTAATTGCATCCATTATTTCCACTTTCAAAAAGTTGTAGAATAATTTAATACTTTAGTTAAGTACTTTGTTTTGTTTTGAACAGGAATTTTGCATTGTATTATGTGTAAAATCAGAGTAATAACTTTTAAAAATAAAATATCTCTTTCAGGTGGAAGCCCTTAATAAAATGAAGACTTTAAATAGTCTAATTAAGCTGAATGCCATGAAGCAAAGCAAAGCAAAAGGAAAAGATGCAATGCATACTTGTTTGAAACAAAATGCTTACAGAGAAGCCCTTTCTGACCTCCAGTCGCCTCTGAATCCTTCTGTTATACTTTCAGAACTGCAGTAAGTGAAGAATGAGTGAATAAAATGTCACTGTAGCTTTTGCACGGAAACAGTAAAGCAGAAAGGCATATGTACTTTAACTTCCTTTGGCTGTATTGTTCGGCAGATACGCTGTCATAGGGAGCTTTTTCTATAGTGAGGGAAGGTCTGTTGGGAATCTTCCTGAGGTTCAGATATCAGTTAAATGAGAAGATTTTTGTGATCCACCATGAAACTTAATACTCTCTTAGTCAATGTATTACCATAGCTAAAGATATTTAAATATAAGCCTAAAAGTGAATTGGACTGCATTCCTGGCTTTTGTTAAAAAGAATAAGCACAAAAGCTGTTAAAATTTTTAACAGCACTTAAATATAAAGTCTAAAAATTGATGGGAAAGGGTATAAAGAAACCTATTTTTTCTGAAAATGCAGGTGCTTAATTTAAGCATTAGGCATGTGTATGCCAATCATGGTATCCAGTACCTCCCATCTATAATGGATTATGTTCATAACTTAGTAAGTGCTCATAGCACAGTAGCACAGTGAAAGCAGAGATAATGTTTAAGTACTTCCAAACTGGAAATCTCTGTGTTCTGTTGTGTTTTGAACAATGTTTAGGCTTCTTCAGTTGAATTATTCTTATTTGACTAAAAGATTTGTTGCATTATCTTTTAGTGTTGAGAAGTGTAGATATATGGATTCTAAAATGAAGCCTCTATGGATAGTGTACAACAACAAAATGTTTGGAGGAGATCTTGTAGGGATCATCTTTAAAAATGGTGATGGTAAGCAGTGCTAAAAATTTTAAATTTTTCCTTTTCCTTCTTCATTCCCTGGCACTTAAGCTGTGTTGCTCTGTATTGCCGTAGTGTAATGTGATTTACTCTAACATCGTTAAACAAATTAAGCATCTTCTTCTGACTGGGTTTCAAAGTATAGACATTATCAGTCATGATGATATAATTACGGTTAATCCCACTTTGACCTTTAGACTTGATGAGTCGTTTAAATACCTTTTTCTGAAGACCTTATAAGCATTATAAAGTTTGTCTACAGCACAGCAAGAGGCTGAAGTAGCAGTTTCAACCTTTCGTTATAGATCTCCGACAGGACATGTTGACACTCCAGATTTTGCGTTTGATGGACATACTTTGGAAAGAAGCTGGTCTGGATCTCCGGTAAGGATCTCTTGAGGGCTGGTTTATTTGGATGGAGAGTCCACTTTTAGCGGTAAAACTTTCCTGTTTTTTAAATACCTTCCCTACTGTCCCATTTCTAAACATCTGTATTGATGCTCAAAGGTTTCAGTTGTTTTAGCCAAGGTGAACAGGCTATAAGAAAGCAGTTACCTTGGCTAATTTAGACAGCTACTCTTGCAGTTCATTCCCTAAATGGCCGACACTGGAAAAGAATTTAGCCGTGGAAAAAATAATGGAAGAAGTGAAGTGAAACTTTGGCATATTTTATTTATTATCAAGCAGAATATTTTTTCTAGTGCACCATATCTGGTCGTTTAAGTTGTTGAGCTGATTGTAAATTCTACTGTTCTCTTATATAGTTTACTGGTTTCATCCTTTGAAAATCATCTAGATTTGTATGCGGTAAGGAAACAATTCGTGAATGAAGGGTCCAGCAAGCATGTTTTCTGCCTTTTTTTGCTTGTTTGTGACTTTTCCAAACAGAGATGTTTCATAAACCCCTCATGTAACAAACTTACCTACTAATGGCCACTGATTTTCCAGGCATACGCAAAAATGAGGACTTACTGATTGTGAGAATTGCACATCTTAAGTTCTAATACATGTATGCAAGTGAGGTACAAACATAGAACACAGATCTGCTGGCCAAATGTTAGCTGCTGAGGACTGTGTCTGGAATATGCCATTGAGATTCTCTAATAGGTAGAACTAACAGGCAAAACACTCTAGAAATTAGTCGGTTTTAAGTACCGGTAATTTGGGAGTGAGGGAGTAGGAGGTCTGAGATTTCTTTATAATAGGATTTCACTTTCTGGTTGAGAGTTACTAGAATGGTGAAATGCACAAATACAGATTCTTCTTTTTAACATTCTTATTTGTTTTAGCCTTATTTCTTAAGGACATCTATGGATTATGCAGCCTTGGCCACAAATGAATGTATTACTGTCCAAATACATTTTATACCTGCGATCTGTTTCCTACAAAATTTAACAGACAGGTGTCATCCTGTATTAACAACATAACAGGCCTCATGAACACGAGGATCTGGGAGAGGAGAAGTTAGGTGCTTGTGCTTCACTTCTAGGAGCGTCACTCTCTTCTGCACAAAGAGAATGATGATGATGATTGGGAAAAGTCACTCTGGATATACCAGGGGTAAACCATGCCTGACTGTCTGATTGCTGCCTTTGAGGGAGAGAAAGAGTAGTGGATGTCCTTACCTTGACTTCAGCAAGGCTTTTCAGTCTGACACACATCATATTCTTGCCTCTTGAGTTAGGATGTTACAGTCTGGATGGATGAACAACTACATTCTCTGCCTGGAGGCCGATGTCAAGTGGATTATCACTGGATTATCACCCAGGAATTTTTATATTCTTAGCCTTGTCAGTATCCTGCGATTAAAGACCTGTATGTATGTAAGAAAAGGTCCTTCCATCTGTTTTATGCTTACCACCTGCTAATCTCAGTTACTGCATAGTCATTCAAGAGTAAGATGCGATTCTATAGTAAGATGAGGTTGGCAAAAAAGGTGATATATTTAGAAACACTACTTTTTGGGGAAAAAAATATGTTGTAGCTTACATAAAATTTTGCTTTTCAATGCCAATTATACAGTCAGTTGAGAAAAAGCATAATGTCCTAGTGCATTTGTACTAAAGTACTAAAGAGGTTTTTATGGTATTGAACTTGCCCATATTTCATGCTAAAGCTTCCATTTCTGCTTCCTTTGGGCAGCTTTTGTGAGGTTGTAAACTTACAGTAGAAGTGAAAACTGATAATTTAAGTATTCTGTTAGGGGAGAAATACACCGTTTGCGGAGAATCTTCTCATTTGCTGCTTCTGCAAAATCACTTCTCTCAAAATGAAGTAACAAACCTTTCCAGGATACCACAAGTACAGGAGTTTCTAGCATTTGAAAAACTTGTTCAGAACGATGAGGAGAGTTGTGTGATTTTCCTTTATTTATTAGTTCATTAGTTAAGTCTCTAGGATAGTTTCTCCTCCCATGTAAACTACTCGCTTTTTAATTGGTTGTGTAATCAGCAATGAACTCAACTATTTTTTTTGTAGTAGCCACTTTTTTTTCCTGCTGTGAGCGGTCATTTTATCGCTGTTTATTCCCAAAGACTTG
Organism: Fratercula arctica; assembly: GCA_947846985.1. Lineage (NCBI taxonomy): Eukaryota > Metazoa > Chordata > Aves > Charadriiformes > Alcidae > Fratercula > Fratercula arctica. The sequence goes on along the minus strand of CANTUZ010000006.1, from coordinate 28,700,221 downwards.
CAGTCATTGTGAACATCTTCAATGTACATTCTGAAGTTCCACTTTGCATTTTTTTCGTGGTAAAACACTATTTGGTTGTCAGAAAATATTTTTCAGACCAGAAATATCTTTGTGTCTTCCAAAGTCTCTTGCTAAGTAGCTTTCTTGCCTTCACAGGCTTGCTAAGATAACCATGACTTCTTTGTAGGAATACTAGAATATTCCAAAGAGAAACAGCATCAGGCATTTTTCAATGTTAAGATCCAACCCTCTAGTACGTGGGGAGCTTTTCCAGAAAAATCTATTCACCAGCTTTATCTAATATAGTTTTCAAATTCTAATTGCTTTCTAGAAAAATAGTTGTAAAGATACTGAGTGTCCCATTATTATAAGCCATTTGGAAGTCATAAATTCAATTTTGCATGCCTGTGAAAGAGCTGTAATCCTTTGTTGTTAATTTTTAAGTGCTGTTTTTAAGGCTAGAAGTACTTATTTAAATCTTACTTGAAATACTTAATTTATATTCTTTGAGCTCATTTCAGTTTTTTTGTGGTTCAAGCATAATAGTGTGAGCTTCATAAGGCACATAACAGCAGCCCACACAGATAAATAAAATTATAAACTTGTTATTTATGCTACTTACAGAAAGGTTCCTTTGAGTGAAGTATGGCGTAAAGTAGGAATGTGTATAATAAATTGTTTCTGGAAGTCTATGTTTGTGATGAGGTGGCTGAGTGTGTGTTAAGTTGAACACTGATTTGAGGAAACACTAGATAATTTATGTCATTATAAATAGACTTTGAGGAGACTAATCGAGCATCTGGGGGCAAGGACAACCTCCAGCAGCTGTGGAATCCCAGATGAGGCATTCTTTGGTTGCTGCCTTCCCAGAAGCTTCGCTTGTGGTTCCAGCCTGGGCCACACACCGTGCCTAACAAACAGGAATAGTGATTATGAGTCATCAAATATGCTTTTCCTGACTAAGACATTTTTTTAAACTCAACAAAGGAAAACCAAAAAGTGGCTCTTATGTCCAGGATTTTTCTTAAAACTCCCAGAAGAAAAAAAATAGAAAGGGGAAGTTCCTAGTGAGAATTTAAGTCCTATAATTGTCCTCTTCCATTTATTTACTTAAGCGGGAGCATCTTCCTTCCATTCATCCTCTCTTAGTTATGATTATAAAATAAAATGCTGGGATTGACGCAGGGTTACACTTCTGTGTCTATCAAAGAGAGATTAACCAGGCAGTTGCCAAGGGAAGGCTCTGAAATGGCCTTAATTGAAAACAGAATTGGACAAAACAGCACTCCGAACGCTCGGAGCGTGAGGATGCAGCTAAGAGAGTAAGACTTTGCGATCCCAGTGTTTGCAGTCTACATGCCTCTCAGGAAGAGGTAACTCCAAAATCTATTAACAGCAGTGATAACGAGTTCTGTTACCCTGTTCGTGAACCTGAACTTGTTGGTTTGCTGCTTTTTGCTTCAGTAAGAGGCATGGCATCAGGCGAAAAAGTAGCATCAAACAGATCTGCTTTTCTGAAAAATACAACTTCATGCATCTGTACTAATGAGCAAAGCCTTTTCTTCTTGCCCTGTATCATCCTTTGAGGCTTTAGTTTCCCTGAAGCTGTCGCTTCCCTTTTTCCTTTTGTGGATGCATAATGGATTATGTGCTTTTCAACTTTTTTCCACTGTAGAGTGTCTGATAATGCCATTCAGGTAAAAGCCGGGCTTCTCCCTTATTTCAGCAGTGTAGGACCAGAAGCACTTGCTGTTTGCCTTTCTCTTCCAATCAATAATCTCTCACTACAAGCAAATTGTACAGCTTCTGTGAAGCATGGATCAAATGGCAACCATCATGCTGCCATCGAGGAGTTTGGGATAGGATCTGTTTCCTTATAATGGCACTGCAATCCGCAGCCAGTCATTTAGTAGTAATTTAAAATGAAATCTTAGCCCGGTCTGTGTCTAAAGCAAGCATGATATTCCCAGTGGGATCCCTCAGCTCTGGAGACGAACACCAAATATATATTGTTTCTGAGATCTCCAAAGCTGAAGAAGGAGAAAGGTTGGTTAGTTGGTTGGTTTGTTTGTTTTTTAACTGTCAGCTAATTTGTCTCATGGGTAAACTGGCCTCTGTCACACATGGTGTGTTCTGTTGTCTAGGTTCCCGTGTGTGCATTCTGACTAAATACCAGAACAAGACCAGGGTTTGTATCAGAACAGGAAACGTATGCACGCAGGAGGACACAACAGTGTACTCCAGTAGGTCCTTCATCCTGGGCTGTCGCTGGATGGACTGTGGAGTGCGCAGCTGAATAAAACTGCAGATGTAAATTGTCTCTGCTTCTCAGCACGGACTCAACCGTTAGACAGCCAAGACCGTCACGCGGGACGAGCGCTGCTCTGTCGTTTAGAGAAGTCTGGCTCACAGTCAGTTTACCCTAGACATCAGTCAGTCAAGTACCACAGAGAAATTAGAAAACCAAAAAAGCATATTCTTTAATTAATCCCCATACTTAAAAAAAACCTAAACACCCTACCTGTTCATTTCTAAGACAAACTGTTACCTGAAAATTGAGCAGGAAATAGTTGGCCTAAGACATTAGTTAAGTATGTGCAGCTAAACTTCCTCAGCCCTTTCTGTAGTTTATCTGTAGTTGTTTCTAGTACTATAAATATGGGCAATTATGGAACAAACTTACTCAGTTAAACAGTATTTATATTGAAATTGCATCTGCAGAGTGACGAAATGAGAATTTCAGAGGTTCAAACCCCCTGAAAAGTTACAACTACACAAGTTATTTTGCTTAAAAAAAATTCTATGTCTGAAGTCACGTGTATGGGCATAGTCATAGTAGGTGACTTTCTATTATTTCTATGAGAAATCTTTAAATATTACAAATATATGTCAGAGCAGAGGAGCACAACATCTGTCCTCCCAAGCATGCTGTGGGGTCTGCAGTGTTGCACCTCTTAAGAGAGTAATCCCTGCATCAACAAGTATTTCTGCTGCTTTACCTACATTACAGCATTAAAGTTGTGTTAAGGGAGAAATTAGTAAAGTAGCAGAGCAACAGAAAATCCTAAGTCTGAGGCATTTGGTCTATGTTGAGTGACCTTTGCTGTGGTAAGTTGTCATAAAGTATTTAGTATTTAGTTAACTTTTTGGACAGATAGAGGGGATTTTTCCAAACTACTTCTTTATTTCACTGCCTGTTTATAATGAGTTTTCATTTTCACCTCCCTTAGTGTGTGTGAAGGCTGATGTTAAGGGGCTGTGTATGGAATCAGAGTTCACAAACATACTGAAAAATATATTTGTTACAAGTCTAAAGAATATAATTATTTTTAAACCATTGGACCTGATGTTACAGAGAATATGTTGATAAATTACCAGAACTTGGTCTTGGATTTGGAAAGATACTGCTTTAGAGAATTAAACTCTTGAAATAAAGAACAGTATTAAATGGGGTGAAGAAGAAGATTTTCTGTCCTGCTGTATTGATCTGTTCGTGGTCTTTACTGGCATTAAAAAGCAGGGAGCATATCCTGCTGACAGATGTTAAAGTCAGAAAGACCAGGATGAGATGGAAAGGGCCCAGAGGATTTGTCCCTAACTTGACTCCTGTCAAACTGTCTCTCTGACAAGGATGTTTTTTCCTCCATTTGTAAGCACACGGTCCTCGAGGGGCTGAAGGCTTTCATCATTGCTTGCTTTTGAAGGGGAAGTTGTTGGACATGTGCCCAGTTAAGCTGCAAGTAGGGTGGGTTGAAATGCCATGGAAGAAGGCCAGCGTGCACTTTAACCTGGCAATATTTGGCTTGCATTTGTCGTGTCGTGATAAGGATGGGCAGTGCTTCCTTGTATCATGAACGCTGGTGTTCAGTAATTACAGATAGCCTTCTGTCCCTGTGAGAACCCTCTGGTCTAGAGAGTTGGGGTTTTTAATTGGGAAATAGAGTAGAAATGGGAAGAAGGTTACAAATCTGCACTTACATTTTTTTGTTTTGAAGTTGCGTGTTCTCTAATTACCCTGTTGAATCTGGTTTTCAGTTCGCGTTGTTGCCAGTAGAGAAGAATCCCCAACTACATAGTTATTAATACTTGCGACGCTTTGGTTGTGTGTTATTGCTGAGGTAGAGAAACTGTTCAGTCACCTAATAGCTGTTATGGCAGAAAGTTCCGATTAATTTCATCTGGAATTTTATTTATTTTTCTTCTATGGCTTGGGATAATAGGCTGTGTCAGTTAAGAGATGTAGTTCTGCTTTGCAGCAATCAAACTTAGTATCTGTTTTATATACAAATACCAATGACAACTCCATTAGCAGTGCGTTTTCCTTCTATAGATATACACACACACAAATTTTAAGATGTCCTGCAATTTTTTATACAGCTTTGTAAGTTAGTGAGTGCTAGCCTATAGCTTGAGTACTGCAGTTAGATTTGCATGGGCATCTGTTCTTTTATGCATGGATCTAAGACCAGAATTGAAATAATATTCTTGAGCTGGTGCATAGCACGATTTGTGATGCAGTGCCTTTGAAGAGTTTGCTTCAAGTTTCCATTATGTACATTGAACTCCCATCTAAGATGCCATTCTGTTTAGCAATTTGGGCATCTGGAGTGAGGAAACGTTTCGGAAAAATTCACGTGTCTATTTAGACACATCTCTCCATGATTCATATCTTTATCTGTGTCTTATTTTCATGCAATGTTATTGTTATAAATATTTTTACTAGGCATAGTATATGAATGCACAGGAATATTCTTATATATCAAGTGGGTTAAAAGAAGTAGAATTAGAGTTGGAAAATATTATTTTATGTTTATATTTACAAGGTTTTCCAGCATTTTAAGTTGAAATGGGAAGAATGGGGAAAAAGGATAAGAGCCTCTTTTCCATTTACGCAAATAATCTAGAATGACCGTGAGCGTAATTTACTGTCGGTTTAGCCAGTAAATTAACAAACGAAAATAAAGGGCTCCCTCTATGGTTTCTCCTGTAAAATTACAAGAGAACTGTGTTCCCTAGTAAAAGGGAAAAATTAGAGTTGCTTATAATTTCTTTTTTACATATATATGTAACAGGAAAAATTTAATGTTTTAAATGTATTGCTGGTATTTTAGCTTTGCAAGCAATATCTGTATATTAACCTTTTAGAGTTTAATGTTCAAGTTAGCATGAGTATTCAGCCCTCCCAAAATGTTGATACACTAAAGAAAAACATTCTTACGATTTTCATTTTTAACAGGAATCTGTGTTTTGTTTCAGGATATTGCCATATGGCTGTTTAGCGACCGGAGATCACTCTGGCCTTATTGAGGCTGTTTCTAGTTCAGAAACCATTGCTGACATTCAGTTAAATAGTAGCAATGTTGCTGCTGCTGCTGCCTTCAACAAAGATGCTCTCTTAAACTGGCTGAAGGAATACAATTTAGGGTAACTTCTACAGTTATTTTCTCATCTATAGTGTAAGCTACAAAATTCCTATAAGTTTCTATTTCAATATTGAGGAATGTGTGGCGCTCTGGCACTTTTCTTACTACTAATTTTTCTACTATGTCAAATCCTGACTCAGATTTATGGTGCCTTTTGGAATTCAAACAACGTTCCAGCTGAAATTCTGGCATTTGCAGCATTTTGACTGCATGTTGTTGAGTAAGTCATACTAGATTTGGCAAAACAAACAAACCCAAGAAAACTACATGGGTCTCAGGTCTTGATGTTGTTGCCTTTCATAGTATTTGCATTTCTCCTATTTTCCGTAGCTACTTTTTACAGTTATTTTCTCTCAAAGAAGTCTAGTTTTACAGCATCCCAATGGGCTTCTAGTTTAAACAAGTAAAAATCCTTATTAAGGTCAAGGCACAGCATGAATTACCAGTAGTATGCACTAATATTGTTTGTCTTTTTTTTTTTTTCTCTTAGAGATGACTTGGATCGAGCTATTGAAGAATTTACTCTGTCTTGTGCTGGCTACTGTGTAGCTACTTACGTATTGGGAATTGGTGACAGACACAGTGACAATATCATGGTCAGAAAAAATGGTCAGGTAAAAATCTTTCCCATAGGCAGAATAACTGCGGCATCTCTGTTGTGCAAGAATTATCTGGAGAACTTTTAATTTCTTTAGTGTCTCGGTAAAATCAAATCGACACATTGTTGGAACTGATGTCTTTGTTTACTGAGAATTGAAGAGAGCTTCAAATAAAGGACATGTAAGACTAGTGGAAGGATCAACCGATGCCTGTTTAGTAAGCAATTCTATATCAAGTGAGGCTGTTCTACAGAACTCTTTTCAGAACATCCAAAAGGTCTGTTAATGCTTCAGATTCATCAAATAAAATAGTCTTAGAGAATCTTGCAAAAGACCATCCTTAAGAATACACGAATTACAGTTTTGAACAGTGTAGGTTTCCTGAAGTTGGTCTCTACAGTGTATCCCTGCAGAAATGTTCAGTGTGGAACTCAGCACCAGCGTAAGGCTGTGTCTGTGAGTCTCAAAACCTAGAACCTAAGTAAACTCTTGGAAATGTATTTTCCTCTTTAATTTTTACTTCCTACTGTAACTTGTCTGATTTTATTCTGCCTATAGAACTAGAAAGGGTTATAAAAATGGAGTTCTGTAGACATTTGCAGTATTCTTTTAAGTTTTTACTTACTAGAAAAAAACTGAAATGCCCTTATCTTTGATTCTAAAATGGAGAATTGTCTCAGGGTCTCTGAGATTAACTTAAGTTCTACTGGCCTTGCTCCTGACTTTTTGTAGGAAGCCCTTGGATACAGAGATGTTGAGGCTCATGGGCTCATCATTGGGCTCATTTTTGTCTCTGATATTACCAACAAGACATCAGAAGCTATTGGCAGACATCAGAAGCTAAAACCTGAGACAGTCTTGCATGCTAATTTGTAGCAGTGGTCACTCGTAAGAGCGTGAATGTTATCACTGACTTTAAATAAATCTTGAAAAATTTTAAAACTAAATACTCGCAAAGGGTTGAAATCATGGGCTGTGGAGAGCAGCATTAGGAGTTAACTGTTCTTGATACCAGCATCCTGTAGAGATTTTAAAAAAGTGAAATATCTCACTGGAGAAATAAATTTTCACTTCTGTTTTTTTAGCTCTTTCATATAGATTTTGGGCATATTCTTGGGAACTTCAAGTCCAAGTTTGGAATTAAAAGGGAACGGGTACCTTTCATACTCACCTATGATTTCATTCATGTTATTCAACAAGGAAAAACAGGGAACACTGAAAAATTTGGTCGGTGAGTATTATTTTGATCTCTTGCTCTTGTAACTGAGATGATCTCTGATGATAACTTCCATCATAGCGGGAACCTATCTGGTTTTGGTTTGCTCATTTGTACTTGTGGGGAAGTGGGCTAATATGCATTTACAATACTATCTACTTCTCTACCTGAGCTAGAATATACGTACAAATTACTTCATACATCAGAAACTGCGGCTCTGCAGTGGAAACACACAGTTCCTTTTTATCTCCTTCAGCAGGAGATGGCTTCTTCTGGGCTCGCCTTTTACCTACAGCATCCCTGGGCAGTAGGGAGGGATTCCACAGACTACTGTTCAAGCGAGACGAAGTGCTGGACTTGGAAACAGGCTCCCTTCTGCCCTTTCTGTCCATCAGTGCACACTCGGTGTGCTCATCAATCCTGGTGTTCTGTAGATGCTTAGGCATATAGAGCCACGTGCTCATCGCCCAACATTTTGCATTCCCCTTCCCATCTTTGGTTAGAGCGCTGCAATGGAACATGAAAGCACACGACAAGGGAAGACTGCCCTCTGTCAGTCCTACCTGTTGAGACAGATTTTTCTTTTTCCCTTATGTATCATTCTCGCCAATTGACAGGAGGGGCATTCTGAATGTTTTGTGCTCACTTTGCTATCAGTTTTCACAGGAAGAATTTATTGACAGAGATATGAAATTAAGTACTTGGGTGTGGCTTGATAAATTTTATGGCTGCTTCTGGAAGAGGAAGCTGTACATATGATTTTAATGGTCTGTCTAGGAAGGACTGAAATCAGCTGCCAGTGACCCATTTCTCTCCTAGAGAGTAAGGAAACCAACCTGTAGCTCCATTTTTAAAACCGTGAAGTAAAGGCTGTTAGGTGACTGTGCTATTGCAAGAGCTGTGGAATGCAGAGTACTTGAAATGGCAGTAGGATTCCACTTTCACTTGAAAAATGCCTCAGAAGAGAATTTATTCTTTGAAGTGTAACTTGTCATCTTAGTCTGAAGGGTTCTTCCCATTTCCTGTGGAAATTTGCAGATTAGATGCTGGACAGTGGCACCTTTGGGAACATTGAGCAAGTTCTCAAGTGTCTGTGTGACGGGTCTCTATGCCAGATCTGGCAGTTGGTTCAATTTTGTCCGTGTTTGCAGGAAGGATTTACCTTACAGAGAAAGGCTGGATTGGTAGGTCCACTATACAAGATCTTCAGGGTGTTTCAGCTAACAAATTCCCAGGAAGAGTGGGCTCTGGCAATACCTTTGGCATCTTTTGCTCTTTCTGAAGAACGGTGTTCTTTTAAAAAGCTTTTGGTCTTTTGTACTGATGTTTTAAGGGCTTGTCGGAAAGTCATGGGGTGTTTTTGTGGGAATACACTGCAGGTTCTGTAGACATCTCTGTCCTTTCCTTTGTGTTACTGTGTTCCTACGATACGTGCGTTACACCAGATAACAATTTTTGGAAATCATTACATATGTTTATCAACTGTGTAAGTTCTCATGTGTTGTCTTCATTGCATGTGCTTTGTGGTTGAACATGAAGTTTCCGCCAGTATTGTGAAGAAGCATACTTGATTCTGAGAAAACATGGAAACCTATTTATTACACTCTTTGCACTGATGTTAACTGCAGGGCTTCCAGAGCTAACCTCTGTCAAGGACATCCAGTATCTCAAGGTAAAGTAAGATTTACAGCTCAGCAGGACTCGGCATTTTTCCAGTATGTGAATTTTGATTCTAAGATGAATAAATTTTAACTGTTTCCCATTTCTCTCAAGATTTCCACGTAGTTCTCAACGCTTTCTTTCTCAGCTCTATAGAACAAGGTCTGTAGTCAGTCCTAGCAGTCAAAGAAAACTAGGAATATATGCTCTTCTCAACCATTCTATAATGAGTTCAGCATCCCTGCGTCTTAAATGTAGTCATTTCAGGGGTGTTTTACGTCTTGGCTCATGCACAAGCGTAGACCTGTAAAGGTGAAAATTATTTGCTTAATTCTTCTTTAGTTTTAACTTTAAGCTCAGAAAATACCACTGGTGTGTTGCTTAATGAGTAACAGGTGAAAAAGTGTCAAAACAGAAGAAACCAGAATGTGGGTTGTGTTGAGATGTGGAGGCGGCCTTTAACTGTGGTTTTTAAAATTCCTAACAGTACTTGTTTTCCTGTCGCCTTAGGACTCTCTCGCCTTAGGAAAGAGTGAGGAAGAAGCACTAAAACAATTTAAGCAAAAGTTTGATGAAGCACTCCGGGAGAGCTGGACTACTAAAGTGAACTGGATGGCTCACACTGTTCGAAAAGATTACAGATCCTAGAATATTTTTGCATTTGCACTAAGCTGAATGTTACCTTGATAAGTGTTTTAAAAGGCGATCTGTAGTATGGACCAACGGAACTTACTTCAAATAAGAAAGAAAACAATGACAAAAAGAAACAGACTGAAATAATTCCTGAGTCTTTTGCACTCTGCTTCTGTATGCTTGATTCCAAGACTGTCTCTACAAATAGTGAACATCCTGGATAATCAGTTCCTGCTGACTTTGCACGCTGAGAGCTACTAGGCATTTTTAAAAATACTTTGGTACTTTATGGAGGTGTAAATATTTGTTTTTATAAGTTAGGGTAATGTACTCTAACATACTCGGGAGGTTTGAAGACCTCTGACAGAACTGTTCTTTGTTTAAAGTGGGGACTTGAAGAGTAAATTTTTTTTATATCCTAATCTGGCTAAAAATGACCGTATTGTGTATATTTTTCATATGAACTCTGCCCTACTGGCACAGATGCATTAATTCTACTGTAAATAGCAACCACAGTATCATTGTACTACAGGAAGGTGCTTCTTCACGTCAGATACTGCTGCCAAAAGTAGGTATTTGTAAGATGGGGAGGGGTGAGAGATGGGGGGACGGGGGGGAGAGACATTTGAAAGTAATGCAGTGTCCGGATGTTCAGGGTTGCACGATTTTGTTCCTCTGACATAACAGACAGAAAAGAAGCCCTTCAGTAAGAGGAAAGTTAGGTTAATTCCAACCATGTCTGAGAATCCCTCGTTGGTAATGGTCTCCCATTCAGCCTCCGGGGCTTCGTTTTCAACTCCTGAAGAGGCACATTTATTTCAGGTTCAGCAAGAAGCTCCTTACAGCCTTACATTGAAATTCCTATCTTGGACTAGTTGTGCCATGCAGATGTACTGACTTATGTATGGAAAATTTTCATTAAATGTACTTCACATAGTGGTTTTTAGAGCATACATACCAAAAAAACCCAAATGTTTGGAAAAGCAAGTGTTTATGGGAAAAGATCATTCCATAAAACACCAATGAGAAGTCATTAATGTTTTCTTTCTGTATTTATTAAAAGCTTGCAGTAATGTTGCTTTACCAAGATATATATGTTGAAGATGGTTGCTGAAGAAACTGGATTTGTTTTAATTTATTTAGTGAGGTACCAGGCTTTTAGGTGCTTAAATGGAGAGCAAATTTGTTACGTGCAATAGGGAACTGCTGGTTAAAAGATGTAACATACTGTTTCTGGACATCAGCAAGATAGACTTTAACTACTGCTCGTTCTCCAAGGAACACTGGTAGCTCTCAATTCTTGTTGACATTTGAAAGAGAATTAAACATATATATTTACTTTTTGACTAAACAGTTGTTTTGCATAGAAATGTTGTTTTATGTAGGAATTTAATTAAAGGTGGTTTTACTTTGTTGAGAGTGATTTATTATTTCTTGTTGTTGTTTTGGGATTTCGTTGTTTCTTTTAAAGGTCAAGAGCCTATCTGGAGCCAGGATGGCATTTTATGTAGTGGTTCAATTCCCTTGTCCTCACCCTTGGGGCTGAGCTGTCTGAAAAGACCTCTGCTTCTACAGTATTGTAGAAGTAACAAATGGTTTGTGGTTTGTTTTGGTGGTTTTTTGTTTTTTGTTTGTTTTATAATATAGTAGCATTTTAAGTGTGCCATGACCCTTTTAAAATGTTTTTAATTTTTAAAGCAGATGGGAGGAAGAGTAAAAAGAAACTACTTTGCAGGTGACAACTCTGAAAAAAGTAATTTCAGCCTCAGCTAATTCACAGCATATAAATTTGCATAAGTAAGCATCCCTGGGCACGTTATAAATTTCTGTGAGACAGAGTACTTGGACATCTCTGGTATGTTGTCTTGCTGAGAGAGACATAACCTTTTCCAGAACTGGAGATAAAGCTGGCAAGTTCACCAGCCCCAAGCAGCCAAGGTGTGCAAGGTATGTGGTAGGAGGGAGCATGATGGCATCGTTGTATCCATAGCTACAAAGGCAAGTCAGTTCCACGTTCCGCCCCAGGCTTCTCGTGAGACTTTGAACAAGTCGTTCAAAGCTGTGCCTTGGATTCCCTTCTGCAAAAATGGAGGAAGTAGCACTGACCTCCAGGTGCAGAAACACCATCCCTCAATTACCACCAGCATATTGCACAGAGTAAAGATGTTTTGTGTTACGAGATTTTTTGGGATGTGACTTTGATGCAGGTTATAAAAGTACCTGAGATGGGCAGTGTGATTTCCTCACCATCTTCTTTGAAATAGCTCGTATTTAGAGATGATTAGGAAATACTACTTCTGCTCAGTATTTGTATTGGTTAATAGCCCTGGAATGGGCTATGTTGTATTTGTTTGTCTTTACCTTCACTGCGTTTACTCTTGGCAATTTACTAGCAAGTATGGGGAAAAAAAGTTAGAGGCTTGTTAAATGGTGTATTTTCATGTTTGCCAGCAAAAGAAAATGATGCATTTTCCTTGTGTAAATTGAACTTAACTTGCTCTTCAGATAGCTGAGAGGATAGCACGTCTCACAAGAATGCTTTTCCAGGTTGACCTTTCAGGGATGAATCTTAGATGAAGCAGTGTTTATAAGGTCACCAAGGTTAATGTTGTGCTACTTTCATGTTCAGTTTTGAGTAGAGTACTGCTTTGCTGAATTGTATTAGTAAATAGATCACCACTTTCCCTGGGTTCCCGTCGTTCATGCTACAGCTTGTGGCATACATATTTTCATTCAGTAAATAAATGAATAAATGAACTGCTTTGTGAAAAGTAGGAGGAGAGACAGTCTGTCCTCCACATTTTGTCATTGAAGAGGAGAATACTGGAATTTTGTCACATCAGTCCATTAACTATTTCTGTACTTAACCTCCCAATATCCAGCTTTAGTATCGAAGTGGTAGATTAATTTGGGCTGAGTGGGATCATATTTTTTTCTTTTTCTGAGCCATTATTTTAGACCATTTGCAGAATTCAGAAGGCATCAACTGGTCAGATTACAATATGAGAGTTTAAAGATTTTGATCTTAACAGTGAGTAGAAACATAACCTTTTTAAATGTGGAAGCTTTAGGAAAAATGTATCTCTATGCAGCTGTAGAAAAGAAATGTAAGCTGCAACTGTGGTATGAAACACCTTCAGTTTGGATGGTCTCATCTTAATTACTTTGCTCCAAGTCTACTTCTAATTGGGTCTGCACATTTCCACTGGAAAAATGACTTTTCTTGAACCAATTCTGCTTCTTGAGGCCTTCATTATATCTGATGGGAAAAGATACCTGGACACTGCTTTATAAAAAACAACTGAAATTGGGTATATGTAGCATATATATTGTATAAATTTGTTCTGTTTTTCTTTTGGTTGCATGATTACTTAATGTGTTTGCTTTCTTTACCTTGTATCATTTGATTTGTGACGAATGGTGAGAACTGCTGCTTTTACACTCCTGCTTGTCCTGTGTTTGATTTTCAAGGAAAGAGCTGCCATGGATTTGCCCCTCAGCAGTGAAGTTGCTTTCACCAGTTCATGTGCTAGTGAATGCCTTTGATGTATAGAGTCCAATATTCCTCTTTAATTTTCTAAAGCTATTGGAATCAGATAATTAAATAGTACGGGCTCTTAATAATTAATATGTCAGGCTATGATAATAACTTTATTCTTTAGGAACGATTTCAAGCCTAAATCTTTTAAGTATGTAATCAGTATTTCTATTATTCTTTCACAATATATTGTATTAATTTAATTATGTGTCTGAGCTGGCTTTAAAATCTAAAACCGGAATCCTGTACTCACATAATACATTCCAGTTTTTGGCAAGCTTTCTTAAAATAATTTTTAAAATAACATGTCTGGCATAATACTGCCGAGAGGTTGAGGGAGCAGAGCTCCCTTGATGGAAAACAAGTTTTAGTAGATGCTGCCATACGAGATGGCGATGCCGCATCGCTGTTTGACATCAACATTTACATATGGCTGTGGGTTTTCTGTAGACAACTGTGCCCCATTCTGGCTTGGCTTTTGAGATAAAAGTCAGACTAAGCTCAAGGCAGTGGTTTTGTGGCCTGACCACAATACCACACTGACTGCTATTTCCAGTGCAAAACTGTTTTGTTTGAGGCACATCTGTCTGCCGCTGACTTGGGGGATATAGTCTGGGCACAAGGTTAGTAGTGAAATTATTTCTGTAGCTGGAATCGGTCACAGTAAGATCATAATCATAAAATCTCAAGGGATTAAATGGGCAGAGGAACTGCTGATCTTTTGTGTTTCGCATGTCAGTTCAGAAAACTAGCTTTGCCTTTCCTTAGCAAATTTGTGTAGATGGCGTGGATGTGAAAGCTTCCTCTGACATCTTCTGTGGGAACAGCGTGCATAACCTCATGCCCACGTGGGTCACTGACTGAGGGAGCGGAGCTAAATATCCCGTAGCTCAGGGGCTGGGAGGTCAGCAGAGCTGGATTTTCTAATGTTTCCATGGGGACACTGGGGACTTTTTCATATAAATCAGAGTGTGCAGAAGGAGCAAACGTGATCTCAGGAATACGCAGTACCAGGCAGATCTCTGAAGCAGTAGCCGGTCCAGGAAAGGTGCAGTAATTTTAACGGCTAATGCTACTGAGAAAACTCGAGTACTGTGCCGTTTGTGCTACCTCAATGCATAATAAAAATCTTGTAGTTATTCTTTCCAAGCATGACTTCATGACTGATCAAGAATAGGGCATGTGCTTCCATTTACCCTGCTTACGTTACTAGCTGTTCTTCAAGCAGCGTAGCAAAATGGCACTAACTGTTGGTGAAGTGAGGAGAAGAAAAAGCTTTTTCCTTTAATGAGCTGGATTTGCATACTACTATTACTTGGATGACTTTCCAACCTAATAGCCCACATGAGGAGCTTGCTGTCTGTCCTCTAGCAAACCACAAGAGAAAATTCTACCAGGCAGATGCTGATGGACCTCTACTTGTTATGTCACCTCTAGAACACTTGGCTAAATGCTGGCTCAACTATGTAACCTATTTTAACAGGTCTTAGTGGATTGGACTGTCAGATTTAAAATAATGCTGCTGTGATGAGCTAGTCCTTCATCCTTTCAGTCTATCACCTTGTTTTTCCTCAGGTGATTGTCTGGAGAAGCTTCCCCTGGAATTGCTTGATGAAGAGGCATGGGGATGAATATATATTTCTTAAGTAATGGCATGGCTTATTCTTGGGAAACCTGTGAAGGATCACAGTTTAAGAATAGCAGTCATAGAGGAATGTAAAAGGTTAATTCTGATTTGCCAGACATCGTTTGGCTTTTATGAAGCAAATGAGCGGAAGCGACAATCAAGCACCATGGAAACATGGTTTCTGAGGGATTACAACCGTGTAGTGCAAGGATGTTTGTAAGATCTAATTTTTGGCTTTAGAAGTCTGTGTTTGGGCAGGAAGTTTGGGCACTTGCTGGGAGTGCCCAGAACCACAAAAGTCTGGGCAGAAGTGAGGAAGCTGATAGAGGTTCATTCCTGTTTGTGAATCCCGCCTAAGGTTTTCCGCAACCTATCTTACATAATGGGCTTTGCCCTGTGAGCATTCTCTGGATGCACGTTTGTGATCTGACCACCTGCATGACGCGGGCAAAACAGCTCATTCTAGTTTCTGAAATTGTACCTCCTTTGCTTAAGGAGCATTGAGTGTTCACAAAGGGAGCGGAGCAGTATTGCTCGGGATACTCTGGAGTGTGGGAATGTTGCATACATGGCTCTGAATTCTTCCTGTTGAAACTGTTTTCCGTGGGGGGGCGACCAACAGAAGAATGTCTGACATAGCTCAGTTCAAGTATTCCCCAGGGACAGGAAAAAAAAATCTGGATTCCAGTCCCCTTGCCAAACATTCATTGGAAGACAAATGGAACAGCTCCAAAAGGGGAGCGGGAAGAACAGAGAGCGAGTCCTTTCCCCTATGGACTAGCGGCTTGGGAATTTAGGAACAGGAGTGATGAAACAAAGGTCCAAACTTCCCAGCCCGTGTTCTGTGTGCTTGGCTAAATAAAAGAGCCCTTAATATTAATGGCTATGGGAGACATAGTCTGTTTAGCCTGTTCCCTAGCAAATAGCAAGGAATTCATCCTGCATATGCAGTTGTGCCAGTTGGCGTGGGGGGAGATGATACACGCTGCTCAGCTTGCGGTCATCTGCTCCAGAGGCTACTTCCACCATTAACTTGCATTTGTGAATTCCGTAAAGGTAAGTAGTCTTGCATATGCCTGGATCTTAATGCCACCCACCGCCTACCATTGTGTCTTGGCTAGTCACCATGGTCGCTGGGCAAGTCCTTCCATGCACTGTGAAGGACATGGAGATCGGCGTCTCAAGGTGCAGGTTCCACTGGTATGCTTAAACTTTGAATACTGTGTTATTTGGTGCTGTACTACACAGATCTTAAACCCAAAGAAGGCTTAAATACTTTGTAAATTGCAATCATTATTGCTCCTTTTAAGGAGAGGTGCTGGATCATAAGTTAGGAGTTAAAAGTCCATAAAAGTTCAGAAATTCTAGAAGGGAATTTCAATGTGATCTGCAATTTTTGTGGCCAGGATAGCCTCTAGAAGCCCCTTTCTCCCATCAAATTGCATACCCGTGCTAGTTGATTTAAAAATAAAAAGTTTAATATTCCAGACCACAAACAACACTGAAACATACCTAGGCGTTACAAGTAAGCGCAATGCACCCAGTGGTTTTGCATTTAATATTCGCTTTCTCTTTTGCAGCTCAATGAGATAATCTTGTTTTCTTGAGAGGAAAAAGAAAACTCTTTGAAAATGCTTCTGAAACGATTCCCCGTTCTTAATAGCTGAGAAATTTTAGCTCCTACTTACAAATCTTTTTTTGCAGAGTTTATGCTAGTTAAATTAGTGAATGTGCATCTGCTACATACAGTAAGTATGAACTACAGTATGGTTGGAATTGCTGACGCTGCATGCAGATTGCGCAGACCGAAGATCCATTCAGCCTGAACGGATCCGAGATTTAGCGTTTTGGACATAGTCAGGCACCGACAAGGCACACACACCGCACCTTTAATCACCTTTTCGTACTTGACTTTCTGCGATCAATGTATTAGAGCTGGCGTCTCCTCCCCTGTCGTAGTGATCAAGCAGGCTGTGGGCAATGAAGCTGCTTTCTGAATGCAGTGTCTCACATTTTCTGCAGACGAGGATTTCACATTTCGGACACATTTTCCCAGAGTGCGGCTGCCTTAAAGAACATACTTCCTCCCGCGCTGGCTTCAGCTTTTTGGAACCTTTCCTGTGTAAATATCTCCTCTTGTCTTCAAAAAGTTGACTTCTTCCCTGAGGGCTACAACAGTCAGAAAGAAAGGTGACAAGTTTAACCTGTACACTTCCTAGATGAATGAGATCAGCAGAAGCAATTAGTGTGTGATTTATGAACCCTTCCTGAGGCTGTAGCTATGACACACCAGGAGCAGGTACAATGCGTGGTCACCTCCAGAGAACAGGAATGGACAGAAAAAGTAGAGCCTGGCTCTGGTGCTGTGATGGCAGTGACAAGCCATTAGATTTAGAACATAGAATTATTAAAAGGGTTGTCACCATTTAAAAACAAAAACATAAAAAAAAAAATCTTAAGTCAACTAGCTAGGTAGGAGCTTTCTATTCAGTTCTTTCATACACAGCTTTTCTCTGTGTGATCGTGGCATGAGCCTTGTGTTTGCATGAAAACAAATTTCATACAGCTCTGTGTATCTAAATTACAGGCTTCGGACATAGTAGACCTCACCTATACTATCGTAAAGGTGCTTTTTCCACTTGCATGCACTAGTAATTATGCTGGCTAGTAGATAAGCCCTATATTGTGCTATCCTTGAATAGAGATGGACAGGGTGAAAGAAAAGCACTCTTGATTGAATTATATACTGTTATATTTTATATAAAATAGTAATTCAAAATCAAGACGCTAACCTACATAATTCCTTACAAGAGCTTGCGAATCAGTGCTGAACGGCAGAGATGAGCTGATTTGGCCACACCCTGTGAAAGTTCTTTAGTGACTTGAATGATTTTAAAAACCACTGCTATGCAACGCGTGTGTAGAAATACATCCAATGAAGCCTGAAGACTGAGTCTTTCCATTAACGTGCAAGTAGCATGGGAGGAGGATGCTGTGTTACTATTTTGGGGTTTTTTTTTTAGATCAAACTGGGAAAAATCCATATTAATCACAAATAAGGATCAAGGAAAGCATGATTTTACTGCTTCAGTTGCACTTCTCTGCCTCCCAAATGCATGCTTTGGTGAAATTACGGACGACAGAGAAAATTCACAGCTGTAATTCACTAACTCCTTGGATGTTCGACTATGTTTCCAGTCCAGTTCCTCAGCAGTGCAGCAAGACAAATCCCAAAGCAAAGCCCTCACTATTAGTTGTTCTGCAATTGGATCAGTCCAAGAGAAGAATCTGGCTCTCGGGATCATTTCTGGGTAGTGTACTTTAATCTTCTGTCGAGCTTGTAACCAGCTGCTGTGGCTATCAAGCTTAATGTAGTTAGCTGAGTAATTGCTGAGACTTGCATGCACTTCCTGCTAAGACGGTAATTTCATGTAATTATCAAAGACAGACTCTTTTTAGGAGATCTGTGTAGAAAACAGCTCTTGTAATGGATAAGAAAAGACACTTTTTGGAAACTCCTCCTGATCTTAGCATGATGCATACGCTAAGTTTATCTCATGGTAAGGAAGAATAACAAGAAGTACAAAAGCCCCAAAAGAGAATTTCTAATCCCGTAAGAATGATGATGGTAACTCAGAGCTGATACATGCACAAAGCAGTAAGCTCAAACTCATTTTTGCCTCTGCTTTTTAACTTAGGTTAAAAAGAAATAGTTTTGCATTGCTTGTCTTTTTTTTTCTTTTTTTTTCTTTTTCTTTTTTTTTCTTTCTTCTATCTGAAAAGTAGTAAGCATAAAGGCACTATTACAGGAACATAAGCGACAATTATGCTCTGATTCAAGAAACTCGGTAACACTAACTTTGTTAACAGTGATTTTGGGTGCTGCCCGTAGGTTGCCACTGTCCGTTACACCCTGGAGCTACGGATATTGGTGCAACAAAAATGGCAGCGATGCTATTCCTAGAAACAGTGTCCTGGGTTGTCACAACAGGCAGCGCTTGTGTGTATGCAGAGGAAGAGAGATGCTGCCCCTCCAAATCTCTCTTGCTGGGTGGGAGGAAGCATAGGGAAATGATTGTAAGATAAACATGCAGATACACAAGGTCTGGAGACCTTTATTTCATACCTACTTCTGACAGTGACTTGCTAGTTTTTAGATCAAGTTGTTTAATTAGCCTGTAATTGTTTTGTTGTTTGTTAATACAGCAGAGGTAACAAAGGTGCCTGCAGCTCTTTGAAAGGTGCTCTGGAAATATTTATAAGATTTCTTGGTTAAAAATGTATACAAAATATAACCTTGGATGTACTTACAGTTTATTCTTAGGAGATCCAGAGAAGAGGCTCAATCCAGAAAATCTCTTCTTAAATAGTCGCTCTCGCTTTTTTCGGCTGTGCTTGCCGTCTCCTCGGCTTTCTTCTGTGAGGTCCTTCTTTCCTTTGTGCCAGCTCATTTTATCCGTAATAACAACAGCACCTGCTTAAAGGAAAGCAGAAGTCCGAGTAGCTTTTTGAAAGTCTCTCCCTTACTGTGTTGCACCTGGTGAAGTCTGGATCTGTTGCTCTACGAACCTGTAAGTGTCCTGGTTACGCAGAAGCTTTGGTCGAGATCAGCGAGCAGCCGCTTTCCATCAGATGGAGCAAATACCTGCTTTGAAAAAATCCTGCAGGCACAAGGCACTCTGGATATTCTTACTCAACCACTATTCCACATAATTATGGAAAGTAGGCTTGGACATTAAATATAATAAATATTTTCTTCTACGTGCTCTCTTTCATGATTAGGCTAGTTACTGAAAACCAAGAGAGGAGGCGGCTCATTTGATAACAGCTAAGAACCAGGAGCCAATGAAACAGTTTTGCGCAGAGAACAGAAGCAGTGAAACAAATGTGAGATGGAACAAACACTGCAAAGCAAAAACCAGAAGCCTGAAAAGATGAAGAACCAACTGGGGATTTTAGTTAAGGCTTGGAAATTGTTTCCTTTTGCTTTTGATAAAGCAGTTGATTAGTCTGCATTTCCGCGTTGCATTGCTTTGTCTCCAAGAATTATCCCTTTGGCCTCTCTGATTGAATTAGTCTCTCTGCTCTACATTTGATGCTTAGTAATTGCATTAACTTTTGGTTGCTTGACTTGGAGGGTTGCGTTCACCCCCTCCTAATGATTGGAAGCAGTTGTCTGTTCCTACCTGTTCCAAATATTTTCCACAAATTGTCTAAAACAAGTCACACAAAGTTTGTAGGCTTAAAAACAAAATTGACAACCATTTTGAACTATGCGCTTTTCTGATTTTCCTCTTCATCTTCCCCCTCTCCCACCCCCAACCAGCCTTTTAAGGACAGTTCTCCTTAGCCAGTTCTTCCTGTAGGATATACGCAGGCAGAAGGGACTCACTGTGCAAATGCTTTGCAGGATCATGCCCTGAAATGGTTTTTCATTGTGCTATTTACCAAAATATTGACGCACGTGAACAAGAAACTATAAATACCTCAAAGGAACAAAGAGTGACACACCTTGCACTCACGCTTGGTGACGAGACACCCAGCTTTTCAACAGAACCTAGGTAAACTGGACCTGCTTCTCCCACAGAAATGGCAGAAAAGGCTGTTTATGAAAGAAATTACAAATAGTTCATTGACCTGTAAGAGGAAACTGACACTAAAGAATTACTGTGCTATTAAGAAATGAATAAAATTTGTGAGTAAAAGAAAATCACACAGCTCACAATTATAGACATCTCTTCAGTTTTTGATTTTTGACGAAATAACCTACAAGTTCAAGAGCCATTTTCGGAATACAGTGGTGCTGATGTGAAGCTTTGCAGAACATACCAATCTGTGGCTAATAAAATCAGCAACCGGGGAGGCAGGAATCTACCTTATCTCTGAGCAGCGAGCTTCAAAGGCTCCTCACTGCAGGATCTTTCAGTACTAATTCCACTTGTCTAAAAGATCAAGAGGGGAAAATGTAACATTGAAAGTACAGATGTAAGTACGTGGAAAATGGTGACAAAGAATTGAAGATACACAGAAGAGATATTTTCTAAAGCCTTTTAATCAATAATTTTTAAAAAAATTGTACTTTGGACATATATTGTATAGTCTTTAACTTCTGTTCTTTTAAAGATGAAGTTATCTGGCTATGTTGAGTTTCCAGTGTAATTAATTCTAATGACGTAGGGGGAATTCCTCCTGTACTTTAACTGGATGTTTAAATGTGTTGACAGATCAGAAGGTTTAAATACCCAGTATTTGAATAATTGATTTCTTTGCCTTGCTTTTCTTCTCTGCTTAAATGTTGTGAAGCTTGACTACCATTGCTTTGAATATATTGAATAATTGCCTTCACCTTTCTTACTTAGCAATACTGGCTTTTTTGTTTTGTGAGCTAAAGTAACCAATAATAGTGTTACTGGGGCTAGCCCTGAGATTTACTTTATTATGTGATCTGTCTGTAAACCTATAGATTACCTAATGACTCTCTAAAACAGGAATCCTACTTGTAGATCTGGGAGAAAATATGTTTCCTTCAGATGAAGATCCTGTAATAGCCATGGACAGCATTTTCAGGAACCTCAGTGTTGTATCCGTAGGTTGTCCCAAATTAATTATAAGCAAGGTCTAATACCTTCAAGACTTCAGATGTCAAAACTGATTTGCGCTGATGCTTGCTGTTGACTGCTTTCATTGCAGGACTACCTGAGCAGTGCATTGGTGTCTCTGTAACTGCTTTCATATTTAGAAATATGATTTCAGGACAAAGTATGAACTATGGACGGGGTAAAAAAAAACGACAACCCAAAAATTTACAAAAGAGACTGATAGATTTGCCTACCCAGGTCTGTCAGGCTAAAAATGCAGGAAACTGTTTTCCAGAAATGGAGCATTTCCAAGGCCATTCTTCCAATTGCAGCAGCACATGGCTGCCCTGACCCAGCTGATATCCCCTGGGGTAAAAGAACCAAACAGCACAGGAGGTAAAACCTTTGTGGCAGGGACTGTCATGCAAACACACAGGGCAAAAGACGCCAGACAGGGAAGGAGGTCTGGAGAGAGGAAATTACGTGACTAGCAACTTGGGAAAGATTTCGCTGTGTCCCCAAGATACAGCTTTTCTGATCCAATTCTGTGTCTTAATTAAATAAAATTTAAGCTGTTTGAACTAATTCTGATCGTATTATTTTTGCCACCACAGGGTGTCTCTGCATCTCTTCTTACACCAAAGGCTTTGGTAGCCTTTAATGGCAAGCTGCAATCTCAAGGGAATTTAGGGTTGAAGGAAAATGTCCCCCAGCTTAGGTGGGGATTTTCTTCAGGATCTTGAGCCTTCTTGGATTGGAATGGTGATGCCTTCATTAGCTGGTAGGAAATTCTACTTTAGCAAGGCCATAGTCCAATGATGTTTTTTAATTTGGTTTTGAGAGCTCTCCCTGTATCAGATCAAAGAAAGCTGTGGCCATATGGTGTGGTGCACCAATCTAGCTTGAGCTCATTCTGCTCTATGGCTACAATGTTTGAAGCATCATCCCTGTACTGGCGCACTTCTGCTAAAGCAGGCAATGTGTCTGTTACTTGTTCTACCCTCCATATAGTCGGGACATGAAGTGATACCACAGGAAGCTCTACGTAGCGGGTCCTTCTGTCCCAGGAGCTCCTGGCCACACTAACCATGCGTGACTTTTCATTTCCTCAGTATTCAAATGTGGTTTGGGTTTTAGGACTAAGAAGATAATGTACCTGGTAGCAGGTGGTCCCAATATTGGGCTTAAGTCTATGTGTGGGTGTTGGTGTGGCTGTATGCTATAGGGGTATCATATAAACGTGTCTTTGTCTACGATATCTGAAAAGTAAACTGTCCTCTGGAGGAAAGAGTTATGGAGGATTTCCAGGTGAGAAGTGCTGAGCTAAGTGGTCTGTGGATGAATAAAGCTTAAAGCTAGTCAGAAATCTTCTGATAGCCATCTGCTTATGTCAGTTGGTTGAAACTCCAGCTTTTCATAGAGAAAATCCAGTTTGAAGTGTTTTTTACTTCAGGAAAAACATCAGGAAAAGTTTCCCAGGGCCAGTCTGTTATGAGTGCAATATGTGAGCAAGCTCTCAGTGATGTGGTCAAACATAGAAAACTAAGGCTCAAAGTGCTGCCCTAAGTGATATTTATTTATTAATGTAAATAATTAGCTTCAGTAGAAGAGACAGAATGGCCCTCCAGTGGCAGTAGGTATGATGAGTCTCCAATGCAGTGAGCAAGCTCTCAGACAGCAGAGGGAGAAGGAAGAGAGGTTCCTGTGACTGAGTCACTCTGAGGTGTTCCACCATTCCTAAGGGGCTGGTTCCCCCTCAGAGATGTCAGGGGCTTGTATCTGAATCAGGCTGTGGTAGCATCTGAGCCTGGATTTAGGCAACAACTGAGTGTCCTAATGTCTGGGCTATGTACCACTGCTGTGGGTGTTGTCACATTCCTTGGTTACTTTCTCTGTGAAAATAATCAATGGGTTGATAACAAGTTTAGAAATTGGGACTGATGCACTGCTCACTCCCAGTACTTGTACCTTTGCCTGTTGCTTTGAGGAACAACTCACCTTTTCTTTGTTTTCCGCATGTAGAAAACACAGATTTGATCTGATGACATCAACGTACTTTGTCACCAACAGGCACCCCAAGATCTGAGCTCTAGATACTTATAAAAGCTCCTCTGTGTTCTTGGTAAGCCCTTGCTTTACTTGGGTAGATACCTGATTTTAAAGGCCTGTGCTAGCTGTCACTGACATTGACGGAAAGTTAGTGAAAACAGTGACTGGTGGAGTATCTTTTTATGAGTAAAATGGAACAAGGTATCATTGGGGACAGCAATGTTAAGTTCCCACTTCTTGAAAAACAGACTGCATAGATTTCTTTCTTCTGTGGCCTCCATTTAGACTATGTGATTGCCTTGGTTTAAGTCCAAAGGAGCATGTTTTGCTTCAGAAGTTTTCTTCTGTACAGGGGCGGGGGACATGCAAGAGAAGTGCTGATGTTAATGAAGGGGATTCAAGGGGGAGGTTGGATGCCTGGACCTGGGTTGAGCGCAAGGTGAAGGTTGCAGGCACTCAAAGCCAGGAGCACAGAGACTTGGCAATGGCTGTATTTCATCTGAGAGACACAATCATGGAAGAAGCAATGGTTGATCTAGTACCTTACCTGCCTCTGATTTTGCTCTGTGTTATGGGTAGGGATTACAATCCTGACAATTTGTTTTTGCCTTTTTTTTTTTTTCATTCGCAGGTACTCACCCATGACAGCACAGATTGAACTGCAATATCTCTCATGATTTTCTTCTTCCCCTGCCTTTTTTTTTTCTTTTTTTTTCTTTTTTCTTTTTCTTTTTTCTTTGTAGAGAGGAAAGGGAGAAAGAAGGTGGTGACAGAAACACAACAAAGGTTTTCATCTAAATCACCCCCAAGCCTCCTGGCTGGAAGCAGCCCGGCTCTGGTAACCACACCCCAGGGAGACGTGTCCTGCTCCGCACGGGAGGCGGCGGGATGCGGGCAGGAGCCAGAGGCTCCGTTTGCGTTAGTCGCTCCAGGACTTTCTCCTGCCTGGCATGAGGGTGGGGAGGGGGTACCTCTGTGCCTTGCCTCTGCTTCCTACTCTGTGATGTGAGGCACAGGCATGCTCAGTAGCCGGTGCCTACCCCTCCTATCTCAGCAACAGTGCCTACACTACTAGGAGACCGCTTGCAGCAGGAGCGGAGCCGGAAAGCCATCTTAGCTGGAGAGGGAGGCAGCAGACCCTGAGCCGCTCGCCCGCACACATGTGAGTACCGGGCAGCCCAGCCCGGCCCCGCAGCCCCCCGCAGCCGGGGGTCCTGCCCTGCCCGGGGCTGCCCCACGCCCGGCTGCCCCGCAAAGAAAGGCGGGCGGAAAGTTGAGAGCCGCGGCGGGGGCGGGAGAGCCGCTCTGCAGACTTCGGGGAAATCGCTGGGTGTTACCCTGTTGCTTCCGCGGCCGCGGGGGGAGCAACTTCTGCGACCCGGCGCGGGTTCGGTGTCTGCGGGATGCGCGGCGCGGTGAGCGGGGTGGGGTGAAGGGATGGGAACGGGAATAAAATGTCTGAGCTGCCGTAGCCTTTGTGGATGGCATCCGTGCCTTTGTGGGTGGCATCCGTGCCGCCGCAGGCGCTGAGGAAGGATTCCCAGGGCGTGGGGCTTGGCGGGTGCCGTTCGGCCAGCCGGCCTCTGTGGCGAGCAGCGTTCAAGTCTAATCTCTCTGCTACTGCTATTAACCTGCGAGCGCTTCGATGGGGCTCTCACTGCTGTTTATCCAGCTGCCAGGCAGCGGTGGAGAGGATTATTGACACGGTTCTAACTCGGGTTAATACTCAAAAGGAAATGCTGGGCCAAGATCCTCAACAGGTTCAAGTCAGGGTTGTTTGATAGCCTGAGTCACTCAGTGCTGCTGATCCACAGCTAATGGGTCCTGTTTATTTTCACTGCTTAATGAAATGTTCTCTCTCAGATACTAGCTGTCTGATCAATTCAGCCTCACCATCTCCAGTACCAATGGCTTCCTGTCAGCAGTGCTTGATAATAATCTGTTCCTTTTTGTTTGCATCTCTTCAAATATCTCTTCCAAGTCTTTACATTCAGCGTTAATGACAGCATTAGCGTTCTCTGCTAGGCAGTGATGAAACCCCCAAAGTCAATTCTGAAACGAGAAGTGTGCTGAGGTAAGTAGGGATTGATCCAGACCCCTGTTCATTCACAAAAGCATTCAGGTAGCTAAATGCATCATTTTACTATCGTCTCAGTTGCTCGTTCCCAGTGACTCCTAAGGGACAGCCAGAGAAGATGTCTAAAACAAACAGTCACTCACATCTAGTGTATGGGACCAAATATTGGTGGTATTGGGTGGTCTTGGAAGAACTGGAGCTTGGTTGATACAGACAAGATGGGGAGTGGAAACATTCCTGGCAACCTGTGATTAAATTACTTTTAAAATATTTCCAATAACCAACCGTTCCTCATAAGGGTTTTCAAAATAGAGTCTACATTCACATATTCTGAAATGTTGGATTTTTTTCTTTAATGTTATTTCCTGTATAATATCTTGGACAATAAGCTTTTGTCCATGTTGTCTAAAGTGTTTCCAAAGCAAGGAACTCTTTGTAAGTCAGAAAAATTGCTATCTAAAAGAAGATTCCTTATGTAAACTGAACTCCATCTAGCAAAAGCCAGTTCGTTGTAAGCTTCTGTTGCCTAGTTTTGTTTATATCAAGAGCCAGAAGATGACATCAAATACTTTTATTTGTATGTGACCTGTTCCTCAATGATTAATACAAGAGTTTGCTGCTGCAGTATTATACAATCTAAGCTGTTCAGAGACAAAGCAATAATTGGGATAAAGTTTAACTTAACCTGTGTATATTTTAGTGTCGGTGCATATAGGTGTTCATGAAGAAAGCATTTGTAAATAAAGCAGAAAGGGTGATGTTAATACAACTTGCTCATACTTCTTCTGTAGGGGACTTGCATGAGACTTCTGGCAAAAATTAGAAGAAAAAGGGAAATCAGGTTTTTTCTATTTTGGCAATATAGACTTTCAGTTTGATAATCAAAACAAAGCCAAGACAAATAAGCAGCTTGTCATTGGCAGTGTCAGCTGGCTTCTGTTTCATTGCCAGCTATTATAATGAAAACTTTTTTTTTTTTTTAACATCTGCATGAATATCATGTCCCAGTAGCTTCTGAGTTACTGATGAACAACAGAGATAAATGTGTATTAGCTGCTGACTTGTAGCAGCAGCTATAGTCCAGTTCACTGGACTATAAAAGCTAATTGCCAGTGAGCACCAAATACTCTGTGGAGTTTCTCCTGCTGTGACACCTATAGAGTGTTGCAAACATGGACTCTTCTTATGTGCGTATACAGACATGCACGTAAGACGTGATGCTGTGTCTTCAACTGGTGTGAACTAGTGTCAATAAAAAGGTCCCTCACTGGGTCAAATGACAGCTCTATCTGTCCTGGTGTGCTCTCCCCTACAGCAGCTTACAAGGAATGCTCAGGGAAGAGTACAAGAAAACAGCAGGTATGCAGTGGTATTCCCAGAATACTTTCACAGTTTCCAGTGGTTTAAGGCTCAGGGAGTGTCTAAACCCGAGGAGAGTTCTTTGTATTTCATGACTGCCGATGGGTGTTGGTGTTCTTTCAGGAAGGTGTCCAGGTGCTCCGTGTGCAGTGTCCTGTGGCAAGGAGCTCTACAGCTGGACCATGCAGGGTGTGAAAACTGCTTCCTGTTGGTTTTGAGCTAGCAGGTAGCAGGTTCTGTGTAGCTGTGACATAAAAATGTTGAATGAAAGAAGAAGGATACAAGAGGGATCTAAAGCAAGAACAGAGAAGGGTTGCACCATGCCATGGCAGCTGCGAAGACTTCTCCAGGTGTAAGGGAGGGCACTTATTTGGAAAAGGTATGAGGAGCAGTGAAGGGAGATGAGGAGAAGAAAATGGCGCTCAAAACTCAGAGGCGTTGTTCCTCTCTGGAAAATAGACTAACAGCAGCAGGTGAAGTATATGGTTTTGTTTCTTTTACAATGGTCACATTTCAATAGGTAATTGTATATAATAGGAGCTCGTGGCATCATGTCATCTGTTGTTTACAGATAGGTCAGTGACCAGACAGCAGGGTGCCTTTGATTACATTAATCCAATACAAATGTGCTCTATTGCAGGGTACAACTTTTGTGAGACAAGCAGCAAAGCAAAGCACCTGGCTCTCCCTGGGGCAGAATTGCCTCCCTGTATCTCATTCCTCGGGTAGCAGTTAGAGCTTTCTAAAAAAAAATATCCTTCTGCCTGCTTTACAGCAGCAAGGAGTACATCCTGGAGGGGATGGATGGGATTAAAACGGTTCCACCAGTTGTAATGAGTCTGTTCTGGTTGAATGTCTATTCAGTTGCTCTGAAAAGAATGGCATGGCTATGGTCTCCTGCTGTAAGTAGAGCAGTACTTAGCCCTCCTTTTGTGGACATAATTTTATGAAACTCGGCAAAATCTCCTTACCCTGCCCTTCTCTTGTAATGATCAGCAGAGGCAAAATGATTTAGTGCTGTTCTCTACACAATCCTAATCCACTGCTTTTAGGGAGTTTAGGGGCTTGCAAAAGCGCGTACAGCCAGTCCACGTCCTGGGAAAGCATAACCAGCATGAAATGGAGGGGTACATTTTGTAAGTGGTGCAGGTGTTGTGTGCTGGTAAGTGTCTGTGTTCCCTTCGAAATACATTCCAAAAGAGCTCCGGAAATCCATGGTGGCAGGAAGATTTGAGTCCACTGGAGATCTTGGGGTTTCACATCTGGTGACCAGCTGTCTCAGACCCAGAGAAGCTAGATTCAGTCTTGACATTTTCTGACGTTTTTTCCCCCACTACAGCCAGCCAGAGGGACCGATGGTTTGAGGGTCTTGCAGTACCGGTTCACACAAGTTCTGTTCTCCCCTTCCTTCCACCACCCTTCTGCCACCAGTTGTAGGATGCAGAACACGTGGAAGATTCTCACTGACAGCTTTAGCTAAATGTTTCTGGTGCCCTGGAAGGAGCAGTACAGCCTGTCCTGAGTAAGTTCAAATTGACTGAACTGCTCATTTTAAGCAATTATGACTTAGAGAGAATATCCTCTCACCTACGTCATTCAGTACTCTCTACTGTCATTATTCGTAGCCATTACCAGCAATTAACTAGGATGGTGTTTTTTAATGATGCAATTCCTTTTTCCTTGATGTCTGTACCTGAACCCTCTAAACTCTTTTCCATTATCCACTGAACAACCACCAAATGATTGCAAGGTGTTGTGTTTTTTTTTTTTTTAACTGCTCAGTTATGTCAACCTTATGTTTTTCTGTGTAAAGTAGTAACTCATTGAAAAAGATCTGTCTGAACATTTGCAAGTAAGTGTTTTGTCAGTTGCAATTATATTGCAGGTTATGTACTGGGTGAAATAATTAGAATGGAAGTTCCTGACCAAATGATCTGAATTACCTGATCTTGGTCTCTTCAGATGCAAAATTTAATGAGAAATATGCAGAAAAATGAAAATATTTCTATTTCAGAGTAAATGAGAGAGAAATTTAATTTATCAGATGTTAACTTTCAGCTGCTGGACTCAGTATCACAGGGTCAAAAGAGGAGTCTTCTGGAAAACAGAGAATTCTCCTATGATGATGTTGTAAAAGATCAAAACCACATTGTTTCAGCAATTGATTTTTTTGTTTGTTTGTTTTGAAAGTACATTCTCATCTGTTGCAGTGCTCTCTAAATGTAAACTGGTAAATGTATTGGAATCGAGTGCTGTCACTGCATATTTATACATCAGAGCTGTAGTTTGCTTGTGTTTTGGAAGCATCAAATAGCTGACAGTTTGTATTTGTGAGGAGTCAGTGCTGTAAACTTCACTGGAGTTTTTATTATTATGAACCACGTCGATAACCTGCAGAACTGAGACAGCCTTTGCAAGATGCTGGAGACAGAAGCAGAACTGATGGGTGGTGGGAATACAGCAGAGGCTGTGGCCTGTCCTACTTCATTAAATGGTGTCCTTATGCTGGAGTCTAAGTAGGAAAGGAAATGTTCACAGAGTTTACAAAACCTTACGTGGTCTACGAAAGAGTTGAAGAGAGGAAATACCATGATAAGCGTTGTACGGAACTGTTGTTAGTACCTGATAGATGCTGATTTTCTTTTAAGATGCTCACACTAGATCCGGATGGGAATTTATATATTGAACTTTTAAAATTTTAATTGGAAAATGAAATTGAAAAATTGAACAGTATTAAAAATGCAATCATTGTAGGGAAAAGGGTGTTTTGTTTCCCATTCTAGATGCAGGAGAATGTGCTATATTGTGAAATTATCAAAAGACTTTTTTAGGTTCTTTGAAATGAAGTTGCACAATTTGGTTTTAAATAACTTCTTGAAGGACTGTAGTGCATGTGCTCAGGAGAGACGTTTTGCAAGCTGGTTTTGGAGTTATTAAAAAATTTGACTGGACATTGTCCTAAGCAACGTCATCTAGTGGGCCTTTTGTTTAGCAGAGGGTTGGACTAGATGATCTCCAGACGTTCCTTCCAACCTCAGTACTTCCGTGATTCTGTTTGAAAAGGTCAGTCAAAATTGACTATGTTGAAGTTAGTTAAACTAACATTTGGCTGTTTCCCAAATATTCAAGATTTTGACTTTTCATCCATGATAACTTGGTAGTACTTCCATCTTCAACCTGGTGGTAGTGGATGCTGCAGAAATACCTGTAATAGAAGGCGAAAACATATGGTATTCGGGAAGGGAGGAAATGTGGGAGTTTAAAAAAAAAAATGCTGATCATTGGAATGCATTATTAAATTTGGCTTGAATGTAAAAGCTCATATTCCTCCCACAGAGAACAAAACCCAGGTTCCCTGAAAGCAAACTTTCTCATCTTTCATATTCAGTGCAATCTTCTCCAGCTTGGTGTCTGCTCCCATCGCTACACCATGTCTTGCAATAGCTTGGTAGTTTGGAAAAAGCTATTGCTCTGTTCTCCTGTAAATGCTGTCTCAGTAGCGTGGAGTGCACATTTAATAAAATCATATATGCTTATATCAAGTTACGATGTCCAGATCCATAACAGAGTAGAAGCAAATCTCACCGTCACATGCAGCAGACTGGAAGAGAGAGGAATTGCTGGTAGTAGACAAGGTTACCTAGGAGTGACGCGCTGACCAAGACTGAAGTTGTGACCCACTACTACAGAGCTGTGACTTTTGTAGCTCAGTTTGTAACTTCTGGAAATGGTGGGTTTAATCCCTGGTTTATCTAGCAAGATGGTGGCAATTGGTAGCACAAAGGACTGTGTTTCTTCAGGCACGATTGCAGAGGTGGATCCTTCATCGGTGGAGCCGTACAGGCGCTCTGTGGGCAAGCTCAGCAGACAGTGCTCCTTGTATCCATGCTGGTAGCACATACCTCTTGCTTTTGGGCTGTCAGAAGCAGGACAGATCCTTAACCCAGCCTCTTCCCTGCCTCTCCAGATCTCCTTCCTCAGTCTAGATTTCGTGTGTCTCTGGAGGAGGTGAGGAGGGAATTTCCCCAGTGAGCCTTGTGAACTGCACTTCTTGCTGGAATTAATCTCTGAACCTTCAAAGTGAGCAATGCACCCAAAATACTCAGCTCTGCTGACACACGGTTGCCTATATAAGAGCAAGTGCGGATCTGTGAAGGAAAGAACTTGGGAACTGGCTCCATAGCCTTCTCAGCATCTCCTCTGCACCCTCGGAAAGGTCGGGGTGCTGGCTCTGGGAGGTGGGGGATGTTGTAATGCACTAGTTGCCCTTTTAGACACTGAGGTCCTGAGTCGGGCAACGTGCCAGCATTTTAGAAATATAGGGGTCCTGGTAAAGCTTTCCTAGAAACTATGACAATCATTAATTATCCCCAAACCCACTTGTTATCTACTTCAGGAGGTTAATGGTTAGAAATTACGTTTGTTCATTTGAATTCACATACAAAAATAGCTCCTCTTTTATCATGCTAGTGAATCTGGCCCTACTCAGGGCCTTAATTACAGTGTGCTGCAGTAAGGCAAAGGGCACTGCTGCTTGGAAGCATAAACCTGATCTGCTGTTATCCCATGTGATAGTCTGTGCCAACAGCTGGGGGGTAGTGTTTTGTACATTATTTTGGAGTTTAGAAGGGAATTCTAAGACCGGACATTTCTTACTGCTCTTGGTGATCCTGAGCAACGCTGAAAAATAGACAAAAATCTCTCTCTCACACACACTCTTTTAGGTTGATCTGTGGGAAAGCTTCCTGAACTCCAGCTCGGTTTGCCGACAGCTCTGGTAGAGATTGGTCCCCCCATCTCTTTCCTTTGTGTTGTCTGCAGTAGTATCCATTTCTCCATTTCCAGTGTGTGCACTGAGAGAATAGCTGCACCCAACAGCTGTCAGCCATGGTGACAATTCAAATGGGGAAAGGGGAAGGGAAGCAAAGAAACAAAGAGCTTTAATCAATAGCAGCAAAACCAAAGTTGTCCTCTAACCCTGAAAGGCATAGAGCACTTTGTGCTATCACCAAGCAGCTGGACTGATTGGCATGGCACTTTGTGCTGCCGAACATCCCAAATGGGATCAAAACATACAAAACAGTTATCACGAAATAATTAGACTTGCCTATTGGTAAAAATGCAAAGATTCCTAAGTAGGCATCAGATTGAGCATCAATAAGCAGAACTCTGTCAGAATGACCTTGTATCCCTTGTGTCGGGTGAGAGTGGTGGATGCTGAAGAACTGATTTGCTGGGACTGGTTCTGGCCAAGTATTCATATTTGCAGGGGACAGTTGTGTACAAATATAGCTTTGTTTGTTTTCCATCACAATTGCACTGAGTGCCAAAGCAGTCCTTCCAGAAGGCTTTGGGTATCTGGTTGTTTCCTGCACTTCAAAAGCTGACTGAGATTTGATGATGACTTATAGCCCATCAGCTTACCCGAGAATTTCAAGGCAGAATTCTCTGAGCTGGTGTCAGCGCTGCGGTTGAGAGCCTTTCTGCTGATTGGGATCCAGGGAGAGCTCAGCTTGAGAGTGGGTACTGCCAGGATGAATCAGCAGATATCTTCCTGGAAACAGTCGACAGCCTGGGTATCCCAAGTGTTTAGCAGAGGTCCCACCAGGCTATAAAAGTCCGCTTTTGAAATGTTTGACTTCTTCTTTCCAGCAAGGAGCTGTACAGTCATTCCCTGACAGCTGTGATATTGTCTCCCACACATATGAAGATCACACAGTGACATTTTTCAGCAACTTTGTTTACTAGATGATATAAATACAAAAATATTTCAAGTCACTTAACATTTTGATGCTTTTCTCTGCATTGAACGTTTTAGGCAGAGTAGAAGAGGAGAATGGAAAGGCAGAATATGCCCCATGTGTCTTGGCATGTTGACGCTGACCTGCACATTTTTCATATCCATTCTCAATTGCTTCTTGTACAGGAAGCAACATGGTCTCCTGTATTTCATCTTCATAACTGATGCGTAGCTACAGCAGCAATGTTAAAGCAAAGACCCTTGCATTAGCATGTTCGTTGCCCTTGTTGTGACAATCAGTTTTATGCGGTTAACTCTAGGGGAGAATGAGCAGATTTGCTTTTAAGTTCTGTGCAGAGACTGAAATGTTTTAGCAGTAGAATGATCTCCTAACAGAAATTGCAGCTGACAGGTGCTTTTCTTGTTCAACCCCTACCTGGCAAAGACAGTTACGAACTATACAAGTTGATATTTTTCTCGTTGCTGACTCCCAGGTAGCTGTTTGCTGAGGATCTCCTTCACCACCATGGTTTTAGACATAAAGCCTGTTTTCAGTCCTGAGCCGCCTCTCCAAGCCCTTCCTATTTCATGAGCAGTCTGGATGGTGAGACTTGTTATGCTCAAAGAAGGCACTTTGACTGAAACACAACAATTACGGAATCAAACCCTCTCTGTATTTGTGTGGAGGAAAGAGCTTAGCAAGTCCGATAGTGTGTGGACGAATCAAGAGGGGGCCTGTGCCTTGGGGAAGGGAGCGTTGAACCCAGGAAGAACAGAGTTCGTCTCAGCAGTACCCTCGATCCCGTGCACTGTCAGTGAACAAGAGGTAGCAAGAATTCTGAGTAACTTGCAGTAGTCTTGGCGGAATCTGTAGTTCTTGTAGCAAGTAAAAGAACTCCATAAGCCTTAAGTTTGATTGCACTGGATGGTTGCTAGTATTGAAGTCCCTTAGAAGATTAAGTGCTATCCAGCAAAGGGAAAAGGAGTCTAAGAGGTCATATCTGTTTAGGAAGTTAAATCCAAGATCCTCAGAGGCAACAAGGCTACTGGCTCTAGATCAGGCTCAACTCAGAGCTAAATCATTCTGTACGAGGTATTTTCCCTCTGAGATGCTGCAGTAGCATCGCATAACTTGAAGGAAAACACTAAAAAAGGTAGAAAAAATGTAGTTCAGAAGGTTACTTACAATGAGTTAAGCATTACATACTTTGCTGAGTGAACCTGAAAAATCCCCAAGTATCGTAAAACATTTAATAACTTAACCAGTGACTAGCCAAATGTTCATTTAATTTAATTTTAAACTGCACTTTTTTGTTTGTTTTTGTTTTGTTTTGTTTGGTGGTGGTCCTTGTCTCTGGGTTTGTTCTAGCATTGCTTGTCATAGGACAGAATCTGGTTTACAGGGAAGGCAGCTGTTCCCCCAGCTTGGACCAGAGAAGCTGTGCTTCAGTGTTTGGATATATGCAACCATTTGCAAAACTCCTCTAGTTGAAAGCCCTTTTTCTCAAAGGCTTGTGTTTATTTCTATAATCTTTGTTTTGCTTTGAAACTGATTGTGCAGGTTGCTTATGGGATTATGCATGTAAATAGCAAAGGAAGGTACTTGATAAAGATTTCTTTGTATCCTGAAAAAAAAAAAATTGCCATCTGAGTTTTAGGATAAAAAATGAGAAACTCCTCTTACTTGAAGGGTGGTGGGGTAGTACTGTGGGTAACAGAGAGAGGATACCAAATTGGTGAGCGTATGGGGAAGAAGAAACAAATATAGGTGTTTACACTTGCAGCTTGCTGCACCGAGCCAACATTCAGTCTCTTGACAGCACAGTCACATAACAGTCTCCGGCAGCCAGGTGTCTTAGGCAGTGACTCATATGCTGAATACAGTTTTCTGTTGTTTTCACTGTGGTCCCTTGTTAACCTGCAGATGGCCTATTTTGAAATCTGCCTTCCCCTGCAACTTGCCTGTGGTGTATGTGACTTGTCCACCTGAATTTGAGACTTTTCCCTTCCTGAGGTGGCATGGTTACAGATTGATTATAGATTTACCAACCAGCAAGCATCAACTACAGCTCCAAGTGATAGAGGGTTCCTAACCTGACTTCCCGTGGAAATGGCCGCCTTTTGAATCTGTACTGGGATGGTTGTGTGCATTTTGAGCCTCTAACAGCAGAAACATATCAAACAGGCTGTCAGTGGTGACAGGAGACAGTATTGCAGTAATTCCCTTGTGTTGTCAAATAAACAAAGGGAATCCCTCTGCTCTGAGCTACAATTTCCTTTAATTTGGTCAAAGTAGAATAATTTGTGTTTATTCTTCTTGGCTGTATCTCTAAGAGAATAAACTAGGCAAACTTGGCTTCATTCTTTCATGACAGAAAAGACTGGTTATAGGCTGAGGTCAGAAGAAAATTAATTTAGAATATGTGAGGAATTAAGGTGAGGGCCTTAACTCTTTCTTATGTCGAATAGAACTTCTGAATTTCAGAAAAGCCTTTGCATCTTCTGTTCTGCCAAGCTCCAGCCTTGCAAATCCTTCTCTCAGGAACAGTACGGAAAAATGAGAATTGCCAGGATGGAGAATGCATCTTGTACTTTTATCTCGTGTCTCAAACGGCAGCATCATAGATGCCTCAGCATTTGCAAAAATACTAGGCACATGAGAGATGGTGTGACCTCTGAACAGACCAAACAGCCCAATACTGTCTCGTAATGGAGACTTGAAATTTTAAGCAAAACGTTCTCTCTCCCAAACTCTTTTAATTAGCTGGTAGAACTCTAGGTTTTCCCACTATGTCCATGCAGTGGTAGAGAGGTGGTCATGCTAAGCCGTCCTCTCCCTGTTTCCAGTTAAAGAACTTTTTGGATGAAGGCTGTCTTTGTACTGAACATGTACACTGGGAGTGCAGTGAAGAGAAGTAGTATCTCTGCCCTGCTAAAAATGAAGCAACATGATAAATTTCCTTATATTCATGCAAAAATTATTACCTGGGCAAAACTGTTGCTTCTACTGCTAACCCATGTCTGTCAATGAGCCCTATAGCAGGGCTGAATCAGGGAACGCACATGTGTGGGATGGATTGGGGTGGAATAGATTGCTTCTGCCTCCTTTTTACTCCAGCTACAGAGAGACTGAATGAAGAGGACACAAGGATAGACTGGGATGCACAACCCACTGCTACATTGGACATCACACTGCCTCTCTATTGCAGAGAGAAGGAAATTAGTGCTGTCTCCCTGTCTTCAAAGTGGAACAAAGGGAAGATATTGTAGTTGGCTCTCCTTTCCCTTAAAAAAAAAAAAAAAAAAAAAAAAAAGACTCAAGGACTTTGTTTAGTTATCTTTAATTACTAGATCTCTGCCCAAGTAATGGGAGGTGTTTGGACCTCGGAATTCCTTATAGTTACTGCCATAACCAAAATAGGGTTCTTTTCAAGGAGCCTTTACCCTTCCAGAATGTATATAGAACTTGTTCTTGGGTATATTCAGATAAATGCTCAGGATGCTTAACTCAGAGATTAAAAAGACAAGTAAGCTGACCTTACAAAGATTATGAGAGAATATGTTAATACTCTGAGAAGTGTGAGATTTCTAGGTGAGAAGATATTCAGCACAGGAACAAACACCTCTGCCTAGGAACATGCAGACTTTTTTCAAATTGCTGATTTTTTTAATTACAGCTGCTTTGTGCAAATGCATATAGAGAATGCCCAATTTTTAGATGTTTCCGTGATGCTGTGCAAGAGCTAGTCTGCATATGAACGTTATAATTCAAAGCATGTTATATTTCACAACGCAGCGTTTTGCTCTGTCTTTAGAAATAAAATCCTGAGAGGCTGGTATTTTTTTGCATGCGTGTGCATTAGATGGGTTGGTTTGGGACAGGCAATTTGTTTTGTTTATTTTTCAGACTATGTGAAATGGAGAAGTTGTTTGACAAATTAAGATGTTGGAATTCAGCCTCTTGTTTTTGGGGCCTCGTCTCCAGTCCACTCAGGTGGTTGTTGTCCCACTTCAGGCAATCTGGCTTTGGAGAGCACACGTTTTTTCCCAGTAGTGCTTTTCTTTACACAGGATGTGTTGTTGGTGCTTATCTTCTCCATGTGGAGATATCCTTTATAGAAAATTTAATGACAACAAAACGGTAATGGCTATTTTAAGTCACGTGTCTATAGCATCAGAGAAATAGTGAATACATTTCATAGAGGGACAGTGTGTGGCTAATGGCTGCACAGGAACTAGCCTGGTTCATAAAAGCCGAAGGTTGTGGACTGTATAATACAACATTAGGTAGAAGAGGATGCATCCAGCATTTTTCTCACTCTTTCTTGTCCACATTCTGTAATATATATGGAAGTAAAGCAAAATGATTCTTCAAGTATAGCAGTAGTTCTGTATTAGCCATATACAATTGGCTGAAATCAAGAGAAACGTGTAAATGGCCCATAGGCCCTGGATCTCTCACATCTGGTACATGAGAGCAGAGCAACAACATGGATCAGAGAAGCAGACAGTAATTTGAAAGTTCAAGGGAACGCATAAGGTTGAAATCTCCTTGAGGAAGGGTGTGAGAGATTTGCCTCTAAAAACACCCGTCTGAAAGACAAAGCTTTTTTAAGTTGGGGAACAAACAGTGAATTTTAATTAGGAGAATGGTTTTAATAGGCTAAAACCAATAAAATACCCCTGTGTCTTAAAGACTTAAAGACAGTGGTACTGGCAACCTCAGCACTGCACAGATTTACACCATGTAAACATTGACAAGTGAACCAAAGAAGAATTAAAATCTTGTTGGAAAACTAAGACAAATATAGCCATTGTATATATTTTATGGATTTTTTTTTCCCCTTCAGGATTAGCAACTGTTAATGGGAATTAAGAGAGAAGGCAGAATATCCTGTTTTAAATTGAGTAGCATAAGTGAGTAAAAATGATTTACGTAGTTCTCTTACATACTTATGATTGTCCCAGAGCTTTAATGAATGTCTTCCCTTTGCTGATGTCCTCCAAATTTGTCTCGCAGAATTGAATTAGTGTGGGACTGCGTCTCCATCACAATGCTCCAGAAACGGACATTTTAAAAGTTAAGACTTCTGTTGTCTTCCTGAATGTTTCTTCTCTCAAAGTACTAGGAAATAAAACAGTCTGCAACAACCCTTACTCACTGTTTGGCTGGGAAGGTGGCTTCAGGGTGGTGGCTTCTGCTGTTTGTCGTTCTTTGTAATCCCTGCAAGTGTGCCTGGTGTTTGGTGACACGCACGATAGTAAGTACCAGTTAAGTGATGAGTGAAACAGAGGAGAAACAGGTTGTAATAGCATGATGCTGGTAGAAGGAAAGATGTTCTAGTCCAGTGAGGCTCACGTAAAGTGGGTTAGTGGAGTAAAACATAACCACCCCTGCCTTGCTCATTCTTTTTTGCCTCTTTCCTCACCTTTGATCTATGACTAACTCTGACTACCTTTGACTATCTTTGCATTTCTGTAACTACTCTGCCTTGCAAAACATTTTGTGGAGAGAGTTTGCTCCAGCAGTCTGTGCACAATGTCTGTCTTGTAGATTTTTCATCAGAGGCCACATCTTATGCCATCAGGAATGTACTTGCCTGACTTGCTTCTAATTTGAAATTTGATTTCTTCAATGTTAATACATTTTAAAAAAGAAAAAAAAAAAAGCAGTCATGCTGTGATGTGTGAAGGGAACAGAAGCTATGGACTGGGGAAAATATCTTCTCACTAGAAAAGATCTTTGAAGGGAGAAAATAGATTCCCTATGGAAAGATCAAAGCCCAGGAAGTTAATGGATTCTGACAAGGTAAAAAAAACCAAACCAACAGAAACTGGAGAAAATAGTAAGTTCAAACATAAAAGAGGGAAATAGGAAAGAGTGGGGTTTTTTGTTGGAAATAAAGGATCGTTAGATGGCTAGCTAAGTACTTGAGATTATATGTTGTAGCTAAAGGGCTATTAGTGGAAATAGGGATTGTTTTTCCTCATGCCTGGCACAGCCTCAGCTTATGTGGTGTCAAGGTCGCCTTGGAGTTGCAGTCACGAATTCCTGCCCTAATGCAGTGCTCTGTGCTGGTGACTACAGCCTAATGCATCCTGTAGTGCAACCAGAACCTCTCAGACTGACGCAATACTGATGTAATTGTAATAACTCTTAAAGTCACTTTAATAGTCTGATTAGGTCCTGCTAGGGTCAAAAATATATGGAGTTTATAAAAGAAAAAAAAGGGCAGAAACCCTTCTGGTGAGCTAGGAAATGTTCATGGGTAAAGAACTCTGGAAAAAACTTTTGTTCAGGTTATTGTTAACAAAGATCATCTGTACTGCTGTAGGTATCTATGTGCCTTCTTCATTGCTGCAGTGTTTGATGCCTCACAATCATACAGAAATAGAAACAGAGAACTACAGCTAAGGCACAAAGACAGATCCTCAAAGATCTCGCTCTCGGTGGCATATACATCAGTGGGAATCGGACATTTGAATGCCTCTCAAGAAGCTGGGGCCAGGTGACTTTGTCCAAGGCTATGCTGGGTTTCTGTGACAGAGCACCTCACTTCTTCCATTTAGTCACTCATCCTTCCTTCAGTCCCACAACAAAGCAGAAGTCCCAGCGGACTTGTGCCAGTGCTTTACATGTACCATGAGGTTCACCTGCACTAATTACTAAGTAAGTATTGGATCTACTGAGAGATACTTGGCCACTCAGGACTATCAGTAGGTGTTGCTGTTTGCCCCTCTGGTTTACTTCTCTCTACATTTGAGTAGTTGCATCTTCACAAAACCTGCTGGTTGTTTCCTGGATTGACAGTGATGTCTGCATTGAGTGAGAACCCAATGTTTGTTGCCTGCCCTTCTTAGCAACACCTGCTTGCCCTCTGTCTTGGGTCAGTTTCTCGTTTGCCTTCCCTCTTGTCTTTCTGTCTGCTGAAGTTTATTTTGAAAAAGGCAGCAGATTTATATAGTGACTGGAGGCAAGAAAAGTTTGCATACGTGGGACACCTCTGTATTGATGATCTGATGGAGAGGTGATCAATACTGGAGTGTATTTACAAGTGCAGTCCCTTGCCTGTGACGATATTCTATGAGAGAGGCTGGATGGGGCAAGGGAGGGATTAAGGCCCTGGTAAATTCTAGTCTCCCAGAGCTCCCTCCTTCTTCATGCTGCCTGTGCTTTGTGTATGTTTGTGCTATGTGATTTTTTTTTTTTTTTTTTTACTTCCAAGAAGTGGCTGAACTTGTTGTAGCAACTGTGTTCCTTCCTGCTCATAGACAACTTCAAATTAAATATATATTTAACTGAATTACAACTAAAATTGCAATTTTTCTTTTTGTGAGACAGCTTCACTTTAAACTAGAAATTCTTTTTCCTTGTTTCACAGTAGCTGCAAGAGCAGTAGTCTCTCTTGTCTGTCTCCATGACAAGAAAGAATTACATGAAGGAGTAGATTCCAGTGGATGCATAGTCCAGAAGGAGTAGAGCAAAATGAATACACAATTCAGTTATTATAGCAAAACACTTCTATCATCTATTCTTTTAAGGTCTTGTTTAGTTTGGTGTAGTATAGACCAGAGAAACAAAAAGTGATGGGAACTAGATGCAGCAAGACTGGGCTGGATAGAATAAATGGTTTTGATTAGAAATGTTATTACTGTGCCCATCTAGCAATGAGAAGATAAGAGGCCTTGACCTGAATATTTGATAATCAGAATTCTTGATAATAGGATGCCAACAAAATTTAGAAGCATTAATTGAAGGACAGCTGCCATTAGGTGACTTCTGTCAAGACCTGTTACAGTATTGAGGCCTTTGCCATCTCTGGGTACGAGGTCCGTGCTTCTCTTTTCTGTGTCATGAGAAAATTTTGCACTTTATGTTATGTCTGGCACCACGGTTGTATCTTTTGCTTTTGGTATCTAAAACAGATATTTAGACTTGTGGCACTTAACCAAACTCTGCAGCAGTTGCTGCTTACCAGTTATATTCTGGGCCTATACAGATGTGTGCATATAAGAGCTAGTAGCCTGATACCTCATAATTAGCAAATTCCTTAACTCCTTCAAAAGCAATACACCAGGATGTTTAACAAAGGCACTTTTTTTTTTTTTTTTTTTTTTAACCAGCCATCTTAGTTCAGCAGCCAAGTTTAGATACTGGTCCTGAAAATTTCAGATTTCAACCTTTATTTTATCATATTCCACTTCTACAAAGTGGTTATCACAGTGGTGGCCTTTTGGCACAGGCGCTTCCTGCCAGGCTCGGATCAGCCGACCTGCTCTATGAAGTAAAAGGGAGTGCTACTCCCAGAGACCACTCATGGGTACAGAAGTGCAGTGTCTCTTTCTCTTCCATCTCCTTCTGTTTCCCAAAGCTACATATGGCTTTTCTTTTGTATATTGCCAATCTTATCACCAATGATTTCCATTTCAGTGCTGATGTATGGAAGATGATAACATACAAAGCATTGCTACAGTAGGGTACTACTATGAGATGATACTGGCAACACACGCAGTTAGCCATATTAATTTCTTCTCTTTTAATAGCTTGGAAGAAAACATATGGAATCAGTGAGCAACAAAACCTCAGTTTTCATTAGAAAAAGGAAATAGAGAATGATTCATTCTAAAACCATACGCTCCAAAGGAGGAAGATTTGAATTATTAACAACATATCTAAATATGATGGGTGCTGACACCTTCATCTCTTGTATTTTTACTGCCATGGATTTTCTTCACATGCAGTGAGAGAATTTACACTACAGGAAGTGTTAATGGTTTCACGCTTCGTACCCATTTTTAGCTGCCTAATTTATGGAAAGCCATTACTAGGTGAGTCACAGCTTTCACAGGATTAGTGTGGCTGAGATAGAGCTTTGAGTGTTCCTTTGATTTCCCTATTTGCTTGAAAGGAACAACAGACCCACATTAAAACTGTTAGTGTTTGGTATTACAGTAGAGTTCAGAGTCTCTGCTCTACTTGATCATGTACAAATATTGTAAGAGATGCTCCCTGTCCCTATAAGCTAACAACTTAAACAAGAAAGAGACTTACCTGCATGATAGATGCTGTGAGTCAGGGTGTCTCATTGTTCAGAATTTGTGCTTAATTGGATGGGAGTTAAATATTGGCAAAGATTACAAACAGAAGTAATACTAGGAATATCACTATAAATAACTGTTCATCCCACAATAGCTACTGCAGAGCACATTTATTCTCTTGTTGAGCTTAAGGGGTTTTGGTTAGACATTCACAAGTTACAAAAAATAACAGGCAAACCCTGAGGATTGGGGTTTGTCCCTAATAGTAAATGAAACATGGATTGAAATAAATACATTTGGTCTGTCTGTATCATGAATGTCTATCTCATGAATGTAACAGGAGAAATGCAGTGTGTAAAATACTCAAGCACTGAATAAGGTGTAGATTTCATAGCCAATACACTTTGTAATAAATAATTCAGAAAGATTTTTTCGGTTTAGAGAACAGTCTCCAGCAGGCAGCAACAGATAAAATTTAAAGGAAATCTTGAATTTATTTTTTTTAACTAACTTACTCTTCTATAAACCTCTTGTTGCAAAAGGTGTGTTACCCATTATGAGACTTTCACCCAATTAGAAGCTCTTAAACATCTGTATAGGTTTGTTCTGCTACAGATTTTCCGTACAAGTCTACCTCCAGAGGCTGTTTGTTTCAGTTATGTGTAAGTTTCTTAATTAAGGAGCCCATATCTCACTGCACAGCACATACGAGGTAGTACAACTATGCATCTGTAGCTTCCGCATTTGCCTTGCTGGCAAGTCTGTTGTGTGACTGAGTCAGTGTGGACCTGCAGCTGGGTTAACTTTGTACTGTTGTAAAGAAATGATAATTTTTGGGTGCTATCTGTAGATAATAACGAAATGAAGCATCACTAGTTCTCCCTCTTTGTTTTCCACTGGAGAGTTTGTGGGGGATGAAACTGGAGAAAGGATGTTACACGTAATTTATTGCTCAGGGTTCTTTTTTTCTCCTCAATTTCTACTCTGTCAGCTTCTTTTTTCTCACACCAATTACTCTGCCTTAAGAAATTACACAGCTTCTCATAATAGTGCTTGAAGATTGGTATGTTTGCTTTATAAATTCTGAGGCAGGTCTTCAGCTACTACAAAGTGAAGTGACTCTGAAGCCACAACCTTTTATTCCAGGTAAAGGTCTTTTGTATGCGATCTGTCCCTTTTTTCCTAGGGTTTTTAAAATTCTTGAAAGATTTTAAGAACAAAAGGAAAGAAGTAGACTAGTGAAGGATATGCGTGAGGTTAGGAGACCTTATGCATATCATTCACTGGTCTACTAGACCACCAAGTTACCGGTGGCTTGTTAAATGCTAAGTTACAGAAACTAAATATAGATCGTATTAATCAATTGGTGTATGTACATGTCTTTATGTGTACCCCCATATGTACACTGTTGAAGGGGGTGTTAGAAAATAAATCCCAAATGACCCTTAAAATCTGTCATCAAACTGATCACACAAGAATAGTTAAGTAATGTAGGGAAGTACAATAAAACATTCTTCAACTACTGTTTTGCAATATGAGTTTGTGGTGGGGACAGAAGCTCATTGGAATTGACTTTTATAAAAAGATTCAACGTACTTGGAGTATTTAGAATTGAACTGTTCCATCACACGCATTCAGTAGGATTTTTCTTAACGTGAATATGTTTGGACTACATATTACTCACTGGCCATACATGTGGATTTTCAGGCAAAAAATATTTTACATTTTATTCTGAAGTTAAATCAATACAAACATTTGTGGTGGATGCTTTTATTTGTACTTTAAAAAAACTCCACATTTTTCACGTTCTTATTTCGTTCAGGGCAGCTGAGTGACTGAATGCAGAATTCAGTGTTTTTCTCTACTGAAGAGCCACTGGCATGACTGAGGCATAACACACGTTTGAAGAACAGTAGCAAAAGCAGAGGCTAAAAAGAGGTGTCCACATGCAAGGCTTTTAAATAGTTCTGGCTTTGGCCTGCCTTTCCAAGGAAATGCAGCTTGTGTGATTGCCTCTTTAGTATTCTGCCAAACTTGATAGAGTGGGAAAGCCCTCATGGATACAATTTCCTAAAAGCTGTTGGGAAGTCAGTGGCTAGATAAAGATGAGGCCCAAATTATTGTTGCCAGCTGAGGAAAAGTCAGTAAGAGAAGCTCAGGAGCTATTGGTTACTGTGGTTGGCTGTACGCAGGGATGGTCCAGACCTCACCACACCAGCAAATGTTCTGACGCTCTCTAGAAGGGGAAAGGGTGGAGAAGAGCTAGTGGATGTGGCAGGAACTGGAAGTACTACAAGTTAGCAAGTCTTGCAAGATTGTAAGGGAGGTATTCTGGTGACTGGATATGAAGCCAGGCTTTCTTGGTTTGATTCAGTTCATAATATAGTCTGCAAAGGTTGCTTTTTAATGAATGATATCATAAACCAGGGAATAAATGGAGTAATTCTGAATATTGCTGACATTTTAGACCACTAGAAGGGATAAGATTCAGTCTTGGTATCAATAAAAACTCATTGTGGACCCTTACCACAGAAAAGGCAGAAACTGTATACAAAGTGAAGAAGTACGATAATACAGCATGGCTGTTTGTTCTGTAAATAAATAAGCCAGT
This sequence comes from Fratercula arctica, assembly GCA_947846985.1. Taxonomy (NCBI): domain Eukaryota; kingdom Metazoa; phylum Chordata; class Aves; order Charadriiformes; family Alcidae; genus Fratercula; species Fratercula arctica. Next base: position 28,656,073 of record CANTUZ010000006.1, on the reverse strand, counting down.
GGACTATTTGTCCTGCTTTGATGCATTTCGTTTCCAAGCAAACTAACATACAAATGATAAAAATAAAGCAAGCCATTACTAATACACTTCTTTTGGCACCTTTACTGAAATCTGTGTTTTTGTTCTGTGATGTGTACCACAGAGAAATTTGTAAGTGAGTCCAATACATATCTTCAAAGTAATAACCGACAAGTCAATAAAAGCAAGAATTTGCAGTCAGACCTGCCTCTTCTTTCTTTTGTTTGACTCCATACATTCGTACAAGGTTAGACAATCTGGAAAGTGTCAGTGTTTAATGGATACAGTCAGAATAGTTTAATGCCTGCTTTACTTGCTGCTGCTTATAACTAGATCAAGCAAAAATTCTTTCCTTTTGGACATTGACAGTTGTTTCCAACTGCACCACAACACATCTAAAATGGTAATATGGAGCTATACGCTACTATTTAAAGCCCCTTGGACATTGCCTGATACATTGTGAAGCTGTGACAGTAATATTTTACTGTAATTGCTTTCTTAAGATGATGACAGAGCACTGAAATTGCTGTTATTTTTTCAGTATGAGTTAAACCAAGTATGTGTGATTCAGGCATATTCGCTTGACAGAATGCTCTGAATTTACATGATTAGAAAGCTCTTCATATTAAATGCAATTCATCAAGGCATTTTTCACAAGTAAAATACCTGTGTCAGATTGGCCACTTTTCTCTTTATGATGGTAGGAGAGTAATCTTACTGAAGTCAAGAAAAAAAAAATCTCAGAATTACCTGCACATGCCATCAGGTTGGTAGGTAAATAATGTCTAATTAGTTCCAGATGTAAAACTGCATGTGCAAGATTGAAGGCTGAGTTATTCTTTCAAAAAAAAAAAAGTACAAAGTGGTACTGAAAACAAGGCTTTTTGAGAAAACCAGGCCCTTCAAATCTATTGAATCTCATGAAATGTTAGTCAAAATCATAACAGGAAAAAATGCTTAGTGAAGAGTGTTAGAAGGTTCTTTATCATTGCAGTATTGTTCAGGAAGATTGTATATAGAAGTATGCAAAAGGTTCTCTGGAATGTTGCCATAAAACATAGTGATGTGGTCTCAAGATATCAATAACTACTTACAAACTGTTCTCCTACGCTAGTTTCAAGCTCTTTGCAGAAGTGTTGGTATTACCCCACATATGCATAGACGGTGCATTACATATGATGGCTGCTGGGAATCATGTGAATGCAACACAATTGGTGCAACTAGTAAGAACTTGCATTTATTTTTAAAAAGCTGTGGTACTATGTAATAACTCAGATGTTTTGATATTTTTGGAGTCCTGATTCTGCAAGAAACTTACTGGAGAGAAACTATGAATTTGGTACAGCTTTATCCAGAGAAGATTATAGCAGAATGCAAGAGTGGAGTCAAAAACTAGACAGGTGCTCCCTCGATAAAAGGAGTTGGATCATCTTTTTTCATTGTGTTTACTTCCCTATGTGAGCACAAAGTGAAAAATAAATCTGCTTTAACTATGCTTGGCGGGATGAATGTTGGTGAGATTGTGACAATTACAGGTTCATTATTGGAAACTGTTTGCTGTTCTTTTGATTTATGAAAGGCTTAAGAATCTCTGTGTTTAGTGACTTTATATAAAGAGTACATGAGCAAAATAATTAGAAAGAACACCTTTAAATCTAGCAACATCCCAGAAGATGAGATTGTTAACAAAATTGGTTTTTTTTCTGCACGTTACAGATTACCTTTCATCTACTGGAATAGCTTGCATGTAGCAGTGTGGTGAAGATTAGCATAATCACCAAACATACACTTTATCCTAAATTTGATTTAGTAGTTATTGATAAAAACCAAATTAATTCAAATAGAGGTTGTTGGGTTTTTTCCCAAATGAACTGCAGTTTGAATCACAGAATGAGGCCAAAATGCCATTAAATTCTCTCTTCTTGTGTCGTGTAGCTATATTATTTCACAATTTACTTTAAGTCATTACAAGCTAGTTTGACTTACAGCAAGGATTGTTTTGTTGATGTTCACATGTCTTTATTTGGAATCTAGCTAGCCTACATTTAAGCATTTGAATTGATAACCAACTAATCATAGACCATTATGGTTTTGTTTGCTAGGCTGGAGAATAATGTAATGTCTAGCATCTCCCTGAGCTCGCTCACACACACCCCCCCACACACCCCCCCACCCTTTCGTGCATACATATACATGGAAGTACTTCAGTCCCTTTTAAATAGCCGGCATAACAAAGTCCTGCACTAGTATCTTTTATGATTTGGAAGTGAATAAATACTTCAAAGTTTGTTATTTCTTTGACTTTTCAATCTGGAATTGCCTATGAGGAGTCAGCGCGTCTAACAATTTTTTTGAAAAGTCATTTGTAAGTATCTCTCAGAATTGTTATTCAGTGGATTACTCACAAGCTGTTAGTTGTTTTTAGTTGAAATCTGATGGAAAATACTGAAATGTGGTCTGTTCATTTAGGCTGGATTAATTCTGTAATTTTCTCCTCAATTTGAACACTGGAATCAGGCTTCAAAATCTGTTTTCCCAATAACTTTGTAGTTTATCTTGCTGATAGTATTTGTCTCAGTTAAGTCACTCATTTAAATATTCACAGACAGCAGGTACTGCAAATGTTAATGTTTTTATGAATATATTATTAATTTTTTTAGGAAGTTAGCCAATTCTAATTAAGACGATGAAACTGAATCAACCCAGTTTTAAAGAGAACAAGCAATGAGAGAACTCTCCTTTGATTTGAACAGGACACACAGGTTAACATGTTTTGCAAAAAATTTCTTAGACACTTCCACCAGTCAGTGTGATTTCTACCGAACTTAGCAAGGAAAATTACTTCTGTTCATTTCCTGTAGTAAATTGCTCTATAGACGTTCAGCCACTCTAGGACTTAATGGATAAAATAAAGAGCTTGCCGTTAATGTTTTCATACAGGCACAAAGATTCTTCATATTCACAACTAACAACTCTTTCTTTTCTAGATATTTTAGTCCCTCAGCAGATTCATGACTGAGGGACCTATCCTACAGATATGCTTTGGCCAGTCCTCACCGGGCCTAAGACTAAATATTGCAAAGCATACTTGCAAGGATTAATGGCTATATCTGGTGCACAAGGAGCTTTTCTTGAGTTAAAAGTGCTAAATGAACCATCAAAATGTCTGATACAAATATCATTGGGAAAAAAACAGACAAGGCTGAGGCAGACAAACCTGTTTCAGATCTGAAGTAGGAGTTGGTCCTGCCTGGAGATAAGGCGATGGCCAAGATGAACTCCCAAGGCCTTTTCCAGATAAACTTTCTGTTTTTCATTATTCTGTTAGGGGGGTGGAAAAAAAAAAAAAAAAGTAGAACCTCAGTTAAAAGGATGTCTCCTGCCGGAAACACTCCTAGTTACGGCAAAATCTGTTGCTTACATTGGGAACTGACTGACCTTGTGTGGTTATGCTCCACTTCCCTTTTCCTTAGTTCCCAAAATTTTTACTATCATTCCAAAGCCTAATGAGTTCATATGGCTGCCAAAATAGAATCTCGTTTAATTATTGGCTAGTTAAATTTAAGGGAATATCTTATAGGTAGGGAATGCTTAATGCCATGTGTCAACTGTGCATCTAACATATAGCAGTCTTCTTTCTAGGCTAACACATCTATCGGTGAGAATTAGAAGGCATGACTTATAATTGTAACCTTTTAAAGCACATATTTATTAAGTTTTGCTGCATTCAGTGACCATTTTGGTTATCAGGAAGCACAATGATTCTGGGCTGTGCAATTGTCAGGTCACTAATCTCCATCCTGCACTCAGCCTATCAGCCACATGAGAATGACTCATTCTCTGCAAATCTCCTGTTGCTTAGTAGCTGTTTATAATGTGAAAGAGAGTTGGGAAAGTAGTGGTGAGGTAAGAGGAAAAGGGCTGGGAGGCAGTGTTCCTGGCTGCCTAAAAGGAACTTGTGAATGAGGGTATTATTTGACCTTCTAATTGATGGGGAATTTTTCTGTTTCCTCACAGATACAAGGTGCATGAATTTACATGCTCTCCCCCCTCTATTCTCTGTGGTATCCAAGAAAGTTAGTCATACTTGTGGGTCTTTATTGTATGCTTTTATTTATTTACCACCGCGGTACCACTTTCTCTTTTAAAAGTATCTCTTTGTTACCTAGGGAACTGGTTACAGCCCTGCACATTTCTTCCTCTGGTGCGTCATGATGCTCCTGTATGCCATACAGAAGGTTCTCAATAGTGTTTGAAGAACTGTAAGTCTGAAATCTGTTGTGCCAGGCCTGCATCACGGCACTGGCACCAGCACGGCAACTCAAAAAAGAAAGGATACAGGAGCCAAAGAGGAATAATAATAAAAAAGTAATAGCTCTATCAATGCATTGAATCTTGCTGTAGGTAGGCTGAATTTGTTGTGGACAGGTGAATTTAATTCCCAATATTTAGTTGGGATAGCTTTAGAAAGTTATTTAGCATTTTTACGCAAACAAACTGCATGAATAACATTTGCTTCTAAGCTAAAGCCTGTATCTGTATCCCAATCATAATAGCAGGAGGTAATATTTTGCCCTTCAAGGGTTGTGACACAGCTGGAAAGACAGAGAGCTTGAAGAGTAGCTTTGAGGGTAGGAAATGTTAGCTATGGGAATGCTTCAGTGATCCAACTTTTTCTTTGTTAGTATGAACAGGACTTTATGGTTGATTGTAAATGGCTTGCTTTGTCCCAAATATGATTCTCACCAATTTCTTATTCTCACCTGAATAAATATGTGGACAGTTCAAATTTTGATTAAGTCTTTGACTTTTAAAGCATGTCAGCTTTAAATCTCAAACGTTTCTCCTCAATCCTAATGACTTTTTTGTTTTCAAATAAGGAGATGAGGAACAAGTGGTTACTTATGACCTGTTGTAAAAATAACTAACTTCCACATTTCAGATGAATACCAATACTCACGCAGCAGACATGGAGGAGACTGTTTCCATTTATCTAGAGAACCCCAAGGGCTGCTTATAATGATGTAACTCACAATAGATTTTCAGCGAAGTGTCTAAGCATTTTAACAAATAGCAAAAGGCAGTCTCTTGAGTTTAACAAGACTGAAAGATAGAACCAAGATAAACTGGTCTTTCCTGAATTAATAAGTTTATGGATTCATTTGGGGGGGAAAAAAGCAAAATTGGAGTTCAGTTTCTGGACTGTAGCAATTTGCAAATATACAGGTGTGTACAATGTTGATTTAAATATCTCAACTAAATTAGAAAAACAGATGCCATATCTCAGCCTCAGCATTGATCCACAGAGTATGTCTGCAAGCTTCTGAAATCACACTAGGAGTTCTGGAAATGTGATTTAAACACAGGTCTTTGTGTAAAGCAAAGATGTTAATTAAAAAAATATCAGAGTTTTGAGAGAAAGACAGATGGTAAGATAAAGATGGGAGCATAGTCTAAGGGGAAGCTGCAAGGCTTTCAGTGATGCCATGAGGATGGGAGTCTGAAGAATTTAGGAGAGATGGCTGTGATGATATAGACAAATCTTTACACGTTTAAAGTGCTCAAAACGTGTTTCAATATGGATTGTATAATTTTCTATTAGGCAGTATTTAATGAATTCACATTAGTTTGCCAAATGATTTATTTGGCAAAGTAGTCTTAAAGATCTTCTTTAAAAGGTCTTTAAAACTCTGGTTTTGTTGTATTCAAAATGTTCTGGGGTTTTGGTTGTTTGTTTTGTTTTGTTTTGTTTTTTTTCATTCAATGAGAGCTTGAAATTAGAAGTTTCCCTTTATTGTATTTGGTTAAAATTCAGTAATTGATGGATGCTGAAACTGGGGAGAAGAAACATTGCATATGAATCATAACACTGTGGGAAGGTGGAGCACCTGTGATAAGGACACCGTCACTTGCAAATGATAGCTATGTTTCATGACAGCTCTTCAAGAAGTAAACATAACATTTTGCGAGAAATAAGGATGAAAGTTTGGCTTTACATACAGATACTTTTGCTATTCTCTCTTAACACTTGTACGTATGGTGTGACTGCTGTTTAAGTAATGAATAGGTTCACTGTAGTTCTCGTGGCCAAGTAGCTAGAGAAGTGTTAAGCTTAGTAATCCTCCTGATAATTAAGCTTTAATATAAGTAAGGATGGTAATTACTCTATAAAGTTCAGTTGTGATGAAACTGCCACTGAGTAGATGTATATAGCAAGGCTACAAAAACATTTCACTGCTGATGGAAATGTGACTTCCTTTCAGCTGTTTTGGGGTTGCTGGGCTGTTTTTAATTAAAAAACAGAACAAAAACCCAAACAACATGTTAATAGTCGATTTCCTTCTAAAGTGCAACAAGAATGCTGGGAAGTAATTCACAGGCAAATGGAAAGTCCCCAAGCCTCCTAGGTTTTAATTTGGGTCTCCCAAAAGACAGGCACAGAAAACATCCTTGATCCAAAAAATATTACTTAAAAGTAGTGAAAGCATATCAATCTTAACATTCCTTTGAGAGTCTTCCTTACTCCTGTGTATCAGAGTTAACTTTTAACTGACTGCAGCCAGCAACAAATTACAGCAGTTTCTTCTGCACCAGTGCATGAGTCAGCGAGTAGGGGATGGCTGAGTCAAACTCTACCCTGATCTGTCCCTCCCACTCCTTGCCCAGCTGCTGCCTGTTTACTCCTTTGGGTATGGCCCATGATCCTGGAAGCCTACACAGAAAGTTAGAAATAGTGGATGCTCTTCCTCCTCTGCATGAGAACATAGGTGAAGTCTAACCACAAGGTGCCACGTCAGCATGAACTTCAAGTACATCAGCTCCTGTTCAGAAACAGGACTTGGGACTTTGCTTAAAGCTATTTCCACTGAACCGTGTCCTTAGTGATTGCTCTAGAGGTTGAAAATAGAAGTTTGTGAATCTGGAATATCTGGCAGAGCAGGATGTTTAACATCAGCAGCTTGTTCAAATGTACTCTGGCTTTAGAGTCCTGAATTTTTGAAACATTTCTCTAGCAACATATTTGGTATTTATGTATTTTCCCTGTAGTTTCCAAGACAGATTGTGTTTCTTCTTTTTATTCCAATATGGAAAAGAAAATGACAGCAATGATACTGACTGCGTTTTCAGTCTATTTATTGCTTTATTCTTGGGTTTTTTTCTTTAGACATATCTCACTAAGGCAAGGAGGGAAGCTTTGTTCTGTTAGGCTTCCTCTCTCGCACAGCCTGGTATGCTTTGGCGATTTTCTGCTTTTATCCGGTGTTGTTTCAGTTTGCTATCGGTTTTCTCTGTCCTTAATTTCAGATCAGTAACTTAGCACAAGAAAAATAAAGGCTTTGTGTCACCCAGCATTTGATTTCTCCATTGAATCTCTTCTTTGGTTTTGTGTTTGGTTGTGTTGGGATTTTTTTGTGTGTTGTTTTTTTTTTTTTTATTGTTTTGTTTGTTTGTTTTTTAATGCCCAATAAAAGAACTCTCCTGTTTATAAACTAAAATTCCTTTAATAACGTTTTCTAGGAAGAAAAAAGCAACTCCTCCTGTGATGGTCAGTCCTTGTGTTATTTTTCCAGGTATGTAAGGTAACCTCAGTGTTCAAGAGAGAGCTGTAGTAACTGGAGAAAGGCTGCTCCCAATGCACCTTGCAAAGTCAAGAGCTCTCAGGGATGGAGTTGAAGACCACATCAGGTCAAAAGGGCTAGATTAAGATAAAAATATATGGGGCTGATGGAGCATAAGGAACTTTTTTTTTTAAACAAAATTCTGGTATTTTTTGTAACTGTATGTTCATTTACCTGTACCTTTGAATCTATTTGAAATTGGCAACCCACGCTGAGCCCTCGATTTAATCTATATTCAACTCACTTGAAATAGTAACCATTTTGTGACAAAAACAGGTCACAGAACTGATCTTTGTGCCAGTTTTATTGCCCTTAGTGCACATCATAACCCAGACACTCAAGTTTAACATAAACTTCAAAAAAGTTAAAAATAAATAAAAAATAATTTAAAAAAAGCTTGTATTCTTTCAGCTAATGAAGAGAAATTACTAGAAGAGCCTGAAACCTGCTAATTCTGAAACCTTGTAGGAAGCAATAGAAGGTACTGTCAGCACTGCCTAGGAACTAGAGACAATACTTCCTTTTAAAAATTGACTTTTAGTGCAATACAGTGTTTTTGTATTTGTCTGTGTAGACATTGCACTGAAGATAGTTTTCAGTTATTAACTATCATGAATATTTCACATGATGGTTTTTCCACATATTTTTACTAAACTGTAATTTCTATCCAAAAGCAGTCTGATGCAAATTAAGAATTTAAACAAAATTTAGAAAATAAATTACACTTCTCTTTTCTCACAATATAATGTTAGTCAATATAAATATTAAGAGAAAGTTTTTTATAATTGCTTACATCTGTATTTGCTTTCATTCTCTCATTAAATTAAACCTCATTTAGTATAAAGATTACAGTTAGTTTTGAATCAGCAAATAAGAGAATTAAGCCTTTTCTAAGAAAAAAAAAGGGACTAAAATTGACTAAAGTCAGTGGTCAGTCTGAGGAAATTACCTCAAAAGGAGATGATTTACTTTGGAGTTGTTTATTTCAGTTCTCTGTGTTACCTATATAGATTTGCGGTCCTTGTAGCTGTGAAAAAATATATGTAATTTGATCCGAGATTAGCCAGATCTGTAGCTAGTCCAATGCAGAGGTTTGTTAGGGGCAAAGTCCCCTGCTGATCTGAGCAGAGCAGGGGACGCTTCATGCTTCAGCATGCCTTGCTGGCAGTGGGTGAGCAGAGGTCTCACATGCAGCAAGGTGCAGTGGGGCTGCCCCACGAAGTAACCAGCTCCATTGGGTGCTCGGTAATAGGGGTCTCTTCCTTCCCTCTTGCAGTTACTCCTAGAGAGATCTAATTTGCTGCTTTACTGTCTGGGATGATGGGAGATGGGGAACCCTCATTTACTGCCACTGCAGAGGCAAGTGCAATGGTATCAAAATTAAACCCTGTTATCGCAGTGTGTTAGAGCCTGTATTTGGTTAGTCTAGTCTGGGTCAATGCAATTCCTATATGGGGTTTAAGTAGCAGACTGAGCTCTTGAAAGAGGATCAGGTAGGTTACAGGTTGTAACGGTGACTGGCTACTTGGTTGTCTGCTTCAATAGTTCCCTACATTTTTCTTAAACCTTTCTTTTGTCCAATTAAATGGAAAATGAGACTGGCCAACTGGGATCTACAGACATGGAAGAATTAGTTTGTATGTGCGGGTGCGTTTTTGCATAGGTGATCGCTTACCTCTAGCGTATGTTAGACGGTTGGCTTCTATAGTTTAGTTCTGAGGTTTTAATTTGTGAACATAAAATGTGTACACTAACACCCTGAGTCATCTAACCCTTAATCATCCTTCAAGCAAATCCATAGACTACTCTGCAAAGCGTGATCAGTGGTTAACACATGAATCAATATCCCTGAATAGTGTTGACTTTATCTTAAGCCTCAGCCTTTGCAAAAGATGACAGCAAGGAGAAAGAAGGATCTAAAAAAAATCTGTAGTGTTGATATTTCAGAAAAGGAATCCTGCCTTGTGTTACTTTTCTGACTAACAGAAACCCCGCCTGAGTCACTGCAACTTGTTGTTGTGAAGACTACAATTTAGAGAAATTATGGAAATAATGCAACTCTTTCTGGCAAATTCTTATGTTTGTCACAAAAATAATTTGGCTGAACTAATTGGCTTAATTTAGAATTCAGGTGCTTTGCACCTTGTAAGTAATACTCATTTGGCTTGAATAGAAGGTACTGGAGAAGATAAATCAGTCAATCATTACTGGCATAACAAGTGATGATCAAATTAAAGATGATGTCTTAAGGTTCCTCTATTTTTCCTCTGTGTGCATATTTAGCACACCAGATGGTCAATGCAGTCATAATAAACTTGTGGGAATATTTAATTAAATGTGTTCCCAGGACATTAAATGTAGGGTATTGTTCTTTGGCTGATGATCAGAGTAAATATTTTGTAATAAGGGAGAGTCCTTGTAGAATATTGCTGGTAGTACATGAAAATCACATTTGGGAACAGGAATGTGTTCAAAGCAGACCTTTCTTCACAAAATTAAGACATCTCAAATGCTTATTCCTTGTATATGTAGGGTTTTTTTTTCCTACTACCAATTTGCTATTACTCATTACTACCCAATTATTACAAACAGCATGAGAAATTGTTTTAAAATCGATAGTCATAGAATGGAATGAGTCTAAGTTAAAGTCCGTAGACGTTTAATTGTCAATAGTCACATTTTTGCTAAACACTGAAGGGCTGAGATGGAACACTGAGAAGCACAGTTAAGAACATCTCTGTAAAAGCAGTGATGGTTCCCTGAATAGTGAAGGAAGCCTGTTTGCTCTTGTTGGGAGTTAATTCTGCTCCCTCTGTGAAATCTGAGGACTGAAAACATCTTTCCGTAGTCTGAAAATCCCTCCACCCGCAAGTATGCAAATGTCCGCTAGGCCAGCAGTGATACTGCTCTGTCAGTAATGTAATTACCTTTTCACCTTAACCAGTTTTATGGTTAATATCATGACTTTCTTTACTCCCATAAGAGCAGCTTTTTTTTTATTTCCCGATGAAAGTGAGATAGTAGAATGAAAAGAAGGATAAACTTAGTCTATTAAAATAGGCTAGTTAATAACTGGAGGGGGGAAGATCAGCTAGAAATCTGAAATACATATAATTAGTGGGCAACTGAACTGATAAGCAAATGAAGTTACTGAGTGCACCTATGTCAGACCTGGGTAGGTCATGCTCTCTAGCCAGGATTTTCTTTTGAAGAGCCCTCTCACCTTAAAGGCAGAGAACATCATTATCTACCTCTAAGACGGCTGAGAACCTAATTCTGAAGGACACTTAATTTTATGGGAGCATTAGAAATAAGTCATCTTTTCTCTGAATGACTCCTGACAGAATTAGTGTGTGGTTTTGAAAGAGTAACAGGACCTGCCATTTGACACTATACCATTTCACTATGGGAAAAGCAAAAATTTGGGTAGGAAGCGTTGGAATGGATAGCTAATGTCTCTTGATTTCTAGACACACACATGTATATATTCCCAAACAGAAACATTATTGTTTCTGTGTTAGGCCTGTACAACTGTTAAGTTTGTACAGTTAAGCACACCAGTTTGCAAGGCCCAGAACTTTAGGAGTTTAAATATCAAAGGCCCAAATTTCTTTGAGAGGTGGCATGTCTATAAGCTAGCACAGAATTTTAGTCTGCCCTGTTTGGTTAGACTGGATTTTGTTAGGACTGTGTCAAACTGCACATAACCCAACTGATTGTTAAGAAAGCTTTTGTGCTAGTTTTGGCTACACTGACCTACTGCAGAAATAAAATCCTATGTGGTAGAATCCGATTAACAGAAAACTGGGAACTAGCAAATCCCTCCAGAAAGCAGAAGGCTCTAAATATTATCAGTAACAGTCCCCCTTTGCAAATTAGCAGTGGAAAAACTGTTTTAGCTTTTACTGCATAGGTATAAACAAAGCAAGTTCAAAACTAACAGCAAACCCCCAGTGCTATAGAGCTTCTTTGTTTCCTTAGAGATCCTCCCTGCCTCAAAGCTTTCAGATGCATCTCAATTCGCAGATAAACACTCTCAGCACCGGGGACAGTGTGAGACTACAGTTACTGTTAGGTCCAGGGTCTTCACTGACATCCATAGTCACTAAAGTAGGGTATGAATTTGCATTTGTAGCTAATTTTAATAATTGTTTTAGAGTTAAATCTCAAGAGTGCAAAGCTATGGGAGTGCTCTGATTTATTTTACAATTAAATAAAGGGGGGTTTTGTGGTTGTGCTTGTTTTTTTTTTTTAAATGCTGTTGGAGCCGCAGACTGTCAAACCCTACTTCAGCAGTCAAGCCCAAATGGGCAGATGCCTTCTGAAGGAGTACAAATGGAAGAATAGTGTCTTAAATATACATAAGTTGGGTTACAACAGTAAATATTTACTATAGAAATATGGTAGCTGGACAGTAAAAAATAAAGAGGAAGAGAGGCAGTGCAATTTTACATTTTATTTGAACAACGGGAAAGGATTTGAGGAAAGAAGAATCAAACTGGGATTCATAGAAAATTTTTATAGGGATCATTAGTCAAATCTTCTGCTGCATTGATGCACTTTCACTGCCCCCTCCCCTGAGCTTTGCCAGCTGATACCAGCTAAAGCTGTCTGGTGTAATTCTTACTTTCCTCATGCTGTAACCTTTAACTGTGTGTTTCTCACTGTTTAAGTCTGAGGGGTAGAAAATAGTTCCTGCTGTTAGAAATAGGTTGTGAGCTTTGATTTGGAGTCAGTAGCTGAAGAAGAGGGGAGGAGAAGGATGGCAATGAAGAGGCCTGGGCTGCTTTGCCACAGGCTTCCTGTGCCACTGAGCAAGTCACTTAATCTCCCTGTACCTGTTTCCCAGCCATATGCAGGGATAATAGCTTTTCCTTAGTTTATTGCAGTGTTGTTAGGATAAAGACTTTGAAGGGATTAGGTCCCATAGCTGGAGGCTTTAAAAGCACTTCGGATGGACAGAGCAAGCTGCTGAAAGCAGCTATTGAGGTTCTAATGTAAACTGCACCAAAGTCACAGTGGTGGCCTGGCATCCTCCTGCTATTTGCATTGCGCATCTCCTTCCCTAGCCTGACTAACACAAAAAATTTCTCCTATGTAGCTCACACATATGAACAAAAACTGAAGTATGTGTCAGGCAGCTTCCCAAAATGTTAGATACACAGTCATCCTTAAGGTTCACTGGATATCTCCAATTCTGTCTTAATTAGAGTTGCAGCTCCCTTTAACCATTAGAGCTAAGTAGTAACTTGTTTCTGAAATATCCAGGTGAGATAAGAAATCTCTTAGTCATGATTTTGACCTACCAGTTTCTGGCCCAGCAAGTAACCAGAAGAACTGAGGACGTCTGAGTCAGCTGAGACCATTTTACTGAATCACTAGGACAGTCCCCAAATGTTTCTTTATAGGTGGCTGCGTACATACACAGATCCAGCACCTGCTTTCAATCAGCCAGATTGCTCATGTGCTAACTGAAGCGAAATCTGGCATGGTGGGGGGGGTGAGGATGTAATGTTATATGAAGATCGACCTAACTGCAAGACTTTAAGCATGTGGTACTGTTGTCCTGAAGTACATGTACTCGTCACTCTCCCAGAGCATATCCCAGCACTCTGACATCGCAGAGTGGTTGCCATATAAAAATACTTGCTTTGGCCCCCCTTCAAAACTAATATTTGACCTGTTCTTGGGAGTGAAGATTCTCAGCATCAATGGCAACATTTTTCCTTTTCCTGAAAAAAAAAAAAATAAAAAAAAAAATACACAAGTCTGATGGCTAAGGACTCGATATAGCTTTTACATGGATTTTTGCATTCTTTTGTAGCTCCCAAAAATCATGCCAGGCCATGAGAAATTGGACTTTAAAGTTGTGATGCTTCATGTATTTCAAAAGAAAGCCTCTCTAACATAGTGCTAATGTTTTGCATAAATTTCTTTGAATAATGCTTCTGAGAAATTGTAAGGTGATATGACACAGTACTGAGGCAATAATAGAAGAATTATGTAAATGTAGGCTGGACTTTCATTCTAACATTCTTGCACTAAAATATTCCAGAGAATATTGGTGGTTTCCAGTGATTCAGTTCCCTTCTTTACTAGAAAACTTAGGTTCAAAGACAAACTCTGAACAGATGCCTTGTGGGACTGGAGCCACGCTAGCTCCAGAAGTACTGCCTTCTGCTGCTGCCCAGCCAGGATGATTTCTGCAGAGCTCAAAAACTGGTAGGGCTGAGTCAGAAGCGTCGACACCCCTCTGTCCTGTTCAGAAGTGCCTTGGGAGGCCGGAAGGAGCAGAGGTGATGCAGGTATCTTTATTCTTGTTTTGTATGTTTTGGATATTACATGCTGCCTAATGTCAAGAGAGGGCTCATGTCTTCTTAACCTGCAAGATCTGCTGGTGGCATTAAAGACACTTGCTTAAGGACTGCCTTCCTAGAGCCTGTCTGGGAACCTGCTCTATCCCCTCTGCAGCAGGTGTTGCATCTCTTGTGGTGAGCACTTCTCTGCTTGCGGAGCTCATTGCTCTGACCCACAAGGTCATGAGAGAGGCAGCTGCTCTTACTGTGTAAGTAGAGCACAACTCCAGAGACAAGAGGTTTGGAAAGAGTAGCTCTGCACTGCAGGCAGCACCCAGCTCTGGTTACTCTTGTATTAGATTTTATGTATTTAATTAAGATGGATATGTTAATTACAAGCTTGCTGTACCTTAGCACAAAGATTGCCATCTCTTTGGTCGTTACAGTAACTCCTGTTGGATGGTCAGGGCAGCTGTAAAAACATTTTTCCCATCCATTCGTCCCTTACACAGAGAGCAGAAAAGCCCTAGGAAATACAGTTGAAACCAAATTAGATGGCAGCAGGGAATCTGGAAGAGAACAAACTAGGAAGTGTCTACTGTATGCCAAATCATTTTATGGTCCCCATGCAGCTTGGGAGGTGCAAAAGAGATGAAAATTGCTGGGCAGAAAAGGTATATGGCAGAGCACTGAACTTTTATCACCCAGCTTTGACCAAGAACACTGCTGCACTTATAAGCCATGCTTACTACAGAAAACACGTGGCCAGGAAAAACATTTCTTCTCATGCACTTCCCTTCTGTAGCGTCTGTGTTGCTAACAGTACATGGCTCAAGAGGGGATCTCTGTTAACATTTGTAGTAGTGAACAGTGTGACAGAATGTTACCATAGAAAAGATTCTGCTTGTGTTGACTGTGAAAAAGCCTATTTACTTCCTTGGCTGCAAAGAAATTTCTGAGCCTCAATTTTAGCACTGTTGTTGTACCAGGAACTCCCTTTGAAGTTGTCAATGCTCTAGGGAGATCTTGTTTTGCGTTATTGAGTCTGATATACATTATTGTCAGATCTTGATCCTTTGTGACAACAGCATAAACTCCGAACAAATGCTGTTGGGATCCTGGCCCATGGTCCTTCAATAGAGTAATTCCATTGCAGGTGGCAGAAGCATCTGGTCTTTTATGTTTTTAATAGTGGCTGTGAGGTCCTCAAAGGATGAGCAAATTGTGTACAGCTCAAGTTCTTTTCTTTCAACTAAAGCTTGATAATGACATTCTCACCCACAGTTAAAAAAAGAGAAGTGTAAGATACAGCAGCGCTCCAGGTCTGCGAGCAGCTGCTCCATCACTGGGAGTCTGTGAGGATCAGTGTTATCTGTAGGGATCTCAGCCTGCAGGCGATACTGTCAAACTGAGTTTTGCAGCTTAAGGTACCTTTGGGGAGCTAACTTTTGTGCCCCAAGGCACTTTGACAGTGTATTAATGGGACCATAATTCCAGCAGCATTAATCAGACCCCAGGGTGTAAAACGGAATGATTCACAGAGAAACACTGTGTTCTCTCAGTCTGTCACTGTGGGAAGGCATCGGTAGGGCATGAGTGGGATTTGTGATATTTTTCAGTTCACATGCTTAGGGATTTCCTCTGCAGCTTCAGGGTTTTATTTCTCTGCAGGAAGAAGTGACAGGGGTCCCTTGAAAGGAAAGGTAAGGTTTCACAGGTAAAGTGCGGGTGTGAAGAATGACTGGCCAGCAGTGTGACTTGCCTGCAAAGCTCGTGTACTGAGACAGACCAGATATGTTGTTGGATTTTAAGGGACTTTTGCTTTGTCTTTTGTTTTAAAGCAAGCTGGGGAAAGACAGTGTTGATGCTTAAGAAAAGAGCTGATGCACAGGAGATCAGAGCTCTGTTCACAGCGTTGCTCCAAATATTCATCCAGGGTCCATGGCAAATGTTCAAGCCTGGCCAGCTGCTCTGGTGGGGGGGTCATGTGGTGACCACTGGTGGGGTGGTTAAGCATTGCTGAATGCCTGAGATGACTAACCTATGCTGCGTGCAATTCTTACCCCCACTTCCTCTTCCATTTCTTTCTCCTCTCCTTTTCTTTATCTTTACCTGGTTAGCTTCCAGCCAAAGACCAAGGAGCAGGGGACTTCATCATTCAGCACAGTGAGGAGGAAGGCAGGGTCACAGCCCTGGCTCCTATAGCATCAACACAAAATACCTGTAGCAGAGTCTGTTTCCTTAGTGGGGCATAAGCTCTGCCCTGCTCGTCAGGCCTCTGATCATTTTGGCCATTGGCCTGAGTTAGGGTAGCAAATCTGAACTACTTGCTGTTTAAAAAGGCAGCAAGGGAGGGGAAGAGTTCTTGATAGGGTCCTATCAAGAAATAGTGTGAAAACTAATTGCAGCTTGGGAGGGAATGGGACACCAGGGTTGTGATCCAGGAATGGAAAATGTGGGCTATGAGACAATGGAAAACTCCTTTTAAGAGATACTTATTTGTGACTTGTTCCAGAAAAGGGGTAGTGAACAACAAGTGAAGATGGTTTCAGTCACTTTTTTTGTTCTCTGTTTTTGATCTAGGTCTGCTCCGGCTCCTACCCAAGGTCCCACCAGTGCTGGGGCTGCAGGGCCACCTCCTGCTACCAATGTGTCAAGCAACAAACGGCTGCAGCAGACACAAGCTCGGGTGGATGAGGTAAGTGGTTCTAGGTGATCTGCTGCTCACCACAAGGGTGCTGATGTGATTTTTTTTTTTTTTTCTTTAAGATACTTTCCTCCCTAGTAAGCCAGTAGCTCTTGCTTGTCTGAAGGCAGTGGATCTAGGAAATGAGGTTTACCAAAGGATGGCATTTACTGAGAAGGCAGATAGTACAAGAGAGATTCTGAGTATGAACATCCTTGTGCCGGTAACACTTCTGCAGAATAAACGTGGGCATTGGTGCTAATTCAGGAATTCATCCCAGTCAGGTTAGGAGGAAATGTCATAGCAGAACTAGCTCTTTTAATGTGTTCCTGCGTTTCTGAAGGTTAGATGCTAACATCGCAGGCTGTTTCGCAGGGACCAACCATCAGCTTCTCCTAGATTCAAGCCATAAGAATTGTACAGCTGAGGCCGTGTTCATTAGCCAGACCTGTGTTCATTAATCATCACAACTTATCCCCAAATAAAGGCACCCACACGTGATGTCACAATAGCACCTTCAACAAATCCCCACTCCTTTTGTTGGTCTTGGAGGACCATATGCCTGTTCCAGCATGGATCCTTAAATTATTGTAGCATACAGACTACCCACCCCCACTGCGGCTGTAATGCCGGTGTCCATCTAACTGCTGTGATAATGGAAATAAGTGAGCATACCGCTGCTCGTGGGTGTAGTCCCCGAGTGTACCGGCAGTACAGTAGCAGCTGTAGCATCCTTGCACATGCGCTGTGCAGATTTGTGTGCTGGGTATTAAGTATGGAGTTTTGCTAAACCCCTACAAAGACTTAAGTAACTAATTGCTTACTGTCCATGGGGAAGTGGCCTGGGCGTGTGTGATTCTTTAATGACAATTCAATAAAATACACATTTGAAAATAGCTATTTACATGCATAAAGGCCTCCATTTTCAAAAGCCCTGGGTATGCTTTAAAAATAGTAGAGAAGACCTCACAACATCAAACTCAAATGCATCTCTTAAGTTGAATTAAATACATCTGTCAAATTGAGCTTTGTCTTTTTGAGAACTTTTTCTTTGTTGAAGATCTGAAACAGGGTCTTTCTTGCCTCCCCATTGCTGATGCCTGGAGCTGATCACAAGAACATCCTCTGGCTGCAGAAATGTCTAGGCCTGGTTCTGTCATTATCACTGACTTGTCATATCACACTAACTTCACTGATGTTAGTGGACTGTCTCTTGCAATGGGGAAAGGAATATTACATTTCAGCTTTTGTCAGAATAATGAAATAAACTTCTTGTCCTGAACATAGTACATCATGATGGTGCTGTAATTGTTTATGTGAGTTGCAGTAAAAGTAATTGTCCTTAGAAGATGAAAAATAATTGCTAATTATTGTCTAAAACAATTGATGCAGGTCAGACACATAGCGTTCTTCAAGCAGATCAATGGAGATGGCTCCAGGGAGGCTAGTGAACCTCCATTTTGTGTTTAAGATACTCCGCATTCTAAGACTAAGTTTGTCTTCTTGTGAAGGATGATTGAGTAATTTTGGCAGGAACTCTTACCCAGTATGAGGGGACAGTGAGTATCTCTTGGATATGAGGATTATGGAGGTGATAATCAGGATCCATGGGTTTTTTTGCCTGCAGTTTGAGAGGGAGGCTGAGGTTGGTATGGGTTTTGAGTGGATAGCACGTAGTCAGCAGATCCTTGTTCCATAGGCAAATCACTGTATAAGAACAGCCAAGGGAGAAAAACGCCACTGGGCTTTCAATACTGTGAAGTCACTAGGGTGAAACTGGTTTATAGCACCTAAGGGTCTGATCTGTTAAGCATTGCTGTGACCTTCCTACTAGATCTTTCCTGGTTTTTCTTTCATGTCTTGTGTCAAAGTAATCTGTAGGTGGCACCAAACACCACAGCACAGCACTACATGCTTCTGGCTGTTCTGCTCCAAGTGCTGTTCTGCGCAGTGCTTCAGACCCAAACCCAAAACTCAGCAACACCATCATGATTTTGCTTAAGAGAAAATTTTTGGTCTTTGTAAAATGACCGATATTTTTAATGCTATATCAATGCTGATATAGTACTTCAGCTATATCCATGTTTGGTTTTCCTCTCTGATTTCTCTAGGTGTCCTAGGGCTTATTTTTTAAGGCTCGGATCTTGGTTTTACTCTAGACAAACATTTATTTGACAAAAATGCAGTCTTGTCTGGACAAATGTTTACTTCAGTCAGGTTAAATTCAATAAATAATTCTGGGAAAAAAAAAAAGGAGAGAATGGGTAGGAAATGTTACAGTATTTTTTCAGCATTTTCAAATAGTTAAAAATTTTCACTATGAAACATTTTATCAAGACAAAATTCATCTAAATACTTGCTGAGAAATGAAAACAAAAGTTTTTTTTAATTTTATGGAAGGTTTTGGTTTGGAAAAGCAAGTAAGAAAATTTGGGTTGACCATTAACATTTGATTTTGGTTTAGGCTTGGTAGACAAGTGAAAAAAATCTTTTGAGTTTTGGAACAGCATTTAACCCTGTGCCAGTCCTTTCAAAGATTCTTTCACTGCCAGTTTCATCCCACTGTATTTAAATCATGGGTCTTTTTAATAACTCTGGGCTTCTGCAGGTAATATTTAAATTATATTAAATATAAAAAACATGGAATTTTTTATTACAGAGTATGAGAAGTAACAGGCCAGCAACCATATTCACTGCTAGAGTAAGTGGACGCAACTTCACTGAGATTGCTATACTGTCTAACATTCACATTAGTGAAGAATTTGTATAGGATTTCTATTTAGAGTTATTGGCTTGCTAGAAGAGGATTTTTGTCTAACTCAACGTATCAAATATATACATGAATGGTCCTTACCTATTGTGTACTGGCTGTGCACACTTCTTTTTGCTGAGGCTGTGTAATGAGGTGGGATGGAGTCCCTGCTACACTTCAGGCTGAATTTTGTCAGGTACAATTTTCTCCTCCTCCGTTTTCAAGCAGCATTTCAAATTATGGCTGGGAAGTCATCTTGTCTGAGAAAGATCTGCAGAATGAGTAAGTTCCTTGGTCAGGAAATGCATACAGTTCCCTTTAGAGTGGGCTTTATCTAACCAATTTCTTTAGTTTAGGTAAGGAAATTATATTAAATGTATACAGAAAATAATGGCTTGGTCTTAGTGATGACTGCACAAATGTCAACCAAATTGTAGTAGAGGTACTGGTCTCCATCAGTTTTTTGTATCTATAGTGAAGTAGTTAGTTGTAGGCTAAAAGAAATCAAAAGCTTTAATGAAACTAATTAGAGTATTTCATAATGTCCCTTTATTTTTTACCTTTAAGGGCATCTGAACATAGCTATGTTCATCTTGTTCTCACTGTGTCTCTTTCCATAGGCATGGTTTTTGATGCACTGTCCAGGTAATTGCCGTCACATACCATAATGGCAAATGGCTGCTTTAAGTATGGTATGCGATATTCCAGAGTGTGAACATATGGGTGACTTTTGGCTTTACTGTGTGTGGAATCTAACGTGAGGCTGTGCCTTTGCAGGTGGTAGACATCATGAGAATGAATGTGGACAAGGTGCTAGAAAGAGACCAGAAGCTATCAGAGCTTGACAACCGGGCAGATGCATTGCAAGCAGGTGCCTCACAGTTTGAAACCAGTGCAGCCAAACTGAAGAGAAAATACTGGTGGAAAAATTGCAAGGTAAGGAATACAAATTCTTGTTAAGAATCAATTCATAGCAGACATTACTTTCACTTGCAGTTGATGGGATTTTGCTTGCAGCGTGGCATCTCTAAGGGTCTTTTCTTGTCAAGGGAGAAAGAGATGCCTTGCCCTCCAGGATAGTAAGTTTGAACTTTACCAGAACCTATTCTTTAGATAATTTCTGCAGTACATAAAATGTAGATAAAAATTTTGATGCTTCAGTCAGTGCCTGCAGATAGGGATAGGAGAGTATTCCATGTTAATTCATGTCAGTTCCCTGTGAGAACCACAAAACCTGAACAGGTGTAATGAATTCTAGTAGTGGGAGAAAAGAAGCTTTTTCCTTGTGGGAGATCATCAGCCTCTTGATCTTTCTTTAGGATGGTAAACTATCAAAAAATACTTGGTTCCACAAACTTCTGTGAGAAGTGAGGAAATTACAGTATCTTTTTAAAAGGGGCAGATTAGGATAGAGCAGGACTTTAATCAACCAGCTCTCTCCTCTGCTGGTACTTCAAAGTCTCATCCTTTCCCACGAGTGGAGAGAACCTTTGCTTTTCCAGACCTCCTCCAGGATTTGTGTTTTCTGGACCCAGAAACTTCAGCTCCTCTTATTCATATAAGACCCCGCAGCCTTGCTTTTTTCTACTCTGCACTACCAACATATGTACACTATGCCAAAAGTTCAGCTTCATTTCCATTTCTCTTCAATACCGTCTTTGCTGCTGATCATGCATGTCCACCCAAATAAAACCCTCTGTTCCCAAAGGAGAATCCTGCATGTATCTCTTACGAGTCTGCTGCCTGCCTTGTCTCTTCAATCCACAGTGCTATGAAATGTAAAGCAAGGCAAAATATTCTGGGTAAACTACGTGCACAAACACTCCAGAAATAAATGGATCTGGGTTAGAAATTCAACTGAGCAGCTCCTCTGGGCCTCTACTAGCTGTTGCCCAGTTGCTTTGCCTGACAGTGCAGGAAACAGGCCTTCTGGGAGCTACAGACGCAAGTTTTGAGTTTGGTCACCCATGCTAACTGCAGTCACCATTGCACTACACTAGACCTTCAAACCTGCCCTCATTCTCCTTTCCTTATTGTCCTTTCCCATGACAAACAGAATCCCCCTGTCCTTCCTCTGGCTCCCAGACTCTGGAAGGATGGGGGGAGGGGAACGGAAGATCTCCTGGAAGCCAATGGAAGCTTACTTCAGAAGTTTACTTTTTCTTTACTTTACTGCTGGAAATGGACAAGGTTGGTCACTGCATCTTAGCTGATGGGAAAGAACTTGCTAGCTTTGACAAGAAGCTATGTCCGTTGCTGGTGGTCAGCTGTTCCTAAAATTTACATTAAAGCTGGGGGCTTAACAAGTCTGTTGCAGGGAGTCTTTGCGAGAATTAAAAGTGCAAGGAATAAGACACTAAGTAAAAGCAAAAAACCTGAGGGGTTAATGTCTTTCATGTGGAAACCTGACTTTCTCTTTTTTTTTTCTCATAACTTTCTTTTTACAGATGATGATCATCCTTGGTGTAGTATGTGCAGTCATTCTCATTATAATTATAAGTGAGTAATTCATTTTCTTTTTTGTTTATGATCTCAATAGGTCTGTGACTTACAAAGTGCTGATATATTAAAAAAAAAACCCCAAACAAATAAAAAAAAAAGGATATAAAATATTTAAACTGATTAATTTGTGAAATTGCCCTTCTAGTGTCATGCTGTTACAGTGAGAATTACTGCAAACTCTCTGGACACATATATAGGTAGAATTTGCTGACATTTAATGTATTTTACGTTAGCATGTTACATAACTTTCTCTAGGATTAAAGACTCTCCCTTTTCATGTTTATATAATTTTTTATGCAGTCTCAGATACCTTCCTTTCATTGCAGCTGGTGCCACAGTCCTGATGTTTTCTGGTGAGAACAGTAATGCTTGAATTGCCCCATGCCTATAAAAAGAGGGTGAAGGCCCAGTGGGCATCTGATGCATTTTTTAAAAGCATGTAGGTGCCTAGTTCCCACCAAATCAGCTGAAATTTGAGATGCTGGTGCTTCTGAAAATCCCTTTGCATCTTGAATACCTAAATATTGTTAAAAGATGGCCCAAAGTCTTAATGATTTCTTGTCTCTGAAGATCATCTCATTCTACACATTTGTTATAGGAAAGATAGCATATGAATGAATAATAGCAGTCATGCTGGTTGGGAGCCAGGGATCTTGTAATGACAGGAACTGAACATTTTATTTATGTAACCTCTGTGTTAGCAACAGCCATTATGTGACATAACTGTAATATGGCATTAACTCCTAAAAGGGAGATTTCTTGAGTTAAACAATCCAGCTAGTAACCCAGAAGAGATTCACCAGGAGGCTAGACTATGGATGGGAATTAATTCCCAACTCTCAAATTACGTGCCTTGTATTCAGCATGTTTCCATTTTCCTCTGTTGCTTCTGTAAAGAAGGCTTACGGAATCACCTGTAAACACGACTAAATGGATTGAGATACATGTGGCAGTTTATTAGTCTTATGAATGCTGGCACCAGAGTGACCCAGAATAATTCTAGGGTTTCGTAACACTGATACGGCAAGAATGGGAAATGGCTAGATATTAATTAACTATATTAACCAGGTACTTGAGGCAACTGGCTTCAAGGGAAAAACAGGCCTTTGTTCTGCAGTCTAGTGCAGCAACCTGGGAAGACAGATGTGCAGCCATTGAATTGATTGCTGTGTATATATGCATCATTAAACATTATATGTATCTTAACAAGAAAGTAAAAAGCAGACAAGATAGCTCATAATTTGTCCTTAGAAGTCAAGCCTGAAATTATAAATAAATAGTGATATTGTTTCCCTCCTGGTTTTAAAATGTTGGATGCCGGTCCTGGTAAGTGTAGACACAGAAATAGCAGGTTTGACATGGCTTAGGTTGGGTTTAGGGTATTTAATCACAAACTTGAGTGTCACATCATTAAACCCAGGTCATGGCTCGCCATAGTGAGATCTAGTGCAAATTTGGTGAGATTTAAATGTTTTTAAGCTCTGGATCTTAAATTATTTTTTCAGTCTATTTGATCTGTCTGTAATAGTGCCTAAAGGTTGCAGCTGCAGGAAGGACCCTGTGTATTGAACTCAATGATGTATTTATTTACAGTAGCTCTCAAATATGTATTTGAATCCTGTTGACATCAGGCATCTGAATGCTGTCACAGACAAGGCCTGCATGGGTTCTCCAGTCACCAAGGAACAAGATCATGCCCTCCAGGCGGGGCTGGCTATAGCTGCAGATAAATTGGGTAGTTCCTCACGGCAACAAGCTACCATGGGTGGTGAAATGGGCCAGGCAACAAGCTACCATGGGTGGTGAAATGGGCCAAGCCAGGCTTCATGCCAACCTGGTAGTGGGGCCCTGGAAAAGCAAGCTGCCTCTCTGCTGAAGGAAGAGTTATAACGTGTAACAAGAGTTACAGGTATTGCTGGAGCTGTGGGTCACGCCTGACATCACCATCAGTCCTTGCCCTTTCTATCTTTCGAGCTGCAGTCTCCCCTGCTTTCCACTACAGTTCCCCCTCCAAACTCCTTTTGAACCGGGAGGAGCAGCCTTGTTCCAGCCGGGAAGGCATAGCATGTGCAAGGCAGGTCATGGTCTTTCAGCAAAGGTGTGCCTAAAGGTGTTAGCCTCTTACACGCTTCTGTGAGATAAAGCACAACAGTAACTTTGTAATAACTGCTGGTTTGTGTCTCTCTTTTTTTTTTTTTTCCTTCTGCTTTCTTTCCCAGTTTATTTCTCCACTTGAAAAAGCGAAGAAGGAAGACTTGGCACAACTTTGTTCATATCAACCAACGATATCAGTGTTCCTTTGTTGAACTCCGCTTTTTAATTCCTGGTGTCTTGGGATTTTTGCTTGTAATAACCCATAAGCATTCAGTGTGGTGTGTTTTGGAATTCTGTTGTTTCCACAAGAAACTGTACCAGCTAAATACTGCCAAGTAGTTCCATACACTGTCTTATCACTGTGTCTTAAAATGTGTACGCACTGACCTTCAGAAACTGTAGTATGTGAAAAGCATCCTAAACATCTCAGAATCAGAGAATGCAGCTATGGGGAAGCTCCTGCTTAAAGGGACACTGTCAGGTGGATTGGACCCAAACCTAAGGTTGCAGCAAACATGATGTAACTTTTTGAGGTAGTAAGTATCTGCTACTCCCATTGAAGAGAGCAGTACCTACAAGTATTCATGTAAGACATCTTATTTCAACTTAGCCAACCAAACGCTGATTTTTTTTTTGAGATTATTTGTAGTATCCAAGTCTAAAAACATTGCCTGCAGAAAATAAATAGGACTGGATTATCATCTTTTATGGATTTAAATTTTTCCTTATCCGGTGTTCTGTACAACCAGGATGGCCTCAATATGAAAGCCAGAAAGAAAACTGTATGACAACCAAAAAAGCATTAGCTAGCACAGTCTTGAAAAAATCCAGTGAAATGCAAAAATACAAGCATCATAAATGACCAAGATACAGACTCTTGCTAAAAACTGAAGGCACTGTTTGTGAGACTTCATGGGACTCTCTTGAACGTCAGTCCCCAATACTTACGGCCCTAACTTAAAGCACATGAAAAACTATGGTGATGTCTGTGGCTTCCCAGCACAATTGTAGGAAGCCACTTCTGCACCATTTTGCAGAAATGGTCCCCACTGTGTGGACCATTCACAAATCAGGAAGAGAAAGGTATGGGTAAATAGAGGGAACAGCAGAGAGAGGCTGAGAAAGGGAAGGGTGCCTCCAGCTTTCCTGGAGAAGAGGAAGGCAGAGAAACACTGTTCCAGTGGTGGTGTTAATAGGCTTTTTAAAAATTTAATTTGTGTGTGTGTATAGTTCAGAAACTATAATGTCTTCTCTGTAAAGTGCTCAGCTGAGATATTTTTCATACTCAATTAGTTTAAACTAATATTTCATGTAATTAAGAGAAATTATATATTGTGGTTTGGAAGAAAGTTCTTGTATGCTGTTGTTGTAGGGTTTCTCCCAAATGTTGAATTCCTTGTTCCAACTTTTTAAACACTGAATAGTTTAATCATAGTTAACCAAACTAAAAATGAATTATCAAATGTTGAGCCAGGAAATTCTGAAAGAGTCTTTTTAGGATAGCTCCTTCAGAATATCTAAGACAAATCTGTAGAATTAAAAAAATTTTTTTTCCACAATTTAATTAGGGTATAGAAATGGTGATAATAGTATAGTAAATATTCCCACTGTGGAGCATCTCTCTTGACATGGTCTTAGATTAAAAAACAGAGACCCAGACCAGTTTGTTACAGTGGATCTGTATACAAATTGTGCTTAAGTAGAATTTTGCAGAGAGAATAAGCAATGATCAGTTGAAAAGTTCCAGTTGCATTTTTTTCCCTATATATTTATTACTTCGTATTCACATGTACTGTTTCATATCCTTAAGTAGTAGGTGGCCACAGTCTTAATTAAACTTAAAGTTGAAAGTTACTAATGTGCTACTGGACTTCCTGGTGTGCCCTGTTCACTTCAGCCCTTCAGCAGAGTGAGTACATAAACAATTCTAAAATCCTCATGGGCCAGACAGAAAACACTGCTGTCATTAAGGGCGTGACTCCATGAGGTGCCACAACTGAATGCTATGTATAATTGAGCCTTCACTGTAAAAGGAATAAGCTGCCCAACTTCAGGACCATTTTTAAACTACTAAGATATTCGGCTAGCTGACATGAAAGAGTTACCTCCTAAGACTGAGACCCTGCCACCCATACTCATGTTGAGAATGGCTTGATCCTCACAGGGTTTCTCTACGAGAATGCTGAAAGGACTCAGGAGATAAAGATGGCATTCACTAGAGGTGGTACAATCAGTAAGGTTATATGCTGATACAGATCCTTAATTGTAGACGGTGCCTTCTCCTATGAGAGTCTGAACTGACAGCTGATACGGCTGCAAATACGCATCAAAGAGTTTGAATCCTGTAGCTACAAGGATGCAAAGTTTCCAAATGAAACTGTAATGAAACTCCTATAAGGATGCAAAGCTTACATCCTCCTAGCTAATGTATCTCAAGCAAGTTAATAACCAAAGTGGGAGCTTCAGGGGACAGTGGAGAAGAGAAACCGCTGGCTGTGGAATGTGTACTCATTCTCCCTCAAAACAGTAACTAATGAGGCTGACTGCTAAATGTTGGTGCAAATTTGCAAGGAAGAGTTTAGTCAAGAAACCTAGCCTCTAGTGGGTTGTAAAATGTTTGTGAGAGACAGTTTCCTCCTGTGTGCTAATGACATATGCTAAATTAATGTGTTTAACTCTTCTAAGCTGTTTCCATGTAGTGTGCTCGTGAATGCTCGCCGTTTGCTAGTTGTGCTATGCTGGTTTATTGCAATCATGTGTAGAAGCCATGTAACTTTTCTAATTCAGCCCAGGAAGCATGAATAAGTACGTCCTTCCCTGGTGTACAGAGCCAGCATCGAACTGCTCCTGCAGAGGGTTAATTCTTCTGCAAGGAGAATATGGTAATATAGGACTGTTCGGGGTCATAGATTGTGCAACACCATCACGTATATGTAGAATGGTACAGAGGACAATCTATATAAACACAGTTGGAAATCTTATTTGTGTTGAAGGCAGGATTGATTGCTTTCCACTCACTGCCTCTACATTTAAAATGTCCATGCGTAGTCACAACTGCCTACTTGTAAATTTCCCGTGAAAAGGTTAACTCATTCTTGTTTAGTCAGCATTGATTAGAATTTCAATTACTGAGTAGAATTTCAACTACTACTCTTCATCACTAACTACTGCCTAGGCTTGGGATGGTAAAAAGGCACAAAAGGGCTTCCTTTTACCCACTCTCCAGCAAACTCTCAGGGGACTGCAAGGCTGATTGCTTTCTGACTGCCATCTTGGGAATGAAACTGAAGACTTCTCTGTCTGGAAGCAAGGATTTTCGTAGCTTTAGCCAGAGTCAGACATTGTTTCAGACTTGCATATTCTATCCTTATAAGAAGCGCTTACTCCTCCTCTGATTTCTGGGCTACAGCTGTACAGCTAGGATGCTAGAATGATATGCCATTCAGAAACAGCATAGCTGAAATGGGATGGTTAGGAGCCGGTCTGTGCTTGTACTACAGCTGCTGTTTGGCTTGCCAATGAGTGCACATCAGCTTCTGAGGTTGGAGAAGTGTTATTTGCATCCATTATCCACAGGCTAGCAAGGTCCTGCTTGGGCATTAGACCTTCTTCCTTCTAATTTAGCTCACCTCGCAATAACATGAATGTGTCTTTAAACCTAAAAAAGGGTACATAGAATTTGCGGGAGCAAGTAGTGTGGAAGCCCAAATGGGGCACTTGACCTGTTTTCACTTGACATTATGTAACAGCCCAGTCAATCCAACATAGTCCAACATAATCCATTATTATTAGAAGGAGGAGGGGAGAATCTGATAAAGATTCTGATGTAACCTAGGATCTGTAGGACAAGAAGTGATTTAGAAATGTAGTCAGTTTGATTTTTAAAGCTGGCACTTTAATTCTATTGAAACCTGCATGAGGTTAGCCCCAGGAACAGTTCAGGCTTTTTTCTTTTTAAATAGTGATCTGCAATAAGTGACTTAAACACCCACAATGACAGAAGAACAGGACAGTATTAACTGCGCAACGAATTAATTAGAGCAGCCACAATCTGCTATGTTTTTGTATGGGTAGCAAGACCTTTCAAAATTCTTCTGTGTCTCATTTCTGTCCTCTGCTCATTTCTGCTCATTTCTGGTCCTCTGACAGGGCTTCACATAACTTTAACTTTATGAACAGCTGAGCTACTTCTTGTCTGAGTACCATAAATTTTAGGTCTTCACAGCAAGTTCATGACTTGACATCTGTGTTAGAGCACACCTGTAAAATGGTGATGTCTGCTACTCAGAAGTGCATCTACCATGGGAGATTCAAACTTCAGGAACTTTTAGAAGCTCAGATGTTACTCGGCTTTCTGTCATGCTTTTACAGAGTGAGCTTTTCTCTATTCCATAGGAGGTTATCGACTCAGTGGGAGTATGTATAATCTATTATTTTTTTATGACAGCGCCTTGATAGCACATGTTGGTGCTAGACCTTTGCAAAGAAACTAGAGAGCACTTGGGTGTGATCCAGGATTTAGATCTCAACCCTGCTTTTCCTGCCCTTTAAACAGGGAAGAGGACTAAAACAGTAGCCGTATAAGGCACTGGGCTTGCTCCCAATGTACACAGTTAGTATCGGAGAAAGGCCTCAAAGAGACCAAAGTCGCTTTGGTCTGAATTCATGTCTTGATCTGAACTTTAGACCCATAACAGATCATAACCTTTGGGCCCCCTGTGTAGTCAGAAGAGTGAGATGCTCTTCCAGCCAGTTATTCCTCTCACCTGACTTAGGTCGCTCTTGCTAGATGAGACATGTTTGAGCATGTGTTTCTTCATGCAAGAGAGAGCACAAGCACCCTCAAATTGTCTTCTTTAAAAGCAAAACCAATAGTGCCAAACAATGTAGTTTGAAAAAAATGAATTGTATCTAGAGAAATGATTGGCTGAAGATTTCTTAGGTGGTGGCACTATTTTCAGGAGGGATACTAGGTTGGGATGTACGAAACAATCGAATTAGAACCTCACTTCAATTGTTCTTTCTTTATCTGGTCTCTTTCAGAAACACTTCTCTATTCCACTTCAAGAAAGGATTTTGTTTTCCTCTTCAGCTAATTTCCCTTCCTTATTTCATTAATGTATGTCTCCATTGATGTGCTCAGTATCTTGTTTTCTCCATTGAGAACCAGAAGACTGTCTGCCTTTAAAAAAGAGATCTGAGCCACCCAAGGAGTTTACCTTTCTTCCTGATGCACTGACATTTAAAAGCTACATCTTACAATAAAGCAGAAAAACTGTGGCAGTCCGGTTACATGCAGTTTTGGTGGAGTAAACAGTTGATTATTCAACGAGTCATTTCTGCAGTAACCTCATTCTGTCATGACTAACTCTCCAAAGCAAAAATCATAACCTGTACTGGTTTAAAACATGAATACAGCCTCGTGGTTCATATGTAACACTCTATTCAACCAAAGAAGCCATGTGCTAGAAGTTTAAAAGGACAAAATATTTGTTCTCAAAGAGAAAATATCATACAGAACAACAAAAATAATTATGAAAAAAGCTCCTCCATTCTTTAGGTCTTCTCACAGTGGATGACTTCTCCACTATTCTTCAAGTCTCTCTTCATTCTCTTAGAAAGCCTTTTTGTTATTGGAGTGTAGTGCATTTGGAACTATTTGGGCTAGGGTGTTCTGCAGCCCTCTGAGTTGACTCCCTGCCTTCTGCCATACTGTTATTGTTGACCTCAATCAGAGCTGAGGCAGGCTGGACTGGAGCAGGACCTCCTCCCCATAACGCCCTACGTCCTCCAGCCAGGCTCCACTGATGGGACGAGAACAATGGAGGCAGAATACAGCTCCTGGATCTTAATTTGGTTCACAATTATGTGATACAGAAGAAAGGTCCTGACTGCTAGACAACAGCATTTTTACTAAACTACTTTAGTTGTAACACTGTAGTTTTCATTACATGTATTTAACATTTCTTCTAACAGTAATTTCATCAATTTTGATGTAAAAGAGAGGAAACAGCCAATAAGGATAGTGTAATAGTGACAAGATAGAGAATTGGGAAACAGTTTAAGTGAAATACAGCCAACATTCAGTAAACTCCTTTTTATAAGTGGCTATACCTAAGAGTACCTTTCATATGTTAAAACTAAGCAGTGCTAGTCTCCTGAAGTGCATATGGACTACTACTTAAAATGAACTATGACAAATGGCAGTTGAATTTAATTCCTTTCACTTTTTTCTTGAAAGCGCAGGAGTTACATGCAGGAAGGAGGATCTAGTATTTTTTGCAGAGAGTGCCATTTAGGGTATACCATCTGAAGATATGCTGCTGTCAGCTGCAGAAGTGGCGAAGGACTTAAGTCAAATAATGGCTCCAGAGTGCTTGGTGCAGTAAAGATATGTACTGAATGCCCACTTTGTTGTATAGCAATTTGATCTGCCAGTAATGAAATCTTTTTGACACAGCATGATTATTTAGTTTACCCTTGTTCTACTCTAATATCTGTGCTTGTCCACCAATAAATGGTCTAAGGAAAGGATGGAAAATCACTTTGCTGAATCCATTACATTCCCATCATGTATATGTGAACATGTGGTGGTGGTCTGACCTTAGATAATGAAAAGAGTTTAAAAGAATTAAGAGGTCTCAATATCTTAGTCTATCCTTTGAAATTAGTTTCTCCCCTGATAAGCTGCAGGTTTGTTTAAAGTAAGAGTAAATAATGGCAGCTGCTGTTGTTTTCTTTGTAAGATCAATGATTGAGATAGTGCATATAATGGAGCCACAAATTCATAGATGAACAATGCATAATTGTTTTCAGAAGTTCAGCTATTAATATTTATAGTACTGACCTGAAAGGTTGCAACAATTTCTCCATTAGTCACAGGAGTGTTCACAGGACCTGAAAATTCAGTGGTCAGCGTGGCTACCATGCTGCTAGCAAGCTACAGTGTACTAAATAACGCAAATTCAGCCTTTCATGAAACTTGAAGGGAAAAAAAGATTGTGAATAAAAGTAGAAATGTATAGTAAAGGCCATGGGTATACAGTTTAACCATTACTTATTTAAGTATTATTTATCTATTATTTAAGCAATTAGCAGCTATACAAATATTTTAATAATTAGCTTCCAAAGCCTATTTATTAACAAAAGGATATTTTTTTCTCATTAGAAACACTAAATTCAATCTATGTTCCATTTTCTTTTTCCCCAGATTGGAAATAAAATAAAATGCTAATGTAGCTAAGAGACACTCACAGGTCTGCATGATAAAATGTTACTGATAGCCCACCACTTGTCATGAAAAACATCATTACTTTATCTTGTAAATGAAAAATTGTCCCTCCCCCAACCACATACGTGGTAAAATATTAGTCACATTATGTATATCAGCACTACTGAAAGATTAGAAATTAGTACCTCCTACTCAAGAGTGGGGCTTAAAAACATCCTTTGTCTGTTACAAAAATACATTTTGAGGGGGAAACACCAACTGTTGTAGAGGTTACATTTTTATTTGACAAAATCCTATTCTTTTTTCCTCCCCCTTTCCAAAAGAAGGGCTTATATACGTAGACAGGCGTTTGCTATTTGGGTGATATGTTCTCTTTCCAAGTATGAAAGAGAGGAAACATAGCCCGTATCTACTGTGAGCAACCTTTAGTTTGTTTTGCAGCATAAAAAGTTCTCTTAGTGCCAATATCTGAACTCTTATTATAAACTTCTTCTAGTCATTGCAGGAAATGAGTTTCGAGCCAGCTAATTAGTATTTTCCCTAATGACTTATGCTTGAGTCTTAACACCAAAAAGCAACCTCTGTAGGTGCTATCTAATCAATTCAGCACGGTAGACTTAAAATGGACAGATGGTTGAGTACTTCACACTCTCTGGCCTGGAGTGAAGAGCAAAGCATGTCCTGTTCTGGAAGCGACTTCAACATGTGTTTACACGTATAGAGAATTTCCATTCTCTGTTTAAGACAACAAAAAAACCCGTAATTTGTCCTTACTAAATCCAGGCCTAATATGGAATCTATACCATGTTCTAATTCAGGAGAGGAAAAGCCTTTCCTTTGAAAGATAGAAAAATTAGGTTGGAAAGGACCCCTGGGGTTTATCTAATCCAATTCCCTACTCGAAGCAGGGCCACCTTTGAGGTTGGATCAGGTTGCACAGTGTTTGTCTTGATGAGTTTTGAAATTCTTCAAGGATGGTGATTCCACAGTGAATTCTGCCATTGGATATACTCTCTGCCCTACCAAGGTTGATAGAAGTGCAGCATGCACCTTCATAAGTGTACGTGGTTTATGTTTTAGCCTATTTTTTTGTGCACTGATCTGATTAGAGTCAAATTCGGATCTAGTGGGAGTAAGTGCAACCCCCATTTTTCAAAGAGCTTCCACTGACATGAAGAACTTTTCTTTCTTCCTCATTCACATTGGACAAAGCCAGATCTGATCAAGCTGAGGCTGTCAGTGCATTCTCTCCCCTTTGTGTATGTGAAGCTTGCTCCTCTGACACTGAAGCTGAGGATAGGCATAGGATCAGATTCAGGACGTCTGGTAAAGCCTAGTTCTCTACTGTCTGAGGTCAGTGACAAAACCCTGATTGGCTACTAAGTTACTACACTGGCACCAAAGAAAGAAGAGGATTTACTAAGACTACTATTTCTCCTCACAAGTTACCTTAGCAATGCCACATGCCACCCCTCTTTCAAATGCTGCTGGAATGGCAATGCAAAACAAAAACCTTTCTTCTACCTCTTTCCTTATAATTCTTCAAGCTTTATTTCCTCTAATAGGAATAACCAGAAATAAATTTTCAGTTGCCCTTTTAAAAATTAAACTCTAGACCAAATCTTTAATTGCATCCTTTTAAAGGCCACATAGTAGTGTTAAGCTATGTAGTAATGCACTCAGAAAGGATCTGAAAATCTGTGCTGAGAACAGCATCTCCCACTTCGTAGCCTCAGCTGGACTGAGCAAGAAATTGTGATTTGTGCCTCTACAGAAAACATTCCATTTGCATCTTATTAGAGCTACCTGGGGAGGAAAAATAATGTTGTGGAGACCAGGAAATTTCTTAAAGTGCTTTACCAGGAGGTCAGTGGAATTCCATTTATAAATGATGAATGCATGCATTTTGATGCTAAAATTGTGATGACTTAGAAAGTTTGATATTACTGTACTTTTCTGTGGACAGTGATTTTTTTTTTGAGTGGTGAACAAATTTTCCCAGAATATTGTAGACATTTGTAACATGTATGTTTGTGCCAATAAATCTTGTTTTAAGAAGTTGCTTTTTGTATCATTTCTGTTCCAAATACACACAGTTTAAGGACAGTTAAGCAGCTTCAGCTTTCACTCCCTCTCTGTGTTAAGTGCTAAAGACTTCTGGAAATTTAGATTTTCTAATTCACACTGAGTTTTTATATATTCAGTCTAATAGAAAAGAAAAAATATTTCTATTGCATAAACAATAATGAAGTCTGTACAAAAATAGGGGAAGGGAGGCAGTGGTACAATCATTAAAGAATTGTGAAGAGGAGCAGATGGGAGAATGCGTTTAGTGCATTTGACCTTATTCTTAACTTTCTTATGGTAACACATGTTTTCTGTTCAATAGGGCACAGTTAACTCTGGAAACTCATTGCTATGAGATACTGTTAGTTCACAAATTTGGTGTACTTTGGACACATTTTTTAAATGAAGAACGAAGGATTCTCTGTGAGAGGGAGACAGACTCTCTTGCAGGCTCATTGTCTGCCTTAACTTGAAACAGCTGGTCCTGGACACTAGTGTAAATGCTTAATGGGGCATGGTAACTGTTGCTATCATTATTCCTAATGAGTAACTAAACTCTTTGACGGGACAAGAGTTGGAAGCTGCTTTCCTCCCCCTCCTAGTGACTACACCTGCATTTTAAAATACATAAGCATCACAGTAACTCCTAGGTAGCTCTGCACCTTTATGCATATGTGGCATTATTCAACAACTCTTCTAATTTTGTTATAAATCAGCTCAGCACATTTAAAGGGCACAGTATCATCTCTCCCCACCCAAACACACCAAAACCAGGTAATGTCAAGATGCCTTCTTGTATGACAATGCTTCATTTAGTAAAACTATAGATTTTTCCTTGGTAACTCTTAGCATACCTGGCACTAAATTGGGGATGCTTTGAGTCTGTAAGGGGCAGCTGGGAAAAAGCACTCATTGATTTCATACAGTACATATTCTGGTCTACATGATATAGCAAATAAGGACTAAGTGAGAGGGTGAATTAGGTTGATTGGTGCATATGAATGTGATATTGAATAACATAGGAAACTGATCAAAGCCAAAATGAGGCTTATGATAATAATTAAGAAAGCACAATGGGCTAATTCTCCATTAACACTCTTACAGTCAGGCTGTGTAGTTAGCTCAGTTTTGTTGGAACAAAATGTCTCCATTTCTGACTTTTGAGCTTACAAAGAATTCTAGCAAATGATAAAACCAAGTGAAAATGAAATTGTGTGTAATGTAATTGAGATATTAAGGTAGATATGGCAGAATAAGATTATATGAAAAATCTGATGTATTTTTGCATGCTGTTCAGATAGCAGATTTGCATAATTCATGGAAGTTTGGGGAGCAAAAGGAAGGAGTGCTTCTTAGGGGTTACTAAGTTATGTGGGGTGAAGAGCTCTGGGATTTGCATGTGCTTTGGAAAGTCAATAGGAAATAGTTCAAAGACAAAACAAACCTTGAAGTGACTGTCTATATACTTTGCTTTGTGAGCTGAAGTACATGGAGGTGAGTGAATGAATAAGATGCTTTTAAGTGCTCCTGACAGATATAAAATTAAAAAAAAAAGTCTCACATGACTAAAGATGGTCAGAACTGCAATCTGAGAAGCAAAGCAGGTAATCTTGAGACTGCTAGAGCTCTGTATGAGACAGCTAGGCAGTGATGATGAGTATTATAAACCCAAACCATCTTTTTTTTGTTTTCCCAGGTATTTGAAATCTAGGGGAACATAACCTTGTAACACCACCTGTGGTTTGGGCAGCTATCACCAAAAGCTCTTACAATGATATGATAGACACATTAAATACATTTTACTGTGGGAATTTCTTACTGTGAGAATTTCCTGGTACCAAATGTACTGAGTTATTACACTTTTAAGGCAGCTTTTAGAATGATTCTGCAGAAGTAAACCCCTTGCCTTCTCCCTTAGCATTTGAACAGAATAATTATAATTTAACAGCTGTTAGCTGAACTGCTTTACAACAGCAAGTAAGCCTGGCCTTTTTACCCTCTGTTGGCCATAATGCAGCTTTACTCTGTTGAATGTAGTCAGTGGATTTGATAATTAAACTTCTAGTGCTTATGTAATAACTGTCAGGTTGTTCTTTTTACTAGAAGATGTACAATTACAGCATCATGTTGTTTTACACGTTCTCTGGTTAGCCTAGAAAACACCTGCTCCATAGCCCAGCTTCACCAGGAGCCTGGAAAGACTTCCCAATACCATACAGTGCATGCCTCTGGGATATAATCGGTAGTAAGCCATAATGACAGTACACTGAAAGAACTGGATGGATCAAGGGTGTCGCCAGCATCATGTAGCCTTGCACCAACTCAGGCTTTGTTAAACTTCCTTCCTAAAGGTCCAAGAAAGCTACAGAGGAGAGAAAACCAAAAATTATGCCTAGTCTGTGTCAAATGACCAGGAAGCTGGGGAGGAGTTCCTTTTCTCAGTTCAGAATCTGGTGAGATAGTTTAACTGTGAATAGGATGGAGAAAGCAAGCATCCGAAACTGTAATGCCACAAGGAACACTGGGGTTAATAGTGCTTGAGGAGCTGGGAAAGTAAACCAGTTTTATATAGCTTTCTAGACAAAGGAAACCTTGAAGTATGGGATTATTACAATGTAGATACTGCACTGGCAAAGAAAAATTCCATCTCCTTTCAAAGCACTTTGGAGACACCTACAAGTTGTGGTGATGAAGTTTAATCTTTTTTTATCATCAGGAACTGTCTGGATTAGTTTTGCCACCCTTCCATTGGCTTATCAGGCACCGTTTGATACCTGTATGCACTCCAGGCCCCCTTCAGTCCTCTAGAAAGCTCAATCTGAACTTCATTCCTGAGCTGGATAGAAAACTCTTTCTAATGTCCTGGTTATTATCTGGAAACAAGGTATAATTCTTAGACTTTTGTTTGCTATTTTTCTTCAGTTGGACTAGCCCATGTCTTCCTTAGTCACCCTGACAGTCCATCTCTGCACAGTTGCCAGTTCTATCACACAGCCAAGTAAAGGCTTAGCTAAATGCTATGCGTGGTGGCACAAACATTTTGTTTTGTCTGTATTAAAAAAAACTGAAACATTCTACTACAATATTAGCATTTCTCATAACTGCATTTACCCTCCCAACCCCACGGCAGTGATCCTAATCATCCTGTGTTACATCTGTTGTGTTTTTTTTAATATCTTACCTCTATAGTTTAGGACCAACAAAATTATCATTGGTGAAACAGTAGTAAGCAATACCCTCAAGGATTAATTTAATCCAAATTCTCCTGCCTCTACCAGCAAAACAAATCCTACTGATACCTCCAGTGCCTAGCCAGATGAATGCTAGGTGGCCTGAGACACTGCCTATGGCAGACAATCAACTAATAGTTGCATTTCAGAGTATTTTGTTTCACTCAAAAGTCTCAAAGTTTGAGTGACTTTTTCCCCCCCCCGCCCAGAGGTGTTAATATACCAAAAGTAAAAGTCTTGCTGACTGCACTCACCAGCTTAAGCATTTCTTGACTACTCATATGTCTCTGTTATCTTTGGATACAAATGCCAGTTGAAAATGCTATTATTTTTGAGATGCCTAGGGTTAGCAGCTAGGCGGAAAAAATACAGTAGCAGTCTTTGTTGATGAGAAAAGGCACCTCTGGAGAGCTGTAGACAAAAGCGGTATCCTCAAGGCCCGTCTTTAATCTAGATGAAGAGCCAGCCCACATGTTCTTCTGCAGCTGAGCCTAGAACTTGAAGCCTTATGGAGTGAGAAAGCCAAGCTGGCTGTATAAGCAGCACTGCTGCATTTTGGTGGTGCTCTGCCCATTATGAGCTTTCCTTGGCTTTCCTGTTTAGCCTAGAAAACACCTGCTCCATAGCCCAGCTTCACCAGGAGCCTGGAAAGACTTCCCAATACCATACAGTGCATGCCTCTGGGATATAATCGGTGAATTTGTCAGCTCTCACGTAGGATATTGAAGTGTCTGATGCCATTAAGACAATGCCATCTTACAAGTAGCCCTGTGTCTGGATTTTATTAAAAAAAATTCTCCTTGGGCAGTTAGATCATTAATACATGATTAAGTGCAGTGTGAACTCTTCTTCAGCCTTGTATAGCTGTACAACACAGTGTACTTAAATGATGCGTGCCTGAAGAAGCAAAAGGCCACATAACCATTAAAAGCAAGCCCTCCATCGTATAATGTCTGCTTCTATTTGACCCAGACATGAGGGAGGAATAAAACCTCAACACACCGAAACTAGCGGCTTCTGTTCCGGATTGTTTTATCTTTGTGGACTGTAGCAGAATCTGTAGGAGCTTCTGGTAGAGATTTGTGGAACCACTCTCCCCCTCCTTAAAATGTGCTGACAACAGTGGGCACATCACTAAGTATCTGCAATGCCAAATAGCAGGTTGACTTTTAAACTTTGTTTTCCTTTAAATAAACATTTAACAAGAAATCTTGTCTTGCTTTTAAAACCGCCTTAAGGGGGCGGGCGTGGGGGGAAGAGACGGTGTCAGGCCGTAGCTGGCCGGCCGTGCAGCGAGAGTCCGGGACGGGCTGTCACCACCCCCTGGTGCGCGGCCGAGGCAATGTCACACAGACGCAGGTGACATCGCCCTGTGATGGCATGAGCACTGTCTGTCACCGTGTATGGTTCTAGTGAATTTATTTCACAAATGATGCCAACGTAGACTAGCAATGAGACCCGATCTCAAATGCAAAACAAATTTGGTCACAATTTGTCTGTAGGGAATTAAGATGCACTCTCCACCCCTTGGGTTAGCCATTCTGCTGTAACTGGCATTCATTTTAACAGTTTTTCAGATCTTTTTTTTGTGTCCTGTACATCAGTTACTTCAGCCCAGGCTTCAAATTTCTCAAGCATTCTCAAACTTAATGGCCTTTTTCTTTGTGGTTTTCGCATTGTCTCATTCTCCATCTTTGCTTCATCCCACCTGTTCTCTGTTTCATGGTGCTGAATGAAATATTGTTCTCCCTCTTGTCTACAAGAGCTATTACTTCTCAAGTCATTGCATTTAACTCTTATTACCCACTTCCTCTACAGAAAAAAGAAATCAGAAGATTTGTGTCTAGCCACAATGGTTGCACACTTTGACTAAGCCATCAGGGGCTTTGTATTCTCCTGATGATGCTTCCAGGGCTGCCTCCTACATACTGGCATTCTCGGGTTTTGTGTTGCTTAGGGCTGTTTGTCTCATTTGTCCTTAATAAACTCTTTCAACTCTCGTTTAAAAACCAAGTGTGTAATATAAATGCATCTTTCTCTTAGAAGGAAAGGCTCTATGTTTCTCATGTGTTTTAGGTCTTTCTTGTACTCTTGCAAGCATCAGAAAACACTGCATCAATGTGGTAGTACCTGTTGATCCCTTCATGGAACATCTCTTAAGTCAGGAGCCAATATGAAGCATGTTGCCTGCAGCTGTCTGTACAAAGGCTCCCTGTGTCATGTGCTGCATGGGAATGACCTCACCATTTGAATAGAGCTACTGAACCAGTTACGGATGTAGTCTGACAGTCATAGAACAAACATGAGTCATTTAAGAACATTCCCTACCTTCCCTTTTAATAACTGGTTTCACCAAAGTCAGTAAACTAGAACTGAAGGGAGAACAAAGAGTTCTTCAGTCAGCTCTGCACCATGTTCTTGCACGCCGCTTACTCTGCTGCGTGTTTGAAGCATATTTGGAGCATATTTGAAACAACTGTCCCTCCACCATTACATCTTCTCTGGTCATGTCTGAGCCCTCACAGTGTAATCACCCCTAGCAGCAGATACTGACATGCCACTACTAACAATACTAATACCAATACTAACAAACAAACAGTTCTATGCCCTGGATTTAAAACAAAAAGCTTTAAAAATACAAAATGTTGGTGTGCTGAGGAGAGATCATCATCCTTGATGATGATAATAATTGCGTTGAGATTAGAACAGAGTTCTGCAAATAAGGAGATTTGTGTCTAGTTTGACCAAGTCATCAAGGGTTGGTTATGTGACTTCACACCTAAGAGTGCTCAACTTCTACACTGAGTTTTCTTAACAAGGGCCTAAGACATTAATTCGTACTATGCCTTTGCTCTCCACCCTGTGGTATATCACTTTGGTAACGAAAGCTCTTTTTGAGAAAGTAGATAATAGAAATTATAATATATCAGGGTAAACTTGGAAAATTTGAACTTTATTTGTGAAGTATATTTGGTATTATAAAATCTCAACTCCACTGATGCCAACAACAACAATAAATCTCGATTTTATAAATGGAACTGAGGCTTCATCTCAGATTAAGCTATTAACAGCATACAAATAGCAGCATAATTTTCTGCATGTGCAATACACTAGTCCTCATACTAGGTCGTCTTCTACTGTTTCAATTTGATTGTAGTGGACCGATGCTACATAATTAACTTGCAGTGGCACCCTAAACTGGAAACAATGGAGTGCATTCACTTCACCAGTAATGGTTGTATCTAGATGGGCACAGTGCAATTTTCAAGTATATGTTGTTAATGGTCTCCCTATACAATTCATTGTACTGCAATCTCCCATGCGGCTGCAGAAAGTGTTTGTTTAAATAGATTTGGCTTCTGTAACTGACATTCACAATAACTCAGTGTGAATTACAAGATGCTCCATCTCAAGATTTGAGGGAGGGTTACTTGTAACAGCCTCATGACATGTTGTGGAGTGCCATGTCTCTGCTCTTGAGCGCTGATCTGTATTTCTGAGGGGCCTGAGTCCAAGCTCTAATGATCAAGCTTGCAGTGAGGTAATGGCTTTTAGATAGTGACTCAATGCGTTTTGATTGCATTTTAGAGCTTGAGAAGAGGAGATGTTGTCTCAGTAGTCAGTGTATGACAAGAAAATTTGATTCATTGGTTATTAGGTTCCAGTGAAGTATAAAATCTGTCATTTTAAAAACTCTCCCTTTTTCAGTTTGCTTTCTAAAGTGCCTTGAAGAATAGCACATGCACCCTCTCTGCATAGGCCAAAACACCTCAAATTCTCTTGGTGTTCAGACCTATCTTGTTCCTTCTAGAGGTAAAGGCAAGGAAAGGCTTAAGTTGGCCAGACTGAGTTGTAAATTCTTTGACATGCAGGTAAGGACAAATTGACAGCTTAGTTTTAAAGTTATTGAGTTTTTAGTTTTGGTAGAGTTGCTTAAATGACACAGTAAGTAACTTACTATATACTATACAGGGGCGTGTGTGGGGGTGGAAATTCTGCTGAAACTCAAATTTGCCTTCCAGGCTGCAAGAAGAGATGTACACATGCCTTGGACTAATTCAGGTTAGGAGAGCAGAGATGATAAAACTTAGCAAACAATTTTGGTTAACAGCTGAAGTAGATGAGCCTAGTACTTAAATACAAGCCGTTAAGTTTAGTCAAAACACATGTTGCTTTATCACTCTTCTTAACATGACCTAGGTAACCCTTGCTAGTGAAGCCCAGATAGGACCATATGCAAACTAACAAGTAAAGGTATAAAGTTTTTCTGCAGAGGGAAATTAGCCTCTTTCTAGCAACCACATGAGCAGGAAAACACATAAGGAAGCACTTCAGCAAACTTGTTAGGCACCACCACTCAGGAGGATATCAGATGCAAGGACTGCAGTAGAGACCAGCTTGCCCAAACGTGCTTTGCGTGACAAGCTGGAGGGATGCTCTAGCAGAATGGGCTAAATGCCTCAGTGCTGACTGAGCTCCTTGGGTGGACTTTGCATTCACACTGAGCTCTGCACCTATCCAGGGAGTTTCCACAGTTTTAAAGCTGGCTTGAATATGCCTTCGGGGCTGTCCCACAATGTGGATGTACTCTAAGGCTGCCCTAAGTCACTGTTTTCCCTGCACTGTATTAATTTAAAAAAGAACAAGAATACTATTACTGCATGAGAGGAATCAGCCTCCCTAACTAAGCACTGCTTTCTTCAGTGTTAAACGAAGCCAGCAAAAGCTATCAGCGTTATTAACAACAACAGCTGGTTAGTAATGCACTGTGAAAGAGCAGGGCTGGGGACACAAAATGATCATTGTAAATTACCCAGATGGATAAAAGGGCCGAAAGGCGGCTGGATATGTTTTTCAGACCTGCTAGAAAAAAAGAGAAATCCTGATGGGTACCCAGTTTTCTACTCAGACACCAAGGAAACCATGAGCCCTACAGCATTTTTATAATTGCCTACAGGAGACATATCTCATGGCTCTGCTTTTTTGGCAAGGTAAGGTTTCTTTCAGTCTTTCTGTTTTGTTCTAATTGCCCCTTTTTTTCTCAAATATGTTTCCTTGGCTTTCCTGTAGCACAGTGCTTTAAGATGACAGCAGCCTTTTCTCTAATAAACAACAATTAGCTAATATTACTTAGGATTACTAATTTCAGCTTCCGTTTTATGCCCTTTAACCTTTCTCTTTTAAGGAATGTAAGGTGGTTGTTGCTTTTTTCCCTTTGACCGAATTAAACTACTTGTTTAATTACTTTTATTGTGTAGTTACACAACAGAAGCATTGAATTCCAAAGTTCTCCTACTGCTAATGGACTATCACGTTACAAGTGGATAGAATGTGCCTCGTTATGACAATGAGTACTATATTTTAGTGTTTTTCTATGTAAATAAGGCTCACTTTGATTCTGTCTGCTTGCTTGCCTCTCCCCATTCACCTGATAAATTTGTTGGTCCGTGTCTACAAATATGACAGATAA
This sequence comes from Fratercula arctica, assembly GCA_947846985.1. Classification (NCBI taxonomy): domain Eukaryota; kingdom Metazoa; phylum Chordata; class Aves; order Charadriiformes; family Alcidae; genus Fratercula; species Fratercula arctica. The sequence continues at coordinate 28,614,108 of CANTUZ010000006.1, read as the reverse complement.
GAAGCCCCAAGGATATTTCAGCTACATAATTTCCAAGGAATTATATACCTGGGAAACCAGGTAGATGAGGAAGGTCTCCCTAGAGCTGCACTGAGGAAAGGGCTCATACCAATTAAACACCTGATAATCAACAAAGATGGGAAAGATTTCTGCCCTCTTTGTTTCAGTTACTCTCTTTCTTAAAGTGAGTTCCCAAAGCTATTTAAATCAGAGAGTTATCCTAAGAGAATTTGTATCAGTCCTTCACTCCTTGGTGCTGTGGATCACTGACAGGGTGCAAAGTGAGCTGTCTTTTCTCTTTTTCTTTTAATTTATTAAAAATAAAGAATTTCTGATTGCTTATCAGAAATTTCTAATTTATTTATGGACACAATCTGTGAAACTTTTTTTACTGAAGTATCTTGAATTGAGTTAGTCTAGAAGGGACTTCTGCAGTGCCTGAACGGCTTATTAAAATCCCTACTTTGTTTTCCAGGAGTGTGGCCAGGTATGTCAGACTTCTCTTCCTGAAGCAAACTCAGCCAGTCAGTATACACCCTCTCCTGAAAACAAAACCAAGCTTCCACTGACTTCAGTAGCAGCAACGTTCAGTTCAAAATAGCTCATGTGTGAACTAATGCTGGAAAACTAATTGAGGCAGAACAGTAATGGGAAACTCGATTTGAAAATGAAGTGGTTTTAATTAAGAGACGCTCTTCAGAATTATACAGAAAGAGGCTCTTTCTCATTTAAAAATTGGCTTTTCCTTCCTCACCAACTATAAATCACTGATCTATAATTAGTATTCTTAGTAGAAGGAATGTCTGATTGTCTGGCTTAAGTTATGCCTACGACTGCGATGAGGAGAGCTGTAGGTGTGTTGGGAACGGATTCTAGCTAGTCTGCTACTTAGCATCCAATTTCTTACAAATGTTTCTGTTATAATGTATTAATGTTATAATCTGTTACTTAAAATTGAAAAAAAATTAAGGAAGAAGTGTGCCTCTAGATTCCTAGTAGCTAAGAGCAGCAGCATGACTCTGTGGCACAATGATTGGAAGTTTACCCAGGAATAAGAAAGAGTCTGGCTCCAATCCCATGCTAAGACCTAGTCCAATATTTTATCTAATGCCTATTTAATAAAAATTGCATAAATGCTCACTGGTGGGGAAGCCAGTACCCAGATTTTGTCTCTCTGTCCTTATTCTGTTTTTAAAGGAAGGTGTGTGTCTCACTCCATTTTTGCAAGAGACTGATAACACTTCACTCTACTGAAGTGAGTCCAAAAGGAGATCATAAATGTGATGGAGGTCAGTAAACGGACTCTGGTCAGTAAATACAGAGTTTAAACCAATTTAAACAAATACCAAGAGCGTGCATAGGAATCGGTGGTTGTGGGGAGTCAAGGGTTGGGATACACTGTGTTATAGGCCCAGCACCAGGTCATAGGCCTGGCTGCTTATGTGTGTGTTGAGGAATCCAGTTGTCTCAAGGACATCTGCTATGTGTGGTCACATTTAATCCAGAAAGTAGTGGGCCTCAGATATCAAATACTGTGGAAATGTTATTCCGCTGTCTCATTGCTTTTAAAAGAGCTTTCCCATGCACTGTCCATGCTGTACATGGACTTGGAAGCTTATTTTTTCACCAACGGATCAGATTCAGTTGCTTAACAGGCAAGAAACTAACTCAAAATCGTTCTGACAGATGGCCAAATTGAACTGGCTCACTGAGGGGCCAAGTAAGCAGCTGAGTGGGCAAAAGGAAGGATCAAGACCACAAAACCATGAGTACATAGTAGCAAGACTGTAGTGGTGGCAGGGATGGGGTGAAGAGCAGCACTGCCTCCCTTGAAAGCAAAACATCAGATCAGGTCAGAAACCTTGTGAAATCTGTCTTTACCATCTAAGTCTGGATGGTTTTGAATGGTGAAGTCCAACTTGGTGCAATTGCTTTCTTTCAGGGCAGAAGAGGATGTATAAATCCAACACAGCAGGCAGGAATGAGGATGCATTTTTTCGTTTGTCATCTCTTACTAGCTTTCTCATGCTAGTCTAATGACATGCAAATTTCATTTTAAGTGCCTAACTCTGTAATTCCATGTACAATAGGTCTTGGACCCTTGCCTCAATCCAAAAATGTGTTCTTCCATCCTGTTTTGTTTTGACTTTTGTGCTCCTGCGGCTACGATGTGATCCAACCAAAAACTTATTTCATGGGATGTTTTTAGTCAAATCAGTTTCCTAATCTGTCTGACAGTACAGTTGCATAATCTCTCATTTTTAACTCAGTGGAGGTGGTAGGACTGTTCCTTTTGGTGGATGTGTAAGGTCTTTGATCACCTTAGGTATACTGCGAAATCACAAACTAGCACTCTCTGAGTTATACAGGAAGCTTAAAATGCCTTTTCAGCACTGTGGATTCAATTTCAGGCTCTCTTCAGCCTTCTGTGAGGCTGACTGCAGAAAATGAGTTGCTGATACACACAAAACAGCAGGATCCTGGACCTGAGTGCTCAGAGCTGTATTTTGCTTCTGAAATCTTGTTAATGGACTTGGGGATCAGCACGTGGTGCTACAGTGATGAGATACACCCATTCCATTTCTATCCTTCTAGTCATTTTAATACAAAACAATGCACGGCTCCTTCATGTGTCACTTTTCAAGCTATTTGGAACTTAAAATTACACTGAAGTTGCCAACAATAACTGAATTTAATAAAAATAACTAGAAAACAGTAAGAATGAGACAGAATGAAAAACTACATTCCCCAGAACTGTTTAGGAAAGGTTTTTCTGGCTGGGGACAACCATACACCTTTGCAAAGGACTTCTGAGCTGCAGGACTTTTCAGGAACTTGCTGCTTGAGTTGGACTTCTTTATCGTGTATCTTACATTCTTTTACATTTTAGTCAAAGAAATTTCAAGATTGTATGGATATTGCTGTCTTTCTGCTTGTTATAGTTTGTTCTTACACTTTGTAATGCTTTTAGAAAAAACTGTCCATATATTCACTGGTAATGAGGAAGGTGGGTTTTTTCCTTCCCTCGTCCTTTATCTGTACAGACAGTAACAGTGACGCTGTTTGCTCGTTAGCAAAAAAGCCTTTCCGGATCTTTGCAAGAATCAATGACTGTCAGCGTCACTGCAAATGATGAGTAATTAGACTTAGGAAATGAAGAATTAGATGTGGGCTCCAGCTGCAAAATATTGATTTTTTTTTTTAATTATTTTTTTTAACAATATATGGTTCCATCAGTGCTGTGGTATAACTTATAACAGGTAGCTTCTGCAAGTGGATAGGGAAGCATAATTACTTAAAAAAGATGAGCCCTATTTCTTTAACAGTAAGCATACCCAAGCAAGTAATCCTCAGGCAGTTTTTCAGGAAGTCTCAAATTCTCTTTTTTTTTTTTTTTTTTTTAATTCACATTGAAACACTTGATTTTTTTTTTCCCCAGAAAATGTTGATATGTTGCTGCTTATTGGAACTGATTGAAATACTTTTGTTAAGTAAAAATTATGTTTTTTAAAGTGTGCTGGGAAAAGGCTCAGCATTTTTTGTATGTGTGTGTAAAGTCCTAATAATATTGGAAAGTGTGAGAAGCAGGGGGAGTTTCATAAAAAAAGCTTTTCTAAATTACTTTTTTCCCCATGTTAAATCCTTGCAGTAAAAAAAAAAAAAAAAAAAGGAAAAAAAACACTAGACAAGAAAAGGTCTTGTTCTACGACCTCATCTTCTGTGATTTCAGAAAAATACTAACTATGCTGGAAAAAAAGCTAGGCAAGGAAGATACTCAATAGCATGTGGAAACTACATATTAGCAGTGCAGTTTGAGCAATGGTAGTTGTGCAGTTAAAAGAAAACAGCAAGGCCCAAACCTGCCTGCTTATGGATAGACCCTACTTAAGAAGGCCTGCTGTCTTCCGTGGTGTTTCATACAGACCCATGTTTGCCTTGTGAAACCAAATGGGGGAGGCCAGACAGAATTTAAAGCAGGGCAGTGCCCCACCTCACCAGCCAAAAGCCACTTTGGATGAATATTAGTGCGAGATGTGTTGTGTTCTATGGTGAAACAGATGTATATAAAGGGCTTGCCTTATATATGAATGGGAACTCCAAGAGTTACAACTGAATACAAAAAAAGTAAGCAAAGCTAGAAAAAAAACCCGCATTTTGTTGTTTTTGTTACAATCTTTGTGTTCTTTAAAACTTTTTGTGTATGTACACACAACCATATTTTACTCGCACTGCTAGTAAAACCCTTATGCTATAGGTACTTACTAGCTAGAGTGACCTTAAAATCAAAACAAACAATTTTGTCCTGTAGCATTTTGCAACTATTTTCTTGTGCTTTGTTTCTTAGCAGATGAGCCATTGTGTCAGTAGAAATGTTAGCTCCTCTGGAAGCCATGTGCCTGCCTTCTTGTTATTTCACACTGGTGTTGCCTGGAATAACTTGTATCTATACACGACTGCAACTTTCAGAAAATGGGCACAATAGAAAAATTTGCACTGAACTGGTTTGAGATGCACAATCACATTTTGAGTAACGGTCTTTCCCTTAGTTTTTGATGAATTAAACAGAAAGCTACAAACACTAAAAAATGACAGGAATAGAACTTAAAAATTACTCCTGTAAGCTTGACCAAATTAATTTTTTTTTTAATTCACATTGAAAGACTTGATTTTTTTCCCCAAAAAATGTTGATATGTTGCTGCTTATTGGAACTGATTGAAATACTTTTGTTAAGTAAAAATTAGGTTTTTTAAAGTGTGCTGGGAAAAGGCTCAGCATTTTTTGTATGTGTGTGTAAAGTCCTAATAATACTGGAAAGTGCGAGAAGCAGGGGGAGTTTCATAAAAAAAGCTTTTCTAAATTACTTTTTTGCCCATACTGTTTAGTATTTTTCTTTTTTTTTTTTTTAAAGGGATACTGTTTAGTATCCCTTTAAAATAAGTGGAACTCCAGTAATGCCTCTGGTAGTGACTGGGATGGAAAAGGTACTGGCTCTTTACCGTTCGCATGCTAGAACTGGCGTGCTCCGCTACGTGATGAATGTGTCTCCTATTCTGTTTGTTCTGGAAACTCATTCAGCTTTAATGCAGTGCCATAGTTTGCCTCCAGCTCCTCATGCTTGCACTCTGACAGGGCGGGACCTCAAAGTTTTGCCTTGGTTGAAGTGCCTTACTTCAAATCTGTGGTAAAGAGGTACAGCCCTTAGCACACAGCCAGAGACGGGTATTTTTGGCACATGATGTGAAAAACAACATCCCATGGAAACCAAGAATGTCATTCTACCTCCCTCCAGCCCAACCAACTCTAAAGCAGAGAACTTAAAACAGAAAAGATGACGAAATTTTGGATGTGAAGTCCTAACAGCAGCAGTAAGTTGAGCAAACTACACAGAGAATATCTAATTAGGATTAGTCTTTAAATTAGACTCCTCAGAGGAGTGCAAACTAAGAATGGGATCCTGATAAGCTGACTTCTGCATCGCAACAAATCCAGTTTCAGAATCTGGTCCTAATGCTTCCGCTGCCCACCCCCTCTCTTCTCCAGGAGTTAAATACTCCACGGTACTTTACTCACAGGCTGTTTCTGTAACAGTCATAGCTTAAATATCTGTGTACCTAATGGACTTATCCCTAAGAGCACAGTGAGGGAGGGAAGCGGCATTAACCTCATTTTGCAGATAAACAGTGGAAGCCCTGATGGCGCTCTACTGCATTACATCCTATGGAGCAATTGCACGTATGCAGCGAGTGTAAAAATGCTGTTACACCAGACTGCTGCGTTCACACCAAGACTGACAGAGCTTTGCCATGTCCTCCATTCCTTCTTTGCATAGCCACATATGACTGCAAAGATAACTGAAATTCAGAATATGGATAAGTTATCATTAATTTCTCAGCTACTGACTGCTCTGCTCAGCCTTGGAAGATGTGGAGACTAGAACAGTGCTGCTCACCATGCTGAACTGTTTAACAGTGGGTAATCTCACTGCTGAACTGTAACAACTCAATTCTCAGGTTCTCTCTCACCGCAATTTAGAATGGCACAGTGGCCTCAGCCTATCTGACCAACGTCACAAGAATTTTTTTTATTTTAAATTTTTTTTTTTATTGTAAGATGGGAAATGACAATACTGTCTGAATGTTTTGCCTGAATAGAAGGGGAAAAGATTTAACTTTTTGGAATAAATATGAAAAATTGTTTCTTATATATTTGGAATGGCAAGTAATCATACAGTAATTAAGAGTTTCAGGAACTAGTTTTCCACGAGAGAACAGTACATACCTTTAATGCCTCGAAAACTCTTAATTTAACCATTTTTGCATTTATTCAAACTGACACTAACTGGATGATGTCGGAGAAAGGTGAAGCTCTACACCCGCACTTTGGTTTGTGACCCGGCAACTCCTGAACACTACACGGGGTCAGTTTCGAAACTCTAGGGCGTGCGCCCAGCACGGGTGGCAACACCAGGAACCGGGATGCGGCCTTTTCTCCCTTATGTAAGGCAACCGAGCCACGGGCTGGCCCGGGCAGGGCCATCTCCGAAGGCTCCCGCTGCTGCCTCCACACCGCCAGCAGCGCGTCAATATGCTCACACCGGGAGGGCGAGGGCTCTCCCGGCTGGGCTGGCTTCCCTCTCCCTTCAGCCCCGCCAACGGCGGCGCTCGGGAGCCTCTGCCAGCGCGGCCCTTCCCCGCCGGAGCGGGCGCTGTGTGGGGACGGGGGACAGCGCTCTCGCCCTTTCCCTTTTCCCCTCAGCGGCGTCGAGCGCGCGCCGCGGCCGTTGGGCGGCCGGGGCCGCGCGTCCCGCGCCCCCCAGCCTCAGCTAGCCAGCGCGCGCAGCCCCGACCGCCCAACGGCCTCCCGGACGCGCGCTGACGTCGCCCGGGCGGCCTCCCGAGGGGGCGGGGTGGAGCCGCTCTCCCTCAGGCGTGATGTAACCTATGCCCTCCTCGGCCCGGCGGAGCGGAGCGGGGGGAGCAGTCGGCGGCGGGAGGCAGCGCGACGGCGGCAGCGGGAGGACGGGGATACGGTGAGAGAAGGGGAGTGGGGGGGAGGGGCGGGCTCGGAGGCGATCGTGGCTGCCGGTGGAAACATGGTGCCACACGTGAGGCTTATGTAAAATGAGCGGCGTCCGGCGCCGCCAATGGGAGAGGCGCGCGCCCCGCCCCCGCCTCCCTCCCCCGCTGGCGTCACGCGGCGGCGGCCAATGGCGGCGCGGGTGGGGCGGGCTCTTCGGGCTCAGTCACGTTTCTGCCTGTATGAAGTCGGTGCCGGGCTGCGCCGGTCTGGGCGGATGCGGGGCGAGCGGTGAGTCGGGCGCTGCCGGGCGCTGTCCCCGCCGTCGGACCGGGGCTGGGGAGGTCCGTGGGTGCCCCGGACGGGGTGGAGGGGGGTCGGCGGGTGGCGACCGCGAGGGGCTGAGGGGCTCCGGTGCTTCCCCGCCCGCTGGGCCGGGGTTACGTAACCCCCGCGCGCCGGGGCCCTCCCGTTGCTGGGGAGACGGGACGAGGCCGCCGGTGGGGCGGGGGTCGGGGCCGCTGCTCCCGCCGGGCGGGGGGTGTCTGGGCTCCCTCCGAACCGGGGCGGGGGGGGACGACGGGGACGGCTGTGACACGCCCCCCCTCCTCCCCCCATCTCAGGCCGTGGTGAGGGAAGCGGGCTCTGGCTTTGACCCCCTTCTCGGAACGGGCGGATCTGGGGGTGCGTATGGCACGGCTCCAGCCCGTCCCGGAGCGGGAGGGGGCGTCCGGGGGTGGGCGGGCATAGACGCATCCCCCTCCCCAACTCAGGCTGGGGCGGGAGCTGAGGTCTCCGAGGGGCGGCTATGCCACGGCCCCCTACCCGTGTGGGGTCGGGGCGGCGGCGACCCTCGCCTCAGAGCGGGAGGGGGGCGGCAGTGCCCCCCCGCCCGCCTCCGCCCGGGGCGGCGGTCAGGCCGGTGTGGAGGAGGAGCGCGGTGGGGCGGCCGTGACTTCCCCGCCCCGCGGGCCATGGGGAGCCCTGTGGCGGTCCCTGGGCGCTGCTGCGGGGCTCCGCTCCGCTGTCCCCGGCGGCTGCGGAGCGCGGGCTGCGGCCGCAGCTGTGCGAAAGGTTGGGGGTTTGGGGGGAGGGAGAGAACATAGGTGCGGGCGGCGCATTTGGGGAACACGCGTGTCCCGGACAGGTGAGCGCGGCCCCGCGCCCCTCCCCACGAGGGGACAGTGCCGTACCCGGCTGGGTGGCTCTTTTCACGTGAGGAATCGTGTGGCAGTAAGTCAGAGAATCTCAGAGCGCTGCTGGGATGCGGGAGCTACAGGTGGGGTAGGCAACAGGTGCCGTGGGTTTCTTTTTGGTGTTGCCCGTGGTTGCAAGGACAGTTTGTTCCTTGAGACTGTGGGGTTGTGCCACTGTTGACGTTAGTTGCATGCTATTACATGCATGATTACAAAACAGTTTATGTAAGTACAGTTTCATGCAAATAGATGATCAGGATGGTACCAGTCAAACTGACACTTTACAACTGACTTTTTTTAATAGGTTAGGATAGGGTATGGTGCTACTCTGTCTACCCCGGGAGCTTAAAAAGCCCCCAAAGACATCAGTATGAGGTCTCTGGTAATTGAAAACTAAAACACTTTGTAATTGTATTCCAGTGAAACAGTAACTTGACTGATGGTGCATATGAAGGATTTTGAAGAAACATGTTGGTTTATGGTTTTAAGCTGTCTTTCTTTTTCTTTTCCAAATATTAGACTCTGAGGTTTACCATCTTGTGCATCTGAGATTGAATAGTTGCCACTTATGCATTTATAAATGAAGAGGAAAAGGTGGAAATTCTGTAATGATTCTAGTGGTAAGATTGTCTGGTCAAGTCAAAAGTGGAGTAAAAAACTTATTTAGTATAGAGAGAAACAGTTTCAGAGTTTGTTTACAGATGACAGTTAATGTTAGTTAACACTTGTCAAAACTGCAGCTATCTTTTGGAGCTCGCTTTTGCTTGTTGTCAAGGTAAAATCTGAATTGATCACAATGATGGCAGTGAGGAGTAGCTACTTGAATGCAAATGGCTAGTTTTTGATAATGTAGGGTTGTTGATAAAACTTGGGGACGTCAAGCAGACAGCTAAGGCCTTGATGGTGAGGCCCCATTCCATAAATGGATCCTGTTGTGTGTTAGATGGTTTGAGGGCATTGAACTTGGTGAAACTCAAACTTTTCATACCTTCTAGGGTGCCTCAGTGTCTGTGTGCATCTTTGATGTTCTCAGCCTTGGGCACAGTGCTGTTCATGCACTCTACACAGTGGTTCTTGAATACAAAATTTGGGAGCAGGGCCTAGAATTTAATTCATGTTAGGAAAAGCGTCCACATTGTTGTGCTGTAACATCAAGTTCCTTCTTGCTTATGCCTCTGTGTGTTTGCATGCTCTTGGGATCTTTCTTTTTGCCCTTTCTTACTGAAACTTGCATTATTTCTGTAAAGTGAGGAAGTTTCACTGGAGAACTGGACTGTGTCCTGTTCTCACTTCGTCCAAGGCTTGCTGTTAGCCTTGTGATTTAGGGTGCTATCCTGAGGTGTGGAGTCCTTGTTCCGGACTGCAGGCTGCTTACCTCACTAGTGAGACATAATGGAAAAGAGAGGGCCTTTGGCCTAGAGTAGAAGAAAAAATTAATGTCCTTCTGTTTTGGTGGGATTTTGAACATTTCAGGTGTTTATTTCAAGGTAGAAGGGAGAATGCTGTAGTTTGGCGATAGGCGTAAGTGTCCAACACCGTGCAGTGAAAGAGCGTGGCCTGTCCTGTGCTGTGAAGAAGTAAAGTGTAGTTTGGCTTGACCTAGTCTAGAAGCTAAAGGCACGGAAAGTACCATTTTGACTTTTGTGCACTTTCTTCAGATTCGGTAAGTTTTCTGGTTTCATTTACGATCCAAAGACTACGTGGTTTTGCTGGGCTTTTTGTTTATTTGTCAGTTGGTAGGACTTCTTGTAGGCTTCCTATATTTGTTTTAACACGTGAATGCTATCTGTGAAAAATCTAAGTAATCTTCATTTTTACAGTTTATTCTTACTCCTTTTGGATTAACACAGAAAGGCATTAAAGAGACAGCATATTGTGGCAGCTCTTGGCGTAATACTTTACTTTTCCACTTCTCCCCCCCCAGTCATAAGATTAAAATATGTAACAACTCAGTTTATCAAATAAACTTACTTGAGCCTCTCCCTGGACAATACATTTTTGTAGTAATAAATTTCCCCTGTAAAGAATGACTTTTTTTTGTGTAAACTGAGTTTTTGATGGAATTTAGCCATAGTATGAGAATAGAATGAAATGGGGAAACTGATTGGAAGTAGAGTTCTGGATTTTTCTTCTACCTCAGACTTTATTATGACCAGGAAGTGTTTGGTTTAGATACAGACTGATAAACTAATTTTCTTTTTCCTGGGTTCTTGCCACACCCTTATTTCTCTAACATCTTTACAATATTAAAACGTGCTTTACTGTAGAAAAGTTTTTTTTTTTAACCCTGTAAAATATAAGCACATGAGCAAGTATATTTGGTGTGGTTTAAAAGCAAGTAGATTACTACTATCCAGTAGAACAAGTAAATTATCACTAGTCTAGATCAACTGTAGTGTTTTATATAGGGTTGCTATGGTTGGCCTATGTTAAAAGGGAACATCGTGTTCTTAGCAAGGGGTTGTGTAACACTTGGCGTGAACGTCCTGTAGACACTGTATTATACTCATAACGTTACCACATCATAATTACTGGATAATCAGGTGTTTCTGAAAAGGAATTTTTGTGTCCAGTTTTGGTTGCATGGCCTAGAATTCCTCTATGAGGATGGTGGATTACAAAGATTTTTAACTGGGTTGTCTCGCTGCATTCATACTTTCCACATCCAGTTATATCCCTATTCTACAAGTATTTAAACATAATAAATAATGTTAACCTAGCTTGGCAAGCACTGAACAGCAAATGGGTCAATTAATATCTGCATTAATTTTTGTGATATAGTTTTATTACTCTGAAGGGCTTTGACTTGCATTTTTGGCTACGGATGAGATTGGATGCAGAAAATGGTGGTCTTGAAAGTAATGGCGCTGATGTTTTGTGTGCTGTGGAGAAGGTGTCTGTATCCTCTCCTCTTTTAACCACTGCTGTAGTGGAGGCCAGGCTGTTAATGTTGCATGTGCTGTTGGTAGTAAGGCAAACCTTTTGCTTGGTAGTTGTTGGTTAGTAAAGAACAACTCCACCTTCTGACACATAGAGGGGCTTTTGCGGGGTTGTTTCTTTTTAGCTACAGGTGAGGTACTTCCTTCTGTGAAGCATGTTCAAAGGGCACGGGAAAAGAGAAGGCAGCAGTCAAAAATACACTTTACGGGCTAATGGCTTTATGATTTGTTGCTGGGTTTTCTTGTGACCCCAGGCCACTTTTGTGAATACAGAGAAGACCAAAATGAAGAAGGGTCAGATGGTCTGGGGATGTCTGTAAAGGCTGTGGAGAGGCTCTGAAACTACTCGTTAGAGCATGGTCTATTTATGCTGACAGTGAGCCAACAACCATATGTAGTAGGCAAACACCCGAACACATGGGTATCCACATGCCTGAGCATACACACAGTGATCTGGTATTCTAATAAGTGGCTTAGTACATCACCAGGCATGCTCATGCAGCCTGTTTGTACTCTGCCAGCCAGCAGTGCTGGAACATGGGCACGTCAGGCTTCTGTTTTGTATTTCTAAGGTTATCCTTTCAGTGTAGATAGGGTCTTTATGTCTGAATACCTGCGCTGGACTTGTACCAATCCAGTACAGAGTCCTCTTACTTGATCCTCTCTCCCTCTTGAAGCGTTTCCTGAGGGACAGCAACAGCGTATTAAGTTTTGTGCAAGTTGCACAGGCAGTGGTTCTGAAGAGCATGTTTCCCCTGCTTATCCACATATGCAATTGAGTTTATGAGCATTTTTTTTGTGTGTGTGTGAAAGCTATTGTAAGGTCAAGAAAAGTTTTTTGTACAGATGTTTTCAGCTGCTGCTGAAGTAGTGTGCGGTAGTCCTGGAGGAGCCTCCTGGTTTCTGTGACTTTTTTTGGTAGTCAAATTTAGACAACTTTGCTTGTAGGACACAGTAAGAAGTAAGGCTAAACTTACCTTCCTTGAGATATATAAATATGGAGTGTGATTTTCCTTTTTCCTTCATTTTCTCCCATGAGAAAGCAAAACTTAATTGGGGGTGCTGAAGGGGTAGAGACATGGTGTTTACATGACAAGTGGACTGAAATACACAGAAAACATGTTTCTTGGGGCAAGAGAAGGAGCTTATTCTGCAGATTGTGTGAGCAAGATGCAGAAGCTTGGTGCAAGTGATACTGATGTTCATCCTGAAAAGATGTGATAGTGGGAAAGAGCTCATTTGTACATCAAAACACCTGGGAAAGACTTTGGAGTTTTGCTTCCAGCTGTTTCTGAGTGTACCGTGGTAATTCTTAATGCTTGATTTTTCTTATAGACAGAATAGTTAGAGAGTTGCTTGTACGGATGGTTTTTAAAAGTAGAACTGGCTTTTTAAAAGTAGAACCAAAGCTATACTGCCTTTCAAACATCCTGTCCTAAAACAGCGGCACTTCAATGTTAAATAACACCTGTAATTTTTTATAATTGAAGCTTAGGGAGACAAGATGAAGTGGTAAGGATGTCGAGTACTTCTCTTTCTTGTTGGTTTTGCTTCCTATACTCCTTATTCCTTGCAGCTTTTGTATCTTAGTACGTTTTTTGTGCTTGACCTTATTACATGTGCTTTTACATTTCTGCTACTTAGTTTCTTTAATTGTACAAAGATCTCCAGTATATAAAGCATTTCTTTGATTTCAATTACATCTCTACCATGGGTTCCTCTGTGGCTTGAGCTCTTATTTCTCAGTACTAATATAGCGAACTCATAGGACAAGTACATCGTGCTTGTTAGGTTGCCATGCTTTGTGGAGTGTATTACTGATGTGATGGGGGCCGTGTTAGCAATAGCCAGAGAATTTATTTGGCACAGAGTCTTCCAGAATGGGACTTTCTTTCTGACTGAAATCTTTAACTGGGTATGAACTGCAGCAATGTCTGAAGAGCAGTGTTAGACTGGAACTTTTGTAAATGTAATACCCCATGGTGAAATTCTGCCCCATTTTTTTTGAGGGAGGGGAGCAGTAGGTGTGTAAATATACTGCTTAATGGAAATGTCAACCAATATTAAAGTTGAAATACAGTGTTGTAGATACTTCAGATCTAGTTTCACCTATAATAAAGGTGAAATATGTGACTGCATGGTGCGGTGTGATAATTTTTCCCTCATTTCCATGACAACACTTCCTCAAATGTATAATTTTTGTTAGTTTGTTTAGAAAGGACAAGTGTTGACATATGCAAATATTAAAGAGCTCTGACTGCTGGTCTTCTGCTTAATAATTTCTCCAGTTCCACTCAGGAAGAGAATTCTGTTTACAAAGAAATTCAGATGTCTTTTTAAATTCACAGTTAATACAAAGAATTTTAGTTCACCTTTTAGAAGGTACCTATTGTGAGACTGGAAGGATGTCTAGAAATTGGCATGGGGCAGGTAACGGAGACTGTGTTTAATGTGCTCACTTTTTTTTTTCTTTATGGCAAGTACCCAACCTGTTGGCAATTAAAATTAGCTGTGGGCCATGGCTTATTGTTCAAGGTGAAGGAATAAACTTGAAAAAGACAGTTTCTGTTGGCTTCTGGGGATGATCCATCCAGATCCACTGTGGAGACTTGAGCACAGGTGGTGGGCTTCTGATCTGGCAGAGAAGAGAACAATTGCTGCTAGATGATGGAGGAGTGGCTTTGACTGCTTTTTGTGGGGGAAGAGGAGGAGAGGGGGAGATTACTTTGGTACTTAGCTTCTTATAGTTACAGGAAAGCAAGTGATGAATCAGGAGCTGGCCTCTGTTGGTCAGCACAGCCAATAGGTGAGATTGACTGTCCGTGAGGTGAACTTGATAAATTCAACAATGTACTGTGCTATTCATAGTAAAACTGAGTTGACTTTGTCCTGTTACCTCAGGCTAACTTTTTGCTATTACTTACTCCACGTGGAGAACAAGCAGCTTTAAAAACAACAAAACCAGTCTGAAACTGGAAGGAAATTAAATGCTAGTGGTGCTGTGGATGCTTCAGGAATAGAAGTGACTGGTGACATACGGTTGGGTCCAGTTAAGAATCATCACTTGAGGACTGAGGGATTTTTTTTTTTTTCCTGTTTGGCCCTCAGGGACATAGCTAAGGGAGTTTATTTCTGTGATTTTTTTTTTTTATTTTTTTTTAACAGCTATAAGTAAAAGAAGCATAAGTTTTTAGTAAGCTGGGAACAGCTTATACTTTAAGAATGTATGCTTGTATTTTGGAATGTGAAACTGGTCTTGGTCATGATGTCAATGCTTTTTGCTTAGTTGAATTAGCTCTCTGAAGAGTTTTTCATCTGCTAAGGCTAATTTAGAATTTGTATTTTGGTGGTGTAATCTGTGGAAGAAGAAACATAACTTGAATTCAAATATGTAATCCCAAATTTTATACTAAATAATACTCATTCTTCAGCTTGGATGCTCAGGTGAGTGAATGGTTGATTTTAAAATACACTGTGTTGATATCTGTATTATCTAACCAATGTCCTAACAATAAATGAAGATCATGGAGATGGAATTTTGGTTTTGGGTTTGTTTGGTTTTTTTTTTGTGTTTATAAAGGGAGCAGAATTCAGTGAACAGTTATTCTGTGCATTGCTCAAGAAACTAATTTAGAAGTTAGGTTAAAATAATAATAAATATATTTATCAGTAAAATTTCTGGCATTTCCTCTCATTTTGTATTTGTCGTATTTATAACTGTTCATCTGTGGCATACATGTTTTACATGGTTGGACTTGTATTGCATTGTTAAATGGACTTGATTTGTTTCATAAATAATATTTTTTATCTAGCTTATAAAACTTGGTTTGTGTTGTGTTTTTTTTTTAAACAGGAATATATTGATGACACTTTCAGATTTGGAAAGATCGTGATTAGTGCATTCATTAAGGTGAGTGTGTTATGTTGTCCCCAATAAAGTGCTTTATAATAGCAGTTCTTTCTCAGTAAGTCTGAACTGGGTGTTTTTTGTTGTTGTTACTCCTTTGTATGCTTCCTTTGAGCTGTAATGTCAGAATGCTGAAAAATAAAAATATATTCAGAGCATTAATTTTTTAAAGACCTGTTGTACAAGTCATGAAGCACATGGAAATTATGCAGCTTTTCTAAATCTTTAGGAAACTGAAATTTAGTGTAGCGTCCAGTATCAAGTGCTACATAAGCATTGTTTGCTGTGTGGAAGTTTATTAATAAGCTTCCAGTCTTTTGATTCCTCTTGCAGGTGTGTTAAGAAATTTTAATGATGAGGAAAATTCTGCAGTCCAGAAAACAAAGTAGCTAGTGTTATTCAGATAATCGGGATGATAGCTCAGCAGGAGAAAGGAAAATGTTATACTTCTAAGCTTTGATTTAGAAAGCAGGTCATAGATTCCAACAATATTTTTTGTCTAGTTGTGCTTTACTTTCTAACAGGCTGTTACTATTCTAATCTCGGTTTCAGAAGTTGAATGCATGGCACCAGAGATGCTGATTTAGGCATTTTTATGTTCAATGTGTGAGAAGCCGGTGATAAAAAAAGCTTATTACAACTCAGGTGGAATGTGTGGTAGATTAAGAAAGCAGAATAGATGGTCAGAATTATAGAAATATTTTGAAAATGAAAAAAAAAGGATGGTTATTAAAGCAAAAAAAAGAAACAGCCAAGAGTTTAGAGGAGAATGGTGGAGGCATGTCATCTGTGATGCAAAGAATATTTATTCAAGTGGTTTTGTTATATGTGATCTGATGATGGGACAATATTGTCCCAAGACCGGAAAGGGAAGTATAGCTGTTCTGGATAGTACTGTAATATTGCAATACAGATGAAATTGTAACTGAGATTTTGAGGATTAATACTATAGTGAAACCTGTTTTTCTGTGGGTACAAAATGTGATTTGAATAGGTTCTTAAAGCTGACAAAGTTATCTTTTCAGTGCTGCAGGTGTGACTTCAGTTCTCTACAGAAAGTGAACTTGGCTGTGATCCTGTAATACAGGTGTGTTCCCTAAAGCAGGTTGTTTGTTCTTTTCTTGTATTTGAAGTCCTCTATGCTTAGAATAGCTATATCTCAGTATCGAAGGAAATGTTGCTACAAGTTCTATATTCTTTATATACTGATCAAATTATGCTTCTTGAGATCAAAGACCTTCTTGAGATGCCATACATGGATGAACTCTTTCAGTTCTTTGGGATTTGGGCATACTCAGTCACCTGTACATTTCCTCTGATAAATAATAGAAAACCAGAAGATTATATTTAACTGCCTCTAATTTACTCAAACTGATAAAATGCATGGTTTGAATAACTTGTATTTAGTTTCAGATAAAAATCCTTTTGGTGTAGATTTGTCCTAGCTTTCAGTTAAATTGTAGAAAGGCTTATCAGGAGAATTTTAGGTAGTTTACAAGGACTGTTTTTTCTTAATGTCATCTTAAATCCATTAAGTAGATGAAGCCAATGTGATAACCAGTTAAAATGGTACATGCTGCTGCTGCTGGAAATAGACTTTGTTAAACCTTTTTTACTCTTTTTATCTATGAAAATGTCATAATAGAGGTCATCAAACTAGAGAAGTGTTATGCCACTTCATAAACAGTCAGGCAAGACGTTGTGGTTAATTTCTTGTAGATCTTGATAAGTGAAGGTAGAAACTTAACTCCATTAAGGAAATATAAGTTACAGGGAGATAAGTTAGCGTGAGGGAATTGGAAGAGCTGTTGTTTAAACCGGGATTTAACTAGTCCTGAAAGACATTCCACATTTTCAGTGTCCAAGCTAAAAACTGCAAAATCTGCAAGTAGCTCCAGATACAGCAATTTCTAACACTTCTCATGGTTGGAGATAGCGAGCTTATAACTTAAATCCTGTTTTATCAATTTATGATAAAGATAGAGGCAAAATATTTGAAGAACCAATGTACACAGATTTGTATCACAATCTGAAATTTGTAGAATTCATATCAGCTTTGCGATGTTATGCAGAATGGAATGTTGTGAATAAATTCTTCCTTAAGTCTGGCCAACACAAATGTACTTTTAACAGTCAGTAGACGTGCAGCATTTTAAATTAAGGCATGTTAACATGGGCTGTCTTCCAAAATGGTTAGCTTGGGATTTGAACACTGTTCCAAACATTCCTTCTGCATATTCAAATGAAGCACTTAAAGTGTTGTAATTGTTTGCTACACAAATGTTGATCTTCTGATTTTTATTCTACTATTTCTTTGTGTTAACATGGCAGTGGCATGTACCAACAGACTTAGCTTCCTACATTTAATAGAAGAGCTTTCATATTTTCTTTTTCCTGCTGAAAATTCCCAGTGCCTTTCTTGGGAAACTGTTTTTATTAGGAAGAATAATAGTGTTGGTGGACTTTGTTAGTACAGACTTCTGAATGTAAGGAAACACTTTATTTTTATTTTTTTTTTTTTTTTTTACACACTATGAGGGTTAGTGAGCACTGGAACAAATTGCCCAGAGAGGCTCTGGAGTCTCCATATGTGGAGATACTCAAAAGTCATCTGGAGGTGGTCATGGGTAGTCTGCTCTAGGTGACTCTGCCTGAACAGGGAGTTGGACAAGGTGACCTCCAGAGGCCCCTTTTGACCTCAGCCATTCTGTGATTCTGTGAATTGAAATTTTGTAACTGCCTAGTAAAATCTTTAATGCTCCTACTATGCCTTCAGCGATGTAGATGAGTTTAGATGAGGTGTTACAATAGTATTCTAACCAAACTTTTTAAGCACTTGGAGCTCCTGTAGACTGCATCGGGCATTTTGCTCTATCTGCTGGAGAGGTTGGCCCTTCCTTCTTAGTGGCTGTGTCAACCCATGCAGACTGTGTACGTACTACGCATGTACATAGGATAATACCATACCAATAGTGAATTGGAAGGGTTATTTTAGCTAGCGTAGAAGATTCTGTTATTTTAAAACTCAGTAAGACCTTACGTTAGACCAAAAGTGTTTAAAATGAAAATTTGTATCTGATTCTTCTGCTGGATGACAGTTTCATGTTTAACCAACGTTTATCTGCATAGGCATGGCATAACTGTGAGCATCTCTGTCGTATCTGTTTGAAGAGGACACTGTTGGGGGGCCCAGGTATTTCTTTTATATTTTATAGTTATAGAGGTGTCCGGACTCTGTAATGGTCAAAGATTTCCAGTAGAAGAGGATGAGACAAGTATGTGGAAGACTCTGGGCCTAGGCACTTCATGCTTTTGATGCTAGCTGGGAGGGAGCTTGATAAACACTTCTACCAACTTTTCATAGAAAAAACAGGTAAGAAACAGGCATAATTGTTAAGATTCATATTAGTAGAAAGATGCTTCCCCTCCCATCTACCTAGAGCTTATGCAGAAAATATATTGTTCTGTGTTTGTTTATCTGTGATTTCAGTCATATATATACTCACTGAGAACTATTTTTGGGGTATAAACTGGGAATTAGGTTATTTGAAGCTAAAATGTTTTTAGCCTAAACCTGTACTTATTCTCAAATTTGGAGTTGAGTTTCTTCACTGAGGAAACAACCTGGTTGGAAGCATCCTTACTATGGATGCAAGGGCCCTGGCCTGGTGCAGGTGCTGACCTCTTCCTGTATAGGTGCTGCTATAAAATCAGTGTGGCACTTGCATGGCTCTGGACCAAGGCTATGTCTTCATCAGCTCCTCTGTTCTAAAGTGACAGCTGTAAGCAGTGGTTAGTTAGGATCACCTTTATAAAAATATTACTGACTTTTATTTAAATAACAGTCCTGTGCTCAGGATTCTCTTGAAGAGAAAGGTGAATCCTTATCAACAAATTGTGAAATGAATGCTGTGAAATTCAGGTTTTATGGAAGCATTTTTGTTATTCTAGATGTTGATAATTTTATTGACATAGTAGAAAATTGACTTACACCTCATTCCTTGTTAAGAAAAAGTGCAAAACTTGTTTATGATGACATGCAGTAAGATGTGGTATCTATTAAAAAAGAAAGTCTTGCAGGAAATGGTTAAGCATCTTCTGTTATTTTTTTCTTATAGTGAAGTCTGAGAATACTGCTATCTTTTTTCTTTCCCCTTCCTAGAAAGTGGTGTAGTTAAGATATTCTGTTAATTGTTCTGTGTCTTGCCACAAAAAAGTTCTCAATGTTATTGCTGGTGAAGCTGTACAGTTAGACAAGTACTTTCTTGGACTGTTTGTTTTTCAACATTTTTTCCTAACGTTTTGCTACTACCAAACATTTCATTATTGTCTAATTGCACAGGGAGACTGCATTCATTGTAGATGTTAATTTTCAATTTTCTGTGAAATTGCATGATATGATTAAACCCCTGCTAGTTATTTGTCATACAACTGAGAAAACTTTTACCATTTTGCAAAGCAATCATCCAGAAGACATGTGGAAACTCTTCTTGTTTATAAGATCCTCAGTAAAATTGAATCCTGGCCATTAAGAATGTCTCGTATTGGTGCTAATACAGTAAATGGTCCCCAAATATTCACTGGTCTAAAGTGTAGTCATAAACTGTGGTGTGCCTCCTGCTTCATTTGGGGATATTGCTAAGTTCATATTAATTACAAATTTAGACTCAAATCTTCAGATGTTTTCCTCTCAGTGCCTGAATTAAATAATTTTGACTCTGGATTTTTAGTTTTTCATTCTTTAAATGCTGGTACTAGACATGATATTTTTTGTGTGAAAAGAAATCTGGAAATATCTGTTCTTTGAATGTAATCACATCTCTGCTGAAACAAGATTTTTGAGTTTAAATGCCACGGTTCCAAAAGAAATTTGCCTCCATGGTGCTCTACAGTCCTCCTTAAGAGGGTTTTTCAAAAACATAAAGCCGTTATTTCTTCAAGTGTTTTGTCTATACGTATTTTGGTGTGTTTTTCCGGGGACACTAAAGTTCAGGCTGTTTCCATTGTCTTACTGCAGGATAAAGGAGCTACTGTAGCTAATGAATAACCAGAAGACATTTTCTGCACATCTAACCTGGCATATTAATGCCTACATTTGTTCTTAGTGCTCGGTGGAGTTATGTTGCCTTTTCATGCACTGCATCAGGATCTTAAAGAGTTCGAGTCCCAGAGTCACTTTTCTAGACAGAGCAAACTTCCCAGAGTAGAAAGTTCTTTTGTGAGCTAGTTGCCTTAAAATCAAGGTTAACTGGTGCCAATTTAAGGTTTAAAAGAAGTTTTTATTTACAGAGTGAAAATAGCCTCCCTTAAAAGTTTAGAAAGATGGAGCAGAAAATGAAGAAAAAACGGGCTTAATGTACTTTTCTCAAGATAAACCTAAAAGAGCTCTTCCTCTGTTTCTGTGTGACTGTCTGCACTTGCTTACTGAACTTGGTATGAGGTGCAATTATCTTCCTCAAATGGTGGTAATGGGAGAGAACCTCAGACTGGGAAAGCACGCTAGGTTTTGCCTTTTCATTCTTGTTTCGTTATTCATTGGAAATTTATTTGAGCGTATAAGTGGGATGAATATGTGCAATTTATTATGGCATTTTGACTGAGGTTAGTTTCAACATTAATTAATCTCTCTGGGATGACTGACCCTCCATGCTCCTGAAGTGTTTGCATGGTGCTTGCGTATGCATGCAGATGTTCCACTTAAGGTCTTCCTCTATCCGAGAGTGAAGTCTGGCTAGATGCATCAGTTCTTACCTAAATTACAGGCACAGAGCATGGTGTAGGGTAATTACCAGCCTGTTCTTTTTTCACAGTTATTCCAGTCTCTTCTTAGAAAATTTCTCCAAACTTATGGAATATATTAATATTGCTACTTTGAGGGATCTTGTTTTTTTTATTTATTATACAAGCTCTTGTTTTCGAAACACTCCTTCCTTCTTTCCCCAGGAGCTCTTGGAAGTCTATCATAATGTTTTTCTTGTTCCTTCCTATTTATTCTTCCTGTATTCCTTACTCTGGTGTGTATCCCTGGCACTGAGGATTTTGAGATTTTGAAACAGAAGAAATTTTGTGCAAGACTGACTTTCAGTGACATTAGTCTTCCAGTCCTACCTAAGAACACCATTCCACCTCAAGGAGTTGAGCCAAGTCTTCTCAAAAGATACCTTTAAAAAGGTCAAACTGGTATCTTCTCCATTACTGGGATACTCATCTCTGCCTCTGGCACTTTTGTCTGTGGGCTCCATATTGTAGTCAGCGTAATGTAGCCACTTACTGTGGGCAAAGCTGCAGAAACTCTGGTGTGTTGCTGGTTAGAGACAGAAGTAACACAACTTAAGTGTTTTCTGACACAAGTTTCTGCTGGGTGTCAAGAAGAAGAAAATTCACATGGTATCTCATATAGGCCAGTACCTGTTTCTTTTCTGTTGGTGGTTCTCTTAATTTAAACTCATTGCTTAAAATAAAAATAGTTTTAAAACCCCTGAAATCCTTACTGTCGTTCAATTACTCAACTTTTGTTCGAGGAGGCACAGGAAATTCCTCAGAAGTTATTGGGCAGCTTATATATATATATAGAGAGAGAGAGAACAATTCTCTCCCACCTAAAGAAGCACTATTGAAGTTCCCTACAAATACCTGGGAGAAGCTAGCCTAGGCGTCAAGGAAAGAAGAGAAGAGACAAGACAAGAGATGATATTTGGAGGTGGAAGAAATTACTTCTAAGTGGTTTAACATCTCAGAATTTCAAATTGTAAGACTCTACATGCTAGCTATGGCCAAATTTTATTGACTTTTAAACTTCCGAAGATTACAGAAAAAGACTTTGGGGAAATAATTTTCCAAGAAAAAGTTGTTCCAGAAAAATTGGAGTTAGAATCATAGAATGTGTTGGGTTGGAAGGGACCTTTAAAGGTCATCTAGTCCAACCCCCCTGCAGTCAGCAGGGACATCTTCAACTACATTAGATTGCTCAGAGCCTCATCAAGCCTGGCCTTGAATGTCTCCAGGGATGGGGCCTCCACCACCTCTCTGGGCAACCTGGGCCAGTGTCTCACCACCCTCATTGTAAAGAACTTCTTCTTAATGTCTCATCTAAACCTGCCCTGCTCTAGTTTAAAACCATTGCCCCTTGTCCTGTCGCTACATGCCCTTGCAAACAGCCCCTCCCCAGCTTTCCTGTAGGCCCCCTTCAGGTACTGGAAGGCTGCTATAAGGTCTCCCTGGAGCCTTCTCTTCTCCAGGATGAACAGCCCCAGCTCTCTCAGCATGTCCTCATAGCAGAGGTGCTCCAACACAACAAAGAGTTGCGGACGACTCTTGAGGCTAGAAAAATACTATGGCATATGTAATACTCTTTAGCCCCAAAATTCAGGAGAAGAGATTTCTCACACTTAAAGACTGAAACACAAAAGGTTTGCAGTCAGAGTAGGAAAGTTATGGTACAATCATTGTGTTGTTTATGGTAAGAGCAATTTTCCTGATATATGTGTTACTGTAATATTGGGCTAAATATCTTTAGAGAATTTAGGGCTATGCTAAGAGCCTGTCTTTTGGCAGTTCGTGCTCATCAACCTATCAATAGTGATTTATATGGCTTTCTTCAAGGGATTTATGTATAGCAGCCTAGAGTTGGGAGTTTTGGAGGGTTTTTTTTTTTGAGAGCTTTTTTCCTTATCTCTCGAGAAATCATGTAACATAATTTACTAGCAGATAGTGTTGTTATGGTTATGTTTTTCTCTTGTTTCTAAAGCTCTTTCTAAGTAACATTTGGTCAGCAAAATAGGAGGAAACCCCTGCCTTGGACACAGAATATAGTATGAGGAATGTTCGATCTTACCTTAAATTCCTACATGTCAGACCTCCTTTTCAGGTGATGCTGTGGCTGTCTTTTTTTCCAAAAGCTTCATTTTAATCATGATGGGGTTAATTTGTGTAATTTTGGTGTGCATAAGGCACTTATTTGAAGTGGACAAAATGCTGTAGATGATCTCCAGGGTTACCTTTAACCTTCACAGAGAAGGTAAAAAGCCACCCCACTGCTAGCTGAGTGGTGTGCTGGGGTACCTTTACTCAATGAATCTTCTGTAGAACTTTACAGCCTCAGCGCCCTCTGAGAAATAATAGTACAAATTACACAGGAGAAATGGCTTCTTGAGAGTGGTCTCAGTTATTTAACCAGACAGATGCTCTTATTTCTGCAGCACTTGAAGTAGTGGTAAGAACGTTTCCTGGGTGAGAATAGATTAACACATATGTGAAATGTTACCTTTACGGTAACAGGAGGTTTGTCTCATGTGCTGCCCATATAGGTATTCCCAATGCCACCTTCTGTATTCACTCTCCTGAGCCCTTTGATGTTTGCAGTCACTCTCGGACAAAATGAGTTGTGGGTAGCCCTGTGTTGTTAAGCACAGGCCATGATACTGCAGATAGTAGCATGGGTACCATTAACCAGCCAGGCTCATTAGGAGCATGTGTGGCCAGAGTGGACTATGTACAGGGACAGAACTTCCTTAAAATGTCTAGCTAAGTAAGGCAAGTGAAAGTGTGAGCTCTGTCTATCAGAGAGATTAAATCAGAGATGAACCGTCTAAGCTAGTTAATCATTGGCCACTAGAGTATAGGCCATTGTGAAATAATACTAGAGTTTCATCTATGAGTAAATATTCTTTTATTGCATGTTCCAGTTACGTAATTTTTAAGATAGATGTGGCTTACTTAGTCCAGAAAAAACTGTTAGAGGTACTAAAGTGTAATTTACTGTAATTTACAGTGTAATGTACCGTTCAATACAACGGCATAACAGGATGTCTATTTAGTGTGGATTAGAGTACCTGAAGTGAATACATTTACCTGAAGTGAAACGTCGGTGTGTTTTACTCTACCCAAAGGGTTTTTTTAATTATTACCTATAATGAAGTACTAGTGAATAATATTGTAAAGAAAAAGAATTATTTATTTGCTTTTATTTGTATACCACTGCTGATAGCTTAAACGAATGTCCTTAAACTACGCTTCTTCTCTCAAATGCAAACAGGTATCTTGCATATTACTTTGGCCAAACGAGGAGACAAGTAGTATTTTCTTCTTAAAAACTCAAAATAAATGTAAAATGTCTGGAAAAACAGCAATTGGGAGGGTAAGAAAATAATTTTTTTTTTTTTTTTTTCGGGGGGGAGAGAAGTTGAATCATAGTGTGTTTTAAATTAAGTTCATCTTTTCTGTTACAAGTTTTCAAAAAAAAAAAATTTATTTGTGTTTAAAAGGAAGCTGCTGTGGTTAGTATTAGCAAAACTTAATTGCAGATTTTTTCATTGATGTTGTTATTCCAGTCAGAGGTTTTATTAGTCAACAATTGTAATCTTGAGTATTTTAAAGGAACAAAGAGGAAGGAATAAACATGGCTCTGTTTTAAAAACAATCCCTTTTTTTTTTCTCCTGATGATGAATTACATTATTCAGAGAATCTTAGTTCATGGTTTTGCAGTATTGTTGTCTCTGTGGGTTGCTGAAATAGTTGAGGAAATGAGTCAGATTAAATATCTTTATTTTATTCACAAAGTTGAACTGCTCTCTGGTACTTCTCCTTTGATGGCTCTTTAATATTAGTCTGTTCTTAGTTTGCTTCTGTATATACTCTGATTTTGAGTCTGGTGCACTAGAATTTGCTTTAAAAGCAGGAAGTTTTTTGTTTGTATGTTTTAAGTTTACTTTTCTAAACAATGCATTTTTTTCTCCCTGAGTTTGTGGTAATCGGTAGATAAAATTCTTCTTAGCCATATTTGTGTCTTAGAATTGTTGTTGTTGATAAATAGGTGGGTTTGTGTACTTAGTTTCCCTGTTCCTACTGTTCCCTGTGTGTTTGGCCTATCTACCTATGTACAAAGAAAGAAATGAAGAATTAGTCAAAATGGCAGAACCTATCTTAAAAGAAAAAAACAAGACTATGGATTTAAAACAAAAACAAAAACAAACAAAAAAACCCCAAAAAACCAAAAACAACAAAAAAACACAACAAACCCACAACCAAAAAACCCCAACCAACTTCCAAACTAAGTAAGGAATCCTCTGATGTCCGGATGTAATCTTTTTGTTTGTCAAGGTAAACTGGAAGCCAGGGGAATGGTTTCACTGAGAATAGTAATAGCTATTGTCCAAATCCAGGCAGTAAAATTGTCAACTATTAAGAAGGAGAATAGAAAACAATATTTAAGATTGTTGAATATTGATTTTTTTTATTCGATTATCATTCAAATAGTCAATAAAATATTTGAATAATCAAATATTCAAAAATATTCAATAAAATATTTTTATTCAATTATTGGATTGCATATTCAAATTTTTAAGGAGTTTTTCATGTTTATTCTGCTTCCTCTTTTTGTGTGGGTTTTTACTAAAAAATAAATACCTTTTCAATGAGAAAACACTGTTAGGTTTGCAATTATATTTAACTTAAGCTTTTCACTGTTCAAATGCTGAATATAATAACCATGAATAACACTTAACCACTTAATTTCTTCAGTCAGTAAGAAGTTTGACAGCAAAGGCAAACAAGAAAATAATTTTTCTTTTTTCTTCCTTCCCTTCTTCCTCAGATTTGTGGGTCTGTACTTCTAAACAGAATTTGTATAGAGAGAAAATTCTGAATATGACTTGATTTGCTCTTGATCTTGGCAGTGTTTCTAATGAGTATCCCATGGACTCTATCAAGTTCAGGGGGTTCTACTCTAGCACTGAGGAGCAGAACCCTGAGCAGCAACCTGGTATCAGTGAAAACATTTCTTCGTCGTTTGCTTTAGAAGAGCAACAGAAAATGAGTGATTATTCTGGACTTGCAAATAACCATAGCCAGATGATTGCTGAAGATCCAGAAATTCAGACAAAGCCTGAACACTCTCATGAAGTTCTTCAGGAAGATATTGAAATGAGCAGTGGATCCAGTGGAAATGACTTCAGCGGAAATGACACAAATGAGAACTACTCGAGTGGGCATGATTCTCATGGCCACGAATCTGATGAAAATGGGAAAGATTCAGCAATGCTTATGGAATCTTCAGACTGTCATAAAAGGTAGTAGCTACTATTAAATAACTATTACTTTTATTTTTGTCACTATAGGCTTTTTTCATTTGAATCCAATTTCTGAATAATAACTACAGTATAAAGTTTATCTTCGATTGAAGCTGAGTGTTCTAGTAAACTTGTACTCATATGATATAAATTGTGTAATATATTATAATGCATAAAGAGAAGGTCTTTAGTGTTCCACGGGGCCACCTTAATTTGAATCTTTGTTCTCATCATCATGTGTTTAACTGGCCCTATTTATATATTTTCTTGTAAACCAGCTTCTATAATTGTATATCAAAAAGCATCAGCTGGATGCAGTTGTGCTATTTTCATCTTTTAAATAATAGCGTAGTGTACAGAGCAAAGCTACAGTAAGAACAACCTTCTTAAATGTGTAACGGCTGTAGTTTCCGTTTACTGTACCAGGCAGAAGCTTTTAAAGTTCTTTTGTTTTTAGATAGACCATCATTAATAGGAAAATATACAGCTAAAATGAACTAGAAGTTGATTGTTAGGTTTACTAATAATTATCTCTTTCTATCTTTCCTTATTCTAGTTCAAGCTCAAACGCATTTAGTCTGATGATTGCAAACTCTGAACACAATCAGTCTAGCAGCGGATGCAGGTAAACTAGTGTGCATATATTTTCAGTAATTTGCATATATGTAATGCTAAATGCAGAAAACTAAATAGTGTTGTGTTCTCGTTTTTTGTTTTGTTTTGGCTAAACCTGGAGGAATACACAAGAAATCCTATTTTTGATTCTACTCCTGTCCATAATTGGTAGCATGTCCTATTAACCACTTGATTGAATTAGAGCTTTTTTTTTACTGTTCCATGCAAGTTGTGCGATAACCTTTCAGGTCATCTTACTTTGTTTTGATTGGGTAGCTTAACTCTGTAATTTTATTTTTGTGGTTCACTTTGAATATTGCTTCAGCTCTAGTGGTTTTTTTGAAGCTTTTCTTTAAATTTTCCACTCTTCAGAATTTAGTCTGAAGCTCTTGCCTGGGGACAACCTAGTAGTGTTTTAACATCAGAATTCACCCATTGAGTTGGATGTGTTCTGATGTCCAGCAGCCATATCATCTGCCTCTCCTGTGTTCCATTCGCCAGGATTCAAGCCTCAAGTCTGTAAGGATAAACCAACATCAGCTGCAGGAATCCCTCTGTATGAACTGTGCTTCTGACCCTGATAGCCTTGAGCAACCTGGTGGCATTGAAGGCTCAAATCTGGACACTTCAGAGTGCCCTACTGTACTTGTTGACTTTCTTTCAAGTCAGCTTCTGATCAGGAGACCAAAACCTGATCCTGAGCAGATCAAGGATATCTAGCTATAGCATACTGATGTTATAGACCCCTATCTACGTGTACCTAACTGAAAGTGTTTCTACCCGATGCAGTTCCTAGAGAAGCGGTAAATTAAAATTACCCTTTTGCACCGTTTGGTGCTTGATGAACTTATTTTCTGTGTCTGCCTTGCAGGCACCCGGAGATCTTGTTCCATACTGTATTTTCAATTGGAAATTGTGTTCTGGGGTTCATCTTGCTTAGTATGAAAGACAGAGTGAACTGAAGGCATTTATTAATCTTCCTTTCCCATTGATTCCATTTTCTTCACTGCAAGATTTTTGGGAGGTTACTCATTACAGTTTTTCTGATACCTCTTTATTTTAAATTTCACTAATAGCTGTCTGCTCAGAAATAAATATGAATCTGGATGCTACAGCGTTTTCCCTAGCTGTCAGGCACGGTGCTAGAGGGTTACAGAGCAGAATCTGATCTTCTTTTGGGAATGGGAGACTGAGGATATCTAGGGAACAATCTTTAAAGAGAAGACTAAAATAGCCTGATAAGCTATAGGTTTAGCTCCTGTCTTTATAGAACTTGCTTATTATGTCACACCTTCCCTGTGGTTGGCTACTGTGCCGGTTGCTACTGATCTTTAGGAAAAACATTTGAGTTGTGTTTCCAAGGAGGCCTGTCTTCTATATTTGCTGCTGCTGTAGGCTAATTTGGAAAGGTTTTGTTTCTTGCAAAAGAGTCTGGCCACTCTCATGAAGCATACTTGGAGAGCGCAAACCCAGCAGTATGCTTGGGTATTTCATAATCTTTTCCCTCTCTCTTCTTCCCTACTGCCAGCAGAGAGGGTTCTTCTATTAACAAGGCCCTGTTTGATTGCATCAGTCCAAACTGTCAAGCCATGTTGTAAATGTGATTTTAATATACAGCATGGACATAATGAACATAGTGTTTCTCAAGGGAGTACTATACTCTTTTGTCTTACCCCTTGCAATTATTTCTCAGTACAAAATGACCACTGATTAAGTGAATGCTATTTTTCTCATGGTACATTGTGATGTAAGCAAGAGCAATGTGTATTCTCTAGTACAAGTCAGCTTTGTCACTTTCCAAGCATTTTTGATGAAATATGCCCAACACCTGTCAGATGATTGACCTATCTGAAGAACTTTTCAAACTTCCCAGACAAATGTTCAGAAATCCTCTTGAAAACTACCTGGAAGCTGAAGCCACTTTATTGAGCCCTTCAGACAGGGCAGGGCAGTGCAGCTGCCAAGACTATTGTTTCTACAGTAGTACTTAGGGTAACTTCTTAGAGACTACCAGCCATGACATTTGGGTGGTAAGAGAAAACCTTCCTTTTGATGGGAAATAATTTATTTTCAGGAAGGTTTAAGAAAAGCTCTAGAATTCTCTTGATTATTGTGACTGATTAGCTTTTAAAATCTATTCCAATGAGAAAGACAAAGTGATTTTTTCCATTTTAACTGCTTTCTACCCATCTGCCACCCATCTTTGTCATCTGTCTCCTTCCCTCCCTTCCCTTACCTACTTTTCCTTTTTGATTTTTGTCAGCACCTCTTAATAATGGGGAGAGATATCAGGAACTGCAAAGGCAGGCGATAATTTTCTGACGTTGGCACTGATAATCTCTGTAGTTTGACCTTCTACACTGAGACAGCACTTCTGAAAGTGCACCTGAGAAATTTGAATGCAATTTCTGTCTCCGTCATTCTCTGATTCTTTACGTATTTAGTCAAGTTTCCGTGTCTTATTTAATGTATTGCCATGCTTAACTGGGATACATTGTTCCAAGGATTTCTCCATTTGTTTTGTTAACTTGATGCTCTCCCACTGCCATTCCCTTTTCAGGGACCTTTCTTATGAGAACCTGCTCGAACAGGAGGTGAAGACTTGAATGGACCTCCTGCTTCTCTCCTTTGAAGTCCATGAACATTTCTATGAGTTTGAATTTGAAAGGAACTAAGGAAAATACCACTAAAAAGGGAGGAGGGAGACTGGCAAAAAAAAAAAAAAAGTTCTTTGGTGCTTGGGTATATGTACTGTTGCACTTACAGTGTACATTTTACAATAAGACTTCAGGTGGTAAATCTTTAATTTTAAATGATTCTAGCTAATTTAAGAATTATTATAAGTTCTCAATGTTGATACTAAGTACTGGAGAAGTTAATATGGCTAGCTGTACAAATTTAGTTACATGACAAGTGTCAGAGTATGTTTGGGCTTCTATGAGGACGGTGTGTCAATTCAAGCGTTCAAGTGACATTTTATTTTTTGTCTTTAATCTTACAGTAGCGAGCAGTCCACTAAAGCCAAAACACAAAAGGAATTGCTGAAAACATTACAAGAGCTGAAAGCTCACCTTCCTTCTGAAAAGAGAATTAAAGGCAAATCTAGTGTCCTAACGACGTTGAAATATGCCCTTAAAAGCATTAAACAAGTTAAAGGTAATCAAGTATGATGCTACCTAGATAATGCCAACCTGAATAAAATTAAACATTTAAAATAGGAATTCAGATGTGATTGTCTGTGCAAAGCTAAGTTTATTATGTTTGAAAACCTCTCTAAACAGGTGTTTTCATGGTGTTCCCACTTATTGGCTGTGTTAACGTGTTCCTTTGACACTTAAAACCACTTTCTAGGTGCTTGATATTTTTTGAGTTAGAAAAATAATTTGAAAACAATTTATAATGTCAAGCTATTTGAACTGTCAAACAGATGAAAATGTATGATCACACACATATGGGTATATTAAGATGGGTAAATTTATTTGGGTTACTGATGAGGAAGCTCAGCGGAGGAAAAACTAATTTGGAATAGTACCTCGATTTCCCAACTGTCCATTCTGTACTTATGCCAAAAATAGTTTTGTCCATTTACTGCTTCCAGGCTGGATGTTTATGGATGAGGTTTTTTTAATTCTTAATATAAGTTTTTTTTTATATTCTCATGTAGCCAATGAGGAGTATTACCAATTGTTGATGATTAACGAATCCCAGCCTGCTGGACTCAATGTGTCATCTTACACGGTGGAAGAAGTGGAGACTATAACCTCAGAATACATCATGAAAAATGCGGTGAGTATGGTAACCCAAGTCTACAGTGTGTATTGAAAATGTTTTCTAGAACTGGAATTCTCAGGCATGCCTTCTTTTTACAAGGTAAGAGGTGGTAGCTAGGCCATTATGCTGAAGAAGCTGGCTTTTGCCTTCCAGGCAATGTTAAGTAGAAACTCTGAGCCTTTGCAGACTTTGTCAATAGCACCTTGATCTACGCTTTTTTTCTGTCAATTAGGTGGGAAATAAGTAACCTAAACTCCTTGGTCCTCTGAATTGTACCTTGTACTTAGAGATGATGGAGTGACATATCTCAACAACTGTGTGATATAATGCACTGTGAGACATCATTAGCTTTCATTTTAGAACACCTGCTAAAGTTGGCGAGTAACTCTTTCCAAATTTTAGTCAAGGCACACCTGTGAATTGTTTCAGCTTATCCTTATCAGTAGGGGTTATTTGATGTTTCACCAGTTCTTTGTGTTAATGTAACTGAAAAGTGATGAAAGTGTTGGAATCGCAGTTTGTTGTGTTCTCTTCTGTGGTATTTGTTTCATCTTTGCAGCTGGTATAGCTGTACTGCGTGATCCAGTGACACTGTGTCTTCTCATCTAGATAACAGCAGCTATAGTTTTTAGCAGTAAAATGATAGTCTGATTATTTTTTTTAATTTATTTTCCACACTACCAGTGTTTTAGGGATATGTTATGGAGTCTTCAAAAAATAATTGCATCTAAACTTACTAGACTACCTTCCCTTATTTCCCCCACCCCCCCCCCCCCCGAAGCCTCTGCATGAACGTGTGAAGTTCTGAAATCAATAAAATAATGTCATGGTGGGGGATGTTCCCTAGCTTGAAGTAGGTGGGTTTTGTTGTATCTACGATTAGTAAATATTGCCTACAAGGTAAAATAAATAGGAAGTCTAGAGTACAACTGAGAACTTCAGCCAAATATCATAAACATTGTTAGTTGATCTGAAGCATCCGAGTTTGTGAAAACGGTGTTCTGACGACAGCTCTTAAGTTTGTGTATAATGTTAGTGGATAGAGCACTAAAAGTTATGACGCAGCAAACTCTTCTGTGTCAAGAAAAGCAACGTGAAACGATACGAGTGGAGTGTGTGTATGCTTGTGTGGGACTTTTCTTCCACCTGTCTACTCATTATTTTACCAAGTGGTTTAGAGCACTTTTTTTCATTTTGCAGTGGATGGACAAGCTAACATAAACAGCCTTTCACAAAACAGTTGAATTTCATAAATGTAAAATAAGCCTGTAACAAGCACAAGGAAAACATGCAGGTTTATAGCTGAAAGCTCTTTAATTCTTAATTCGTAAATTCATTTTGCATCATAAAATTTTAGGCAATGATATTTAGGGCTTGTAACCAGTGAGATGCTCCTGTGTTATTATTGCATAGTTCAAAAAGTGTACCATCTGTCTACTTCTTAAGCAGATTAATTTTATTTTATTGCTCCCTAAACAGATGTGGTTTAACATTACTTCTTAATTCTTATTTTGAAATTATTAATGGTTTTATATCTTAAGTGTTTTTCTAAGAAATATATACTGGGTTGAAGAATGTTTTAAACTGTCTAAATAATTTGAGATTTTTGGTTTTAGGATATGTTTGCTGTAGCTGTTTCTTTGATTTCTGGGAAAATTTTATACATCTCTGATCAAGCTGCTTCTATTCTCCGCTGTAAGAGGGGTTATTTTAAAAATGCCAAATTTGTGGAGTTCTTGGCACCTCAGGATGTCAGTGTGTTCTATACTTCTACTACCCCGTACAGATTACCATCATGGAATATTTGCAATAGAGCTGGTGAGTGGTCTCAACAGCACGTTTTTCTCTTAACTTTGTCATGCAAATACTTGAACTGATTTTAATATCCTTCCATCAGTCTCCATCACTTTTTGAGGGTATTACACAGATGCATCTCTGAACAATACTGGATGTATAACACACTTTTATATATCAGCAAGGCTTGTGTGTTGGCTTAAACTCTTCTGAATTTCATTCTTTATTGGTTCTTGTGCCCCTTTCATCCAAATGATGAATGAACACAAAGCAGGTATTCATGCTGAATAGTGGGTTTGCTTTCCACTCTTACTAGCAATCAGATCACCACGGTTTTTCTTTAAAATATATTTTCTTCAGATATAAGGAGGATAATATTCTGCCTCCTTCCTTTTGAATACTGGACACCTTGATTACAGTGTAGAAAAATGTACTTCAGCTACCATCACTGTGCATTCATCAAGTGTAGTCATATCTCTATTCTTTTAGCCTTAGAAAACTGATGTTAGGCATGCTAATGGTGAAGGATCAGAGGTCATGGGGCACGATATTTGTTTGTGGGAGGATTGTTTTACTAGTGTAGCTACAGCTGTTAGGAATTGAGAAATAGCTGCCAACTATTTTAACCAAACACTTGAAATTCAACGTCTGCTCTAAATGTTTGAAATTCCAATCCATTTTAAACTAAGTCTATTAAGTTAAGTCAGAGTGTGAGCCATGTTTAATCTGAAAAAAGAATTAGCAATAAATATATACTAAGTAATGCGTACGTAAAACAGGTCAGGAGGGACCTTTTGAGGACTGTAGTCCAACCTCTGGCTCAAAACAGCGTCAGTGGTGAATTCTGACCATCTGATCCTAATTGCAGGTCTTATCCAGTTATGCAAATCTTTTTTCTGAAACATTTTCTGTAGTTTTATTATGTTTATGTATAGCTTTAAATCTCAAAAGTGCAGTAAGTGGAACTATTATGCACACTATCCTATCAGCTGCCATAGAATATAATATCTAAAAGTATTGTGCGCTGAGGCCTTTGAAAGACCAGACCTTGCCTTGAAAATCAGTCTGTGGCTACTCTGGAAAAGGAGGGAAAGAGGTTTAAAAGGTGAGAGGAAGCCATTGTGAAAAATGCTTTTTTGTGGGAGGGTGGGGTGGTAAGCGGATTTGATGATCTAGCTGTCCAAGTGCTTTCTAGGAAAAAGGTAAAATTCTGGTGTCCCAGATAATCAAACATTTTTGGTCAATGCTGTAAAGTAGGATGGGAAAGCTGATAAGAGTAAACAGCTCAAACTGAAGAACTGTTTAGATACGGTTTTGGCAAAAGGCTTAATAAGCAAGCAGCTGTGATGCACACGCCAGCCTCAGAATCTGAGTGGTGTTCAGATTTAGTTGCTTATGAAGTACATTGTTTAGCAAATACATATGGAGACTTCAGGGAACATAAACTTTTTAAAGAATTCAGCCTTTATCATGTAAGGAAAAACTTTTGTTTTACCTATCATAATCTCATAGTAATTTATGAAATGTGTTTAATATTTTTAGAGTCTTCCACCCAGGATTGCATGGAAGAGAAATCTTTTTTCTGTCGCATCAGGTAAGACAACAATATTCTAAAGCTTAGTGTTATATTATGAAACCATGCATTACAAGAGTATTTTATTTTTATAAGAACCATATGGTGTATAAGTTTCTTACTTTTCCATAATGTGAACATAAGGCAAAACATTGTGCATGTCCTCTAGTTGATTAACTCGTAGGAGCTACAGAGAAAACTGCAAAGTGATTTCAGGAAGTTGCATCTTAGAAGTTAATCGGTGTGAATATTGACCTTTGCACCATAAAGGAAGCTGATAGGGTGTCTCCTACTGCTGAGGAAAGTCTTCGTTCATGTTAATTAAACTGTTCGGCACCTGCTACAGGGCCTCCTTCATTCTAGAAGACGAACGTCTAATCTTAAATTTATCTCAGGTGTTCCGTAGAAAAAGATGCATGAGGGTGACTTGTCTCTCTTGCAGTTACTGTATGACACAGTTCCTTTTGGTTTTGCTGTTCTTCCTTCTTTTCCTGCCCCCACTCCCTTTAGTTGCTTTTATTTAGGAAATGTTGGCAACTTACTCCGTGTTTGTTCTTGTGCAATTTGATTTCTTGCTGCTTATTGCCTCTCTGGTAGCATTTTCAAAACCAAAAATTGTGGGTCCTACTACTTAATTAGTTCTGGAGTAAATAAATACTGATCGTTAAGATATGCGTAAAGTAAGCAAATTGGACACAATGCACTGCTCCAGAGCATTGGATTGGATGTACTGTAAAAGTACTGTTGGTGTTACTGTGGCTGTGTTGCTATAAATGTATTACAAATTTTTTATTTTTTTTTTTGGTCACCGTGTAAATGGCTTTTATTTTCATTACTATGCTTTAGATTCTTACTAAGTAAATAACTGTTATTATAGGTAAGAATTTCTGAGTCTTTTTTCTGTTTAAATTGGATAAATATTGAGTAAAAGAAGGTCTTTATGTTACCTGAGGGGATATAGCAGTCTTTATAAAATACAATTATAAATTCATCCCTCTGAAGGGTGTAATGTCACAGATTAGGATTACTGGATGAACAGAATAACTTAATCTATCGTATGAGGTGGGTATTTTTTTTCCATCAAATTTCCATTTGAAGCAATTATGGATCTTTTTATTTCAGACAGTAGAGAGGACAATGGTTTTTTTTTTTTTATTGCAGTTGGTATGCAAAGGATGCTATCAGAATTAGCTTCTCTTCTACCAAAAAAAAAAAAAAAAAAAAGAGAATTCAGAAATTTAAGTTCTTGGGTGCTATTTTAGGAGCTATCATGCAGTCGTTGTGTCATGAGGAAATTACAACAGGTGAATTAAAACTTTGTTTAACATAAGATTGATCTGTTGAAATAATTAACTCTGTTTAATTATTAGTGCGGGAAAGGAGCGTGAAAATGAAATTTGCTATCACCCGTTTCGGATGACTCCTTACCTTATCAAAGTGCAAGATCCAGAAATAGCAGAGGACCAGCTTTGCTGTGTGTTGCTTGCAGAAAAAGTACATTCTGGTTATGAAGGTAATCCTTTGAATGCACAAAGACCCATTTGGTTTCCTGTTCTGTGTTCGAAGAGCCGTTCTGTGTTCTGCTACAGGAATTTCCATGCAGGGTAGCACAACAGAATTTCAGCCTAAGAAAGCCAACTATATGAGTTACTGTCAGTGATCTCAGGTTTTATTGAAGTGAAAGATAACTGGTTCTGTTCTTTGTCCTTGTTGAGAGGCTGTGAGCTAGCAAGCTGCTTTCCTATATGCTCTTAGACATTTAGACTTAGTATTAGGGAGTATAGCTTGAAGTATTTTACGTATGCAAAAACCCCCCACTTGTTAATCTGCTTTTATTTTTCTCTCAGCACCCAGAATTCCTCCTGACAAAAGAATTTTTACAACGACGCACACACCGACCTGTTTGTTCCAGGATGTAGATGAAAGGTAACTTACAAAACATATTAATTTTTCATTTACTGATAAGCAAGCTATCCAGTATCTTTACAAGCGTTTTTAGGATTTAATTAAGATGTCTGTGTGGGATTAAATCATGTGACTACTGAAGAGTAGTAAACCCAAGAGAAGTACCTCTCTCAATTTTCACTAAGCATGAAAGCGTTACACTGTGGTATTTAAGTGGAAAACTATTTGCCTGCTCACAACTTGTTCTTCCATTTTCCTTTTATCTGGGGCAAATCTGGACATAAATTCCATGAATGAAACCCGCAGTCAGGAAAATTCCTGTGCTAAGAATCATTACCTGTTTGAGATTTTTAGGTAGTTTTGGTTTTTGTTGGGTTTTGTGTTTTGTTGGGTTTTTTTTTATTTTTGACCCGATTAATAACAAACAAAATGCTGTTGTCACTTTGTGCTGGCCCACATACACCCAGAGGCTGTCTTTTAAATGCAACATTAGATCTCTTTTTTTTTTTTAAAAAAAAAAAAAAAAAAAAAAGATATTCTTGTTCTCAGTTCAAACTACAGTCTTCATAGTCCTTGCTGTTGTTGTCTGTATACAAAAACTACTAAAATTCTACTGGCTGAAGACTTACACATTGCTTTGGCAGTCATGGAAGCTGATTAGAGTAAGTATTCACGTTTCAGAGTAGAACCAAATATGCCGCTTGTGATATTAAGGCATACACAGAGGCTCAGGGACTAAGGTGTAAGCCAAGCTTTCCTTTAGTCTTCCAAATCGCTTTTACCTGGGGCCTTTCAAAGGATGTTTAGGTGGTAGAAACACGAGGTCTATCAAAAGAAGGGCAGATACTCCTTCAGAGTCAGGAGTGTACTTGGCTGAGGAGGCGGTGATAATCTCAACAAGCTTTTAAGGACAAGGAAGCACTTTGGAATATCATAGTGTTTTGAAGACTTGACTAGAGAATTCACTTGTTCCCGAATTGAAAGCACAGGCTGCCTTTTCCCTTTCTTTCTCTTTCTCTTTTCTTGTTTTATTTGATACTTTCTTCGTGATGGTTTCTGATGTGCTATACGTGGGATTTTTTTTTTTTTTTTCCTTAGTGAAAACTAAATTGGCTGCAATAGTAGCATCTGACTTCTGAGATCTCCCCTCCTCTATTTTTAAGCATTCTAAGAATGCTCCAAGCCAACTGCAACTTTGCAGGATGGGTTTATCTTTACAAATAGGCTAATGGCACAGTGTAAAGCTTCCCTTCCTCTGTGCACCCCCAGCTCATTTATTTCCAGTAGTCACTTAACAGAAATGGCAATACTACTGAATGGAGGAATGGAGAGCTTTGCCCTTATTCTTGGGCTTGGGTGGAGTGACTATGGAAAATCCCTTCTCTATAACTACTGTGGAAACTTCTTTCCTGTTATTATGGTATTACCACTTATTCTCAAATACCATTTTTGAACACTCACAGTGAGGTTTGATTACATCTTGGCCTGATATTAGGACTTCGTTTAATTTATTTCTGTTCTTGCGATATGTATGGTTGATTTTTGCTTTTAATTATTTAACTCCCAAGAGCATTGTCAGCCAGATAAATGTTTACCAAGATATGCATATGCAGTTTATTACTCTTTATAACTCTCCAGAGTTATTTAGGTGGAATTATTAGGTGGAATTAGTGTATTTAGGTGGAATACACAAAACAATAGATTCTTAGAGAAAATGGAATCTACTGTTTAAAAATATACAACTGAACACCTGCTGTTGAGTGAGAATTATTCATAATGTAATGCTGAAACTGTTGTCTGACTTGCATAAAATGAAGTTAATACTGTAATCAGTATGTGTTCATGGGTTAGAAAAATGCTTATTTGTCCTAACTCTACAAGTGGATCTCTGCAGAGAATAGATAAAAATAAATATTTTCCTGAAATTAGGTGGATCATTCCTGTATATATTTGTCTTTGAAATATAGTTGAGTCTTGATGTGTATGGTGGGTGTAAGGACTTCTGTAGAGTTCATAGTGGAGTAATCTTAGTAGATAAATGTAAAGCAATTTCCTATTTAACTTGCAATAAGAGTATAAAGAGACATCTTATTCATGTTGTTTTGATGCTTTAAATGTTATTCTATAAAACACAAACTAAACTTGCTGCCTCTCCTCATCAGCTGTTTTTATGCCATATGTGCATTTGCATTCATAGAATTAGTTTATTAACTTTAACTCGGAATTATTTTGAGTTATTCATTATGAGGAAGCATAATGATGCTGAGGTACTGCCTCTAGTAGATAGTAAATTAAGTATTCTCAAATACAGCATTATAAGATCACAGAAATGTTGGTTGGAAGGGAATGCTGGAGTTCTCTTTCCAGCCTTTTGCTTGAGATGAAACTGTTGCCCAGTTCTAGGTTAGGTCAGCTGTGACCTTGTCTCAATAATGCCTGAAAACCTCCAAGGACAGAGATTACACAATTGGTATGGGAAACTGTTCCTGTGTTGCACTACTCACTCTGTTAAAAAACTTTTCCTAACATCCAGCATAAGCTTTCCAGACTGCAATCTGGGGCCATTGCCCCTAGTTTTATTGTCTGGCACCATCAAGAAAATTTAACTCCATCTTTGTAACTCCTCTTTCCAGTAGTTGCAGGAAGCTCCTGCATCATCCCTTAGCCCACCTCTTCATTGGAACAGGCGAGCCCAGCTGAATCTCTAGTCATCTGTCTAGTATTCTATATCCCTGACTCTTTCAGTTATCTTCGTATCAATATAAAAATGCATAGGGAATTTGTTTGTTTGTTTGTTTTGCATTAGAAGTGACTACATTTGCATCTTTCTTTATAACTAGGTTAATAAATAACAGTTTAAAATTTGATCCCTTGCAGGGTAGGTGTTCTGTTGCAGCACAAACAAATGTAGAGTTTGCCAGGCTTTCATAAAGCAGGTGGCAAAGAATAGGAACAGTGTGAACAAAACCTCATGTTTTCTTCTACTTCTTACAAGATTATTTGCTGAAGTCCTAACTGAAGTCACTCAGAGATGACTGGTGTTTTAAACTCCTCGAGCAGCACAACTTTTATATGCTTTGAACCTAGCAGCGTTTTGAAATGTCAGTGTGTCAAAATGATATGATTTGGTATGAGTTTCAGGTTTGTGAAGTTGTTGCTTTAGATCATCCACAAGCTTTTAAGACTCATTATTTAACTAATCGCTTCGCTAGTAAGGCATCAGTTGCTATCCTCATTTTCACCTGAATATCTCAGCCTCTTTGTTTTGGGGAACTGGTCTAATCCCAGTGGGTTATTGGAAGTGCAATATTGAGTGCATTTGTCCCATAATGCTTTTGAGTTCCAACACAACACAGAACCTGTGTCTGTGCCGCACTGTGGGTAAGCTCTTCTTTAAAGCTATTCAGATACCTGAGTATCTTTCTGCTCCTGGGCCTTTGTCAGTGAATGGTGCTGGGGGAAAGGTATACAGTGCTTTCAGTTTACCAGATGACTCATTGGCATCTGGCAACTTCTTAAACATTACTGAGTCATATTGACTTTTAATGCATTACTTCTTTTCCAAAACATACTTTTGGTGTTTAGCTTCCAGGGCAAGGTGCAAAGTGACATGTGTGAACTTTCACTCTTTCTCCTTAATATGAATGATGGAAGTGATCAATGAAAATTATCACACTAGTTGTTCACATCATCAGAATTGGTCATTGATAATGTGCAGGAATTCAGTAACGTTACTTTTAATTCTCTATTTTAATTAATAAGCTTGCTTCCCTGCAGCTACTCTGAGTTGAACTCTTGACCTGCCTGTGAGAAAGTCCTGGTCAACTACCCTGTTCCTAGTTCAGCTACAGTAATCCTGTGATCCTTAGCCTTGGCTTGCAGCCCATAGATTGGGGTACTGCTTACCTTCAAGAGAGTTTTACAAGATTAAACTTTATTAATGCTCTTTTAAAATTAGGGTAAGTATTTATCCTCTAGAACTAGGCAGCATAAAAAAAGACAGAACTGCTGTAACAGACTCCTTGATTTAATCTAATGGTGGTGTTCTGTAAAGTTACCAAAAACATCAAGCCACCCCACAAACAAAAAAAAACCTGGTTGTTCAAAGAGTACTACTGCTGTTAAGTTGGCACTGCTGTTTCCCCAAATCTAAACTTAAAATTATTCATTCTCTTTATAGGAAAAAGAGCAAAGAAAACTTAAAATGGAAACATACTAAAGATTAAATATACACTTACTCCACTTGATTTTTGTTTTTATTTGTGTTTCTTTCCCCAGAGCAGTACCTCTGTTGGGATACCTACCTCAGGACTTAATAGGAACACCAGTCTTGGTGCACCTTCACCCAAATGACAGACCCTTAATGCTAGCAATTCACAAAAAAAGTATGTAATCTCTTACTGTGGCATAAATATAATTTTTTTTTTTTTAGAAGTTAATAATAATGGCTATAAAAACCTCAGCAAGTAGGAGGTGAAAATCAATTTTGACTATGAATTTTTCTGCAAGTAAATAACCAAATTCTTTACAACTTGATTCTTAATGCAAATACATGAAAATGAGAAATCTCTCCATTTCATGTTTGATGTGAAGCATATGCGTGTGCTGTAAACAAATTAACTGTAAATGAACATTTCATACATAAAGAAAATTTTCTTGGGAATGCAATGATAGAAGTTGTCACACTTTAAATGGTAATCTTTCATATTTCATAGAGAAGAAAATAAGAGCCATTCTGGCAAAGTTAATTTGTTAAACTTTGAAAACATAAAGCTGTTTCTTCAGTCATCTTTAGTTTGTTGTGTTCTGAAGGTGATTTTCTTGACATAGTCAAGTAAATTATAGTAAAAATAATAAATTATGAAGATCTGCTTATTCTGGTAGCCCAGAATTTCTAAATGAATCAATGTATCTGGTATTTGTTCCTTCAAATATCATCTTCCTCCTTTGCAATTCATTGTAAAATCTTGACTCGTTAAGTAGAACTGTGCGAATATTAAACTGAAATTTTTTTGAATTGTTCATTCAGTACTTCAGTATGGAGGACAGCCTTTTGACTATTCACCGATCAGGTTTTGCACTAGAAATGGAGATTATATAACCATGGACACTAGCTGGTCCAGTTTCATCAATCCTTGGAGTCGAAAAGTTTCATTTATTATTGGAAGACACAAAGTTAGGACGTAAGTCAATAAACTGTTGGGACTTTAAGATATTTTGTAAACTTATTTTTATTTTTCATCCCCTTGGGTTTACATAGTGATGCTTAAGAAAGACATAAGGGATTTTCAGGGGGGAGAAAAGTCACACATACAAATTGCTTCCTTTTTAAACTTGGGTTTTGTGACGTAGTAACTGCTTTAAAAAGAAATCTGAAGTCCTTCAAATTCTGCTAATACTGTCAAGAGTTGCTTCAGAAGAGGGAAGTCATGCTCAAAGTGACTAAGGGTATGTATTGTATCAGATTCAAAGATTGTAGATGCAATTGAGTAAGCATCAGATTCTGTTTACTACATATAGATGGTAAATTGACGTTGTGGTCTCTCTGTGATTAAGTACTTGCATTTGTAATGAGCTGTGATATTTTTGCTTTATGCAGAGGTCCCTTAAATGAAGATGTCTTTGCCGCTCCCAACTACACAGAGGATCGAATCCTTCATCCCAGTGTTCAGGAAATCACTGAGCAAATCTACCGGCTATTATTGCAGGTACAGCATGTGCTGTAATGTTACCCTTTTCGTTTCCCACTGAAGAAAGGGCATTTATCTTTGTGTGACGTTTTGTTTAGCTGTTAACTAGTGTACTGGAATTTTTGGCTACAATCCTGGAGGTTACTTGCACTCATGATTACCAGACAAGACTTACTGAAGTATGTTAAAGCTTCAGTTGGTATTTTAAAGATTTCATGCAGCTGTGGAGTCCTCACAAAAAAACCCCACCCACTAAAATAAATCCTTTTTTCCTCACATGGAATTAGTGGTAATGATTTCAGTTTTGCTTAAAGCTGATTTGCTGAGGGGGGTGTGTATATGTGCGTGTGTGTATGTGTATAGATATATATATATTTTGTTATTGTTAACAGCCTGTACACAACAGTGGATCCAGTGGCTACGGAAGTCTAGGTAGCAACGGTTCACATGAGCACTTAATGAGCGTGGCATCCTCCAGTGACAGCACAGGAAATAATAATGAAGACGCTCATAAGGATAAACTGGTAGGTTTGGGGTTTCTTATTCAAGTATGTGGCAAAACCCAAACTACTAAAAGTGGGGTTTTTTTTACTTTTAGCATAACTCTTTCAAATTAAGTATGGAAGAAAGAAAAAGTCATCTTTCTTTTTTGTTTAACATGGAAAAGAACCTTTCTGTCCAGGGGAATAAACTTTTCTGGTGTAGATGAAGTCACCACCATGGGTACTGAAGCATCGTTATAGGCATGAAAGTCTGTGTGTATTTAAACCTGTATGGTGTATTAACTTATTCTAATGTCCGTTATCCGTTACATGTCTGGGAAAACTAGCTGGATATTTGGAAGCAGATTTTTTTGTGAGGGGAAAGTCTGTAATTACTCTTTTCCCAAACAAAACTGAGAAGATAAAAATGCAGTAATACCTGCATAACCAAGTGATACCTTGACCTTGATCGCTTTTTATGTTTGCAAAAATACACTATGTGATGTGGAATGGAATAAAATAAAAAAATTCTTGAGCTTAAAACTTAACTTTACTGTAGATTGGGCCATTGCTACTAGTTAATAGTGATATGTAACGTCTAAAATTCTATTAGTCTGAACAAAACAGCAGCATTAAACTTATGCCTATGCTTAACAGAACTATTCCATAGGCAAAGTAAATCAGAGAGTAATGTACTGAATATGTTTGCAGTCAAAGGAACTGTACTTTTTAACATCTCTAGTAATTTTGGCTTTCCTGTTATTGTTCTTTCCAAGTTTGTTGTAGCTCCCTGAGTTGCGTTAAATTTGGGAAGCCAAAATTTTCCTTTACTTATTTATATTGCTTATAGGCTAATTCTTCCAAATCTGATTTCTGCTTCTGTGATCAGGCATGGCAGACTGCTGCTCTTGCCAAGGTGGTCACTTTCCTGGCTTCCAGTCCTTAAACACTAATGGCCTAAGCAGATGAAGTCTCTAGATTTTTTTATTTAACAGATAACTTACTACGTTTCAGAGATATACAGAAAAGTAATGTTTAAGGATATCTTAGTTTTGAGGGAAATAGATACCTAACTTTTTCTTCACTGTTTCCACAGATAGTGAAGACTGTTATAGTATAGTTCTATAACATCCTGTCTGTGCTTGTTTAAACTTCTAGCACAAAAAGTTCTCTGTCTTAGCAGCCATATTTTCTTTACCAAGTGATATTATTGTGTGTTTTTTGTTTTGTGCTTTTGTTTTGTGCTTTTGTTTTGTGCTTTTGTTTTGTGCTTTTGTTTTGTGCTTTTGTTTTGTGCTTTTGTTTTGTGCTTTTGTTTTGTGCTTTT
The DNA here is from genome assembly GCA_947846985.1 of Fratercula arctica. NCBI lineage: Eukaryota > Metazoa > Chordata > Aves > Charadriiformes > Alcidae > Fratercula > Fratercula arctica. The sequence goes on along the minus strand of CANTUZ010000006.1, from coordinate 28,570,824 downwards.
GTTTTGTGCTTTTGTTTTGTGCTTTTGTTTTGTGCTTTTGTTTTGTGCTTTTGTTTTGTGCTTTTGTTTTGTGCTTTTGTTTTGTGCTTTTGTTTTGTGCTTTTGTTTTGTGCTTTTGTTTTGTGCTTTTGTTTTGTGCTTTTGTTTTGTGCTTTTGTTTTGTGCTTTTGTTTTGTGCTTTTGTTTTGTGCTTTTGTTTTGTGCTTTTGTTTTGTGCTTTTGTTTTGTGCTTTTGTTTTGTGCTTTTGTTTTTTTTTTTTTCTGGAGTCATCTTTATAACATATTTTTATATTTTTCTATCCAAGTCATTTAACCGTATTAAACAAAATGGAATCATAGAATTGCCTAGGTTGGAAGGACCTAGAATAATTGTTTACAAAGACATACTTTATATTTCTTCTCTTTCCAAGTCCCAAAATTCTGCTGATGCACAATAAAATTCTATACATCAGGATTTCTCCGGTGATCAGACTAATTGTAAGATAGATAAACTGAGGTTAGATTTAGTTTACGGAGGAATCATTATGCATGATGTTTTAATCAGAATTTGGTAATAACTCTTTTTAATGACCTGCTTTCAGGAGGTTTGTCAAGACGCCCGTAAGGTTAAAAATAAAGGACAGCGTATTTTCACAGACAATAAAGCAAAACTGGAATATAAGAGAGAGCCTTTTGCAGGTAAGACATGAGCGAGTTAATCTAAGTATTAGTCTATTGCTCTGGTGCCTTATATAATATGACAGTAGGATCTTTTTTCTAGTTTAGTTCTAATCAATGCATAAAGACAGCATTTTCATCAATTCAGATTACTGTCCTGTGTCTTCTCTCCGTTGTGTTCAGGAAAATATTGTGTTCAGCTATGTCTGAATTGATAATGGTATAACACACAGTTAAGTCATGTCCTAAAGATGTTGTTTTGAAGCACCTTAGTTGTAGCTGATGTTTTCATACAAGTCAAACATCTTTTCTGTTAGGTGGAGGAAAATGTTATGGATATTGTCTGTCTTGTTTGCATTGTAACCTCAGGAATTTTTAAGTTGCTAAATGAGAATCTTACTAATAAGATCTAAGTTCTGCATACATTAATAGGTTATTCTAGTAATTTGTTGTAACTTACGGGCACTAGACTTGTCCCCATACTGAGTGTGTTTCAACTCCAATGATGTCTATTCTCTTTGGATCCATATGCATCAACGTAACTAAACTTCACACCTCCAAGAATCCATAAGGACAGGAAAATATTTACACAGTGTTCATCTATTAGTGCACAAACTGCTTACTTGCTTTACAGTGGTTAACTTGTGACCTGTTAAGAAATATGTATAAATGAGACCTTTTAGTGTTGCTTTTAGGGGAATTTGCAAGGATTTAATATCATAATTACATAATAGCAGTATCCCTTTTCACAGAAAAACAAAGTGGTCCTGGTGGCCAGGTGAAAGATGTAGCGGGAAAGGATACTGCAGGAACAGCCACTCCTAAAAATGTGACTACTGAAGAATTGGCTTGGAAAGAACAACCCGTATATTCTTATCAACAGATCAGCTGTTTGGACAGTGTCATCAGGTAAGCAACCAGTGTGTAAATTACTCTTTATCTCTAGACTTAAGACTTTTATATCTAATATTATTAAATCATTGTATTTTAGGTACTTGGAGAGTTGTAATGTACCTGGTACAGCAAAAAGAAAATGTGAAGCTTCATCAAGTGTTGCATCACTGAATTCTGGAGTTCATGAACAAAAACCAGCTGATAATGGTATGCAGTCCTTGGGAGGTATCTCTACATCACATCTTTTTCTTGATTGATTTTTGTTTTGTTACTTCTTTGCAGCATAACGACAAGTGTAGCTTACACATGACCTCATAGTCACTTTCTCAGTGTTAGATGTTTGGTGATCTAAGTTTTATCATGCAAATCTTCCCTACAATCAAAATACTGAGTATTTGTTTGAATATATGGATTGTAGATGCAATAAGCTTATTTGTGTTGTACAAAATACAGCAGGATTTTGAGTTTTAGGACTTGAATCATTATCAAACGTAAAAACTTTGTTTCACAGTTGAGGCTTGTAGGAACAATCAGCTGAAGAACCTGGCAGCTAATTAATTGCAACAAAAATATGCATATTACACTTCTGTTTCTTCTTTATCGACATTAAAAGAGAAAAGGAACAGGAGACGGTAAAATGCGGCATCGCATTTGGTGTTGTGTGAGGCACAAGAACTCATTTGAAAGGACTGTTCTGCCATGAAAATAAAAGATGGGGATCACTGAGAATAGCTATCTAAAAAGTCTGCTGTAGGCAAAAGCATTAACTTAATCTTCTAGGACGTAGGTATAGCATTTGATATGATCCCTGTCTGGATGGGGAGCTAAAATGAGGAACGTAACTGTTTGGTTAGTGCAAGAATTGTGAGACTGGTAAAGAACTATACATAAATGAGATACTTGCTGATTCAACCATATCATTATATGAGGCTGAAGGGGAAGTATCTAGTGGAGTTTCTCAAAAATTGGTCTTGGTAATGATCTTGTCTATATTTCCTTTTGATGAACTTCAAAAAGAAGTTCTAATGCAGCTTTTAGAATCAAATTGGAAGGTATCACTGTACAAAGGAACTAAATGTCTGTAGAAGGAATTGGGATGCCTTGAGAATTAGAGAGGAAGAAATGGTGGAACTAGCATCGTGCAATTAGGAACACCAGTTTCTGCTGTCACTTGGAGTCTGCGCAGTTGTACTTGACAGGAGAAGATGTGGGTTCACTAGTTTTTTGGTGTACTCGTGACTGAGAATGATGAAGCCACCAGCATACTCTAGTCAGGAAAAAGGCAAACTTTAGGTCGTAAATATATGTTATGCCAAGTATTCCTGTTACAGAAGGAATATCTTACTGCTTGTTTATGAGGCACTGGTATGACCTCTGCTGGATTATTGTGCATAGCTTTCAGGTGAGAGAATTTAAATAGGTGGATGCTTGGAGCAAAGCTGTTAGGATAACAAGCTAATGACAGAGATTAGTGTACAAAATATGGGAGCTGGACGGGACTTAATTTTAGTCTGGACTAGAAACTTTCTTCCAAAACTGTTCCATGAAAGAAGAGTGAAGACTAGAAAAGAGCAGGAAGTCCTTCATTGAAAAGATTTGGTTTGGCTGTATGTGAAAGTAGAGGATTGGATTTTGTTGCTGAGAAGTCATTCTGTTCCTAAAACATTCTTGGTGGAATGCATAAAATTAAGTAAAATGTTCGTTTTGTGCCTTGTCAGGCACAGTTTAACCTCTCCTGTTTTGCTACCCTAGCAACATATAACTTGCATTTGCTATTGTTTATATTCAGTAAACTACAACTTTATTTCTTTTAATAGATCCTGCTATGTTGAAGGCATCTGGTAAATCAAATGGTCCCCCAGTGGTTGGTGCTCACTTGACATCTTTGGCTCTACCTGGCAAGCCTGAAAGTGTTGTCTCTCTCACAAGTCAGTGCAGCTACAGTAGCACCATTGTTCACGTTGGAGACAAAAAAACACAACCTGAATTAGGTATGATTTTTGTTAATAATCTTTCTCTAAAATGGCACTTGCCAGCAAGTTTAAAGTTCAGATGTGAACAGCTAGTATCTGCGTATGACTTAGACTTTTCTTACAGTTAAAATGTTCCTATGGAATTGGAAAAAATAGAGACAGAATTTGTATCTTAAAGTAAAATTATTACAGAATTGTAATAGCTTAAAAATGCAAAGCTTATTTTACTTCATCTTGATTTATATTTTTTTTTTCTCCTATTTCTAGAAATGATAGAAGATGGTCCAAGTGGAGCAGAACTCTTAGATGGCCAACTTCTTGCCCCTCCATCTAGCTCTGCGCATGTAAATCAAGAAAAGGAGCCATTTAAAAAACTGGGACTTACAAAGGAAGTCCTTGCAGTGCATACGCAAAAAGAGGAGCAGAGCTTTTTGAATAAGTTTAAAGAAATCAAGAAATTTAATATTTTTCAGTCCCACTGCAATTACTACTTACAAGATAAACCAAAAGGACGGCCTGGTGAACGTGGTATGGCAATAGTTGTCACGATAAAACTTGCATTTATGTAGGAAGTACATCCCGTTGAGAGGGCATTTCCATTTTTAGCTGTATTGTGGGGCCACTGTGAATAGTGACAGTTGCATGCTATTTTTAAAGTCCACAGAAAAATTCTTTCTAATAAGCCTTGCTTTAAGAATGAGAGTAGAATATAGCTTTTAGTGTAATAACTGACATTTTAGTAACTAATGCTTCGATTTTTATCTGTTCATTATAGTATTAATGTCACGCATCTGCTTTCAAGGGACAAAACCCATGCTTTAGCGTGTTTGCTTTACTGTATCTATGCTTGTATTCCGTTGCTTTTCTTTTCCTTCTGTCTTTCCATCTGTCTTCTTTTCAGGTTTGTGGTTTTGTTTTGTTTTTAGCCCCTTTCTTTTACATCCAGTTTCTCCCACTATTGTGTAATCAAGGAAACAATCTGATAATTGGTTGCGTTTAAGTTAATAATGTGATCAGTGGGATGGAAATGGAACAGACTAGCCATAATAGTGAGATTTTTTTTGTTGATTAGGAACTCCGGATTGCATTTTCAGAAGTGCTTGATACTGATCTGCCTTTGTTCCCATTTCAGTCCTGACTTGACTTGGAACAGAAGTCAGACACTGCTAAGCATTTTTTTTGCAGATTCTTATCTTTTATTTTTTATTTAATAGTTATGCAGGTCCCTGATTTAGGAAAACTGTTCTGGAATCCTTTAGTCCCCTTGCATTCTTTATACTTGATAAGCTTTCAGCCTATCTTAAATAAGCTTTAGACAAACTAAAAGTTTGAGCAGATTTTAGTGCCAGAAGATATTTTGTGGATTTCCTCATGTCTGTAATTGGATGAACTGACAGCCTTTGCCTAGGGAAGAGTTGCTTGGTGCAGACTTCTAAAATAAGGTTGTAAAGGTAGCATGCTTTTTTTGCACTCAGGAAATTCTTTTATTTATGTGTACTTTATCTCCTTCTGCTTCCCCTCCCCCCCCTCACCTTTTCAGTTATGGACCTGCATGACCTTAACTCTCTAGAAATGCTTTCAGCCATGTCCCATACTGCTTTCATTGTAATTGCTGGAGTTATTAGAAGTTTGCCCCTCTGGGAGCCACTGTTTTGCAGCTTTGTGCTGTTTGGGTGACACATTTGAGCCCGAATTGATCCACTGCTGCTGTCTCTTCTTCTATAGTGTGTCAGTGTGGTTTTTATTGCCCGAGTAGCTCAACTCTTGTGCTAGAGGTAAAAGTGAACCTGACCCCTTCCCAAATGCTTCCACTTGGGTAGGCTAAGTCCAGAACTGCGGTTTTGAGCAACTTCTAGGGATGACAAGGTGAGGGATATGTCAGCTTACAAGTAGGATCCTTCCTGATGTTTTGTGGGTTTTTTTTGCAGGTGGCCGTGGACAAAGAAATGCTACTTCTGGAATGGAACAGCCTTGGAAAAAAAGTGGAAAGAACAGGAAATCGAAGCGCATTAAACCACAGGAGTCTTCAGACAGTACCACTTCTGGAACTAAACTTCCCCATCGCTTCCCTCTTCAAGGTTTAAATACTACTGCTTGGTCGCCATCAGACACTTCACAAGCCAGCTATTCAGCGATGTCTTTTCCCACTGTTATGCCTGCGTATCCACTTCCCGTTTTTCCTGCAGCAGGGACTGTGCCACCAGCTCCTGAGACTTCACTCTCTGGTTTTAATCAGTTGCCAGACTCTGGAAATACTTGTCCTATGCAACCGTCCCAGTTCTCTGCACCCCTCATGACACCTGTTGTAGCTCTTGTGCTCCCCAACTATGTCTATCCAGAGATGAACAATAACTTACCTCAAACGCTTTACCACAGCCAACCCAACTTCCCTGCCCATTCCACTTTCCCTTCACAGACAGTATTTCCAACACAGCCATTCACAACACCCAGCCCTTTCCCACAACAGGCGTTTTTTCCAACACAGCCATTCCATTATAATCCACCAGCAGAGAGTGAAAAGGTTCCTGTCACAGAGCCACGAAATGAGCCGTCCCGTTCCTGCACTCCACAGTCAGTGGGTCCTCAAGACCAGGCTTCACCACCTCTGTTCCAATCAAGGTGTAGTTCTCCTCTGAATCTTCTACAGTTAGAAGAAACCACAAAAACTGCTGAAAGTGGACCTCCTGTGGGTTTACATGGAGCTTTAAGTGAGGAAGGAGCCATAGGCAAAATCATGACAACTGATAACTGTAGTGGAAAGGGATCCCTACCAGTAAGTATGCTGATGGGTTTGGGGTTTGTTTTTTGTTGTTTTTTTTTTTTTTGTTTTTTTTTGTTTTGGTTTGGTTTTTTTTTTTTTTAAAGTCTTCAAATTCTTGAACATATCTGAAGTTGTTAATATGTAGACATGCCTAAAATGGATTCCCTCCCTGCTCCTGTTTTCCTGTCTGTGCTACATTATTTTCAATCATCTCCACTTGTGGGACCTATTTTTTAATGATAGATAGCAATCAGTCAATATAATGCCAGGAGATGGACTCACATTTGTTAGTAAATTCAAACTTCAGCAGACTGAATAAAACATGAAATCCAGTCATTTAGAATAGTCTTAACCTGTAAAAATTAAACCCACCTTGTTGTTGTTCTTCTAAAGTTACACTAGGAAGCTTGGAAATACATCCTGAAACAGTTTTGTTCTGCTTTTTTAAAAAAAATATGAATATGGGTAAGCCCATTGAAAAGCACTGAAATAGATTTAAAATAATACGAGCACTTCATTTTTAGCAAAAGTTTTGGGCCAGTGAAATTTGTGTGGAGAGGGAAATAATCTATAAGCTGTCTGAAAGGAGCTGATTTAAAATAAAATCACATCTTTGTTTACGAACAAGCAACCAAAGAAAAGGAAGAATGAGTTATTACTTGCAGGCCGTAAGTTTATTTTTGTTTCATTTGGTGCACTAAAACTGTGCTGAGCTATTTGGTAACTTCAGGGTTTTTTATTTCCTGGCTCATTTAAATTTGACAAATCAGTTTAACAAATAACCTTAAAGAAACTTCAGGTGGAGTCATATGTCCGTAAAGGTTTCTATGACACAAATATGTAGACTAATATTAGCGTGTTCTAAAGGCACCATGGAGTATCTTTGTAAATGCCAAGTCACTGAGGGGATAGAGTTGCAACCTAAAACTTTTTAGACTGGCTCCATCCTCCTTCCAGCTTTTCTTCTGCTTTGGTTTGTAACTGGTCTCTGCATCTAATGGTGCAGTTACAAAGTAGAATGTGGGTTTGCTGCTGATAAAAGGAAAGTAGGCATTGGAAGGGGCGGCTTTTAGGCATGTCTGAGATCTAAACTACTGTAAGTAATCAGTAAAAAGCATTATTAGTGTTGATGCTAGCAGCTGATTAGATGACTTTGTGCAGTGAGTCATAAGCATGTATCTACATTAGAAGTTATAAAGGAGGAAGGAAAAACTTCTGAAAATGCTTGTTACCCACACTGTGGCAAACATTGATATCTCCATGTTAAACTTTTCTCCCTGGTTAGTTTCCAGATGATTTATTTTACCTAATATTCTTGATATTGATCCTTAAGGGGGCTGAATGGAGGGAGAACAGAAAGAAATGGATTTTGCTATATCTATGTTTTTCTAGAGAAACTTACAAACTTAATGGATACAGTGCAAAAACTTATCACGTTCTGTTGTTACATGCTTGTTATCTCATGATGTTGAGAACAAATAAATTTGACTTCCATTAAAAAATATTCTCTATCATACTAGTCATGCAAATGCCGCTTACAGAGAAATTTTCAGGGATATATGCGTCCAGTGCCATCTTTGGACTAATGTATTCTGTGGACTACATAACATCTCTGAAATCTTATCTCTAAGGACTTCTGGCTTGTGCTGTGATATAAAAGTGCATCTGTGACAGTCTGTAATTTACAGCATACTCTGCAGTGCCTCTGCTGGATTAAAAGCAGTTTGGTAACAAAACATAATAGTAACAATTTTGCTGTCAAATTCTTTTGGATTTCTTCAAACTGTTAGTTCCTATTCTTTAGAAACCTGCAAAATGTAACTTTCTGTAATTGCCTCATCACTTGCTGGAAAATGAGGACAACATGGGCATTTGTTCAGGAATGGGTTAGGGATAAAGCTAGTTCTTTCCATTATTATGTATTTTGTTGAGCTCCATCAACCATAATTTCTAGTATTTAATCTTCAAACTGATTTACAGTGAGGTTTTGCTTATGTTTGAGATCAACGTAGTTAATGCTCTTTCCATTAAAAGCATACAAATAAATTATCTTGCCTAGGAAGTTTGCATCTGGGAACACCTTCCTTCTTGTCATGCACTGAGAGTAGGAATGGTGATGGACTGTTGATGCAAGTCTCTTTGAGGTAGATTATAGTAGGAGCAACTGCTAGTATGCCTTAGGTGGCTTGGGTAAATTCTGACTTGTCCAGGACAGTAGGGGCTGAATAGCAAATGCCTTCCTTACTTCCTCACTAAACTATATATATTTTTTTAAAAGACAAATTGAATTGAAATATCAGTCTTACTGAAGGACCACTTGTCGATCAGTCCACTTCATTATTCCTCAGTTGGTCTTGGCATATGTTATTGGTGGTTGTCTGTCTTTGAATAACTGTGTAAACATATTAGAATATAAAGTGAAATGGATTAATACTGAACGTAAATGATTAGTAATGAAATAGCCTTGTCTTTGGGCTTTGGGTTTGATTTTTTTTGATTAATTTTATTTTTTTTCCCCTCCCCTTCTTATCACTAGGCTGAGTCTCCAATGGATGCTCAAAATAGTGACGCACTCTCCATGTCTAGTGTCCTGCTTGACATTTTACTTCAAGAAGATGCATGTTCAGGCACTGGTTCAGCTTCTTCAGGGAGTGGTGTATCTGCAGCTGCTGAGTCTCTGGGGTCTGGATCCAATGGCTGCGGCATGTCAGGGAGCAGAACAGGTAACACTGGCAGCAAGTACTCTCTTAGCATTTTAGAAAAGTTGGAGCGTGAGGTGTTGCAACCAGCACTTGAACATAAAGTGCTTTGTGTAAAAACCTTTATTATCTTTAATTCTCATTGCATAGTTTATTCGTGTTTTCTTTTTTATTACATAACATAAAAGTTTTTCTATTGTGCTTGATTTACAGTATAGAACCTTTTTTAAGGGTGTGTAATATAGCTAGTAAGATACTATGTAGGTGTGACAGAATAATGAAGAGAAAATACCGTACTCCTTCATGTTTTGCTTCAGAGTTTTTAATTGAAGTAAGCTAATTATTCTGTTGAAATTTAATAGAGACTTAGCTTGAGAATTTGAGTTTTAAAAATACTGATGCAGTTATTGTGGGGTGGAAGTTCCCTCAGTTTAAAAAATGAAATAAAATAGTGGTTGTATTTGTACTTTCAGTTCTCAATACTCTTGTCTATTTTCAAAAGTGTTCAGTTAATCTATGTATTTGACAATTTATAATGAAACTTTAAATTTCTTTTTAAAGGTAGTAGTGAAACTAGTCATACCAGCAAATACTTCGGGAGTATTGATTCCTCAGAAAATCATCATAAAACCAAAATGAAGGCAGAAATGGAAGAAAGTGAGCACTTCATTAAATACGTCCTTCAGGATCCTATATGGCTTTTGATGGCAAACACAGATGACACTGTTATGATGACTTACCAGATACCTTCACGGTAATTCCAATGTCGTAGTCCTTCATGAACTGTATTATATATTGAGGGGAGCAGGGTGTGCAAAAGGAAAGATATATATGAATCTCTGTCTGAATGGAAGTAAATTGGTTTTAATGCTTAGCTCAGTGTCAAGAAGAGTTCATGCTTCCTTTATATTTTTTGTATGCTACACAATAAGTTCTCAAAACCTAAAAGCTATTTGATTAGGCTTCCCTGTATTTTTAGATCAATTACGTCAGTTGAAATTAACTGTATATTTTCTAAGCTGTTTTATAGTTAGTTGTTTGTAACTACTTGCCTAGAAATGCTGTAGTCTGATTAATAGATCCTGGCAAGTACGCTTAGATCTAATGATGGTCTGTAGCATGGAAAATCTGTACTCCCTGGATGTTGTCCTTGAGATGCCACATTCAGTGGCACGCTGCTTTCTCTGCCTTGTGGTTTTGTTTTTTCCCTGGGTTGTTGACCTCCACATGTTCATTTTGCTCCATGAATTCCCATTCAAATAGGACAAGGAAGTAGAAGGTAAAAATCATAAGTTTTCTAATCTAAGGTATCGAATAGCAATAACTTTATTTTAAAAAATAAGGAAAAATTCCTTGCTTCAATAGCAAAGAGCAAATGTTGGGGGAGAGGGGGTGACAAGTCCGCAGATTTTTTTTTAATCGTGTTTTTAGTTCTTGGGAGCAGCAAATGGTATTTTGAAAGGAATAGGAAGTTTCAGTAAAGACAAGTCTTTTGCAAGGGAAGGAAAACAAGCTTTCAAAATACAGAAGCACAGGGATGATGGGGGGAAAAAAATAGAGAACACATCGTAAGAACTTTAGATTTTTATTTTTTTCCCCTAGATTTAAAAGTACCTTGGTATTTCTCAGTTTTTGTAGCCTGCAGGGCTGATAACTGTAGATGGGAGTTCCAGTAGACTGTAAGAGTAGCAAAGCCTGCCAACGAGAACATGGTAGATCTAAAACAGGATACTGTGGTAAGAAGACTTAAGCTCACTGTCAGAGCATGTTGACCAAGAATAGAAGTGTAAAACCAACCTGTTCTTAGGTATGCTCTAAGGAACCAAAACAGTACTGGGTTTCTTGGAACTTGCTTTCTATTGTCATCTTTTATAGAGGTGTACAGCTTGTAAATATTTGGTGTGGTGCGGAGTTTTATTAAGTTCCTGAAGCAAAGTGAGGTATTGGGGGGAGAGAGAACTTTGGCTGCTGAAATAGAGCAGTGGTTTCTGCATCTTTCCCTCTCGGTCCTGGAATTTAATCCATTCTAGATGACCTTCTCAAACATATCTTACTACTTCTGCTTTAGTATCTCATATGTGCATTTAGTGTCTGTTTTGCGTTGTCCTTCCAGTGAAGGGGAACTTGGAACTTGCTGCAGCGGCAGCAGAGGGAAACTGGAGTTCTTGGTGGTTTCACTGGTGATGCTGCCTGAATATGTCTAAGAAAACTGTTTTCACTGATGGGATTTGAAAAGACAATGAGCCAGCAGAGATGTGTTAAAGTTGTCTGCAAATGCAGAAAGCTGCTGAAATAACCGCACTTAATTTTCTTCTAATATAAGATTTGTAAGCTTAGCATTTCAGAACAAAAATAGTCTTTAAAAATGTTAGTATTTGACTGTGTAACCTTATATAGGCAAAAAGCCCAGGAACTGTTGAAGCTCAATTTCTAAATACATTTTATTTTAGAGATTTGGAAACAGTTTTAAAAGAAGATAAGCAGAAATTAAAGCAAATGCAGAAACTACAGCCAAAATTTACAGAAGAACAAAAAAGAGAGCTTATTGAAGTTCATCCATGGATTCAGCAAGGTGGACTGCCAAAAACTGTTGCTAATTCCGTAAGTTTAAATGAGTTAGTTACTTTTGCATGTCTAACAGTGCTTAAATTTATTAGCTGCCTCTGTTAGGCTTTTCCATTCCTGTTGCTATGAAAGCTTGGTCAATTATGCAGAGAAAAAAAAAATTAATTCAAACTTCTATACAGCGGTTTCTGGCTTGATATAATTTACCATAAGTCTTCTTTCCAATGGGAAAGTCAAAGTAGTGGTAAATACAGTATAACAAATTTCCTTCCTGTTTCTAATTTTCTGTGTATCTGTTTGAAATCCTTTATTAACCAAATCAGAAACTTCACTACATAAAACAAAAAATAATAAATCTCTATTTTGCGCACAGAAATTTACGCCCATTCCTTTCTAGAATGTACAAAATTAATGGGAATACACTCTTCATTTTTTTTTCTTTATCAGACTTCTCATGCAGGATCATCTCTTGCCTTTGTTCTCTTAAGTGGATTGATGGCTTGTAAAGCAAAAAAAGAAAAAAAAGAAACCCCAAAGCAAAGCATCCTTGTAGTTTCATTTGTTGTCTGTGTATTTTACTTATTCACACACAAATACCTGATTGCATTCTCTTTTCCCTAAGCTTTCCATCATTTGTAGCTTTTTTGCATGTATGTTATCAAATGCAGAGGCTGTCTTTTGCACGTGAGTATTTCAGAAGTCAGTGCAACAGAATTGCAGTGGCACCTGAATCCTGATGTTAATTTTACTGTAATGTTAATATTATAGCGTCCAACTTGTGTAAGTGTACAGTTGCTTCAGTCTCTTAAGCACTGCAACTGACGTGAACATATTACCGCAGGGTTAGCAATCAAATGGAAGAAAAGGTGATTGGAAGTACATGTAAAACGTCGGCATTATAAATGATCTATGACATAACTGCTTCCAGTAGAGTTCTCAAGTACCTGTATTGATTTATTACAAGATATAAAACGATTGTGTGGGGAAAGTTGGGGAGTGGAATTTTTCTGGTAGTTGCAGCACAGATGTAAAGGTTCCCTTGGAATTGGGGATCATGTGCAAATGGACTGTTTGGAAATGCTTTTTTTTTTTTCTTTGACTTATGAGTGTTTCTATATTTTTATTTTTAGGAATGTATTTTTTGTGAGGACAATATACAGAGCAATTTTTATACATCATATGATGACGAAATCCACGAAATGGACCTTAATGAAATGATTGAAGATGGTGGGGAAAATAACTTGGTTTCCCTGGGTCAAGTCAGTGAAGAACGAACATAGCCTTTGAGCCTGTTGTTTTCAAAGCTGCTTCAAAACTACAGTGATGATCCATAAAGGTTTTAATCTTGTATCCAGCAAGATGAATCCGGTTTATAGACACAAATGTGTTTTTCTTGCTCTAGAAGAGTCATTTGTGAATGAATCTCTTTTTAAATGGTGGCAATCTCTTCCCAGTAAGGACATTGTTGAAGATGGTATAGCTTTTCTTTGAAAAAGAAAGACTCATATTTTGCACTTATGCCTCAAGTATTTCTTTATAACCTAGAGAAACTTTCATTGATGCCTACTGGTTTTTGTAGAGTGGGTTAATGAGTACTGAAAATCTCCTTACGTACATACGGTTCTTCAAATCTCCTTTTGGTAATAATTCAGCGTTATAAATTGTTCTAGCAATTCTGCTTAGTGGCTCTTTAGCATTGTTCTTAATGTTTCAAGTGGTTCAGCATAGTAGAAGAAAAAACCTTCAAGCAAATCAATTCACATTTGCCCTTCTCATACCAGTTGATCCCATCCTCTTTGTTTGTTTCCTATAGTTTTGAATGTAGGAACCTTTTTTGTCTAAGAGAAATGTTGAACTAATTTTGTAAGATGGTCTTGGGTTAAAATACTTACGTGAATGTCTAAGAAAGTATAGAAGAGCGCTGACAACTTTGTAGCCTTTTATTTAAATGGACACTGCAAACTATGAACTGCTTGTTACCTTGAAGCATCCTTTCTGAGAACTTATACGCAAGAAATCTTTATGCTCAAAGATTTTAAAAACTAAGACCACAGAGGATGACAGTGTATGCTCCAGTGACTGTTAGACAAAGCTGGTATAACTTTAACCTTTATTTCTGATTTGTTTTGTCAGGAGATCAACCATCAATTTTTCCTGTGTGGCTAAACAAACATCAAACTTGTATGTGACAAGAGAGGATTAGATATCTCTTGTCATTTGAAGATAGTGCTTATAAAAAAAGAAGTGATTTTGAGAATAGTGTTGACTTTCACTATATTTGAATTGCATAATCAAAACCTTAGTGTGGCTGGAATCCTTTGCTGTAAAGGATTTAATTTTAATGCCTCTGAGATTGTATTGACTTGAATATGTGTACTCTATGTTCTCGTGCTGTTTATACATGTTGGATGTGGGAAGAGAACACAAAAGAACAACTTTAATGTATTGGTTTGTTAAAGGACATTTAGTTGCAGTATTGCTAGATGTCAGTTGTAGGTCTTGGGGTGAAAAACATGGAGAAATTCAATTAACTTTGACATGTTTGTGTTAAAACATTTTTCATGGAAAGCATTTTCTTTTTTATCAGGGTAATGTTTCTATTCACTGAAATTTAAGGTTATTTTCATTCTATAAAAATATTTCTCTTTGCATACAAAGAGGATGTGAAGTTAGATCTGACACCAAAAACATACAGAAGTGACTGGTCTTTGCTTAGTGGAAGAAATAATTTGTGTAAAGCAATTGGGTATTAATTGGACAATGTCATGAGGAAACTTGCATTGGAGACAGGTTTCGCAGATAGTGGAGTGTGTGAACTTGTGAAACAAGTAGAATCACAATTTTAAAAAAATGAGTATCTTAAACATAGTGTGAAGCACTACTCAGCGAGATCTGATTCCTGTCTTTAATAGTTTAGCAAGGTCAAACCTAAATATATGTAAATATAAAGTGAATGAGAAATTTTAAAATGTTGGTGTTCAAGTCCGATGTATTAAATGGTTTAATCATAAATGGAGCAGTGCAGCTATACCAACATATTAAATATATTCCATTTTCACATGTTAACACAAATAGTTTTAATTGGACCAGAGTTTGGGAAAAGTAAAAGCTTTATATAAAAGGAGTGCATCATAATTATACAAATCATTTTCAGGGACTTCTCAACCACTTTGAACGTCTTTGCTTTAGCATGCTTTTTTTTTTGGTGTTTTTTTTTAATTATTATTATTTGTTCTCATTTCTCTTTTTTTTTTTTTTTAAGTGACCATCTTGTAACCATAACTTAGTGAAAGGAAGAGAAAAGTATATTTAGAGCATTTTGTGGATGTGCTTACTTATGGACTTAATCTTGCATCCTTAAAGTGTTTGCATTTACAGGGTGGTATTAAAATATTTTCCTGTAACTTTAAATCTACATGCCTCCATTTATAGATAAGATTCTGAAGCTGTAATTTTTCCAAACTGTTGTAAGATGACTTATTTGTGATGACACTTTGTCAACATGTCAACAATGTTTTCTGTACACTGTGCAATATATTTTGGTTTTGCCACTTGTGACTAATTTTTATGACTTTGCTTTTTAGAAAACTGGTAAATAAAACAGATATATTTTTAGTTGCCTCTCTGTTCCTTGAGCCTTCTGCTCCATGTAAGAAGCAAAAGTAGATGCATTACTGACAGTATATGAACTGGTGTTTCAGACTGAAGAACTTGTAAGCTATGGTTTTTAGTTGTGGCTTACTGTCCTGAAGTAAAACTGTTGCCAGCTTGTGTGACCTGTAAACTTAGTGGTCAAATGGAAGTTGAATCTTTATATTAACTAGTCATTCTGAAAACATGTACAGATTTACTACCTGGAAGAGTGTATGCAGCTGGGTTCTCCGTGTTTGTTGTTCAAAGCCACCTGAAGACACATTACCCTTTTTGCTTTGTTTTATGGCAGCTATGGATACCTTTTCTCCTGCAGCCCTCTGTGGTTTTATACTGGTAGCCTAGAGGTGGACAATTCTGGTTATGCCCCTTGAATTTGCTTTGTACAGTGATTACTAGTCTTGTTGGGGTGTGAAGTGT
The DNA here is from genome assembly GCA_947846985.1 of Fratercula arctica. Taxonomy (NCBI): domain Eukaryota; kingdom Metazoa; phylum Chordata; class Aves; order Charadriiformes; family Alcidae; genus Fratercula; species Fratercula arctica. Next base: position 28,555,204 of record CANTUZ010000006.1, on the reverse strand, counting down.
CGTGTTCTCTGAAGATTTCTAAAACTCATCAAGCTAGTGTACTTTCCTGATGCTGTTCTTGTTTTATACTCTGATGAGTGGAGAAAGTCGGGGGCTGGAAGATTTCTATTTTCTCACTTTGAGCAGTGATGTATTTTAGTGGGTGGGAGATGCTGCTTTGGACCGCCCTTCCAGTTTAGGAGGCACTCAGGTTATGAGACCCTCATTATGTCTCTTTCTCCATGATTGTGTTTTGAGAGCTCTGTGTTTTTTTTTAAAAACAGAACAAGCTAGTGCAAAGCCTAGTTTAGTCATGAGCAACCCAGATATTTCTGAGCTGAAAAATCGGGTGTTTCTGTACCACAAAACAGTTCACCACACAGGTGAATTGCCCTCACACCAAGGGCAGAATTGCAGCATTGTGTACTCTGTTGCTGAGCCATGCATTTTAAAGCATGCTTGTTCAACACACCACCTGAGTCCCTCTGAAGTCTTCTGAATTGACGCTAAATATGTGAGCAGTTCTGTGTATGTGATGTCTGAAAACGCTTTTGTCCTAGTAGCACCTTGGTTCCTTGCTTAGCTAAACATGCAGAGGAGAGGTGTATTGATGAAGTTTACACAACTACAGATCTGAGTGTCATGCACATATACAGGGTATCTGTGCAACTCGGCAGAGAAGGCATTGTGCTGGCATTTGGATGTCAGGTTTGATAATCGATATATGACATTGGGAGAACTCAACTGCTGGTGATGCAGTAAATCACCAGGTAATGTTTCACAGTTATTTCTGCTTCTAGTTTTTGCAATGGTGTAGGTAATAAGAGTACAAGTTATGTGTAGCTTCAGGTATTCATGTACTTCTCCTTGGTGATGTGCCTTCTGTCAGCACTCACAGATAATGGCTTGCTTTACACTGCAACTTTTGGGAGCAGTCTTTTGTTTCTCCCATCTCAGTAGCCCCTAGGCGTCACTGGTGTCCTGTGATCATATTTGGCAGTTTTTGCTACCCCTGTTTTTCCTCTATTCAGCTGCTTGTGTTTTGGGGCTGTTGAGTTTGCTATGACATTTTTTGATGTAAAGAGATCTGTGACTTGAATTTCAAATAAGATGATAAGAAAATTCATAATGAAGAGCTGTTGGCCCAATGACAGCGAATGCAAATACAAACTTTCTGCTGGGAAAAGGGAAATGGACTACTGAAAAGCATCAGACTTTAGTCCACTTAACAGCTGTGATGAATTTGCACGGGAAAAAAAAAAAATGTTCTCCTTACTGAGAATTAAGATCCTTGATTGTTCTTTTGTCTCTCTGGCAAGGTGGAAAGCATGTAATGGATTGATAAGCCTCTGACTCAAAGAACGTGTTGAAATGAGTTGCATGCTTCTGGCAAAGTGACAAACAGATGACTTAAAAGGAGAATAACATTTGTAGGTGTAATTTCCATAAATTCCAGTGTTTACTTGCTCACAAGTGGTTAGGAGCTTGAGAAATATATTCAATCTATTGAATGAGGTAACGAACAGCTCGTCAGCTCCTTTTTCTTAGGGGCTGTGGAAAAGGACAGTATTGTTGGGGATGGTACACAAGGTGTGTAATAACTTTGTCAGTGTGCTTCAGTGGTACAGCTTAAAAAAACCAAACAAACAAAAATAAAAAAACACCAAAAAAACCCAACCCAAACCACCCCACACACATGCACACAGAAACAAACAAACAAATGAACCCAAAAAACAACTTCTGCCAGTCTTCCAAAGTGGAAAAGGAGGAGTATAAGAGTGGGAAGAAACTGAAACAACTGAACTTTTAATCACGGGTATTTCTCTTGGCACGTGCCGAAAAAATCGGAGGTGTCTGAGGTGCATCAGGCTGCCACGTGCAATAGGAGTGTGTGTGATGGCGTTTCATTCTGCAGTATTTCAGGCTCTGGATTGTATCTAGTAAGTTGCAGACAAAAAGAAGCTGCTGTGGCAGCACATGAATACTGCTTAACCTTAGTGGACGATAGGCAAGTATGAAAACACTTGCCATTCACTACTGAAGAAAATGCTTTCTTGCTGAAGAACACATTGCGAAAAGAGCTCCAATGTCCTGAGGGCAGTAGGAAAGAGCAGTTCAGGTGGCAGGCCCTTTGCTTCTCCTGTTACTCACAGGACAGGTATTTACATCTGTAATAAAAAAAAAACCCAAACAAACAAAACACCAACCAACAACCTCCCCCCCAAACAAAAACAAACAACAACAAAACACAACCCCCCACACAAAACGATAAAACGACTCAGAACTGTTTTCGGCACTGGGTTAACCAAAATGAGCAGGTACTGCAGCATAACTGTGATGTGTTTCTAGCGGTGGGTACAATGATTTCTGTGTCGTACAGAATGGGGCAATTAGTAGCGAGGCTGTTCTGGGGCACCTGCTGCAGCAGGGGGAGGTGGCTTGGCGAGGGAGCCGTTCACCATCAGCCTTAGAGGACCATACCACTATGCGTTTCATTTGTTGTTTTAACTAGGCAAAAGGAGACAAATCTGAGGATGGATTAGAATTTCCTGGTATTCCAGGATTTGTTAAAGTGTGCTTCTCTCTCACTAATCTGCATGTTAATACAATAAAAGAAGCGTATAGTGAATTTATTACCCTCTTCAAATTGTTATAATGGTCTAAAAGTAAATCGCTTGTGTTGCTGTTGCACTGTCAACTTCAAAAACTCTACTTCTGTCCAAGAAAATATTGGTTGTACTTTTCTTTTCTTTTTTTTTTTTTTTTAATGTATTTGGCCATTGCTTGTCTAAGGTAAGGTCTAAGGCTTTCCCTGCTGTTGACTCCCTTGGAAATCCTGTGCCTTTTCGCATAGGGGAAACAAAACCAAACCTAGAAAGCAGAAAACCCAGGAACCCAATCACACAAGTGCCGGATAAATTTAGCAAATGCATTTTTCTAGTGGGCTTTAATCTTTTAATTTTCTTAGTTGCAGGAAGCGGTAGGAGGGTTGGGCGGCCTGTGCTTACCTCCGCTCCGGTTTAGACGAGCGCTGGGACTGGCGTGGCTCAGCTCTGGGAGGCCCCAGCAAGACAGACTTGGTTCTTTCAACGTCCCAGGTAAGAGCCACATCCACGGGGTGGGTTGTACCCAGGCATTTATACTAAGGATTTAATCTGAATCATCTGTCCCTTCTGCATGCTGTGACCTGAGCTCCTGCTGGCTGCAACTCTCCAGCTTGTAGGTGTTTACATTTTTGTTGGGAGCACATATAAAATTATTGGAACGTATAAAGGCTGAAGCTGGTAAGCAAATTGGCCTTAGTGCTTTTCTTGTGCTTATATTAAACTTCTCCCACCTCCGTTCCAGTTTGAATTTTGAATACTGAAAAATCTGTCTTCCCATATTGTGGAAAACTGTTTTCTCGTGGTTTGGTTGCATTTCTAAATTTGGTAAAACCAGAGATTTTTGATGAAAATGGCTAACTAGATTGCAGACCAACTTCTTTGTGCTAAGTAATTAGGAGTGGCAATAGCTGCAACGCAGAGATGCTGTTGCTTCTAGAGTCCTAAAATAGGTATTTTGTTTCTGCAGTAATACAGAATTCTAAGAAATAAAATAACATCTTGTTATTTTTCTTTTGCAGCAACAGAACAAAGTGTAATCTACTATACCAACCAGTATATTTTAGTATCAGATGGTATTTAAGTGAACTTTGTTGTATTCTTTTATTGTGCAATGTGATAACTATAATCTGCTTGAAATATTTCAACAGTTCAGGTTGAAATCAGGTTTTAATTTACCAGAAAAAAATAATAATCCAGGAAATAATGGAATTGAAGAAAAAATTATGTGTCTGCACCAGGGCATGGTTTTCCCAAGAATGACCTGGAACTACTCTGCCTGCAGGATGATCTCCAGAGTAGTGCGGAAGGCTCGGTAAAAGCCCCAGCCCTCGAACTGAGCCCCACAAGCTCTAGGGATGCTCCGCCTGGGCCTTCAGGCCCTTGTACGGAGACTCAGTTACCAGCCTGGGACCAAAAGCAGCGTCCCAAGTATTGCGCTTTGTGCATTTGAAAAAGCATATGGTGTGACACAATGCAGAAGGAAGCGACAATGTGAAGAATGTGGCGATCAGGAGTTATTTCTAGTGTCTACATGCAGTTGTCTTTGCAAGCCCCTCCTTTTTTGTGTTCTGAAGAGCTGCTGCCTGCCCGTGAATAGCGAAGACTTTGTGCCAGCTGCTCAGTGGAGGGCCGGGAGGGCAGGGAAGGATGGGGAGGAGCGAGTGCCTTCTGTTCAGATCCGATAGCTAGGAAGATGCATACCTCTTCCTAAACTCCACCGCCCTGCAGGCGGCTGAAGGCTGGAAGACTTTTGTTCCTCTCGGTTGCCTTGAAGTTCTCTTTTCTCTCCCCTCCTTTCAGAGACAAATCCAAATATAAGTGCATGTATTTTAGAATTGTGTTGACGTTTGTTAAGTGCTGAAATCACATGGCAACTGTGAAGGATTCCCACATCATGAAAAGAACCAGGAAATTCTTCCATTGTCTTTAGCTACGTGTATACAAAAAAGATGGTTACCATACTACTTCTCATGGAGGCTCCTAAAGCTTTGGGTGTAGTCAGGCAGTGTATTTAACGTTCTTCTTATAATAATTACCGTGCGTTGCAGAAGCAGTGAATTTAAATGAGATCAACTCTAAAGACCTGATTATGAAAGCACTTACGTACAGCATTGTTGTATTATTCCTACCAGTCCACCTAAAATCCCTTCCCTGTACATACTCTGCCATTATGAGGTATGATTAAGTCTTAAACTTAAAGAATAGACTTTTTGGGGATTTCTGCTTCGGATTTTTGAGGAAAATCTGTTTGTTTGTTTGCCTTTTTTTTTTTTTTTAGAAGGCTGTCTGATAGTAGATTTTTATTTTATTTTTTTTTTAAAAAGGCTGTCTGGTAGTCAATGTTGGCTAACAGACTAGCAAAATAAAGCTGTCTATATCCTAATCTGAGTAAACCATTGATAGTTTTGAATCGATTTCACAGCAGAATGACTTAACCAGACGGCATACTGTAAATGGTTTTACAGATTTCACTTACTGACAGAATTAGTTTGATGAAGTGATATATGACTGCCTTTGTCACCTAATTTAGTGTTCATAGGCCTGTGAAGTTTATGGTGTTAACTTTTACTCATTACGCTGATAACGGTGGCTTTACAGGTGGAGTCTTTTTGAATGTATTTGACAGGATCAAAGGGTCCAAATGCTCAGGAAGTTGTTGAACAGTGACGCTGCCCACAGTGCCTTCCGCGGGGACAAACTGAAGTAATGCAGAGGGAGGTCGGGATACCTTGGCCACTATAATGTAAATCCTCCATGCGTCTGAACGAGCTGGCAGTAAATTTGGTCCAGGAAGCGCAGCAGGGCGTTCTAATGTGTTTTAAGAAGTGTCTATAAATGGAGATGGTATTTATCCCCTAGTGATATATACAGTCTAACTTGTCTATTCAAGCATTTCCAAAGAAGACTTAAAACTTTCAGATACAAAATTTATTTTTCAGTTGAGGAGGGTGTGAGAGAAATCTGTATGGTTTTGCTCCGCAGGAGCGTTCCCAGGAGTATGGATGCTAACAGCCTTCCCCAAACTTTGCAGACTTTATCAACGCACATAGCAGTGACTTGAAGCCGATTGCCAAAACTTACTGTGAGTAAATTGCTGTAATTAAATGTATCCACAGCCTTCTAAGCATTGTGTGTTCCATACCTCTGAGCTTCCTAGATAAGACTAGGGTTGAACTGTGACACCTGGGCTATATATAGAAGGTGACAGTTTGCTGCTCTGGAAACATTTGGGTTGTTGCACTCTGGTTTGTGACTTTCATGAAAGAATTGGAGGAAGAGGATAATAACACAGTTCCAAAGGGCACTGCCTCCTCTTTGACATTGCTTAACGCTACCTTTTTAAAAATAGTTTTATCAACAGCAAAACACAATTTTATCTTTCTTTGGGCAAGATGTAGTGGTTCCTTGTCAGAGAATTTGAGAAAGAGATGGAGGCAAATATCTCTTGAGTCATGTTGGTATTTGGACCTTTAGGAACAGTTTAGTTGAACGGAGACGGGGAGTTGTTAAAATCCAGACATGAAAGGAAGGCACAGGGTTAAAGCTGTGTGCCTCCATGAGCTGTGACCATAACAAACCAGAAAGTTGTCAAAACAGGGAAGGTTGGAATTGCCCTGTGTCTAGACAAAAAGAAGTGGGGGGTGGGGGTGGGGTGGGGGGGGTGAGGAGGAGAGAAGAAAAGTGATGTTTAGAGCTTTTGGCAAAAGAAGCTACAGCTGCAGAACCCAACCCCACGAAGGGCCGTGTTCACCCGGGTTCTCTGCTAAGCTACATTCCTGAACTGTCAGAGTCTCGGTACGGATCTGAACTCTAAGGTGACATTTAGAAACTGAGTCAAATCAAAATCGTGTGTCCAGACACTTCAGATTTTGGCGTCTTTGAAAACTGAACCCCAAATAAGTAATTGGGCCACTTGGATCCATCTTTGGTTTTATTCAGATCAATTAATAAAATAACTTCGTCTTCGCAGTTTCTTGATAATAAAAGCTCTCTAAAAACAAAACCAGTAAGTACAAAACATGTAAAAAATGATACTCTTTTGTTTCAGGGGAAGGACAGGGGAAGTGGAAGCCCTTCCGCTTTTGAAGGTGTGTGTTTTATTTCTTGCTGCTCAGATGCCGTGGTTACAAGCACCGCAGAAAACAAACCAGTGGCACCAGGTAGGCTACTCTGCTCTTTTCCAGCAGTCCTGATTTTAGTGCCCACTAGTGGGATTCTGACAGGAAATGGAGCAAGACTGAACGCTGATGTGTTTCAGCAACGGAAAGGACCAGATGCCAAAATCTTCTAACTTGGGCCAGAGGGCCAAATCCTCCCCATCACACTATACGATTCCACGCCATTTCTAGGGGGAATGTATTGTGAGCAACAGTTTTGGTTTGGTTTCTCATCCACAAGAAGTGAAGTAAAGGTGAAGGCGACACGCTTAGCTGGAGGCTTCCCCACGAAGTGATAGGTTTTCCCAGAAGTGGTGAAACAAACTGGGATCCACTGCTAAATCCCTTACTTCTTGCTTGGCCACCCATCGCTGTGTTCTTGTGGCAAGGACCTGTTTGTTACAGGTGATTGAATGTGTCGAATGACCGTGTAGTGACTGCCTGTATATGCTGTATTGTAAAAGTAACTACCAGTAGGATTACCAGCCGAAAGGGTCAACCTCTGTGTGTATACAGGATTTAAAAGTACCCGCTGTGCCACCTAACGCATTCAAGGAGGGAGGTAATACTTGAGAATTCCCTTGGTATTGCCAGCACTGCGGGGATCCATTTTCCCAAAGCAGGCAGGCAGTATGCTTGGAAGCATGCTATTTGGGAGGAAAAGGCGAAGAACAAAAAAACAACCCCAAGCAAACCAAAAAAATACTTGAACGCATGTAACTGTTTTTTCCCGATTTATGTATTTTGCGTGACGCTGATTTTCTTTATGTTTGTTTGCATATTTCCTTTCCCGTGTGGCCTATGTCATTTACATCTATTAATTTCACATGCGCGCGTGTGGCTGAGTCAGAGTGGTCATTGCTAGGCTGGCCAAGAAGTCATCTCTGAAGTGTTCAGGGCTGGATGGGACTTAGAAAACCTGTTTGGGTGACCAAATACAGCAAGAAGATAGAGCATAAGCATCTGTCATTGACGCTGGATACATTAACACTTGCTATTTATGCAAAACCTTCGTGTTTCACTCCATATCTGAGTCTCAGAATATTTTAGCCATAGGAAACCTCAGAACATAAATTTTGAGAAGATTTTTCTCAGCTGAACTGCCCAGTTAGGCAGGAAAAACCCTACCTTGAGAGGCGTGTGATCAGTTCTTTGTTAATGTGATTCTGGAGTTAAATCCAGACTGGATGAGTAGAGGATGGAGGGAGGAGCGTCCAGTGGTAGATTCCGTCCTAGAAAACGGAGAAACCTTTGCTTGTTTTGGGTGTACTTCATTGACTCTCATGTATAATACAAATTAAAGCACAAGAAACCACTGGCAGCATTCAACAGCAGTCACTCCTGCAACTGGCAGCAGGAGCCTTCATTTCAGGGAAGACTTGACAGTTTTGAGAGATGAGGAAACGCTCTGGCCTTTTAGATTCATTCTCCCGGTTAGTCTAAATGAGAGATCTTCACTGTAGTCCCCTTCCCTTTTTCCTCTGGCATTAGGAAAGCTTTTTCATCAGTTCCTTTGCAACATTTCCCCCCTTGTATCTGTGCTATAAACTGATGGTAACAGCTGTAAATTGGTGTGTAACTGTATAAACCCACAAAAGATGCAGGCAATTTGTTGGCAAATTCTCTTTTTATCTCCTTTTCCCCCCCTCAAAAAACCTCTGAGATAATAATTCTTTCCTTGTGAAGCCTTGCTAGAACTGTGCAAGAGCAAAATGTTACTGGCTGTCATTATAACAACTGGCGCATCAGTATAATAATATTTTCATGGCATCTTTTAAATTTTTTTAAAAAATAAATAAGTTCCAAGGTGTTAAAGCAAGCAGATAGGTATTAGTACTTGTCCTCCCTGGAAATGCAGCCAATAGACCTTCCGCAAAAAGCTGAGAGGTAAGAATCTGGTTGGTGGGGTTTTGTTCTGTTGGCTTTTTTGTAGGTTTTTGTTTTGCTGTGTTGTTTTTTTTTGAAGGGGTTAGGGAAATAGATTATAATTTCACAAATGGAGGAGTGGTGCTTCTGGGAAGGAACGAGGGTGGGAACAGACTCCTAAGCACGGAGCCTCAGGATCTTGGGTTTTTGCATTGTGTTTTGAAGACTCCCTTTGTCACTAGGGTTTTGGAGCCTTGGAATGACGCTCTGGTTCAGTGTTGGCTGAAAGGATGTGAATCATTTTTCCTGCTTCCTGCAGCAATTGAAAGTGCAGTCTGTGCCGCTGTTACTGAGTCACCCTGACCGGCTGCGCTCGGTGACAGCCAGCGTGGTCACCTCTAAGCAGCCGAGTGCTGCTGATAAGGCATCACAGCAGAAATACAGCTGCGTAGACCTGTTGGTTGTCCCTGTTGTCCCCATGGCAGTGCTGCTCTGAGCAGCTGCCTCTGTGCAGCCACACAGGGCATGTAAGGTATGATGTGGGAGTAGTTGTGCCCTTGGGGTCTTAAAACCCTCTTTGGGAGACCAGGCACATTCAGGAGCTTTCCAAATTATGTGTCACTTCATATAAATCTTTCTGGGAGCTCGAGGACATCCTGGGTGCTCTGTACAGGTGTCGCAAAGCTCCTGAGGAGCACGTCATTGCTCACGTGTAGGTCGCTGTCATGGACTTCACTGAGAACCTGTGTTGACTTATTGAGAAACTGCTGGTTCAATGGAGGGGTTAATGAGCGGGAGGCTTTCAGACGTGGTGAGAGTAGCAGCTACTCAGAAGATATTTGCTCCAGAATCCTAGATTTTTGGTAAGAAGCTGTGCACTCCCACTGTCTGGCCAAAGGGATTCAATTACACTTGTTTTCTGACTGGTTAATCTTCTGTGAAGGATAGAGAGAACCTGGACCAGGCTCAGATGTGTGTAACATAGTCTTGAACTCCTGGTACTCTGCAGGCGTCTGCTGAGAGTCCCTTGAGTGGGAAAGGAATCCGTGTATGTTGTTTTGGAAAGGGGCAATGCGTAGGGTAGATACCACCCATGCTGGGGGTCAGCCGTGAGTAATGAAGACACCCTTGTTTTATGAAGGCCGGTCATAAACACCATCTGCAGGCCCAAAGGGGGCAAATTCACTAGAAACTTGTGCGATTCAGGCCTTGGTGAGGCATATGGGTTCACAGCACGAACAACCTCTCCCAGTTGGTGGAAAAGTTTGATGGGACTGATAATGGAGTTGATGTATCTCTTCTGGGCTCTTTTCCCCCCCTTCTCAATCTATGGAACACCGATTGCGAAGGCTGTCGCATGGTGACAGTAGAAGGGGCTTTATAATGATTTTTGCATAGCACAGGTTGGTTCTGGTGAAATCAGTTTAGGGAGAATGAAATTCTAAAGTTTTGCTAGCATGCCTCTCGGCCACGGATGGGTCCAAACTCCAAAACACAGCAAGGCTTCCGCAGGGGGCCACTGGAAGCTGCAGCCCGTTTGGAAACACGTATCTGAGTGGATATGCAGGCTCCAGGGGATGCCCGGTAATTTCCCTTCCCTCTCAATGGGAACATGATTTTAAGAATACTTTAAAGCGTGCCTCTTTTGGTGGTGATTTTAAATTAGGCTGCTTTACTTTGTACTTAAATGGTCTAGGAGTTTTGCAGAGTTCAGCTGAGGGCGAGTGAATCCTGGCGATCCTGAAGCTGTCTGCAAACGTGTGTTTGAAGATGCCCTAGGCCTGCGCTTTCCCAGATGCAAAGAAAACTACTCACCATGCTTTCAACCTGTATTTTAGCCTGAGATCAATGTAAAAACTAAAAAACCACAAATTGAGGTAATTTCATACTTAAGAAATCTAAGGCCAGAAGGAATCATCTAATAACACTGCTTGTATGTTCTTGTTTTACTAAGTAGTTTTTGTTTGTAACCAAAGCAACTTGTATTTGCTTCTGGAAAAATACTGTGTCTCACTTGACCTGATGACATGAAGAGAAAGGAAATTCATGGCTTCTTCCAGTGTCTAATTTCAATCTTTTTCCTTCTCATTTCAAACAGCTTGGACCCAGTATCTAGCTCTTGGCATTTAAGGCTCTACTTTATTGGATTAAAAGACTTTTTGAACCCATGACTTCCTCAGCTGGTAAGTGAGCAATATAACGTATGTATATTATAACATATGCAGTATAACTAATCAAATCACCCTCAGTCATCATCTTGTTTAACTAAATTAAGCTTCAAGTCTCTTGCTGTAAGGTGTATTTTCATATTTGAATGTTTTCTGCACCAGCTTTGTGTTTTGTTTTTTAACCTTCTTAAAATGCAGTGCACTGAACTGCACTTGCTGAAAACAATAATGAAATGCTAATGTTGTATAGGGAGCTAAAAAGAGAGAGACTATTTTTCCCCTTTTCTTTTTCTTTAGCTTAGCTCATGCAGAAGCCTGAGGGGCTTAAAGTGCACAATTTAGTCGCACTATCCATTTAGATAACTGGGGTCACAGGAAATCTCTATAAAAAAGAGTATAAATGCAACTTGGAACCAGGCATCTCATACAAGAAAATGAAAATACGTCTTAGGAAGCAGAGGAAGGGTAGGCTTCTGATTAAGACAACTGGATTAGTGGATTGTTTGGATCCTCGAGTTTTTCCATCTGCTGCCTGCATAACCTTGTTCAAACCATTGTGCCTGTGCGGGGAGAAAGAGGATGTTCTCCTCCTGGGTCCCATCCATACTGGCTTGTGTGTTTCCATGGTCCAAGTGAGCATGGCCCAAGCCGTGGCTGGTGGGGCAAATTATGGAGAGTTTACCATAACACGGCAAGGCTCCGGGTGCCAGGATTAACCAACATTCATCCCAGCACACTTCCCATAGAAATAAATCCTCCTCGTTTGTGACTTGTTTCAAGAACGTTCTGCTCATGACAGCATCTTGGATAGTAAGGAATGTAGGCTGCTCTCTGTGTTACAGGCAGGAATGAACTGTCCGCTTCACAGAAATTTCCCTCGTGATGTCTGTGTGCATCCCCTAAACCTGCTGCTGAGGGCTGGACTGAATTTTTATTCTTCTGTTTTATTTTTTAATTGGAATAGAGACTGAAACATTTATTTGGAGAGGAAAACTCTGTAGAGAGCTACATGGTACTTGCTAGTGGGAGACAAAGGAAGATGTGAGTTGATTTGGACAATCTGAAAGCTCGATCTTGCCTCCTGGCCAGAACTCTGACAAAAGACCTGGTACGTGTTGCCAAGAGGTGAGGAGAGGGTTTGAACCAAAGTCCTCCCAGCTGACCTGGTCTAACAAGGAGCACTATTTCCCTGCAACAGGTGTGAGTGACTGACATGCAAAGAGAGGGGAAAATGAGCCCTTCTTTCTATTATTCTTCAACTGCATATCAAACGAGAGTCCTCCTGCTAGTGTGCTGCTCCTCTCTCCTCTTACAAGGCGGCGCACTGTCAGATCAGATAGTCTGTTTGTATTACTTTGGAATGGAAAAGAATAAAGGCAGTTTCTATAAAGAACGACTTGAAAAGGCTTCCCTGGTTTTTCATCAGAGCTGCTGGAAACCTTCCTTTTCCCCCCCACTGCCCTCTCCCCTGTCCCACCCCCGAAACCCTCACCTCTTCCTGCCTTTGTCAGGAAAGTGTCAGATTTGACACCTTTGCAGTAAGGTACAGAAATGCAAATGGAGAAATCCAGTAACACCTAATCAGAGGATGTAAACTTTCTGTGAACCTAATTTGTGGATTTAGAGAGAGAGGGGGGGGAAAAAAAAAAAAGCCATATTGCCAACACAATTTCTAAAATGCTTTTCACACTTCTAAAAACTCCTAATAGCACTGCTTTGACCTGGCTTTTTCTTTTCTGCTAATACAGGACTGAAAAGTGCACAGGGGAAAGACCTGTTATCCCTCTCCTGTGGCTCTTCCTAACCATCCCGGCTGTGGGAGAGCAGCTGGCCTGGCGGCTGTGGCCAGTGGGCTCGCAGCCCCTCTGCCTGTTTGCTTCCGCAGCGGTGGGCATGGCATGGCATGGCATGGCATGGGCCGTGGCCTGCCACGGACCTCCCTGGCACAGGGAGCTGTGCGGGCCCACCAGCCGGCGAGGGTTATCCCAGGTGTGGGAAGTGCAACAGCACGAGCAGCAACGTACGCAGGAATGGGAAAGGTGCAGGTAAACGGGGAAGGCCAGTACAGGAAAAGTTAAGCACTGTGTCTGCAATGCTGCTTAGCAGAGATGACTTTGCTGCTAGCCCCCCCTTCCACTGCTGAACCAAAGCTGGCACTTTTCTGTTGACTCTTGGCTGTGTTTGTGTCACTGAAGTGTCAGGATTTGCACTTGCTTTCACAGGAGCGTTGCAGAAGAGCCCTAACCTGGGGGTCTTTCATCTCATGGAAATGAAGCCAAGCCAAGCTGCCTCCGGTGTTCCTGCAGCAGTGGAGGGGACGGAGGGGCCGCAGCAGCTCAGGATCAACTCTGGATGTCACACCTGAGGACAGCCAGCTCAGGCAAGTGTCTGTGCGTGCGTGCTGCTGTGAGCCACAGGCTGGGCTGCGGTGGCTGCTGTTGTGTTCAGGAAATGGGCTGTGGCTTTACCTCCCTGTTGAGCACCTTACAGAAAGGGGTGTTTTCTAGATGTTAAAAGCAAGGGGCTCTGTCTTAATGTAGCAGGGTAACATACTTTGTGTAATATGTGAACTGCTGTGCGTGATTATGGTGAGTTATTGTTATCCGGGCTAATTAAGCAGAATTGGAGACTGAAGTATCGAATGCTGATACCTGAGGGAAGTAGCTTCATAAAAATAACCCTGGCCTTGCGCTGGGGCTTGAGAAGTGCAGGGCTGTCCGAGAGGTCATCTTGTGTGTAGGGTGTTACTTTTAGTGCAAGTGTCTCAGGCTCCTCCTTCATTTACACTTCAAAACGCTAACCTCCCTCCCTAAAGCAGAAAGGTCACTACAGAAGCTCTCACCTCCCTCTGCTGAGCTGGTTTTTGCCCTTCTTCCCCTGGTTCAAAGAGAATTTAGGACAAAAGGGGATGAGAACGATCAAATAAATCCGATGGCCATTTTTGAATTTGAACACCCACCTCAGGTAACTTAAAGAAAATTACAAAGGAGAGGTCTTCGTTTCCATTTTTATTATTCCATAGGGTTGTTAACAAAAGAAAGTTACATGTCTAGTCCCTTGGTAGTTAGGTTGCTTCCTTTCGTGCTTGTTCTATGTTTGGGAACTTCCATGTATTAACCAACTTTACATTCCTTTTTGGTTTTCTCTTTACAATGACAGCTCTCTGAAAGCTATTATCACAGCATAAATAACCTGGCAACTCCCAGAAGCAGGAACAGGGGAGGTGTCAAACCTCATGCTCAAGAAAGATCTGAGTGTCCCCCAGCAACACTTTTTTAAAGAATACTTTCCAAATCCATTGCACACTCTATTCAACTTCTCATTCAAGAACCAAAAAAAAAAAACCAAAACCCAAACCCCACCAAACCTCTAAACAACCAAAGCAAAAAACAACGCAACCCCCCTGTGAAGTCATGCCCCAGGACAAGATTTGCCTAGCACTTCTGAAGTTAGGGCTGTAGCTTTATGAGCAACGCCTTCAGAGGGCGGATCAAGTAGAGTAGGTTTGAGACTGGCATCCAGATAAACTAGCCCTGAAATCTGTGGCCTAAAATCAACCCCCAGTATGACCTTGCTCACTGCAATAACTTAAGTGTCTCCTAGTATTAAACAAAAGAAACATTTGAATTCCAATACTTGAGCTAACAATGCTTAGTACAAGAATTAAGTGCTTAATTACCGGCATTGTTTCCACACTTTTGTTAATAGTTAACAATAGGGAACTGTATTTTTAATTTTTTTAACCGGTTAGAAGGGCACCACACTCCACAATACATGCAATCAGTTGTGAATTCAGTATTTTTTTATTAAAGATTAAAAATAAAAAACATTTGACACCCTAATATACATAAAGTCACAATAAACTCAAATGTGCTAAAAGCAAAATGTGCATAAAGACACTCATTTCTAAAAGGCACCCTGCCACCAATCTCTCTTTAAATGTTCATCTAATTCCACCAGGTTTCTAGCTTTCTCTCCCTTCACTGAAGGCAAGATTCTAGACTGCTACCGCTTACAGATGCTAGCCACACCAACCCCTTTCAGGGATCTTTGCTATCACTAGAACACTTAAAACTCTGCATGCAGGCTTAACTCGAGCTTCTCACGGAGTTCACCACCACGACTTAAAATGCACAAGGGCTTTTTCTTAGAAGAAAAAGGTAGTGATATTCGGGCCACTTATAAGGGCCACAAGAGAAAGAGACAGGGTTATAAAATAACTGCTGTGTATCCACTGAAGAGCTTTGCTACTAAAAACCACCTCCCCTCCTCCCTCCCCCCATAAAAACAACCCCTAATGTTACAAAACGCCGCGCACACACACGGGGATGAAATGTTAACGTGTTTAGCTATTAGCCTGCCAGGGCGTGACAGTGTCAGAGTGCCATGGATACAGTCCCCGAGCCCCGCGCTGCCAACCGCAGGCCCGCCGGCCCCACAGCTGCTGGCAGGGGAGCCGGGGGCCTGCTGCTCTCCTCGCTAGGTAGGTCTGCGTCCGCTCCTGCGCCGCTCCTCCGTTACCAGGGTCTCCACATGGATTTGGGTAAGCTGGGCGAAGGCAGGCCCCGCGTCCGGGAAGCGTCCAGTCCATCGGCGGAGGTCTGGCCGGGCTCGGCCTCTGCCTCCTCCGAGTCGGAGCAGGTCTCCTCGCTGGGGGAAGGCGAGGGTGCCGAGGCGGGGAGAGCCAGGCTGGCTGCAGCCAACGCCTCGCTGCCGGGCCAGGGATCTGCCAAAACGTCCACCATCAAGTCCGGGAAGCCGCCCTCGTCGAGGGGCATGGACTCCAGCAGGTGGTTGAGCAGCTCGGCGGCGGTGGTGGCGTCGATGCCGGGGCAGCCGGAGACGAAGGTGTGCACCTCGTGCATGCACTGGATGTAGCCGGCGGCGAAGCGCTCGCTGGCCTCCCGCTGCAGCCGCCCACCCTCTGCGCCGGGGGGAGACAGAGAGGGGAGTGGGGTGAGGCGAGGCCCGGCCCGGCCCGGCCCCCCCCGCCGCCCCGCCGGCACTCACCGAGGGAGCGGCGCTCCAGCACGGCCTGCACCCGCCGCACCGTCAGCTCCAGCACCTCCGCGTTCTCCAGCTTCGCCTGAAACTGACCCGCCGCCCCGCCGTCAGCACGGCACCGGGCCCCGCCGCCTAGCCCCCCCCGCCCGCCCCGCCGCCTCACCTCGCTGTCGGCCAGCAGCGACCGCAGCTCCTGCAGGCTCTCGTTGATCCGCGCCCGGCGCTTCTTCTCCACTAGCGGCTTCCTCGTCTGCGGGGACAACAACAGCGGCGTCAGCCCGACGCCCGCCCGGTGCCCAGCCCCCCGCCCCGCTCGCCCCTCCGCTGCTCACCCTCCTGTCGGCCCGGGCCTCCGCGCAGCCATCGTCGCCCCGCGGCGGGCGGCCCTTGCCGGGCCGGAAGGAGGGCGCCATTGCGCCCGCCCTCTCCGCTCCGGTCTGGGTCCGCTCTCCGCCCCGCGCCGCCCTACTTATACCCTCTCATTTGCATGTCAATGAGCCTATTGGCCGCGCCGGGCGGGCAGCCGCCAGAGCGTTGGCCGAACGGACCAATGGCAGGCGGGCGCTTTGTCTGCGGCGGGGCGGGGGGCGAGGCTGTGGTTGCCGTCGGCCGCCCGCATTGTTATGCCGGTGCGGGCAGCGCTCCGATCTCTTCAGCGTCTGGGGCTTGTGGCGTCGCGGAGGCTGGGCAGGGCCCGGGGGGCTGAGGAGGGGACGTGCCCGCTGCCTGCAGCGCGGCCTCGACGCTGTACGGCATGTCAGTCACCTTCAGTAGCACCACCCCCGCGCAAGCCCCCCAGCCCGCCGCCATGTTGTGGGCTCAAAGCCCCGGGGAGCCCGTGGGGGCGTTGAGTGTGTCCCCGTGTCAGCCGTGACCTGGGCGGGAGGCTGCTCTGAGGCCTCAGCGGGGAACCAGCGGGGGCTGATGATGGTTCTGCGCTATTTGTCCTGTCCCCACCCAGATGGATGAGGAGGCTTTTCAGGCCGGGCCCTCTCACTCTGCCTGGAGGTGACGGGCTGGTGTTGGGCCGTGTCACAGTGTGGCGGCCGCTCTCTGTCGAGGCGAAGCCGTGCGGCCCTTCCCCAGCCCGGGGCGGGGGCTGCTGGCCCACCCGAGGGCCGTGGGTCGCTGGGTGCCGTCCCCCCGTCCCTCCGCCTGCCGTGGCTGAAAGGGCCGGGCCGGGCGGCTTTGTGCCGGTAACTTGATGCTGATGATAGTTGGCAGCTGCAGTTCCCCCGCACGGCCGAGGCGAATAAAAGCGTCAGGGCCCGTCCCCGAGGGGAGCGACAGGTGTTCGCTCCCGATCCTTTGTTTCCCTCCTTTTATTCTCCTCGCTAAAGCGTGTCATATTTTTACCGCCCGAGGAAACGGGAGACGCATCCGCCGCTTGAATCCTCGGAGCCGCGCGCCTGCCTCCCTGTACGTGTCCGGCATAGCTCCTCTCCTGCTCCGGCATACCCCCGGTTCATTTCACCGCCCAAAACTTGCCTAGGGAGAACCCTCGGGTTTTGGCGGTGCTGAGTTTTTTCCTTGCTGAGAGGTCCGTTGCGAGTTGCTGCGCCCGCGGCCCAGCAGGGAGCCCTGGGACCCCGGCGCTATTGCTTTTTATTGATCCGCGTCTGCAGGCTGGTGTCTGACCTGTCCCCGACGTCCAGCAGGTGATGGCACGTGCGCTGAGAGAGACCGGGGTAGCTCTTGCTGAGTCCCACTGGTACTTAATGCCGCTTTTCGCCTTCCAAGTGCTATATAAACATCCGTGCCTGCAATATGCTAATCCACGTCCTATCAAAGAGCACGTTGGGATAGAGATGTTCATCACCATCTTCTCAACGGCCATCGCAGAGGAGCGCATCGGAGATAAAGCCGATAGATGGGACATCTTGGATGGAGACCTAAGCTCAGACCGCTCTGCTTTTTTGTATTGCAATGGACAGGAGATTTTATTTTTGGAAAGGTGTTCCCATTATGCTTTTTCCTTTTTATTTAAAGCAACGATGCTTGGATTTTGGCAAAGAACTTGCTCTGCAGGTGACGCATTTCCTTGTACCTGGCAGGAGCAGAGTGGGATGTACCTGGGGTGGATGACAATCTCTCCTTCCACTTCTGGTGCACCCAACACCCCACGTAACACAGTGTGGAAACTGGCTCATCCTTTTCATTGACACCATTAATGCAGACTCAGCAGAAATGCTGTTTAGGCCAAGCCAGATACATAACATTTTTGTCTTTAAGCAAGTAGAGACCGCTGTGACTGCATTTTGTCTGTAGTTTATTCATACTTGGCCTAAATGGGAGGGAAAAAAGATAATTGTATGGGTGTAAATTACAGCAAAGTAATGGATGTCATTATTTTGAAGAGGCCATCTTTGTTCTGAACCAAAGCTAGATATGTAATGTCAACAGACGTATAAAAACACATGATTACACACACGTTTATAAAATTTCCAGTAACACACTGAATGTAATCACGTGCAAAAGATGAACCCCAAGAGTTTGTGGGCTTGTTTCCTCTTCAGAAAAAGCTTAGCTTTTCCTAATGTATGTAATCAGAGATGCTGAAACAGTGGGGTTTACGCTGGTGTAAATTCTGCTGATTTACACAAGAACCATTGCACTGCTGTGGCTGCACACGCAGTCCCCAGATCTGTCAGGCCTCTTTACTGCAGTTGTTTGCAACGGTTGTGTTTCAGAGCTAACTTAGGTTAGAGATGCTGCAGTATCAATTTAGGAAAATGTCGAGTGAAGGAGCTCCCAAATTCACCTCGGTCGTAGTTCAGATGCGTCAGGACTTGGGTGACGAAACACTGGCGGCTGCCGAACAGCAGTGATTTCTCACAAGCCTGATTTCTCACAATGATTTCTCACAATCTGCATGTTTTTGAGCAGTGAGGAGCCATGGGCACAGGGTGAGGACTTCTGGATGCATGAGAAGAGGAGACTCTACCAGCGGGCTAGCAAATCTTGGCCAAGAATGGCCAGAGGGAGTTGGCCGTGGCTGTAACATCCTATTTCTGTGCTGACTTGGTGGGTGCTGGTGGCAACGTATTTTATACATTGCTAGCTCTTGCTCTGCAGCATGTCTTTTTGTATTTTCTTTGAAAAGCTGCGGGTCAAATGAGTTGAGAAATGCTGGAGCCGTCTGCACTGGACATTAAAAATGTACGTGCCATAAACACCAGGGCATTACTAGAGCTGCCATTCTGGAGGAGGAAGCCACTGCAGGCTATCTGCTCTAGCCTACAGGGATAATGTGACATTTTTGTGCCACTTTAAACAAGTTCCGTCACATCAGGTGAAGCGATTCATGATAACCTCATGCATTTTAATGGAAATGTCTACTGCAATCTAATAAAAGAAAATGTTCCTTAGATGCCTTGTCTCATACCTCAGCGCTTGCCCGTGTGCGGTGGTTCCTGAAGGAGAATTCGGCAAACCCATCAACTTTCCCATATCGTTCTTTCCAGGTTGAATCCATCCTGCTGCCTGCTGATGGGGCTCCTCTTTCTCCTCCGTGGAGAGGGGGAGTTTAACCTTCGCTAGAGCAGGGGGCTCCCTCCTGCCAGAGGCTGGTGGTCCCACACGTGATATAAATTACAGTTTAGCTGAGGAGCAGCATAGTTTTGGCAGGGATAATGGGATCAGTGCCTTGCTGCATGTGTTTTCCTGCAAGTCCATGCGTAGAGCAGTATAGCGCAGCATATAAGAACAGGTTTTAATTCTTTGTAGATCATGTATGATCGCT
This sequence comes from Fratercula arctica, assembly GCA_947846985.1. NCBI lineage: Eukaryota > Metazoa > Chordata > Aves > Charadriiformes > Alcidae > Fratercula > Fratercula arctica. The sequence continues at coordinate 28,535,682 of CANTUZ010000006.1, read as the reverse complement.
AATGCAGCTGCGGTGACAGTGGCAAAGGCAACTGTGGGAGACAATCCTGCAGCCTCAGCTACTTGCCATGTGTTCTGGAGGCCCCGGTAAGTGGCAAACCCTCATGAGATGGGGGAATCTGCCACATAATGCCTCACACACTTCTGTTTGAGCTATCAGGTGCATTGGAAAAGTCTCTGTCTCCCAGAAGAAGCTCCACAGAGACATAATGCAACTCGGAAAAGTTTTAAGGACTCTGCAGGCAAGTGTGCTGCCATCTGTGTTCCCGGGCGTGGGTCAGTAGGTCACCCAGGCTCTCCGTGGATAATATAATCAGAGCACGGAATAAAGACATGATGAGCATGGACAAGGTCCATTGGAAATGCTTGAGTAGTTTCTTTCATAAATGGTATAACATCTGTTGTCGTCGGAGGCACAAGTTCCTGTCAAAGAGGCACGTCATCCTTATAAATATTAATGGTGCACATAAATGGTGGTGGGTGTGAACTGTGGCGGATGTTAGGTTAATGGGCGAATTGCTCCTTAGCCATCAGTTTGCTGTCATCAGACTTATTTCTACACTAACAAATACAAAGTGTTTAGGTGGCAGAGCAAGCAGAGAGCTATCTTCCCCCTCCTCCTCTCCCTGGGGTCCCTTCACAAATGAAATGTGTACTGTAATTAGTCTCCTGCCTTGTCTCTGATGAAAATTAGTCCCGCTCGCAGAACCGAGGTGGAGGGGAGCGTTGCCGGTGCTGGGAGAGCCGAGGGCTGTAGGTGATACATGAAGCAAACGAGGAAGGCTGTTTGGAGAAGTTTGCAGCATTCCCCATCAGCTTGATCCCAGTTGCCTTCAGTGCTATCGATTTCTCGGCTGTTAAAAGCAGATGTTTATGAGGAAAATCGAGTTGAATATCACCACTGAGCTGCTCTTGGACTTGAATCTGTCTGTTACTGCAAATTGCACCTGCTGCCTTGAGCACTGAGTTTCTGTCGCCCCCTTTCAAAAATGATAAGGCTTTTCCTATCCTTTTTTTATTTATCAGCAGGCTTGTCAGCAGCCCTCCTGTTCATCGGCTGGGGCACAGAAGAGCAGCTCATGCCCACCACGGCGCTAATGAGTAGCGTTCAAAAGGGTCCTATGTCCATTCGCAGAAGAGCCCCAAGACTGCGTTTGCTGCCTGCGGAGGCTCGGGTTCCCCTTTGGCTCAGAGGATGGGCCCTGCTTTCTGCCATTTCAAAGGTACATTCAAATGCCACACGTGGTGGGGGGCTGTGCTGGGCAAGGAGTGAGGACAGCAGAGCCTCTCCCCACGGGGGAGTGATGGAGGGGGCTGCCCCCAGCAAAACCCCGTGCGCCACTCCTATTACCTTGTCATTCTTTCCTCTCAATCTGTTGGACTCCAGTAGTGAGATGTCTGAACTCATACATCACAGAATCACAGAATGGTAGGGGTTGGAGGGGACCTCTGGAGATCATCTAGTCCAACCCCCCTGCCAGAGCAGGGTCACCCAGAGCAGGTTGCACAGGAATGTGTCCAGGCAGGTTTGGAATGTCTCCAGAGACGGAGACTCCACCACCTCTCTGGGCAGCCTGTGCCAGTGCTCTGCCACCCTCAAAGGAAAGAAGTTCCTCTTCATGTTGAGATGGAACTTCCTGTGTTCAAGTTTGTATCCGTTACCCCTTGTCCTGTCACTCGGCACCGCTGAAAAGAGCCTGGCCCCATCCTCCTGACACCCACCCCTCAACTATTTATAAGCATTGATAAGACACCTCCCAGTTGTCTTTTTTCCAGACTGAAGAGACCCAAATCTCTCAGCCTTTCTTCATAAGAGAGGTGTTCCAATCCCCTAATCGTCTTTGTAGCTGTTTGCTGCACCCTCTCCAGCAGTTCCCTGTCCTTCTTGAACCGGGGAGCCCAGAACTGGACACAGCACTCCAGATGCGGCCTCACCAGGGCAGAGCAGAGGGGGAGGATGGCCTCCCTCGACCTGCTGGCCACACTCTTCTTGATGCACCCCAGGATGCCATTGGCCTTGGCCACAAGGGCACATTGCTGGCTCATGGTCATCCTGTTGTCCACCAGGACTCCCAGGTCTGCCATCATTGCAAACTGCTTCAGCTCGTGCCATGTAGCCCGCGGTCCCTTATGGGTGACTGAGGCGGGGTCCCGTGTCTCGTGAGGTTAGAGGGACCGTCGCTTGGTCACGCCGTGTTTGTGGAAGTTATTTCAGGGAGGCAAGAATAACTATCTGAAGCAAGTACAGAGGTTTTGTCAGTTGGATTAAAAAACCAATAGTCTGCCTGTGGTACTTCAGGGAGCAGTTTCGTGGTGTTTCCAGGGAAGCCTCTATTTGACTTCTCTAGTATTTTTGGTATTTGAAAGTTATCCTAATTATGGGGCTGACTTCATCATAGGCTTTATCCTGTCTTTGTGACAGTGATGCCTATGTCACTGGTCCCCCTCTGCAAGATATTTTCATTAGTTCCTAAATGACTTACAGGCATCCTCATTAAAGTACATTCTCTTCAGAGAAGGTGCTGAACCCCTTAAACACGACCCTGACTAAGGCTGAAAGCTGTTTTAAGCGCGTGCCCTTCAGAGCACATTTCTCCTGCCGTGCAGCGCATGGCCAGGGTGACTCCCAGGCTGTACCTCTGGCAATGACCCTCCACGTTTGTTGACAGGACACAGGTTTTATTTTTATCAGATTAACATGTACATAATCCGTCTCTGAACTTTGCTCCCCCGTGTTTCGTGAAATGCTCTCGAAAATGCCTGCTCTCATAGTCTCTCAGGGGTTTGCATTCACATGGCAAATGACGTATCTGTAAGCAGGGGAAAAACCCTGTGCTCTCAGGGGCGACGTTTGTGAGAGCCTTTTTAGCAATAACAGAATATATTCTATGGTCAGTTGTGATAAACACTGTTTTTTTCTAAATCAAAATGAGAAATGTTTTACAGGCAGAGACCAATCCTCTTTACTTGAGAGTCCCATTTTTGGTGTTTTGTATAAATACTGTGTTTGAACCTATTGCAAGAGATACCTCAAATTGCACAGATGCATTTCCTGGAGGTATCCATGGACAACCTGGGACATTATCACAGTAACAAATATTTGTGGATCTTAACCGTGCCATGCTCCCACTCGGGGCTGGTTGTTTCTCCAAGGAGGTGACACTTGATAGCCCAGACTCCTTTTAATGGTATGGAAAAGGACCCTTCTGAGGACTTGGTCTATGGTGCACTGTGGAAGAGGATGAGAGGATGTCTTTTAACTACTCTAAGTTTAGAGTGGATTTTAGCCTTGCTGTCCTGTACAGCTCATTTACTTGGTATACTGCTCAGCTGATTTATGTTGGTGGTTGAGTCCCTTAATCCACTGCAGAAGCTTCTTATGTCCATTTTGGTGAGGAGCCATCGTTTAGAGTGATGATGGAAGGCACTGGTAGGAGGTTGCGTGAAGGAAGCTTAGTGAGCAGATCTGAAAGAGGTGATGAGTGCTTCCTCTCCATATGTGCTTGCCCTTCTTTCTTTCTGGAGAAGCTTAGCACAGTTTAAGAGGAGCATAATGTTTTTGAATACTTGGACTGAGAAAAAGCTCTGTAACTTCAGCACAGAGAGACATAACCCCTACAAGGTGCTTTCTGATACACGACATGCACAGTTGAACACAGTCAGCTACAGAGCAAGGGACTGATTCTGGCTGGAAACCCGCTGCCTCCAGTTCAACTGGGGGACCAACATGGAGCTGCAAGACGGTCCCAGTAAATGTCCTTTGGGCTACTTGTGGGTGTCAGAAATGGGGTGGAAGCAAAAGTGTTCAAAAACATTGCAAACTATGGGTAGACAATCTCTCTGGATGGGGCTAGTGAATGTTACCTGCCTGGCTCTCCCGTTCCCAAAGGCTTGTTGTGTTCCCAGGAATCATGAATGTGATGCAGGATTACAACTTGCAGAGGAGAACATCATTCCTCTGCTTGGATAGTCATTTTTCTTCATGTCTTTTTCCAGTGGGACATAGGTGTTTGCGGGAAAATGCAAAATGTCTTCCTGCTGTTTTCCGTGCGCTGACTTTCAGTCATGTGGGGCTGCTCAGAACTTCCACTCACCTCTCAGCAGTCGTGGGGTGGTGATGGAAGGGACCTTCGGAGGGCTGAAGTGAAGGTGCTGGGCCTCCAAAATCTGTAAGAAATGATTGCTGTCCCCATGATTATGCCTGTGTCAATAGGCACAGAGCATTGTAGCCAGCTCATGTGACTAGAGACAAATCACATACGCAAAAAAGCTCAGGAAAGAACAATGGAATCACAGGAAGTCAGGAACATCATGTGGGCTCTTATTTGTGCTATGCGAGGTGACCTAAAAGAGGAAAAAAAATGCTAGTTCATATAAACCAATATTTTTTCTGGAGAATTAAAAAATGCTTTATTCTATTTTGGTGGTTAGTTTGCTTTTTTTAAGCTCTGGAGAAAGGGCGGCGCTATCCTCTACAGCACGCCTTGTTTTATGGAGCACATTAGGAAGGGGTTCATTTACTTGATGAATTCAGGATCCAGTTTAACTGGACTCTGAAATGGCTGTTTTGGGGGGGGAAGCCATTTTATTGGCTTCTGGAGATTACTTGATGTTCTCTAAACTCCAGTAAAAATTTCTTAGCACAGCCGTAGCTTCTGTGTCCTTGCAATTAATAGACAAAGCAAACGCCAAGTTTGCACACATGCACAAACAGGGACTTCTGAACAAAGTGGTAGGACTAGATCCACTAGAGGCTAGTGCAAGTTGCTGTGTCAAATAAAAATCCCAATGATATACAGCCTAAAACTGTAATTAGAGGGCAGTTCTGAAAAACAACATACAAACCGAAAATGCGGGCAACTTTGGTACACCGTCTCAGTTGCTCTTCTCGGTTTCCTTCCCTCCAGCCCCTTTCAGAGGAGCGGTATGTGGTCTGCCAGGGCTGCTTGTCCCCAGAGCTGCTGAGCTGTCTGGATTCCAGCAAGCTCACTTGACAACTGTACCGTCTAAACTGTCTACGGATAAAAGTAGGACAGTCAAAGGTAGGAGACCAGGCATTTGAAGAGCTGCTTGCCCTTGATTGAGTGTTTGGTGAGTAACAAGGAATTCGAAGAGCAAGATGCTGGGGAGCCAGGGCTCTGGGTTGCGGCTGGGGACTTCCTAAGCGCATTTGTGTCACAAGAGGTATGCGCTGGAGAAGGTGCAGAAGGTGGCCCTTGCTCCAGGTGGTCTATGAAATGCCCCTGGCTTATAGGGGCATATAGCACAAACTATGTTAGGGATGTGGTTTCAGGCCATAGCAGGGAAATCGCTAAAGCTTGGCTTTAAGAGACACCTCCAGCTGCTGCTCTGCTGGCCATCTACTCTGACGCCTCCCTTAGCTTTTCTCTTGTAGACTTTCTGGCACAGCTTTGCCAGACTTCAAGATTAGAGAAGAAATCAACTTGTCAATCCCACGCCTCCGTGCTGTGTGCCTGGGATGAAACCATTCACCTGCAAGATGCAAGCTCAAGCAGTTGGCCAACACCAAACCCACAGTCGCCTGGTCTTGAGCAGAGCCCACTTCCTGTCTCTAACACCCGTAATTAGAGGCAAGCCCAGAAGGAGAAACAGGACTGATTCCTTGAAGAGCTCATCTGGAGGATCAGGAAGGACAGAGCGGATGGCTTCAGTGCAAACTCTGAGGTAGGCTTAAGCTGGGTGGAGTCAACCCTCAGGCTTGACCCTAGATGTCAGTGTAAACAGATCCTCTGGGGACTTTCATTATGGAAAGCATGGGCAAAACTGCAAGTCCCTACCTGTCAGTGCTTGAAATTCAAACAGCCCAGGTTGGGCAGGTAGGGCTGAGCTGCCTCCTCCAGCTGCCTGGGAAGAGCCTTGGCCTCACCTCAACAAGAACAGAGAGGCAGGGACCTGCAACGTGGTGGTTGGACAGTGAAACTACTGCAGAGTGAGGGCACCAGTGACCGTGTGTGACAGACCAGCAAGGCTGGACCAAGGCAGTGCAGGATCGAATGTGCCTCTGCTGGGCAGAGGACCAACAGGTCACAGCATCCTCTGGGAGAGAGTCCTCAGAGACGCTGATGCTGTTCCTCATGGAGCAAGAAGGCAGGCGCAGGGCCTGGCACCAGACTCCACAAGATGAAGGCCCTTCTGTTTGAGTGGGATGTGTGCTTGCCCCGCTGCCTGCCAGCTCTTTATCATTGTGAAGAGCAATAAGCCCAGGAGGGCAGGGGATGGCACGTGGTAGTGGTAGATGACTATTGAGCATGTTTCTGCCTGGTGCTGTGATTACAACCTCTGCTCTGGTCATGTCACATGTTGTGGCATCCTGAACTCCTTCAGTTTCTCACCTTTCTTCCTCCTGTCTCTCCTGGACAGCTTTGCACCCTCTGGAGCTGGGTCAGATGAATGCATGGAGGTTCTAGTCATGCTCTTCTGCTGCTTTTCCTCAATCAGATGATACTCATGTATTCCTTAGTATTCTCTATACTGCCAAAAGCATGTCATGATTTGTGGGAAAACTCTTCTGGTGATAAATGTAATCCAAAGGGCAGTGAGAAGAAGCTGTCACAAGTTCCTGTTGTCCTGTTGGTTGTGTTTAGCAGGTACCGCGAGTGCCAGAGTGTGTGGTTTCCTTCAGTGTCTTCCCACAGCTCTGCTGACACAGTCATCTCTCCAAAATCCCTTCCTGTTTTCTAGGATTTTCCCTTCTAGGAAAAGTTCCTTTATTATGATGACTATCTTGGTTTTACGTGTTCATTTATTTGTTATGGCTTTATATAGAAGAAGAGAGTTGAAAAGAGAAGAGCTGAGCTCCAAGAAGGAACTTAAACATCTACCGTCTAAACGTAGTGTCTGACAGTTAAGTGTCTTGAAAGGGAGGTCTAACAAATCCATGTGCTTAGCAAGAAGCCGTCTGGAAGTTATGAGCAGGAGACATTGTATGGGTGTATCTGAAACCCTTCCGACCTCTGGAGCTGATTTAAGGTTTCAGACAGGCGCTCATCCGTTCTGCATCTAGACCCATCTCGTAAGGGTGGGCACGCACAGCGCTCGTGAGCAGCACTGCTGCCATCAGGATAGGTACTGCCTTTGCTGCCGTAGTCTCTTGGCAAGCCCAGGTGCTGCATCAAGTAGGAGACTTGCTTTCTCCTTTCAGGCCAGGCAAAACCACCTCTCAGGATTGTGAAAGAAGGGAGGGAAGGGGATGGTGGGCTGTGGGCTAGGGTTTAAGAGAGGGGAACTGTGGTTTTGGATCCTGACTCCAAGGCCTGCTTCTATTCTTTTTGTGTCGTGTTTCCCAGGAAAAGGCTTTATGATGTTTGTGTTCAGGCCTATGTGTAGAGGGCAATTGACTGATTTACTCTAGTGCCGTCTGTCTCTTTGTTGTGTCAATAAAGTTATTTGCACAAAATTCATGTGAAGGAGGAAATGATCTCAAAAACCGCTGGCCTAAATCAGAGTTTCCTGCTCCTTTTCCAAACCGAGCCACTACCTGAGGCTCCCCAAGGCTAGAGGGACCCCAGCACGGTGTGCGGTAAGTCCCTGGGGCAGGCAGGAGAAACATCAGTCAGTACTTGTCGCAGATTGCCGTCCCGGTGCAGCAGTGTGAGCAGGGCTGACATCCTGGACCCACACGCTTTACATTAGAGCATCTCATCACTAGATGATGGAGCAATGCTCAGCAATCGTATTGCTCTTTATTGCAAATTATTAAAAGTTCTCTTTTCACCCTAGAGAGCCCAGTATTTCACTGCAATTCCTCTTCCGTGGTCCTGCTGGATAGAAATTGCCTGTGTAAGACTACCCAGCCTCAGGCTACTTCTGAGCTCCAGAAATGCTGAGTGCCAGACTATGGAAAACAGTCGGTATTTGTGCCAACGGCAAGTGCAGTAACGTCCAGTTCTGGGACTCCAGGATGAGCAGGGTTGTGAGAACATGGAGCAGGTCTGGTAGGGAACTACCAGCATGGTTAAGACCTGGGGAAGGTGGGCTTGTTTAGTCTGGTCACGAGGAGGCTGAGGGGAATCTAGCAACATCCCACAAGTACTGGAAGAGCAGTTACAGAGCTGGTGGAGTCATCTCATCAGTGGCAGATAATAAACCAAGGGGCAGCGGCCACACAATGCAGCTTGCAAGGTTCAGATCAGATGCTGGGAAACCCTCTGTGCCACAGGGATGGTGCAGCAGTGGGACAGGCTGCCCAGAGAGGTCAGGGAATCTCCCTCCTGGGTGGCTTTTGAGGCTCAGTGAGACAAAGCTACAGTCAACTCTTGGCGATGGCCATGCTTTAAGGAGGTTTGGACTAGAGACCTCCACAGGTCCCTTCCAACAGGCATTTCAGTTGCTCTGTTCATGCTGGTAAGACTGCAGCATGCTGTCAGAGTTTTCAAGGAGAATTTCTGGATGTAGATATCTGGCGTTTTTTGTTTGACACAGTAACCCAGATCTAGATGGAAGCTGTCTGTTCCAGCCTGCTAGGGTAGCATGACCTCAATATAAAGAATGCCGGTTCGGGAATTGGGGTAGATGTGGAAAGGAGTCACTTTTGCCCCCTGACCAGGTGGTGGGTGCGAGGGAAGGAGGCTGTTCGAGCAGCCCGAGGTGGCTGGAATTTTGTTCGAAGCCACTCCGAATTTTGGAATAGAAGCAAGGCAAAGTTTGCTGTGGCAGCAGAAGGCCTCTTGTTGTGTGTGCAGCACTGTGTGTAAGAGACCCTGGAGTGGTAACAAGCTGCCTCTTTGTTATGGTTTCAACTCTTTAGCACTTGTGCCATACAAGTAGCCAGTGAAAGAGAGGGGGGTGATGTCGAGCTGTCTTTAATATTGTTTGTGATGTACAGTGAGCCTCCAGGAGAAAGTCTCCTTCCACACTTGCCATCTAGCAAGCTTTTCTGGGAGTGATGAAGCTTGATTCCCCATGGCTCTGTGGCGTCTGTTGGACCCTCTCTCCTTCATGTCCGTGCTTTGTTCCTCTGCATCCCAGCAACAGGTGAACTCCTGTGGCAGCACCTCTCAGCTTGGCCCAGATTTTTTCTTGCTTGATCCTTTGTTAAATTTAGCTAGAGAAGCCGAATGTTACTGGGGGAGGACTGAGAGGCAGAGGAAGAGACTGAGGCTTGCAGCACGATCATTTTCTTAGGGGAGGAGAGGAGAGGAAAAAAGAGAGTCCAGGGAACCCAGTTTACCCATGTCCTCTTATCTGCAGATCTTGAACTTAAATCATCACAAATATGTCATTGTTGCTGAAGTCATAATTAAGTGCAGCTTTTTACTGTCAGCATAATTGCATGAACCATCTTCCTTTCTTGCTCTGTCTTGAAATGCAGTCTGTTTTATAGACTCTCTGCCAAGTTATTCAATTTTAATGCAGTTGGAACCAGGTTTTCAAAATGCACCTCAAACACAGGAAAAACACTGGGTTCCCAGGGCCTGCCTTGTTTTTTGTATATGAATGAGATCAACCGAACAAGCCAAGCGTGACGATGTCGTGCGGCTGAGCCCTACTGAGCGGCTGCGTACTCGGTGGCACTGAGCCGGCTCGGTGTCCCCTGGCCATACTGCAAACAGCTGGTGACGCTCCAGCTTTTCCAGGAAGACCTGTAAAATTTTCACATTTCTTCCTTAAAATCCAAGTTGCCAGAAGAGGCTTCTCCTCCAGTGAATTGCATTCCTTCAGCCTGAATACGTTTTCTCACCATAGCCTTGTTTTCAGGGGGCTAAAAAGAAAGTGCACCCGGCCCTGCAGGGTGCTTCTGGGGGTGTCGTAGGGGAGCAGCGAGGGCTGTCCCCCAGGAGAGCCCTCTTGCCCCTGGGCTGCTGGTGAGCTGTTTGGGGATGTGATTCGTCTGGACAGACAGAAAATTCCCTCTGCCAGGGTAAGCTGTAGCTCAGCAGGGGGCTTTTCTGGCAAATGCTGTACAGCTCTAATTAGCCTTTGGCTGGCCTCCCGCGTTTGTTTGTTTGTTTGTTTTTCTTGCACTGAATCATCTTACTCCTAAGATACCAGCAACGTGTCCAGCCAACATCCCAAGCTGCCTGTTTCAGACATTATCTGTGTTGTTGCTGATCATAGAACCATAGAATGGTCCGGGTTAGAAGGCACCTTAAAGATCATCTAGTTCCAACCATCCCATGAGGAAAAGTGGGATAATTCTCATCTTCCCCATTAATGCCTGTCCCCTTCTGAAATCCTTAAGGAAGAAAACTGGGTTTGTAATATGGCTCCCTCTGCTCCCCCCTTTATTTCAGACAGCCGCATCGGTGTATGAAACGCACGGAGGAGCTGAGGCGCAGAGAGAAAATTGCCTGGTCTGTGTTCTTTCCCCATGTGCCGGGATTGTGGAGAGCAGGGATGGGCTGCTTTTAAGCCTGCTGGACCTCGGACATCTGAGGAATGATGGAGGCCAGAGAGCCGAGGGAAGTGAGGGTGTCTGGAAGGGAGTGGTGCACACCGGTGGGTCCTTGGGGTGAGGGCAAGAGCGATCTCTTCCCAAGCTCTGGCTCGCTTTGGGTGACACAGGACCAGGAGGAATTGAGTTGTTTGCCCACAAGCGCTCGAAAATTGCATCTGTTGTTGCAGGAGATGACAAGAGGAAAAGCAAAGCAGGGGTAACCTGCCCGTTCCAGAGATACGCAGCAGATCGTAAGATCAGACTTCATCCCCACTCATGAGCCTCGTGTTTCTATCACATCCTGCACCTTATGGGAACTCTCTGGATACCACACCAGGTAGGTGAACTTTTGAAGTGTGATGTGAATTTATTGCTACTCTTATGATCTGAGTGAGTGACCCTTTGCTTGCAAGCGTACCAACGATAGTTGTGAAACCGTATCCTCTACCAGGGCTTCCTTACTGCTGGATTGTTTTGTTGGAGCACTAAAATTGGATGTCTCGTCTTCTGTCTCGCGGCAGCCGTCTCTTTTGTTGGATGATTTGTCAGCTGCTGTCTGACGTCCATCCTGCCATTCCTTCCTCTCTTCCAAGAGAGCCGTTGCATTACAGAGTCAGTCGCACCTCTGTGTATACGATGCCATTGATAAATTCCAGTCTGGCTCAAGTGGGAGGAATGGTCCTGAGACAGCCCTTTTGGAGGTCTGCCGTGATCTCTCCCTGCTGGCTGGCTTGGGGGCATGTTCTGTATTAGTGCTCCTTGATCTTTCTGCTGGTTTTGACACCGTCGACCGGGATGTCCTTGTGGAATGCTCTGAGCAGATGGTGCATCTGGCTGGGGCTGCTTCAGGTTGATTCAGATAATATCTTGGGGAGAGCTGCTCGTTTGCACATTCCATTCCTTCCAGAGGGTTTCTGTCTGCTGCCTGCGTGGCTCTCTGAGGGGACCCTCCCATTTTAGTGCCTATTGATCTATTTTGGCTAAGCTGATTAAGCATATGCTTGCTTCTGACTGCCTTCAGGCACTCCTCATGCTCCCTGCTCCTTTCCCCAACCTCGCACTCCAACAAAGCAGCAGCATATTTGCAGCTTTTTTGAGGGTATGTCAGTGCAAGTGGTGTTAGTCTCGGTGGCTCGGTGCCCCAGGAGACCCAAGCAACGCCCAGCCTGGCTTAGGAAGGGAAGGGTCTGAGTGTCTTCCCTCTGTACATTGCTCCAGGTGTGCACACCTGGCTACTAATATCTCTGCTACTATCTCTGCCACAGTGCCAAATCTGAGTGGTGCTGCCAGCCGGTGAGTGATTTGTTACGCCAGCCCTGCCTCTGCTGTTGAAAATCCTCAAGGGATGTTAGTCCCCAGGGTCACTGTCTGATAGAGACGTGCCAGCAGTCCTGAATACTCAGGCTGTGCGGTTGCTCACTTATCACCTGCTTGTTGGTATAGTGTAGGGGAACTTTTGGCTCTCCATAGTATTTGGATGCTGTTCTCTGCTTCGCTGTACACTTTAGTGGCATAACATCGCAAGGATTGACAGACCAGTATACACCTTTGGGCTTTAGAGGCGTGTAAGAGCTGTGGCCAAAGAAAACAGCCCTCTTCTGAATGCAGCAAACAGAAGTTTCTTGGGCTTGAGTACGCCTATTTTTTATAGAGGACTTTTGTTCTTTAGTTTGCAAATACTGTCACCTAAATACTTCCATAGACTGGAAAAGTGGGGTGGAGAAATGACATAACTTCCCCCAAAGTCACAGAATAGGCAGGTGGCAGATGTAGTCATGACCCAGCCCGTCCCACCGGAGCACATTGCTGCTGTACTTTTCCTTCTTGAGACGCAGCCCATGATATTACTTTATGTATATCCCTTTCCCTTGTTCTTTCTTCCTTCTGGCCTGTGGGGTGAGGTGGAGGGGGGATGGATTTGGAAGGGCTGGGTTGCTCAGCTCCATCTGGAAGAAGCAGCTCCACAACTCACCCTCCTTGCAACCAACACGCCACTCAAGGATTCCAGCAGACGAGCCAGCCATTAACAGGAGTAAACTTGCTTGGTATATTCTTACCATCTCCAGTACTGGGCTAAAAATCCACCTTCTCCCCAAAGGTGACAAACGCTGCCAGTTGTCACAACTTGCGTCCGCACTGCGCAAACCCTCGTGACTCAGAGCAGCGATTTCAGGATGAGACTCCAGAGGTTTCTTCTTTATGGGCTACACATTGCACATGAACTTTATCATGAGCGAGGCAATCCTAGCCCATCTATCGTTACGTTCCCCACCTGGAATTCACCCCGCGAGCAATAGCGGCGTAATAAAAGCCAACAGACGCCAGTCACTTGGCTGGGCTTTGAAGTGGGAGCGTCTGGCGTCTTGCCCCGCTCCCGTCGGGGCTCGGCTGCGCGTCCGCCTGGGCTGTGGGGCGGGCAAGGCTCACCTCGCCTTGGGTGCCCCTGCTCCTCAGGGATGGAGCAGTAGGCGGTGGGGGAAATAAAGAGACCCTGTTCGTGTCCGCGTTGCAGGACACACTGCAGTGGGACCTCAGCCCCTCTCGGCAGCAGGAACCCCTTGTGGCACCGGTCTGTGGATGCTTGATGGTTTCATCCTTCATGGAACCACTTCGTTGAGGTTTTTGCTTTCAGTTCATCCCATTTTTTCTTGGTGAAATCTGTCTCCTGAAACCACACTAAAGGTGCACACCGGAATCAGCAGATTCTCTTGAAATATTAATGCATCAGCTCTGACTTTAGATTAGCTCTTGTGCCATGGAAATGTGGCAGTATCTGTCACGCCTCCCAGGGCTATGTATTTACTTGTGAGTCTTCTTTTACCTGGTGTTTCACTGAGTCTAGCTGCACTAAATTTAGCAGGACTTTGTGTGGACTAAGTGCTCTGCGTTGTAATTTGTCAGAATCTGGCTTGCTCAGAGCAAACCTGGGCCGTTTCTCTCTATTGCTCTTCATTTGCTTAAGTACTGCGTAAAAGCCGGCCCCATGATGGTCTGAAGCCTGGGCAGGGTGTGGAGCTTGTCACAACTGCCTTTCACACCTGATGCAGGATGCAAAGGGGGACAGGGGAGAAACCGATCATTCAAACAGCAATTAAAAATACCCAGGGGAAAGTTTGCGAGCTTCTGTTTGGGGTTATGTGAGATAACCTCTCGCTTGACAGGAGTGGGGACGAGGGGCAGTGCCAGCCTGGCGGCACCAGGGAGGTGGCAAAAGGGCTGCAGATGCAGGAGACAAGCAAAGGGAAGATGAGTTACTCCAGAAGAAACCAGCAGCAGAGCTGAGGGCAGGATCCGGCTGTCATGCATGGTGGTGCAGGACTGTGTTCTCCCTCAGGACACCGAAGGGCTGCTCTGCTGTTGAATGACTCTGTTTCTCCTTTCTCCAGATCATAAACCAGAATGGCATCTGCGCGCAATCCCTCTCCCCAACCTGCAGCTGCCAGCTCCTGCTCTGTACAGAGATACCAGCCAGGGCCACGTATGCTTTGGCCTCTGCTATGCATGTGGCCCCCTCTGCTCTGCTCTGGTGAGACCCCACCTGGAGTACTGTGTCCAACTCTGGAGCCCTCAGCATAAGAAGGACATGGAGCTGTTGGAGCGGGTCCAGGGGAGGGTTATGAAGACGATCAAAGGGCTGGAGCACCTCTGCTATGAGAACAGGCTGAGAGAGCTGGGGTTGTTCAGCCTGGAGAAGAGAAGGCTCCGGGGAGACCTTATAGCAGCCTTCCAGTACCTGAAGGGGGCCTACAGGAAAGCTGGGGAGGGGCTGTTTGCAAGGGCAGGTAGCGACAGGACGAGGGGCAATGGTTTTAAACTAGAGCAGGGCAGGTTTGGATTAGACATTAGGAAGAAGTTCTTTACAATGAGGGTGGTGAGACACTGGCCCAGGTTGCCCAGAGAGGTGTTGGAGGCCCCATCCCTGGAGACATTCAAGGCCAGGCTTGATGAGGCTCTGAGCAATCTAATGTAGTTGAAGGTGTCCCTGCTGACTGCAGGGGGGTTGGACTAGATGACCTTTAAAGGTCCCTTCCAACCCAACACAATCTATGATTCTATGCCCGCACCGCCTCACAGCAGCTCATCTGGGCTGAAATTTGGCTTTGCTCAGCTTTCAGAGGCAGCGGTTACTCTTGGAATCGGTGCTTGCAACCAAGCTGTCAGCTGGAGGTTTGTTTCCTAGAGCTTGTTCAAGTGTGATTTCAGGGTCTCACTAGGCTTTTGCAAATAACGCACTGACTTGAAGGGAAGAAGGAAGAGATGCAGCTTTCAGAGAAGAAAATAACCCATGGGCATCGGTGTTTCAGTGGCTGCCTCCCAGAAAACCTAATCTGCACTGGTAAAAATCCCTCATCCTTTTCAGAGCCCAGCAATCGCATTAAGCGTTTGCTCTAGCTGCCAAGCAATTTTGGGTTATCCTATACGCAGTATATTTACCTTCCAAGCGGTCTGGGATGCAGGGGCCGTGCAGCAGCTGTTGTACTGTGGTGTTGTACAAACACAAGGCAGGTGTTAGCTGGCATCCCGTCTCTTGTATGTTGAGTGCAATTGCAGGAGCTGCCACGTTTCCGCCAGCTGGGTGAGTCCCTGGTGTATTTTTATGGATATTGTATTCCCATAAATATAGATTGTCATACTGCACCGAAACACTCTCCCCCTCAGGACGTTCCTCACGGGTTCCCGCTGTGGATGAGCCCCTCGCTGTGCTCTGATACCAGCAGAGAGGTGTTGCAAACCCTGCCGACGCCGAGGCTTTCCAGCGGGCCGTCTGTGCGGGCACAGGGAGCTGGACTGTAGGGCTTCGCAGGCTGGTTGAGCCCTCCCATCCCAGTTTGGAAAGGGCTGCTCGTGGTCAGTACCTCAGCATCTGAGATTCTGACTCCTGTCTTCTGGAGTTGGGATGTGGGGTCACTGAGAGCAGGTTATTCTGAAGTGGAGCACAACCCTTGTGGGAAGGTCTTTTTTGATGGCGGTCATTCCCATCCTTGTTTTTCCCACAGGTGTGATGGACATGTATGATTTTTTGCCTCCCGCAGCAGGTTTGGTGGTCATCCATGCCAAAATTACATGCGAAAGGAGGTTTTTCGGAGAGGTCAGCACAGAATTTCTCCTCCCCTGTCCTGCCTGCGCTACGTCTCCTCCAGAAGACACTTCACCTCCTTTTTTTTTTTTGCAAATCTGTCTTCCTGTAACACAACTGAAGAAACCACCCAGAAAGCAAGTAAAGGCTCCCCATGGGCTGAGTTGTTGTGGGCAGCTGAGGAATCATGGGTCTGGTAAACGGGTTTGTTGTGCAGACTTTGGACCAGATCAGAATCCCAAATTCCCCTGACCTGGGGAAGGGTTGGGGTGCCAAAACTCAGATCTTGAAAATGGCTTTTCCCCCTATGAGTAGCTACTGGTGATGTGAGCCGAGAAGAGCTTGCAGTCCCTGGGCAGATGAGATGAGATACACTCCTATCCAGGGGCAGATCTGTGAAGGAGGATGACATGGTGGGAGCACAAGGTGTGGCAAAATTGCTGGAGAAAATGGTCCCTGGGAGTCAAAATGGGTATTCCTGCGTGCTGCAGGCATCAAAGCAGCCCCCGAGTGCAGGTGGGAGCCTGAGCCAGCCCCTGCACCATGGCTAGACTCCGCATGCCTCTGGTTTCCTTACTCATGCCTTAATCTTTTTATTCCCTTGAGGGAACTCATAAAAGTAATTGTAAAAGCTTTGGCAAGGCGACGGGAGTGGAGGGGAAGCATGGGGGAGATCTCCGTCCTGGCTGCTCTGTCGATGCTGCAGCTGCCCCAGGCAGAGCTCCCGCATCCTGGGGACATCCCTGCAGGGACTTCGTGTCTGTGCTCACCCATTTCCTCCCTCTTAGCTATGTTGGCTCGTCAGGAAACCTCCCCTGAAGAGAACGGAGACCATGGAAATGAAATACAGGCCCTCACCACATTAAGTGTCCTCACCGATGGGTAGAGACTAGTGCCACGACTGCATCGCCCTGGGATGGCGATGAACCCCAGAGGCAAGCTCTTCTGGAGAACATCTCCTTTGCTTTGAGGCTGCAGAATCACTTGGAAAATGAGGTTAGGGCAAATATATTTTTTTTTATATCCCCCAGACAAGAGCAGTGAGCTGCTGGGTATTTGATACGACAGAGTGATTGGTCTCTGCCGCAATGGGCAGCTAAGCCAGGGTGCTTAGCATCAGGAAATGCCTCATAGCACAGCAGCCTTTGAAGGCAAATGTGACCCTTTGATTGGCAGCCCTAAATCTGATCGGACTTAAAATAGGAACCTCCGCATTAGCTCTCTGAAATTCAAGTCTCCATAATCTTCATTTTTTTTTTGTCCCTGCTTAATTCTGATTTCAATATACAGGGATTATAATTAGGCAATCTGTAAATGGAATCCATTAAAAAAAAGAAAAAGTAAGGGTGGTGGTGGTGTGCTGTGGAATAACAGCTCTGTGCTCGCCCCTCTGCTCTTCCCCTGGGCCGTGGGGCGGGATGCAGTGTCAGGGGGGCTCCTGCGCTCGTCTAAAGCGATTCTTACGCTCTTGTGTTGTAACAAGTATTTCAAGCAGTGGTGCAAACAGGGGAAATTCCTGTCTCTAACCTGTCTGTTAGAGACAGGTCTCCAGGCCAGAGATCAAATACATCAGTCCCAGAGTAACGGTGGGCAGAGCCTCATGCTAAGAGCTCTCCTGTGCTTCTCTGTCTTCCTCCATTTCCAGCTGCCTGCAGTATTTTTGATTGCTTACCTCAGCCAAAGCGCCGTCTGCATCTGTATTTCCCCCCAGAGTTTTTCACTGGCCGTTGAAATGGTCCTTTGTACCTGTTTGCAGAGGACCTCCAGACCAAACAGCCTCACGCTGTCAGTGCAGGACGTTGGTGGCAAAGGTTTGTTTGTTTGTTTGATGGATTGATTTTAATTAGGCTGCTTCACTGCAAAATCCCTACCAGTTATACCAGCATAAAAGCGCTGGCTAAATGAAGCTTGATTTTGCTTGTCTGATGTGTTGATTCCCCTGGTGGATTTTGCTGTGGTGGGGAGTTTTGCCAGTATAGCTGCACCAGCAGGACTGGTTAAGTGCAGGTGAGAGGAGCTGGATGCATATCAATAGATTGGCAGCCAATACACCGCATCTCGAGAGTAAGAGCGAGGGTGTTTGCTTCCTAAGCCAGTATTCATTGCGTTGTGGGTAAGGCATGGCCAATCCCTGCTTATGCCTGGAAGCAGGAATGCGTGGTGGGCTTCCCATCATTGGGAGCAGAGTATTCATCAAGGAACACACTGTATGCACATGTGTTGACCCATGCTCACGTGCCCATACCTTGAGGTTGGGGGTTTCTCTTGAGAGTGCCCCAGAGCCAGATATTTCAGCACCCGATGCCTGAGCTGAGCTCTCTGTGAAACCCAGGTCCTTAAGCGTGCAAGGGGCCCTCAGACAACGTTGTGCCATGGCCTCTCACCGTCTTCCGGAGGTCTGCAAGCCTTTTGGCTGATCGTTTTTGCCACCTTGACTTGCATTCAAGCGCTTTGAGAGTCATCTGCTGGGGAGCCGCCAGTCCCATGCTGCTTCTGTTTGGGTCTGGGTCGTGCACAGACACGCAGGGGAGAGCATTCCTCCCCTCCGCCTCCTTATCTCCCCCGCAGGAATGCAGCGTCTCCTCCATTTAATGTATACACTCCGTGCCCTATCGCTAGGAATGGCCAGGGCAAAGCAACCTTTTGAAATTACGTTGTTTTTTTTTTTTTTTGAGTTGGGGAGAGGGGGGTGCTAAGGAGGAGCTGATGGTTTGGAGGGTGCTGGAGAAGGGGGGGAGCATGGAAATAATTAGCATTCTTATTTTTCTTGTTCCTGAAAATGGCGGTCCTCCTGCTCTCACACCGGTGAAAAGTTCCTTCAAAAAAGGCAAGGCCGCTTCTCCACAGCAATCAAGCTGCATAAACTTGAAGCCATTTCATCCTGCCTGTGAGTGCAGTAAATCTTTGGAAGCCCCAAATGAGATCTGCCCTGTCTTCCCACCCGCCTCATGCTCACTGTCTCCGTGCTGGGCTGAGGGGCACACCAGGAGCTGATCTCTGACTCCTTCGGAACACCTGGGAAGCCAGGACACACCAGAAAATGCCATGGCAGGACTCTGATGGCAATGTGTACAGGGCGATTTGGTGCTCACCTTATGCTCCATTTTTTCCTCCATCTGTGGTTGTCTCTCTCTGCTCTACTGCCACAGGTTTCACCGCTGCTTTGGGCTGGTTCTTCTGCCCTCGGTCTTGGTGACTTTGTTGTGGAAAAACATAGGGAGGCCCTTGGAGAAGCAATTATTCTGTGTAGTGGCTTTAGTCTCCTCATGCTTTGCTGCCTCCTGATCTTTCTGTTTCCCAAGTATTCTGACAGCTATTTCTTTATGTGTGTGTATATAGGTGTGCACAAACATGCCTGCACTTACACCTATACGTATATACACGCACACACACAGAGGGACGCACACATATGGTGGGCCAAATAAAATGTGTTAGTTGTTGAGCTATGTCCCTTATTATCAGCGTGTTTTGCCTTCATGTATTTTTGCGAGGTGCTTTTCACATCTATTTGAAGGAATTTTAATAGGTGGCAGCAGCGTACCAGTGGCGAGAGACCACCACCAGGTCAGCCCTGCACCATGCAGCACTGCAGAGCCCCGGGGACTTGATTCGGCCACAGATGTTTCATGGCTCTAAGGCAGACAGAATCCACTCCGCCTCAGACCTTTGCCTCTCTGTGAAGAGGCGACAAGGCTGAAAAGGGTATTGACGAAGTTATGAAAGCACGGCTGGGACAAGGACATCTCACCTTTCAGGAGGTATCATAGAATCATAGAATTGCCTAGGTTGGAAGGGACCTTTCAGATCATTGAGTCCAACCATCAACCTAACTCTGACAAAAAACATCACTAAACCATATCTCTAAGCAGGTAGATGTTGTCCATCTTGGTGTGGTTCACATCCCAGCTGTGGAACGACTTGGGACCTCTGGTTGGGGGTGGCAGAGACATGTGGGCACTGGAGCGAGCCTGCTTTTGTTCTAAAACATACGGCTTGTGTACCTGCTCTCCTGGTTGTTCATTTTTCTCTCTGCATTTCCTCTTTGACTGATGAAAATGATATTTCCCATTTCAGGCAGAATCCCGCATAAATGTAGAATTCTGTCCTCTCAAGCTGGCAGCAGTTGGTCCATCTGAGGGAGACCTCGCAGTCTGCGTTTGCTCCTCTGCTGTGGGTGCTTTCCTGACACCTACCTCAAACTCCCTGTCCTCTGTCAGGATCCACCCCGACGACATGAGCGGTTGCGGAGGTACCCGGTGTGGAGCAGAAACCCCCTGCTCGCAGTGGGACCCCGTCCAGCTGAGGACAGGGAGGCGCTACCCAAAAGCATCTCAGGACTGTTGGCCCAGTGGCCCTTTGGGTAGAGGGGTGTGCCCATGGCAGGCAGATCCGTTCCCGCTCAGACTTGCTTCCCGATCCCCAGGAGTGCTGCAGGCTGGCTTTCTGCAGGCAGCTGGAGCATGCCTGCCCCGCTTTTAGGGAAGGAGAGCTGCCTGCACGCTGGGCGAGGCCTCTCTGATCTGCCTGCCAGGAGCTGGATATAGACACAGACAGCTGGATGAAAGGTGAAAGGTGTGTAAAATCCCCCCTGAGGGGCTAGGATTAAAGCTGTGGAACCAAAAGTTTATGGAAACATTTTAGGCTCCATCTGGGGTAGCCATATTTCCCTCCAAAACCAGTGGGAGTTGAGAGATCATAGGCTCCAACTCTGCTGGCGTTTCATTTTGGAGCACTTGTGTGGTTTTGAAGCAAATTTCCTAATTGTCCTCACTCTCTGCACACTCTCAGTTGGCGGTGCAGTTTTTGTGCACACAAACTGGGTTCATTTTGATGGAAACTAGATCAGAAGTTCTGCTCTGAGCTTGCACCAGATGTTCTCCAGATGCAGAGGAGGATGTGGTGGTCGGAAGGAGCAGCTGGCCCTCTGGGCAGCTGTGAACCTCATGCATGTCTAGGGGTTTGGTCCAGGTGACTAAGTCTAGCTGGAGGTAACATCCTTGAGCAGCATAAATGAGAGATGTAGGAGCCTCAAAACCAACTGCTTCAGCCAACCGATCTCCTCTATCACACACAGTCATTTGCTGATGTAGACACTGCCCTTGAGCTTATGTGACCTTGAGCCCTTGGGTGAGTAGCGGCCTCAAGTGGGTGTTGAAGTGTAGCTCTCCAGGGACCACAGGTCATCACGCTTGTGTCCCACACCTACAACTGCAGCACAGCCTGCGCTGAAGTGTTTGCAGGCTCCACTCTGCCGGGGTGAGGGCTAAGTGTTCCTTTTGTGACCCTTTGCAGTAGGGTCAGTATGGGCCATCAGGAAGAACACCGGCTGCTGTTCTATACATTAGGTGTTTCAGGGAATGGCCAAAATGGTTTTCTTCCTCCACCTCTGTCTGCTGAGACCTCTATCAGGACAGATGCTGGTGTTTCCCTGGGGTTGCTGTGGTCTGGAAAGTAATTGCAGCCATCCTGGGATCCCTCGGGAAGTCCCTGCCACCCTCTTCTGTTGTAAAAGCACCTCCGCCGGAGAAGATCAGGTTGTGGGAGGTGATGGGCTTGTTTGTTGGAAGCGTTTTGTTGGGTGGTGAGGTGTGCCAGCCTGCCCCGCTGCCGGCAGCACCGCTGGCTGATGTGCTTAGCTGCCAGGCACTGTGCTCCAGCCATGCCGAAGCCAGGCTGAGCAACCCGGCCAGGAGCTGCATGGTGCCAAGGAATACTCCCAGGAGCACCTCCAAGTTCAGAGCCTTTGGGCTCTGTCCTTCAGCTACCACCGACCTGGGTATGGCGATGTGACAGGCTGGCGCAGTGCTCACAGCAGTGCCAGTTTCCCTGCCGCTGTCAGAGGAACAGCTGGAACAGACAACAACTCTTTTCAGGATTAATGCCAAGGCTTCCCTGCTTCTTCTTGCCCATCTGCAGGTATCACCTCAACTCACATGCTTCCCGAATGATTCACTAGTGCCTGGAGTGACCAGGCACCACCTCCAGCAGGCAGGGGCAGAGATGCTGGGCAGAGCCCGCTGCTCTGATATGGACATCGCCTCCCGGCCTGTTGATAAGGGACCAGGGCTGGAAAAAAATTCCTTGTGAAAGAAACAAAGGGTCACTCTGCAAAAACAAGGCATCTTCCATCCACAAGTTAATCTTCCCAAGTACAGCGTCATGCTTTCATGTTGCCTTTATGTCAGCTGCAGGAGGACAAACGTTGCCTGATCTGGCAGGGGACATGCACTTCGGCCGGCAGGGTGACTTCAGATGGGACTGATGCTGTGCATCCTGTGAGCCAGGCAGTTTTGATGAGATAGCAAGACCTGGGTTGACTGCACCATTGCCAAGACAAGGGAACAAGGGTCGGAGGGCAGGTAGGTGATGCCAGTCTGGTGGGGAGCGTGGATCAGACAAGGCTGAGAGCAGCAGGAAGGCTGGGACAGGGTGGGGAAGGCTCCAGTGGTAGCAAGGGTATGTTTGTATGGAGGGACTTTGAAGAGGCGAGTGCTGGAGTTGGGAAGACAGTGGAGAAGTGATTCATATGACAGTTGGTTGGAGAGGTGCTTTTCAAGTCCTGCCTCATCTCTTTAATGTGTGCAATCCCTGGCATCTTGCTAGTGCTTTTCATCTAGAGATCTCCAAGACGGATACAATCATCACCCCCAGGTAGGAGACTGGAAAAATTCAGGTGTGGAGCAAGTGGAGGTGAGAGTTGGGCTTAGAACACCATCAGCTGTCTCATGGGGCCACGCTTAGCTGCCACCACACACTAGGCTGCTGTAACCGCGTCTGCTCTGAAAAACCACGGAGAAATCGACACCGAGTCCAAAGCCATGGGTGAGATGAGCTGTACTGGTAGGCTCAGGGCTTTCCTCTAGCGTCTCAGGTCTGTATTGGAAAGCACTGTTTGCTCATGGGTTCTTATGGACAAGGGAAGACAAAGCCTTGGACAGCAGCAGAGGTCTTCTAATAGGTGTGTGCTCAGGTGTGTGTGCAGTGTCAAACTATGGGAAACCCCGGGAGGCATTGGTCTCCTTTTCCCCAGAGGATTTTGACAGCAACATGTCTGGTTTGGAGAACCTGTCTGTCCGGGTATTGCTTCTGTTGTGTTCAATGGTCTGGACGGTTCTTCCATCACACCTATCAAAATAATATCTCAGCACTTTTCAGGAGTGCATGAGGTGATGTGATCGCTATCCCATGTGGATTGCTGGTTCTCACAGCCTCTCCAGTGGGAAGAGTGCATATCTTAAAGTGCTTGGCTTTGTACTTTGATACTCACGTAGGCTAGCTAGGGTAGGGCAGGGGAAGGGCAGGGGGCAGAGAGGTTTGAGGTTTTGTGGTTACTCCTGAGCAGTTCTTCCCACAGCCCCAGTGGGACCCAGGAAAGTCCCGGCTCCTGCACAGGGATGCTCTGCCCTTGCTGTGGGAGCTGCTCTGTCCCGAGGAGCTTAGCCATGGCTCTCCTGGCTCACTGCACCATCCTGCCTAACAGCTGCTCTTCTGAACTGGGTGTAGATGTTTATTTCTCTCTTTCTCCCTTCTCAGTCCATAGGAGGTAGACAGAAACAGCTTGAGCAGTGGGAGATGCTGTGACCATGCGGAGATGTTGCTGGGGGAAAGTTAAGCTCTTTTCTGAGCTCAGTTTTGCTTGTAGGTTGTGCTCCAGAACGTTACCTGCTCCCTGGCATGATCCATGCTCCATCCACAGGCTGTCTGGGACTAAAAGGAGTGGCTTCCAGAGCCACTCTGAGGTATGTCTCGCCTTGTAGTTTTGTGGTTGTGTAGGGCTTGCTTCTGGCTTTACGATTTTTCAACTGAAAAACATTTTTACTGTAGGAGCCTGGAGTGAAGGGTGAGGGACGTACAGGGACAGGATGGTGATTCCAGCAGGGTTTGCTCCATTCCCTTCAGCAGCCACCAAAAATGATGCCCATGACCCAGAATGGTATGAACTCCACCTCCCTATGGGAATGCATCTCCTGGTGAGCACCAGGGCTTCAGAAAACACCAACATCTCAGCTAAAGGTGGGGGAGTGGCAGTGTGCTGTCTCGGGGGCTGGGGGGGCCGGGGCCGTGACAGATGGCTCCTCAGGGGCTGGCTGGGTCCCCGGATAATCCCGTCGGGATGCTGTGCAAAGCCCAGCTGCCGGTGGCCGGGCTGTGAGAGCGAGCGGGGTCCCGACAGAGCCTGCGCAGGACTGTGGAAATGTCTGCGTGGTTTGTGTAAAGCCCTGTTTCATACAGCTGACTAAGTCCTGTGCTTTTAAATACACACGGAGTGCCAGGAGCCTGCCAGAGCTGCTGTGAATGTCTGTATCCATGGAGGATAAAAGTGAAGAGGCGAGTGCTTCATTAGATGGCTATGAAAGGTGGTAAAGCGGCTCCTTACAGCACAGGACAGCATTTCTGATGGGGCAGCACTGGGCTTTTCCTCTCTGCAAACAAATTTACAGCTGAACTCTCTAGGCCTGTTGCACAGAGAAAGTTTCAGGGCTGTGAGTTTAAAACCAGGTTGTGTTGTTAACACTGATTTGAGTGAGAAGTCATTCCACAGGAGACTTCTGCGTGGGTATGCTCCAGGTCAAGGGGAGCTGGACAGGGGCAGATGGAGAGAGGAGAGGATTTTAGGAAGCTCCTAGTGAAGGAAGGGATAGCTCGGCAGTGGTTTCTCCATCTTTCCTCTTACCCCAGCGAAACCATTCCCTGCTGAGTGGCTTTCCCACAGCCACAGAGCCTCTGCCCTGCTGTTTCCCCTGGCCTCCTCAGGAAGGAGACCCTGGAGAGGGGGCATCATTCCCTGCACTCCTCGAGGGCGTTTGCTGTTTGCAGAGCAGAAGGGACAGTCCTCCAGCCCCAAAGAGGAGCCCCTTTGAGCTCTTGCTAAAGGACCAGATCTCTGTCTGGCAGCAGATGTGGCATGGATTGCAGAAGTCCATTTACTTGGTGGTGCCAGCCCTAGAAAACTTGATGAAAATGCTCTAACGTGCGTTTTAACTCCAAATGTGCGGTAGGATTTGTGACACCTAATGCGGGGACCGTAGGAGAGTCTCAGAAGCGGAGCGAGTTCCCAGGCTCTGGTAGGTCTGCGGTGGTGCCGCGGGCAGGAAGCCACGTTCTCACCAGGGCTGCCGTTTATAAATGAAACATCTCGGCAGCGCACATCAGACCCAGGGCTGGCTGCAGCTTCTGCTGTGTTATTCATGGCTATGTGAAAGCCCTGAAAAATGTGACAGACTTTGGGTGAGGTTCTCAACACAACATTACTTCTCATGAGATGAAAAATGAGCTTGTCCCTGTTAAGACAGGAATGTATACACTGGAAGCTGTGGGATGATGGCATATATAAAGGGAAAGTGAAGTCTTTGGTGTTCTGCTGTCGGTGGGTTTGTTTTCGCTTCTCCCCCCCCCGAAAAGGAGCACTTCGCTAGTGAGCTACAAGCACTCGCAGCCGCCGCAGTGTGGTTCAAATCAGCTTGAAAATGTATTGCCCCAGAATTGCTTTTGTGGGGGGTTTTGCAAGGTTGCTCGCTTGTGAGTGTGGAGGATCAGGAGCCCCTCCATGGTTCCTGGAGAGGTTGTGCCGGCAGCCTGGAGTTTCCTCTTTGCCAAAGTGAGCACTCAACAAAGAGGTCAGCTGGAAATTTGGCTCGTGTTCCCTTTTTAAGCAGCATGCTCAGCCCTCTTGGGTAGTGATCTGCAGGAGCTCAGCACCAGTCCTAAATCCCTCAAGCACTTTGGCCTGGTAGCTGTGGGTGACTGGGACTGTGGGTCAGAAAAACATTGCTCCAGTGCCCTTGGGGTGGGAGGAGGAGTGAGAGAAAAGGCAGGGATGCTTGGAGTCCCCCGAGGGTTGTGTGTGTCTGGGAGAAGACATCATGGCAGGGCCTTCAGTTCTCCTACATGCCCATGAGCCTCTGTACTTTCCTAATGGGAAAGGATTTGCTCCCGTTTTCTGAGAAATAAGTGAGAGTTCTGTTGGTTTCCATGAGAGCTGGTCTGGGAGTGCAGGAGCTGCTATGCACGTGAGTATTTTGTCCACCTGGGTTTACGTTATTATATAAATCTGTAATTGCTTTGTGTTAAGGGCGTGCGAGGGTCCTGAGCCTCGGGTACAGCCTTCCCTACATCCCTGTGTACATAGCAACTGGCCTCTGCTTTTAATGCTCTGTTCACAACTATGTGCCTGGAGCAGCAGTTTGGCAGGGGACAAAGCCCAGATCTGCACCAGGCTGTCCCAGCCCTGTGTGTGCTGGGTGAGGTGGGATGTGTCTTGTGACCGCTGCTGGCAAACAGGTCTGTCTGGCCATGCCCATGCCAAGGAATCTGGACCGGGTGCTTGCCTTGGCTGTTTCCAGCCTGCACATCAGGTGAAGACCTGGGTGTGCAGCATCCCCACCGTCTGTGCCTCCAAACCCCCGGTGCCCGGGGCGTGCAGTCCCAGCTGGCAGCGGTGGAGCACTCTTGAAGGCACGCGGGGACCAAGCCCTGGGCTGTGCTGTGGCACCCCTGGCAGCCATGAGATGCAACCGCTGGCACCTGCTGCAGATGTGAAAATAGCATCTGTATGGATCCTGCTGCTGCGTCCGTAATGTGTGTGATGGTGCAGCTTCAAACACCGATTTATGAGGACAGTGCTATCTCCTCTGCATTAGCTAGCTGGCTGGGGGAGCTTCTCTATGCTTCCTTTTTCCTGGGGAGAAGATGGCTGTAGGTGGCAATGCGTTTTTCAGTTGTCAGTGGAGAGGTGCTTATATTGAAGAGCAAAGTATTTCTTGTACAGCTCTGGTTTTGGTAAAACCGGATGGGTTTGAAGTAAATACAGAGTTTCTTTGTCAAACACACGTAATAACTGCAATTTGTGTATATGAAGTGCTATGAGTAACCTTCTGCCTTTCTGAAGAAATGTTTTCTTCACTGAAAACTAGTGACTCGCAGTGGATTCCTGCAGCATTAGTTGGATACGTGACAGGGACATCATATAAAAGGTCACCATCAGTTTGAAGTGAAGGCAATGAAAAATGAGTGTCTTGTACTAAAACTGTTCCTGGAGATTGTTGGCCAACTATTGCAGTCTCACTTTTCTATTTTTAAAACTCTCTCACCAGCTGCGATGTGAGCCTTCCCTCCACACCCACAACAGGAAAAAAAAACCTTACTGATCAGAAACAGGAAATAATAAAACTCACTAACCACAAAGTATTCTCAAACGCACAAAGTAAACAAGCAGAAATGGTGAGAAATACATATTTCCCACTGATCTCTTTTCAGCACGGTAACCATAGCCGGTAATTATAGTCACTGGGGAGTTACAGCTTCTAGGGGGAAAGTATGTTTTTAAGTTGATGCTGTTGAACTATAGCAAAATATTTTCATCGCAGCCTCTCCCAGCGTAACAATAAGGTGGCCACAAGTGCCATGAGATGCATTACAGACACCATCTAGAAGTTAATGAAAACTTCAGGCTCCATCTGTTCCTCCTTCCTGCCCCACTGGTGTGCAGACCCCAGCGCTGGGCAGTGGAGGTTCCTCTGGTGGGTCCAGCCATGGGGGCTTGTGTGGTATGGGGGCTTTATCTAAACTCACCAATATGCCTGATAATAAACTGGGAAGGTCTTTAATGTCTTTCATCTTCCAGGATTTTGCGGTTTGCTTTGCCTGAATGTTTTCCCTGTGAGTATTCTGTGCGCTTTGCTGCTTTTCACAGAATCACAGAATGGTAGGGGTTGGAAGGGACCTCTGGAGATCACCTAGTCCAACCCCCTGCCAGAGCAGGGTCACCCAGAGCAGGTTGCACAAGAATGCATCCAGAGACAGAGACTCCACCACCTCTCTGGGCAGCCTGTGCCAGTGCTCTGCCACCCTCAAGGTAAAGAAGTTCTTCCTCATGTTTAGGTGGAACTTCCTATGCTCAAGTTTGTGTCCGTTACCCCTTGTCCTGTCACTCGGCACCACTGAAAAGAGCCTGGCCCCATCCTCCTGACACCCACCCCTCAAGTATTTATAAGCATTGATAAGATCCCCCCTCAGTTGTTTTTTTTCCAGACTGAAGAGACCCAAATCTCCCAGCCTTTCTTCATAAGAGAGGTGTTCCAGTCCCCTAATCGTCTTTGTAGCTCTTTGCTGCACCCTCTCCAGCAGTTCCCTGTCCTTCTTGAACCGGGGAGCCCAGAACTGGACACAGCACTCCAGATGCGGCCTCACCAGGGCAGAGCAGAGGGGGAGGATGGCCTCCCTCGACCTGCTGGCCACACTCTTCTTGATGCACCCCAGGATGCCATTGGCCTTGGCCACAAGGGCACATTGCTGGCTCATGGTCATCCTGTTGTCCACCAGGACTCGCAGGTTTTCTGTGTTCTCGGGCTGGCCCCAGCTCCCACCCTCATCTGGATTTTGGTGGTGGGATGATTTGGATGTATCTTCTGTACTGGTGGTCGCTCCAGAGGTTCCCATCAGTAAAGGGGGAAGTCCTAATTTTCAGGCAGAGGATGGGAGCGGAGGTTGCGGTAAGATCTGTACAATTCCATGTCTTTACCTGCCTTCTGACCTCACGACTGAAGAAACCTGCCTTGCCT
The DNA here is from genome assembly GCA_947846985.1 of Fratercula arctica. Classification (NCBI taxonomy): domain Eukaryota; kingdom Metazoa; phylum Chordata; class Aves; order Charadriiformes; family Alcidae; genus Fratercula; species Fratercula arctica. Next base: position 28,507,650 of record CANTUZ010000006.1, on the reverse strand, counting down.
CCGGGCAGCCATGTGTAGGCCAGTTGTTTCTCCTGCCACCCCTATGCCACCGCTCCTAATGGCTTTTCAAGAGGGCTGGATAAAAGGAAGAGCTTCACAGAAAAAGATGCTAAACCCAGAGGTGATGGTTTTCACTCCTTCGGCACATCGTGAAATAGATCTCGCTGCATAATGAGCCCCTCTGAACTGCGGGTCCATTAATTAGTATGCGCGGTGTTTGTTTAAGAGCTCCTTGCTCTTTTATTTGAACTGTGAAGAACTTTTAACTGCCTTTGAGATGAAAAACTGGGACCAAATGTTGTCAACAAGCCGAGCAGATTTGTCCCAGTCTCCCTGGTCCGATTTGCAGGGAATTTTACCTTCTGCCCTTTCGATTCTCTCTGCGATTCCTTTATAAGTAACAGCCAAAGCATTGATCCAGGCTGATAAACTCAACTCCTGATTTCTTTCGTAACTTTTTAAGTGTTACTGCGATCCGGGAGATCCTGTCTGTGTGCGTGGTGCACCCTGCTTTTTCTACAAAGCATCAAGGGCAAAACCCAAACCATCTCTTTCAACCGCGTGTAGGAAAACCCGTTTGTGAAACAAGAAAACAAAAGCAGATCCCCAGTTATTGTTTATTCAGAGCAGACAGGACAAGGCTGGGAGAAATATCAGTCGTTACCTTCCAAATGTTTATTTAGAACTTCTAGTTACAAACAAACAAAAAAGTCCCTAAATTCAACTATATGTAAGATACATATATACACGTAGGTCACTAGTTTAACAGTCGCCTCAGGGTGTCCCGGTGGCTGGGAACAGCACAGCCACCAAGTCTCTCCCTTTCTCTCTTTTTTTTCTAACCACGGCAGCATTTTTACAAGAATCCGAACTGGAATCTCCTACAGCTGCACAGGGATAATGATAAAAATAAAAAGCAGAAGAGATCGGCCGTTTTTCCAACAAAGTGATCTCAGTGGCTTACGTGAGATCTGAGAGGTAAGCTTGATGCCAGAGAGAATCACTGCTTGTTGTCTTGCATTTTTATTAATGGGAAGTTAATTATTTTAAGAACGTAAGACAAGAAAGCTATATAATTAATATACACTAAAGAGCATGAGAGGTGTCTATACAATAATTTAGATGTATTAAATAAATAAAAAATAATAGCAGCCTTCTACAATGCAGGCTACACATAGGTTTACTTCGGCTTGAAGTACCCTGATCTTTAGTACACCTACAGGAACAGACTTGCTCCACAAGTGTTTTAAAGAAACATATCTATAAGATACATACGTAAGAGTGTCTAAGGTTAGGATAAACATTTTAAAATACACTTTACCACGGTCTCCACATATCTAATGACCCCATTGTAGGGTTGTTATGGGAAAAATTTGGCTGCAGGACCTGTCTGGGAGGCGCAGCATCGACCTGGCTGAAAACTGCCAGCGATGGCAGCTGGAAGGAATTTTTCGAAGCCTGCTTGTTCTCCGCAGGGTAGAAGCGCTCCTGTGAGGGGTTTGTGCCCCGAGCGGTCCCCTTTGGGCTCAGGGGGCTTTTGGGGATCAAGAGAGGCTGCTGAGCTGGGCTTGAAGATCTCAGTGCTGCTTTGCAGGTGTCTTCTCCAGACCTGGGTAAGGATTTCAGCAGGTGGTTTAGCAGGCGCGCCCCGAGGGTCTTGTCCATCCACTCGCAGGTGAGGAGGAGGTTGTGCACCTCATGCATGCACTGGATGTACCCGGTGCTGTACCTGTGCTGGGCTTCCAGACCCACTTTGGAGTCGGCTGCATTGGAGAGGAGACAAAGGGAGTCGGTGAGCGAGTAAAAGCTGCCCGTCACGTTCCTGCTGAAAAGCATTCACCAGGCATGGGCTGCCGGGGGGCTCGTTGACTGGGCTGACTATGGGCTGACTGGGGTTTACTATAAGGTGAATCCAACCAGGGAGGTGGTGGAATCGCCATCCCTGGAAGTATTTAAAAAATGGGTAGACATGGTGCTTAGGGACATGGTTTAGTGGCGGCTTTGGCAGTGTTAGGTTGATGGTTGGACTCAACGATCTTAAAGAATCCTTCCAACCTAGATGATTCTATGATTCTTTGAGTCACCTGCAGGGCGCAGGGGGAAGGTGGTGCAGGACATGAGCCACCCAGGCAGGCAGCCCCTGTGTCCTGCTGCCCATTGCCAAGGGCAAAACTAGACCACAAATCAGAAACCGGCTCTGGAAGGAAAAAAAAAATCTTTGTGTGGGTTGAGCAGTGCCCAGCTCCATCTCCCCATCTAGTGGAGAAAGCCAAACCCCAGCAGCCCGGGCCTCAGCAGGTTTGAAAGATGCTTTTGCCAAGCTGCCAGCGGATTAAATCTGCTGTCAGCCTCCTGCCCCGACTGGGTACTCACCCATCAGCTTGCTGCTCTGGATGTTCTGGAGGTGCTTCACCGTCATTTCGAGGATGTCTGCTTTTTCCAGTTTAGACTGCTGATAAGGAAAGAGGGCAGCAGGTAGAGGCAATGAAGGGTTTGTACCATGCCCAGTTTCCCAAAAGACAGAGACACCCCCCTCAGAAAAAACCAATCCCCCACCAGCAAAAGGACAAAAAGCAGCATAAAAATGAGCACTTACATCCAGGTGAAACGCACCCACAACAGTCTCCTTCAGCTGGTCCAAGCAGTTATTAATCCTTTCCCTTCGCTTCCGCTCAATGAGGGGTTTCCTTAACTGGCAGAGAGAAGAAAAAGAGGAGGAAAAATTGCAGTTGATAGGTTTTTTTTCTTCCTTTCCCTGCTGCAGTTCAGCGAGGGCAGAGCACCCCATCCCCTGCGGGAAGCCGGTGCAGGGTGATGGGATGCTCGGCAGGGACAAGGTACGGATGGAGAGTGCTCTGTCTCCAGCTCTGGTCACAGCCTGATGTCCCTTAGATGGTATCAGCTCCCAGTTCTCTCACTTCCACTCTATTTTAAGCAGAGCTTACCCCAGTGAAACAGAGAGAAGCCTTTCTAAGGTGGAGAAAGAAGCAGAAAAACCACCTGCATGACTAAAATTCAGAGAATGCACCTCTATATATATATAGGAAAAAAACTGTCCCCTTTCTCTATCCCAGCATCTGCCAGCGCCCGTAGCCCCGGCACTCAGGCTTCAGGTGCCACGTGTGGGGCTGCTGTCGGAGGGGACCTACCTTCCTCTCCTCCTTGGTGCTGGCCGGCTTGTGGGTGGCTGTGGCCGTCATTGTAATCCAGGCCGCCCGCCCCGCGCGCCAGGAGGACGGGATGGGAAGGGAAGGAGGCACTCGGGCAGTGGGTCACTCCCGTTCCCCCACGGGCTCTTTGCTGCTCGACTGCTCCTCTGCTGTATTTATAACCCAGAATTAGCATGTGAAAGGGGACTTTCCTTGGCGGGACTTCTTTTCCCACACGAGGGGTCGAGCCCGGAGGTTTGTGGCCATCAATCAAAGCTGACAGGTCACTGCTTCTTTTCAATGACCACGCCAGCCCCCCCAAACGGCGACAGATGTCCAGCCTCCGACGCCGGGCTTTGCAGGGATCTTTTGTTAGGGAAGAAGGGAAGGAAAATGGGCGCGCTCTGAGCAGCTTGCACGGCTCCTCACTCAATTTGCACAGATTCCCAGGGAGGGAAACAATAGCCGGGAAGCGGTTGAGTTACACCTGGGAAAATGCCTTCTACCCATCTTTTTTCCCCTCTGTCTCCTCTTTTTACCTGCTAAACCCAAGCCCCAGCCATTTTACATCTTTGAAGCAGCCTCTTAATTTAATAATAGTGTACTTGAGCGAGGAGTTCCTGCTCCCAGGAATTATTATTACAAGGTAATGATCATCGATTAAAAACTGTTGACAGCAAGACGCCTGTAGGAGCATTGTTTCCATTGCAGAAATCCTCTAGGGAAAACACGGGAACTTTATTTACGTCTTGGGAACCCGAATTCTCTGTTGCACACAAATGGATGTAGGAAATACGCAACTCTTCTAGTTTTTGGCTGATATGTAGAATTTAATATTAAACATACAGGCTGTTGCAGATGCAAACGAACCTAAAGGTGAGTTAGTCCTATGGGGTTTTACTTCTTTGATTTCCCCCCCGCCCCGTGCTGCAAGGAGCCTTGGGTGGCTTTGGGGGGAAGGGTGTTTTTGTGTTGGCTCCTCTGAAATGCTAGTGCGGGAGCAGGCGGGCCTTTGGAGGAGACTTGGCACAGGATGAGAATGCACTTTTATGCTTCCTCACTTCTGCCTGGTCTAGGGGGCTTGGGGTGGGGGGGGGGACGAAGAGTATGAGGGCGTTTTTCATGACCGTGCTTTTGCTTTCTGACGGTTGCTTTGCTAATGAGCAGGATTTGGCAGTGTCCTGTTGAGTCCCCCAGGTGAAGCCCTTTGGGTTGGTGTCGAATGTGTCACCTTATTGAAGTGGAGAGGAAGCAGCCACAGCGGTTCAGAAGCGCCGCGAGCCAGCCCGATCTCTGCCGGTGGGATTTCCCAGCACCGCAGCCGCGGAGCCCTCTCTCCCCCCGCCGGGCCGTGGGTGGGGATGTACCCTGGAGATAAAAGCGAGGACATTGCGTCCCTTGCTTCAACGACGCGTGGGTGAGTGTTTGCCTGCGTGTAAATGCAAACATACTTGCAGCATGTCTGTACGCCCAGCTGCCGGGGCTCGCTGTGAAGTGGTGTCCCCAGACGTGGCATCTTGCAGGAGGAGGTGGTTTTGGGGTGCAGTTACCCGGTCTTATAAGCGCCCTACTTGGCCAGGGCCCGAGACGGGCTGGTGTGGTTGTTGCACCAGGAGAGGAGGGTTTGGGAGGGGAAGGTTAACAACCTGTCCTTTGTGCCAGGAAAAGGGAGCAGGGATGGGCTCCCCGGCTCAGGTGTGTTCCCTGCCCAGGCAGCGAAAGGAGGTCCCACCGCCCCGTGCAGGAGCCCCTCATGCCGGCCAGCCCTGGCTGCGCACAAGTGAAGACTCCTTTGGTTTTTCAGGCTTTTTCCAGACCAGCCGGGGAAGTGGAGTGTTGCTGGTATTTGAGGAAGGTGTAGCTGAGGCATCCGTATTGCCACTGGCTCCATCAGCTCAGGGCGCAGGAGGCAGTGGGGGGCTGGGGCAGGGCTCTGCCCCGCGCAGGGGTAGGGGGGCAGGGAGCGGGCACATCCCCGGGCACTTTGCTGGTGCTGGAAGCGCCTGCCCATCACCTGGGCACACAGCTTCTAGCCGGGTTTGGCTTAGGCGGTGGGTGGGGAAGAGGAGAAGTCCACTGTTCGCCCCCAAACACCGCTCCACTGGCACCTTGCACAGGAAGAGGCGCCTTCCCAAGGCAGGCAGGGCAGCAGGGGGAAACCTGAGACTTCTCCTGGCCTGACCCAGCATGGCAGAGGTGTCAGCAAATGCAGAACTGCCTAAAAGCTCTGAAAAACATCTCCTGTGCCCGTTGGCATCCCTCCCTAGCTGGGCATGGCCGCGGGGTGCTGTGTGTGCCCCCCATGTTGGTGGCCCAGGGGCTGGCCGGCCCCAGCTTCAGCAGGAAAGGTCTCTCTGGTCTCTGTGGTGGTGGCACCTCCGCCCTCACCCTCCTTTTCTTCCTTGGCCTGGACTTGCTGCTTCTGCCTTACCCTCTCTCCGTCTTTTCTCGCTCTGCGAGGTGCTGCTGAGCTGCCCGGCGAGGAGGATGCTCAGCAAGAGGGTCACACACAGGCTTCCCCAGCAAAGTGGCTTCCACGGAGCAAGCAGGCAGGGGGGGCTGGTGGGGAGACAGTGGACAGCCAGGTGTGATGGGGGGCCAAGAACAGCATGGTGGCCCCCGGTTCCCAGCCAGGGTCCGTTGTGCCCAGCCCACGCAGGGCAGCTGAGCCCCCGGGCTTGGGGGGATGAGAGCCTTGGCTTGCCCGCTGGCGTCTGCTCTGGGCAAGCTCATTTCAAGGTTCATTTGTAAGACAGCATGGCTGTGAAAAAGAAGAGCAGCTTTTGCTGTAAACAGTTATTTTACACCTCTCAGTCAGGGCAAAGGCCTTTATTTTGGAGGCGGTGGAGGTGGGGGGGGGGGGTGGCGGGAGAGCTGCCCTGGCTTTGGGGGAAGGCTGACATCTGTGCTGGGGATTGTCGGGACCCAACAGGCCAATGCAAATGAGCATTAAAGGGAGCTTTCTGCAAATTCCCGCTTTCCTTTTGCATTGCCCACTGCCAGGTTTCATTGAAAAGGGGATTCTCCTTCATAAACAAAGCCTCCCCTTTTTCCTTGGCTTTCCAAAAAAAAAAAAAAAAAAGGGAAAGAGAAAAGGGTTAGCGCTGCTTGGAGTTTTCTTTTTTGCTATTTGTCTACACTTCACACCCTGGAGAAAGAAAACAACTTTTAACATCTGTTCCTGCACTTTTTAAGAGGGAAAGAAAGGCTCTTGAAAAGGGGGAAAGTGTGGCAGATGTTGGCAGGTTCCCTCCAACGCAGATGTCTTGCTCCAAAGAAAACTTTCTTTGGGGACTGGCGGCCAGGGCTCCTCTTTGACTCGGGACACGCGACTGCCTGGCGAACGAAGGGACGTGGGAAAGCGCCGGCGAACAAAAGGGCTTATTCAAACAAACCTGAGAGCCGTGAACAATCTAATAACCAGCAGAGAAATGGTCAGTGGCCCCCGGCCCCGCCGGGGAGGGGTTCAGGGCAGCCGGGGGCCACGGGACCGGGGAATTTCCCCGCATCCCCAGGGCTGTGAGCAGGGGTGTCCCCTCCTTGCCCCCTGCCTGCTCCCTCTGGGGCATCCAATGTGGCGCTTTGGCCAAGGACCGTCCTTCTGTAGGTGTAAATGGTCTCAGCTGGCCGGCAGCCCCAGCTGCGTGGGAGCTGGCTGCCCCATGGCAGCAGCAGAGGAGATGGAGGGCAGGTACCGGCCGGGCTGGGCTGTCCCACACCCCCCGGCCAGGACACCCGCGAGCCCCTCTCCAGCCAAGGCAGCAGGAGAGGAGCAACCACGGGACAGCAGGAATGTCTTTACGTAAGCTTTTAAAGAAAAGGTTCTGCCAAGGTAATGATAAAAAAAAAACAAAACAACCCCACCCAACCCTATTGATTAGGGCTGGTTGAAAGATCTTTGCGAAACTGGTTTTAAGATATATTTTTTTTTTTAATGGAGAGAAAAAGTTTTGAGAGAAAAAAGTATTTTCTGTGAACCTCTCACTCACCCTCTCCCCTTCTCTCAGGCTGGTAAAATAAAAAGATTTAAAATAAGTTTTTGCCATGAAAGCTGGTAATATTTCTGTTTAGGCACTTCATAGGAACAAAGTGAGAAGCCTAGAGAAAAGGGAGCAGAGCCAAGAAAATTCCCGTAAGAAAGTAACTAATTCTGAGTAGCCATTAAAGTTGAGGAACTCTGTGATTATTCCTCTAATTCCTCCAAGTTTTGTTCTGCCTTATCTCCGTCCCAGTCCATTTTCTCCAGGCTGTGGGCAGGGCAGAGCTGCTCCTGCTGGCGAGGCCAGCCTTGTGCTGGAGGAGAAAGCCCAGTGAGATGGAGCTGTGTTGTCTCTTTGGAGGTCAAGCACTGGGGCGACCACCCCAAACCCTTGCTGTGGGTGTCCCCCATGTTTCTCCTATCAGCAGAGCCCTGCCTGGATGGCAGCTGGAAGCCTCTGTGGGGCTGGGGAGCCCCACGCTGCAGGAAGGATGCTGCGTGTCCCCAGAGACCCGTGCGCCTGCCCAGGCCAGTCCCTCCTGCGACTCGGGGTGATGCTGTGGGCACCAGCTCACAACCCAGCAGGACTCACCAGGAGGGCTGTGCAGCGCTGGGGCGGCCGCTGGGTCCCACCCAGGCCCCTGGCTGGTTAACAAAACAGCCTCATTAACACAGCTGGGCCTTTTGCAGGGATGGATTTGCCATGGGAGACTGGGAGGAGGGATGCCGCCCGCTCTGCCGCACGTGCGGTTCACAGCCGGACCACTCCGTCCCTTCTCCTTTCCGGGCTGAGGGTGCATCGGGACTGGATTTGTCCCCAGTTAAGTGCTTGCCCCTCTTCTGAGGTGCCTCTGCTGGCTGGGGGTGGGAACGTGGGTCCCTGGCCCGCAGGAGGTGCCGGCGGGCAGGGATGCTCGGGGTGTCCTGCCCCATCCAGCGCTCCCAAGCTGTGTGTGGGTTTGCTGGGTCTGCTTTTATTATAGCAGCTTGGCTTTCAGCACAGGCAGTACTGCGCGGTTTGCGTGGCCAGGAGCGAAATGCGGGCTGGGGAGCAGCAGGAGCGGGCAGGGTAAGGCAGGGGCATCGGCATGGGGAGCGGGTTGGCCCCGACGTGCAGCCTCAGCGCAGCCTCCGCACCCACGCTGCCTCCCTCGGGGACGGGCTCCCCACCCACCTCGCCGTAAGCAAACACTCACCGAGGAGAGGCTGTTTTTACAGGGGCTTTAGTCATTATGAATGAAGAAAGAGGGGTTTGTCTGGGTTTTTCAGAAGGTCAGTTCAGGTTCAAGGTTGAGGTTTAAAAATGAGGGGTAAAGCTCTCCTTTAGAAGGTTTAAATCTGGAGGTTTCTCGAGAGCTGTAAATCCCGAGCAGCCCGTCCTGAAGCCCTGTGTCGCCCAGGGGTGGTTTGCTCCCAGAATGTTACAGCAGGAGAGGAATGCGAGGAGCAGCAGGACGTGCCAGCGCGGTGACTGGCCGCGCCGGGTCCGGGGGGTGCAGACGGTGCCTGGGCGGGCAGGCTGGATCCCGGCACGCAGGCACCTCAACCGCAGCTGCTCAGAGATTACTCACGGTTGGATTGCCCCGGGGGGACCAGGGCTACATCTCCAGACTGGCCTTGGTTCGGGATGTTGTACCTACCACGTCCCATCTCAGGATGGTGCAGCGGGGGCCACAGGGGGACCGCGTGTCCCGCGGCCTGGCCAGGACAGGAGAGCGCTGGAGATAAGCTGGGGCAGAAAAGCAAAGGATGATTTATCTGTGCTTGGGGCGTGGAGAAGAGCGTTTGGAGTCATTTGCTATTATAAGAAGAGCCGGCTGAGAGCACAGCCCCGATGCAGCAGACGCCATCCACGATGGGACATGGAACCGAGGGCACCAAGCAGCTTGCAGCTGTGATGGGAAAAGCTGCTCCAGACACCCTTTGCATTGGAAGGCTGTATCAGTTAAATCCTTGGGGCTGGGGTGACGCTCTCTGTACCAGGAAACCGTTTTTGGCGAAGAGCTGGGAGGCACTGGGGTTTGTGGCTGGGTGAGAGTTGTGTGGCAAGCAGGGAAGAGGCAGCGGAGATCTGGGAGATGAGCCTTGATGTCTACGGTCAAGTGGTGGACTGTCAAGGCAATGTCCTATGCAATTCAGCATGGTGTAGACAGGGCTAGGAGCACAGCTGGAGGCTCACCTGCTCCAAAGACATTTCCAGGTGGAGAGAGACAGGACATATATGGCATTGGACAGTGCTACATGTCGTATTTTTGTCATAGGGGAAGTCCAGCTCCAGAAGCAGCATTGGACATCTTCTGGAAATTCTGTTGATGTCTCTCCATCCATCTTCTTTACTGTGTGCACCAAACCTCGCTAGCCCCCACTCAGCTTCCTTGGTACCATCTGGCTCTACCATCTTCAGGAATGGACTCCTGGGATAGGAAATAATTACAAGGCTGGTACCAGCTGAGTAATTCTCAGCTTTTCTTTCACACACCCCCATCCAGCCTTCATGTTAAGGATCAGCTGATGCTCAAGACATCTCCTGTCTGGCGGGTTAGTAGCGCTCCCGGCCCTGGAGGAAGGCTTATCTGCTGCCTCGCAGCAAGAAAGCTGCTGCTTGCAACACGGCTCCTCGGACAAGAGCGCCTTATAGGAAGAAGAAGATCTGATAAGCCATGTGGGTGGTGACAGGCTGATAAAGTTTAGCCCCTTGCCTGTGCCAAAGTGGTGGTATGAGGGGTCGGAGAGGTCCAGGCTTGGTGGGGAGGGTGTACGGGGCTTCGAGGGAGCATTCCAGGGGGGTTCTTGAATTTTCCTCATGGGGCATCCTAGGAGTTGTTTCATTCAGGAGGGCAGCTCTGGGCTTTCTCACACTCTGTGTGTGTGTAATGTTACCAGATGTTCCCTGATAACAAGCCTCATTTATAATGCAGCAAGTGCTTGGTTTATCCAGTAAGCTTTACTTCCACAGCAACGTGGGTGCCTGGCTCCCCAGATGTCGGAACCCAGGGCTCAGGACCTGTATCCCATCCCCTGCACATCCCATATCCCAACCGCTGCCTATCCCATATCCCATCCCCTGCCCATCCCATATCCCAGCCCCTGCACACCCCATGTACCCATCGCCTGCACATCCCATATCCCAGCCCCTGCCCATCCCATATCCCAGCCCCTGCACATCCCGCACAGCCTGTTTCTTCTTAGCTTCTCGGTTCCCGAGGCCGCTGAAAGATCTTCAGCAGTTAAGTTTCACCGTTGTGAGACAAATATCTCTTCTGCGACTGTGAGTAAACGTGGCTTTTGTCACGGCATGGCCACGTGCCAGCAGCAGCTTTCTTTTTATAGTAGGCGCGTATATGTGTGCTGCCACCACATCCTGACCCCGTCTCAGCACGGAGGAGGCCGGTCGTCGCTGATGCTGTGCAGGGAGAGCGACGGGCAGCCCTCCTGTGGCACGTTGTCCTGGCCCATGGGTACATCGGCTGCCGCTGTGGGGACAGCAAGATGGCCGGGAGGGCACCAGGCTTTTCAGCAGCGTTTCCGATGTGCTGCTGGTTTCTGGTGCTGCAGGGCTGGGGTTGCAGCACCCGAGGAAGTGGGGAAACACTCTCTCAGGTTTTTTTTGTGCTTGCTGGTTCAGTGTCGGCGCAGCCCGGCTGCTGCTGGGGCAGCAGAGAACACAGGGGTTTAGGATGGGAGGCCATGAGCCGCAGGGGCTCTATTCTTCATGAGACAAGTCCGGCTGGGATTGTACATTAAATCACATCCTGCTCTCCAAGCTAGTTTTTCTGTATCCATATTGTTATATCTAAATTCTTTATCAATTAAAAGCAAAAAGTTTTATACTGCTTTTTGTTTTATAAATACTGCCTGGTTTTAAACATGTGTCTCTCCTCTTTAATTTATTCATTTTTTTTTCCCTTTCCAAATATATCCAGGCGACCGTCCTCTTTATGGGGATGAGGATTTCTTATTCCTTTGGAGGGTGTAGGAAGTCCTGCTAGCTCTTGGGTCACAGTCGCTCGGTGGAGGGGTGCCCACAGCCCCCACGGGGTGAGGGGCAGCCAGGAGCCGCAAGGAGGTGGGTGATGCTCCACAAGAAGGTGGGTGATGCTCTACAAGCCAGTCTGGCATGGGGAAAGGCAGAGCTTGGACTTGTTTCAGCTTCTCCATAATGAGGCATTTAAAAATAACAACCCCCCGCCATCACAAGCCTCTTTTTCTTTCTTGGCTGTTTTTAACATCAGGAGTTGTGCCTTGGGTTTGCTCTTTTAAAAAGCAAAAGACGCCATGACGCACAGGAGCACCCCAACGAGTTTTCCAGAAGAAGATCTGCGATCAGATGGGTGTTTTGTTGTGTTTTAAAGGTGACGTTTCCTCCCATTTCCCCGTTCCTGATTTGTACGTATACACACGTGCAGACAGCGACTCACTTGTACACCTGCACACGTAAGATTTTCAGAAGATAAGAATTTTGCCATAGAATTGAGTAGATGATGTCGTTTTCAAAGGTGCCCAGTGAATCCAGCTGGCCTGGGGAGAGCGGGCTCAGCCCTTCCCCAAACCAGCGCCTGACTTTGAAGGTGGGGACAGGCAGAGCTCTGGAGTGTCTCCCTCCACACGAGCCAGGGTTCCCATCAGGAGGAGGAGGAAGAGGAGGAGGAGTGGCACAGAAAACCTTTGGAGAGTCTCGGAGAAGGTATTGGCTGGAGTTGCTCAACACAGATTTCAGTGTCAAGCAACGTTGCAATGGCTCCTGTGTTAAGTCAGCCCTGAGACGGAACCCGGCTGAAGAGCAGCACCCAGCCCGTGCCATTTGCTGCAGCAGTTTGCTGCTGCAAGAGCTGATAGTTTGATTTCTGCAAAGTCCTTTGAAGGGGTAAAGCGCTAGGTAAGTGCATAGCAGCGTTATCCAGAGGCTGCGGGCTTCCAAGCTTAACGGGCACTACTTAAATACGAACTGGGTTAGTAAACTTGGTTCATAATTTCTTTAAAACGTAAAAGAACAGGGAAAGCATCGGAAAAACCCCTCCACCAGTCATTTTGGTGATGCTGAGCCTGAGGAAGAGTCACTGAAAGAAGCCAGCTCCCCGGAGGACGAGAAATTGGCTTCCAGTTCCCCTTCCCCGGCTTTCAACCTTAACCTGCCACATAACCAGGAAACACCTTTCTCCTTCAGCAATTTTCTGGTTTAGAACTGATTTGGTAAAAGCAGGAGAATAAAAGCGCCGAGAAATAAGAGAAGAAAAGCAGTCCTTTCAGAGAGATTGGTGGGTAAATGCAGGCCGGTAGAGAAAGCTCCTCTTCAGCGTCTCTTCTCCCAGCGCCTCGGGAGGGGGTTAGGTGGCAGCTGGCCCTTGCGGGGACACGTGGAGGGAGGCCGGCCGGCGGGGATGACGGCCATGTACCCGTGTTGGGTGACCCTCGCCCACCGAGAGCACCCGCGCGGGCTGCTGGCCCGGGGGGGACACGCGTGGGTTCCTGGAGCGGGGCTGGCTCCTGCCATTGCTCACAGCGCACGTGTTAGAAGGGTGAAAACTAAAGGCTCCTGCCAATAAATCCAATATCCTTTTTTAATCCTTTCGCCAGTGTTCACAGCCTCATGTCTTTCTTGCATGATCTGGGATTCCTAGATGTATTTGCTGCCAGTTTTATTGAACATAAGTAATATATATTGAATAGATATAACCAGTTCTTAGCCTTTTTTTTTTTTTTTTAAACTCAGGAAGTACATTATTTTACAGCCCTGTTTTTCAGGGTGACTTCTGTTATTTCCTTTGATGTTTACCATGCTGATGGAAGTCTAGTTTTGGCTTTACTAGTAGAAGCTGGCTGGAATGGATGCTGTGCTTTACAGATAACTTTCAACTGCTCCACACCAATAAAAAGTATATTAAAAGGATGTGGTTCTGCAGAATGACACACTGCTCTTCTTGCTGTCCAGGAAAGGAATTTGCAACAGATTTTTTTTTTTCCTTATGATTCTTCTGGCAATTGTTTTTCTTTTCTGATACTCGTTACATGCTGCCCTTAGTTCTTCTGATTTGCAACAGTATTTTTTAAATGTGTTTTAAATCTGAAATGGCACCTTGAATTGAGGATAAATCATAGCATCCCTGTGAGAAAAGAAGAAAAACAACCCTGAAGCTGGTATGGATAACATCTGCATTTACTTGTGCTTTCTACTTTAAATAGGATTTGGGGGAGGGGGGGGGGGGGGGTGGAGTTTGTTAATTATGTATTAATTGAATGAACTGAAAGGTAACAAAATGCTCACAAAGACGTTTCTTTGAGGGAAGCTTCCAGAGCCTGCAACGCACATCCCCAGTCAGTAACGGGTGAAAGGCAGTTTCAGGAGCCGTCACAGGCACTTGCGAAACCCGGGTGATTAAATTCAGCCACTTCAGCTCGGTCCAAAGTCCGTGGAAAGACTCGGGGTTCTCATTCTTACAAACTTTAAGTAGAAGATATTCAGCTTAACTTAGAAGTTACTAGCCCTAATATTTCCTCCCCAGAGCTTTATCCCTGAAACGCTTTCTCAGGGACCAGGAACGCGGGCTCTGGGCTCTGAATTGCACCAATTCACGCCCAGTTTAAACATAAGCTGCATGTTGGTTATGTTCTTTCCTCTTTGTGTATTTGTAAAGGCAGCAGACAAGAAGACCCAGATTATTTTTTCAGACGGTCTGTGTCGTGCCAATTGAGCTGGCAGGAGCATCTCCATCCCACCGCATGGCCAGGTGGTGACGTGCCCGAGGTCTGGATGGTTATTTCTGCCTCTTTGCGTCCTGCCCCCCTTTCCTATGATGATTTGGGCTCTTTGTGCAAATTGGGGTTGTGCCGGGGAGCTCTCACGTGCGCCGTTGCCAGGAAAAGGCGGTGTGGGGCTTTTTTGTAGGAGGGACATTTGCCTTGCATGGGATTGTGCCTGTTTGGGTGGTGACTTCCAAAAGCACGTGGCAGGCTGCAAAAGCTGGGGGGATGCCATGCGAGACATGACGAGGGGCACCAGGACCTGCCCCGAGGGTAGTGTAGTGGGAGAGACGAGGAAACATCCTTCAGAGGGAAAGGGTGTTTCTATCTACTTCGTTGCAGCCCTGGAAAAGAGGTAAACCAGGTGATGAGTGACTTCCCCTGCACAAAGTGGTGAGGAAGAGGAGAGTGCAGCAGACGGATTTAAGAAATAAGCCTCAAATCCCTGGCAATGAAGTGGGACAGAGACCCCTGAGGCTGCTGGGGACCTACTTTGAGATTGCATTTGAGAGGCAGTTGTATCGCTGATCTCTGGAGGAAACCAGCCCGCTGTGAGTGACATCCTGCGGGCAGGATGCTGTTGCAGGGACATCTGGGCCCTACCTGAATTTTGGCTGAACCTCAGGAGCCCGTGGTGCTCTCGGCAGCCTCCATTGGCTCTTGGGCTCCAGGACTGGGGAGGGATGCTGGCCCGGGAGAGCCGCCGCTGCCATGCTGGGGCCAGCATCCCCCACGGAGCACCGCGGCCCTGCGTGGGGAACGGGCAAGGGAAGAGAAGGGGTGGGCAAAACAGAGCTGCTCGAAGGAGGATTAATTTCTCAGGGTGGCGTATTATTTTTCCCCACCATTCGCTGGTGTGGGATGGTGGTTGGAGGAGTTGAACGCGGGTTGCGGAGCTCACTGGGAGCTCAAACCAGCAGCAAAAAGCTCTGGGATCCCCCCATTCAGCTGGCCATCCCTCCTGAGCACAGTGCCCCAGGACTTGCCTTTCCAACTGCCTTTTTTTTTTTTCCAGTAAAGCAACTGGGATTTTTTAATCCTGTTTATTCACTTCCTAATTTGCAAGAATTAATTAATTCACAATGGATGTCTCAGTCATGGCTGTGAATTAGCGAATTGCTAGTGTACTAAGAGCTCTCTCACATGTTGAATTTAATTCCTGCTTCTAAGAGCTTAGGAAAATCATGCTCTCTCTGCTCAGGGATTTCCTTGCCGTGTACTACCCAGGGATGATAATTGCACTGAACTTGCATGAATTTTTTTTTCCAATGGTCATTTGTGAAGCGGTAGTATCTATTTTCCAGGAGCTGGTGTCGAATCCCTGTATACCGGCGCCTGCCTTTAATTCTTTCTTCTCGCTCGTCAGTACCCTGAGTATTATTTGTTTAAACTTGAATGTTTTTAGCATAATTAGCGGTTAACAATTTGAACGCAGACGTACACACCCTTTCCACGTCGGCTTTGGAAACAATTATTCCCAGCTGACAAGTGGGATATACAAATGCCCGATGTTTCGCCAGCCGCGTGCCGTGGGCCCAGGCTAACAGGGAGAACCATTCCCCTCTGTCACCCTGCACAGGCAGCGTGTCCCCCTGCCCACCCTGGGTCCAGAGCCGCTTCGTCTCCTATGTCTTGATGTAAGAGCAAGTATACATTTGGGGGATATAAGCAAGGATATATAAATAGATATATATAAAATTTTCTCTTATATTTATGCTGTCTTTAGCTAAAGATAGAAGAGGAAAAGTATATATATATATAAAAATATATATATATAAAACTTTCTCTTATATCTATGCTACCTCTAGATAAAGATATAAGAGGAAGAGTATATCTATATATAACATTGTCTTATGTCTCTGCTCTCTCTAGATAAAGATATAAGATGAAGAGTGTATATATGTATAAAATATGTTTCTCTTAAATCTCTGCTCTCTTTAGATAAAGATCTGAGGGAGAGTGTATAAATATAAAAAATATATATAAAACTTTCTCTTATGTCTCTGCTCTCTCTAGTTAAAGATATAAGACGAAGGGTGTATAAATATAAAAATACATATATATATATAAAACTTTCTCTTATGTCTCTGCTCCCCCCAGATAAAGATATAAGAGGAAGAGTGTGTATATATATAATATATATATTATATATATAAAATATATATATATATAACTTTTTCTTAAATCTCTACTCTCTCTAGATAAAGATATAAGAGGAAGAGTGTGTATATATATATAATATATATATTATATATATAAAATATATATATATATAACTTTTTCTTAAATCTCTACTCTCTCTAGATAAAGATATAAGAGGAAGAGTGTATATACTTTTTTTTTTTTTTTGTAGACTTGCTTATACTCTGCCCAGTGAGGTGCTGAGCGCGGCAGGGCTGGCTGGGGTAGCCCCGGTGCCACCATCACGCTGCTGGGCTGGACCTGGAGCCCACGGGAGCTCCCACGGTAGAAACTGGAGAACAAGGAGACTTGGCGCAGGGAAGCCAAAGGGATGTTGCAGGTGGTGACGTGCACAGGGGCCAGGAGTGAGAATACTTCTCATGGGGGTGAGAAGACGGACTGTGAAATACTGGAGGTTGCTGTCAGGCTGCTAAAAGACACAGCTAGCCTGGAGTATTGGGGATATACATTAAAAAATATAGGCACAAATACAGAGGGCAGAGAATGGCTTGAGAGCAGCCCTGAGGAGAAGGACTTGGGGGTGCTGGTGGATGAGAAGCTCAACATGAGCCAGCAATGCGAGCTTGCAGTCCAGAAAGCCAACGGCATCCTGGGCTGTGTCAAAAGCAGCGTGGCCAGCAGGGCGAGGGAGATGATTCTGCCCCTCTGCTCCGCTCTGGTGAGACCCCACCTGGAGTACTGCGTCCAGCTCTGGAGTCCTCAGCACAAGAAGGGCATGGACCTGTTGGAGTGGGTCCAGAGAGGGCCACGAAGATGATCAGAGGCTGGAGCACCTCTGCTATGAGAACAGGCTGAGAGAGTTGGGGTTGTTCAGCCTGGAGAAGAGAAGGCTCCAGGGAGACCTTATAGTGGCCTTCCAGTACCTGAAGGGGGCCTACAGGAAGGCTGGGGAGGGACTCTTGATCAGGGAGTGTAGTGATAGGATGAGGGGTAACGGTTTCAGACTGGATGAGGGGAGAGTTAGATTGGATATCAGGAAGAAACTCTTTCCTGTGAGGGTGGTGAAGCACTGGAACAGGTTGCCCAGAGAAGCTGTGGCTGCCCCATCCCTGGCGGTGTCCAAGGCCAGGCTGGATGGGGCTTTTGAGCAGCCTGGTCTAGTGGGAGGTGTCCCTGCCCAGGGCAGGGGGGTTGGAACTAGATGATCTTTAAGGTCCCTTCCAACCCGAACCATTCTGCGATTCTATAAAAATGCAATGCACAGGGCGGCGCAATGGCCTAGCACACTGCTCGGGCACGGCAGCCGCTGTGTTTTCTGGGACGGCTGGGGATGGTATTTATTGTCTGTGTATGGGACTATTTTTGCTTTTGTTTGACTTTGGGTTTTTTTAATTATTTTTAATTTGGTGAACTTCCAGCTTGGGGGAAGGGAATGCCTGCCAGGCGTGGGGGGAGAGGGGAGACCCTGCAGTCCCCGGGGGGGTGCGACGGGGAAGGGCAGGAAAGGGACATGGGGATGCGACTTTAAGGAGCTGGAGAGAGGAGCCTTTGGCTGGAGCTCTGCGGTGCAGCAGAGCATGAGGAGCTTGAGGATGTTTTGGGACACCAGGGCAGCACGTGCCATGCTGTTCCACGGCAGGGACGCGTCAGACCCGTGGGGGCAAGGTTTCACCTCCCAGCCTGTAAGAAATTCACGACTTGTTCCATAAAAACATATTTTTCCGCTTTAAAATCACGCTGTGCATTATACAGCACTAATGAACAACGTCAGCTTCATCTACGCTGGGCGAGATGTGGCTTTTTTTGTGATGCAGGCATTTGTCACAGCGAGAATAATCTGTGAGTATGACCTGCCAGGGACACAGAAAGAGCCCGAAGCCTTTCCATGCCGCGATGGGAACGAGCAGAAAACCTTTGGACTGCAATTCATCCGCAACCGGAGGCGTGGGACCGGCTGAAGTCCGAGCCCAAGGCAGATGTGCGGCACAGCCCCGCGGCTGAGCCCTCGGGTCGGGGGGACAAGGGGTTTTCTGACAGTGCGGAGGGCGCAGGAGGTCAGGGAAAAGGAGAGTGGAGTGGATAATAATAAGAAAAAATAAAAATTTTAGAGCAATGAATACCAATAATGAATAATAGAAGTCGAATAATAAAGAAAATTGAATGATAATAAAGAATTAATGATAAGTAATAAAGCATAAAAATAATAAAGAACAGAAGGAGTAACAAATAATAAAAATTAAATAATAATAAAGGGAATAATAATAAATGTTAAATATTAATAGCATTGACAGCTCCCCTCCTCCCCCGCTGCGTGGGTCCCGGCTGGGCGCCGCCTTGGGTCCTCCGCTCCGGCAGGGGGCGCTGCCGTGCGGCGGCGGGCGGAAGCGTCGCCGCGCTCCGTCGCCCGCTGCCGCCGCCGCCGCGCTCCGCCGCCGCCGGGCTGAGGGAAGGGCCGCTGCGCCGCCGCCGAGCGCGGGGCGGGGGGGGGGAGGGGGCCGGGCCAGCCGGGGCAGCGCCGCAGCCTCTGCCTTGTAGTCGCCGGAGTCGCGCCGACAGCCGCCGGAGCGGTCGGGCCGCTCGCCGGGACACGCCGCCGAAGAGGCGCCAGGCCGCGCTCCGCACCGAGGTACCGCGGCGGGGGAAGGGGGAGGCTGGCGGCGGGTCGGGCCGAGGTGAGGTTGGGGGGGGGGGTGGGGGTGGCGGCGAAGGCCGCCGGGCGGGACGCGCATTGTCCGCCGCTGCCCCCGGCGCGGGGCCGGGAGGCGGCGCCGCCGCGGCCGCTCGGGGCAGGGCCGGGCCGGGCCGGGCCGCGGAGGCCGTTGGGCCCCGGCCGGTGCCCGCCGCGTTCCGGCCCCGTCTCGGCGACGCTGGGAGGGCCCGGCCAGATCGGCCTCCTGCCTCCCCGGCGGCCTAGAGAGGGGGCAGCTCCCGGCCGGGACCGGCTTCCCCGCGGTCTGTGTGTAGAAGCCGTTGGCAGGCTGGCGGGGAGGGTAGGGGGGAGACGCGGACCGGCGTTCCGCTGGTGGGCAGCGCCTTTTACCCCGGAGTTCCTCAAATTGCCGCACCCGGGTCACGAATGAATGCGGGGTTCACCTTAGCGGGGCCAGGCCCGGGGGGGGGGGGGGCGGGGGCGGGGCTGCTCGGCAGCCCCGGGGCGGCGGGGAGCGGGGTGTTCCGGGGGAGGGGGCGGCGGGCACCGGGCAGCCCTCGCCTGCTGCCTGAAACCCTCCTCTTTGTTGTGTCCTCCGTTACGCGGGGCGGCCGGGGGTGCGGGGCCGGCGCTACCTCACGCAGCCCTCCCGGTGTCCAGCTCTGAGGCCTCTTCCTACTATTGTTATTATTCGTGTTCCTAACAAGCCTCTGTGCAGAAATAACTGCATCTGGGGGCTCTTAGGATCCCCTTTTTTTTTTTTTTTTTTTTTTTTTTTTTTTTGGCGGACTACCCCACAGAAAACTAGCACAGCTCAGCGTTCCATAAAGGAAAAAAAAGTTTTTTCGTTGCTTTTTCCTGCAATTCTGTGAAATACTACTAGTATTGAAACTGGGAGGTATTCATTATTTTGCGGTTTTTTAAATAATTTTCTTTTTTAAAGGAAATTTAATTGTTGGTAGGTGATCCTGTGGGTGCATAGGATTTATTTAAAACCTATATGCTCTCTTAGGAGAATGGTGTGATTTAATTTGCATGATGAGTCAAAGATTAAATTACATGACCTAGGTTCTTTAGTTTCAGGGAGGGAAGTGACAATGCTTGGAAGAACAGTTTAAAAGTAGATCAGGAATGATATTTGGTTAGCCTCAAAATATTGTAAAGTTTTATGGGTGTGGTTTTTTAAGCTTACCTGTCAGAAACTCTAATTCAAGGCCCTGTGTTTTCTTTCAGCAGCGTAGTTCATCAGCAGGAAGTGTGTGTGTCTTTTTAATGCAAAGAGCTCATGAAATCATATACTGTCAGAGGAAATTTAACATTCTGAGCTTGCGCCTTGGCATCTAGGCCTTTAAATAATAGATTTCCACTATTTAAAACACTGTGTACCTTTAGTTAAGACCCATTACCTAATACCTGTTGATGTGGCACATGCCTTTAACTGCAAAGAAAAAAAAAAAAGGCCAAAAAATATTCTGTGAATTAGAATAAGCATGGTACCTGTTTTGGGGTCAGAAATAACTTGCTTTTTTCGTTCAATTGTCCGGTATGAATTGGCAGCTTACCTGGTCTGTAGGAGTGGCGTGATGCCCCATGGCGCTGTGTCTTGGTAGCATTTTGTCTGTCCTTGGCTAGCTGTTGGAAGAATATTGTATTTTACAATTAGCTTCACGGTTGTCTCGTGACGTGAGAAACTATTGAGTCAGCCAGCTTGTGTACGCTTGGCTTACTTGTATTTAAACTGTAATCTCAATGGTAGTGTGATATACGTGTCGTTGGGGACTTTCCTCGGTCAGACAGAAAAAATACTGCAGTACAGGAGGAGATTTTGTCTTGCGGTGTTGGGAGCGAGCAGAATAAAGGTCTTGTAATCTAAATTTGTATGTATGGACCAACACGCTGCTGAATATTTCTAAATGCTGATAGCGTTGATTTTTTTTTTCAAGGTAATTGCGGTCCCTCACTTATGTTGATGTGGAGTTTTGAAACTGATGCGTTCTGTAGGCATTTAGTGCATGATTGTAGATGGAGAGTTGTAAAACAATACCTATTTTTTTTTAAGATCTATGTATTTATACAAATAAAGTAGACTAAATAAAAGCGCTAGTTAAGTAATACTTTGTGACAATATGTCTTTGAGAGATAATTATGCTCTTGGGGTATTATCAAGTACAGGCAAATGTGTATTCCCAGTGGGGTGTGATAATATTAAGAAAACTCCACCTCTTGGAATTCCTTGATTGCTTTTATGAAATGTTTATTCAGGAGGGAATGGTGTCTCTTTTGCATGCTATCGTTGAAGTTAATGCGTTAGTGTCTTATTAATTAATGGATGGTCGTCGAATGAGACCTTACTGTTGCGCTGTACATGCTGCTCTTTCTAGGTTTTTGTGGCATTTTTGTGAACACTAGAATTACTGACCAGTGTTCTCACTTCTGAATCAATTCTCAATGGAGTTTTTGCAGATTTTTTTAATGAGATGTTTGCAGCCTTAATTTTTGTGTAAAATCTTTCTGAAAGCTTTGATAATCTCCGCAATGCGCTTAGGGGCTTTACAGTCCTGCTGAAGTGATGTCTTTTTTTGTACTGAATGTAGAGTTTTGGCATGGCGCACTAATAGTTGGGGCTGGTGTGAAGCAGGGGGCAGGAAGGAGCCTAGATGACCTTTTGAATTCCCTTCTGGCCCTGCTTTTCTCTACTTCTGACACTTTATAATATGCTTTAATTATAAGAGCAGCTATTAAAGTATGATTACCTTTGTGTAATTGGAGGCATCTTGCAGCTTCCTATCAAAAATAAGATTTGACTCATCTGCCTCTCCAGAATTAATGGTACCACAACAGCCTGCAGCTATTTTATGTGAATAACGTGCAAAGCAAAAATATGAGTTGAAGTCAGAATATCGTATTTTTTGCATTGTGCAGTTGAAATCTTGTCAATGTGGCAATTTCTGGTAAGGAAATAGTGGGCTTTGTGCCCTTCTACCACTTCTTCTTAGCTGCAAGTTGAAGCCAGATATTAATCCCATTGGACAAAAACATTTTAAGTCGTTCAGTGATCATAAGTCATAGTGTTCGCTGTAACTGTAACTTTGTAGCTGTAGATAAGCCTCAAGCAAGGTGAAAAATTCTTTTTGCTATTAGTGCTCAAGATTGTGCTGTTCTACCAGGAGGAGAACTTTTAAAATCTTACTTCCCCAATTTGTTGTCTAATTTAGGGTGGTTCATTAGTCTGAATTGTTCGGCAGTTCAGCTCTCATTCCCTTCTGTCTGGGCCCTCTCTTTCCCTCTGTTTTCTCTCAATATTGTGCTTCTTGCACCACAAGATGTAGAGGTGTGAGCCAGAAGGAAACGGAATGTCTTCTGTTAGAAGGTGAAACTTTATGCTGAGATCCCTCCCCACCCCCCCCAAGTGCAAACACAAAGGCTAAATTAGAAGATGATGCTGTCTTGAATTATTTTAACGGACTTGAGCTAGGCTTTTAAATGTGTGCTTCAGGAGTACCTAAGGCTTAAACTAGTGTCATGTGAGTTTGGTCTTTCTTTAGCCTGAGCAGATTTATATGCTTTTGTTATTCCACCTGATGATAAAATGACATGTTCATTTGTCCCTATTTAAATGCTCTTTATAGAGGATTGAATTTGGGACTGACCCAAACTGGAAGCAGCCAAAATACTGTGTGGTAACAGGAATAACTGGGGGCTTCCTCAGCAGCCTTCATGGCCTGTTTTTTTTTTTTGGTGGAGAACATTAATTTAGGAAATAAAATGCTTAGGTTTAAATAAACAACTGCAGATTGCTTTCTAACTCCCTTGTTTTGAGTATTCTAGCTAATACTTCATATAGTCAAAAGACAGTATGAAAAGTTTCTCTCTGTGGACTTCAAATACGCTAAAAGGAAGCAAATTTTAAGCCTATCCGCAAGGGCATAAAATTATGGGGGAAATCGCTGAATGTTGTAGCTAATTGTAGAATCATGGAATGGTTTGGGTTGGAAGGGGCCTTAAAGATCATCTAGTTCCACCTCCCCTGCCCTGGGCAGGGACACCTCCCACTAGACCAGGCTGCTCAAAGCCCCATCCAGCCTGGCCTTGAACACCTCCAGGGATGGGGCAGCCACAGCTTCTCTGGGCAGCCTGTGCCAGTGTCTCACCACCCTTCCTGTTTATTGGAAATCTGCTGCTTCTAATGAAATACCTAGTTCCATTCTAAAGATCCATTTGCTCTCTAATTCTTTCCTTTCCTTCAAACACTCAGATAATTCATCACTAAAAGGTTAAAAATAGCAAGACGGTTCAAAAATTGGGAAGTTATAATTAGTGAAGAACTGTATTATTAGTGCAACATGTATTTTCTAAGTTAGGAAACGTCTTTGGATTGAGTTATTTAGGAGTTACTACTTGGAGTTCTTTAGAATGTTCGGGTATACTGTCAAGTGTTTCACAGTGAAATGGCTGTGTCAGTGAAAAATTGCTGAGTGCTGCTTTTGATCCTTACCCTGTTGTGTATTTTTTAAAAAAATCTATTTGTATTGATAAGAAATTAATTTTTCTTACTAAAATAATGTAACTAAAAGTTTAACTGGAAACCCTGCAAGATTTGAAATGTGACACTTAAAAATAGCCAAGACAGAACTTGGCTATAAATTAAATTGAATTAATATGTCAGCTTTTCAGGGAGTTGAATATGCATGGTTGCGAGACAAGTACTTATGTTCAGTCATTCGTGTGTGTGAAATGCCTGGTCTCCTTTGAAGTTATCTGTGCTAAAACATATAATGAAAAAATTGAGAAGCGTTCCCAGAAATGCGGAAGGCGTAATCTTTTTCTGGCTGCCAGGGGTGCCCAGGCAGACAGCTGACGTCTGAAAAAGTACCTTTCTGAAAAGTTTTTATTGTTTTATTTACTGACTTTTAAGTAAAATATGCTAGCTCATAGAGATACGAAGGAAACCTTTTGAACAGGAAGTTGTGGAGGGTCCCCTGGTCCCTTCAGCCAGCTCTTGTGTCTGGTGCTGCTTTGGGTTTTGCCAGGCAGAAGCCAACTGTGCTATTTTCACTATTATTTCTTTTTCCCCTTTACTCCCCTGACCAAGAGCTCACCTGGGAAGGCTTGCCATGGATGGATACCTTTTTTTTTTTTTTTTCCCCCAAGTGTTCATTCAGAGCTATGCTAGCTGATCTGCTGAGGCGGTTGCTTTAAAAAAAAAAAATCTGTAGACATTGAATTATCAGTAACATCTTAGTGTGGTGTGGTAGATATGTGTGCTGATAGCAGGCATTCAGAGCATCCTGCTGCAATGGAGTCTCTGATCTCTTCCTCCGGGTAAGCAGTTTCAAGAGTTTTTGCTACAGTTGTAGAAATCAGGTGAAATTTACTTGTGTCATTATATTTTCCTGTGACTATTACGTGTAAAGTATGCATTTACTGCTTCAGCAGAACATACTCTTTTTAATATATGTCAAAAGATATTTTTGCCTGATGTATTGTAGTGGTTTATAAAATCAACCAGCATATAACATTTTGACTTTGTTGAACATTGTGCCTGGACAAAGAAAAAGCAAAAGAAAAGTTTGTTCACAGAGAAGTAAGATTTTAGGAAAGAAAACGTAGGGGATTTTGTTGTACCTAAATGAGACCTCAGTGATACAGACATGCAGGGAGTGTAACGCAGGTGAGCACTGAGAAATCTCTCCCACACAGTTTATGAAGGCATAGTTCTTCTAACCTGTAACACCTGCTATTCAGGTCCTAAGTTTCTTCTCACCGGAGGCTGGTAGTGATGCAGAAACTTTACGGGGAAATTTAAAGAGATACCGTGTAGCGGAAAGAGTTGAGGCACAGTTCTTGATAAAGGCTTTATGTGTGCTTGGTACTATATTAGAAAAATGCTGAGAAAGCAAAGTTAACCTCTCAAAAGTTAACAAATATTCAGAACTTCACTTTGCTTATACTGATTTTGTACAAAAAGTTGGATTACATTAGTGTTTTCATTTTTTTTCCCCGCAGGATCTTTTGTTCAGTCAGTGCACAAGGGAACGCTCAGGAAGGGGCATCCTTTGCGTGTTCTTGTTTAGTCGCAATGTAGCATTTGGTCTTTTGCCTTATTGCATAAAACTCAGTTTCCTGAGGACAGGAGGATTCAGGTCATTGTGGGTTTTTCATTGGTTCACAGATGCTAATGAACACGCGTTTCACAGTGTTCTTCAGCAGCATGGTGGTTCTCCCCCTTTTTTTTCAGCTAGCGATGCTTAAGCACAGAGAAATTTCTCCTGTGTTTGAGTGCATGATGTTGTGTGTGTTGGCCAGTGGAGCACTTGTGAGCTTACACTTGCAGAGCTTTTTTTTGCAGTGGCAGTCATTCATGGTGTGAGATTCAGTTGCCTACACATAGGTACCTAGTATTAATTTTAGATGCTCCAAGGCATCTGCCCAAGACAGGTAGGAGGTTTGTGATTCTCTGAAGGGCCAGCTGGAGACCAGCTGTGCTGTTCTAGTGCATTTGCAGTTGCATTTGTCATTTCAGCACCTGAATTGCTGCCATGGTATTAGTCGTTAGCCTCAGAATCTCATTTTGGGCTCCCAGAAGGTAAAAGATACTTAAATAGCGACCACTTGGTAGGCACTTGGGTTATATGTTGCCTCATGAGAAAGGAAGATTCAGGGTAGAATTCTGCTGTCTGGGGCAGTACGTGAGAGTCTTGACTGAGGGACTTGGTTTTGCATCCTCTGCCTTGTTGCATGCTTTCCGATTTCAAAATCAAGTAAGGAAAAGTTCCTATGGAAAATTACTCTTTTTTGAGTC
The DNA here is from genome assembly GCA_947846985.1 of Fratercula arctica. Lineage (NCBI taxonomy): Eukaryota > Metazoa > Chordata > Aves > Charadriiformes > Alcidae > Fratercula > Fratercula arctica. The sequence continues at coordinate 28,482,190 of CANTUZ010000006.1, read as the reverse complement.
TGATATAGATTGTCAGTGGAATGAATGAAGGCTTCTCTTAAAAAAAGTACAATTGAGGAAATCTAAAATAATCAAGATAATCAGAAAACCATAAATCTCGATGTGTTGGGTGTTGGACTTGAGGGCCTTGCGACTTGAACATGAGAATTTCAGCTTGTTTTAAAACATGGTCTGAAAGCAAACACAAGCTACAGCGACCAGGTGAAATAGTCTTTTTCCGTGGAATTCACAGATAATGATCAGCAATGAAGGAAGCTTCTTGAAAATATTCTAAGTGCTGTTCTAGATGTTATTATTTAGGTTTTTAATCTCTAAGAAAAGCAGTGTATTGACTCATCAGTATTGACTAACATAGTTCCGTTTTACATCTGTAATTGACATTGAGCAATATTTAAACTCTGTAATAGGGTGGAGATAGAGTAAACAGTTTTTCTGTTAGGAACTGCATCCATTCACAGAGAATTTGGGCAGTCCTGGCGTAGCTGGGCAGTCTGACTGGTGTTACTCTTGACCCATGTGTTGTGGTGAGTGGATTAACGTCCTTAGATCCAAGAGTCTCTTTATTTCAGGGTTATGGATTAGTTTCCAAAAAATTTCGCAGAAACTTCAGGGTGCCTGTGCGTGATAACACACTTAGGAATGTATTGAAATTTTAAAGTCTGTGGAAGAATTGCCTGTCAGTTTTCTTCATCACTTCAACTTGGAAAAAATAAACATTGCAGTTATTCCTTCCTAACTGTATATATATAAGTTTATCTGTCTTATAGAGAAATTAAGTCTGTTTAGTGAGCTTTCATTCTGGTTTGGGAACTTGTATGTATATATTGGGCTGTGCATATATATAAATACAAAAACATTAGCAGCCATATAAGCATGGATTTACAGTGTACATCCAACAGAAGATGGATTATGTTTTTTCCTTTGAGGCTGACCATGCAAGGCTTTTTGCTTCCTTTAGGAATTGCACTGAAGAAGGTTTCAGCGTTGCTGCAGTCAAGTTGTTGGAGTGGAGTCTGAAGAGTAGCTCTGCTCTCCCTCTGGCATTGGCGGTTGCCCTCGTGTACTTACGCAGGTTGAGGACTTAACATTATCAAATCTAGGAAGAAATGTTAAATCTGTTTTTCAGAATTAGCTGTTCTTGAGCTCCTTAGCGAACAAGGAGAAGGACTGTTGGCCAGAAATACAGAATCTTTCCTCTCTAAATGGGCTATTTTTAACTTTCAGAATTACTTACAAGCATTGAAAAATTGTCGTAAGTACAGCAGAATTTTCTATAACTTGTCATTTCTGTTTATTATGGTACTCTAACTTTCAGTGTTGTGGGTTTATACCTCTGAGATTTATAAAAAAACCTGAGAAAATCTGGCCTTTCATCAAGTCCCTAAATTAGGGAACCAAGCTAAACTAATTTTAAAATGATCTTGAATGGGAAAATTAAAATCTTTATTTTAGGAGCTGTAAGGGAAATTTGGATAGTTTGAAAAGCAATGAAGTACAGTGTCTTTCACATTGTTTATTTAAGTCTTGTTTGACTTTGTAGCGGAACAAAAAATATTTTAACAGATAATGTGATTTCTGTGAAGTCCCCTAATTTACTTCTGTATCTAATGAGTGGTTGGTCAGATTCCATAATTCACTGCATGGATTTTGTTTTTTTTATTTTCAGAAATTTTAAAGATGCCATTACAGATTATCTTACGGAATTTATAACCACTAGTACATTTTGACTGCAGTCAAATTTTAGGTTATAGTTTTACACCAGAGTCTTGAAAGCATAACTTTACCCGCTCCTTCTTAAATTTAGCATTTTCCTAATATGTTGATTACTTTTGTTGTTGAAAATGGAACTGCAGTACAGAAAACATTTTTGAGAATTATGATTTCTTTTAGCTTGTCTTCGTAATTAGAACAAGTCTTTCAGCATAGAAGGTACTTTCTTTTGAAATAATTAAAGCTTTAGAATAACTTCAGAGTTTACCAAGGCTGTGAATTTTGATAGTTGCAAATTTTTATTTCTAGAGTATTTGGTTGTTTGATTTAAGGGCTCTTGTTTGATTGAAGCCTATTGGTGATGTAGAAAGCAATGTTATACTGTTGTAAACTCCTATCAAAGTAATTTTTATAGTTCTGTATTTAAATAAAACTACCGTTAAGATGGTGCACCAGTAACAATTCTAAAGGTTGGGTTTGGTGAGGTTTTTTTTTTCCACATAGCCCTAAGGAAGGGAAGGGGTTGACAGGATACTGGCGTAGCTGGAATAATTAATACTATACAATGTAGGAGTGTAAGTATCAGCTATAATGCAAGCATTTCCACCTTAGCTTGGTGTCAGCCTTTTGGAAGATCTGCTGTCCTTTGAAATTATTTTTTTCAGTAGTTACAGAGATGGCATGTGATCATTTGTTGGGTAAACTTGTAGAGGTGATAACTTCTGGTAGTGTTCAAGTTTGGTTTGGTAGCCTTAGACACTAATTGCATTAGAGGAAACTGGGGAGCTCTTATTTCAGTATTACGAAACAATTTCATAGTTCCTTTTTCCAGTCCAACTCTAGTTGGCAGAAGGGAACTCTGTCCCTCAGATGCTTCAGTTCTTCCACTGTGTTAGCTGGCCTGATATTAGCCACTTCCTGTTAAAAGCCTCATTTTTTACTTGCTGTCTCTAGACAGGTAGCTCTGAGACATTTTTGGTTTTTAGACCTCTAGATGTGTTGCAGGAGAGATGGTGACTCCTATATAGACAATATCAGCAGTGCTGGTTTTAGTTACATTTTGTGAACCCTCTGGACTGTATTTTTCTCTGAGTATTGGCTGGAATAAATTTAAATATTCAACTTTTTATGAGGACTTTCTACCCCTCTGTCCCAAGGTTATTTTCTTGTTATTCTGATCGAAGCAGAGAAGTTCGCTTGCCATGATGGCATCTACCTGGAAAAATACCTCAAGTGTCCGCAGAAGGGAAAGTCAGATGAAATGTAGTGTGTATGTATATCTGATGGGTCACCACAGGCATCTGCCACGTTGTTTCTACTCTATTTCCATTTAATGTACAAGTAACTTTCCCTAAGTGAAACCCTCAGCTCTTGTCAGGAGCGAAAAGGGCTTCCACATGGGTTTCTCAGGAATATCTGGCTTTTCAGAGTGTGCATGCTGACACTTCCTGCTGTATCTTAGATCTTTGGACTGATGCGTTGTGAGTCATCAGAATGACTCTTAGTTAGGTTGGCATGGCAAGAGGCTAGACGCATTTTGGGGGACAACCTAGATCATTCCCCCGTCTTGATTCCTATGCTGCAGAGCATTTCATAGCGTGAAGTGGATTTCAGGGTTGAATTGGAACTTCTCTCCCTCTGCTTCAAAAAGAAAATACGACGGCACGGTGTTAAAAGTTCTGGCTCTCACCTCATCTCTCTTGAAGATTTGTGCCATGGATAGTTCTAATCCTGGTATGCATTTTCTCTGCCTTTAAATATATCTTTCTGTGATCTGCCTTGCCCCAGAGGAACACACCTGTCTTGGCAGTTGAGGTGCGATGTGGTTTACGTATCAGAAATTGAATCCATTAGTGACTTTGAAGATTTAGACCAAATGTGTGAACTGGCAGGAGAAATGGAGCTGGTTAGAGGGACCTGTGTAAACAGTTTTTATAGCCACTTTAGATATATTGTGATCTTGAAATTATTTATGCGGAATTCCTGTATCACTGTGGCTGGTTCTTTTCTTGGGAGAATGGAGCTAATTATCCTTTAGGGTTTAGTTTTGTTTGCTTGTTTGTTTTTTATTATCATGGCACACAGTTTGATCATCAATTCAGTAATGAGTTCTGGATTTAGTTGAAAAGGGAGATAATATTATCAACGTATTTTCTCTTTCCTGAACCCATGGCTGTTCTCTTCAGGCTAAACTTCAGCCAACTAATTCTCATGAGTTCATTTCTTACAAGCACACTGATGTCTTGGTAGCAATGAAATGTACATGTGAGTATCACAGATGTGTTCTAGCCTATAGTGCGTCTTGATTATTTTGCTTGTTTAGGTGATGCCCGTGAATCTAATGCTTGATCCTGAATATTGAGGGGAAAAAGAGCAGTTCCTCTTAGCTAGCCCCTGATTTTGCCGATTTTGGTGCTGTTTTCCCATCTGCCGCATTGTCCTTGGTACAGCGTACACAAGAGGAAGCAGGGATTTTCATCTGAGGATAAGCTGGGTGAAGGTTCCATACTGAAAGATACCTCTACACAGCTAGCTTGGGAAAATCAGCCACGTGATTTATGGTGGTACCCACACCGGTTAGCAGTGTGAAGGAAAGAACACTCTTACAAAGGTACCTAACCAGGAAAGCCCTAGCACGGTTGCAGTTACCATGGTTAGAGATTGTGCTTTTTACTAATATTAGCTGTATCTGTATTAGTAGGATTTACCAACAGAGCTGTGCCAGTAAACCCTTTGTATTGTCATCCAAATTGTGTTTTAAGTGCTAAGGACCACGGCAAAGAAAGAGTTCTACAGAAAGCAAAATTGTCAAATAGATAATGACCTTATGGATCAGCTCAAATAATTGCCTGTACATCAGCTCCTAGTACTAAGGAAGGAGATAATTCAAGGAAAAAAAAATAATTAACTGAACAACTTTTTCCTTTTACTGAATGAGGATGTAATGAACTAGAAGGAAGGGATCCACAGTAATGGTGGGGTCATGATTCTGGGTTGTTTATTGATTGCCCTCTCCTGCTTTCTCTGTGACTCAGTACGTAACTCCCATAGGTTATTTGTCAGGAACTCCCTTTTGCAGAGGAGATACGTAGTCATTGAATAATGTGCCAAGTTCTCTCGGTTTCGTGTAGCAAGAATCAGCTTGGATTCATGAGAGTTGATCTCCGAGTAATTTACATTTTAATCTTTGTGTCACGGCAATGAGATCTCTCAATAGAGTTACAAATGGCAGAATTGAGGAGTCATCCGTGGTCTCAGAGTCACCTCTTAGGGCTTTGAGCATCGATGTCTTTTTGCAGCGCAGCTTGCTGTGGCTGTTGGTTTTGGGTTTCTGCCCTAGTTAAGTCAAACTAATGCACAAAAGTAAACCCAGAGACATTAAGCTATGCTTGAATACGTGTCGTCTGAGCTAGTTTCTAAGGGGCTGTTGGGACTGAGGTGAATTGTACAGTAGTCTAACTTAAATAGTCTTTAATTGTGAACTCTCAAATTGATTATTTTGGAAGGGAAGCCTTAACAGATGTAATATGTCAAAGCAGAGACTGATGTAGTTTATTATATTCTGCCTATGGCAGGGGCCAGTAGTAATCAGTTAGGGAAGATGGGTATTCCTTGATCCGTGTTCCAGTTCTTAAGTCAGTGTTTTTAGGATGTTCCTGAGCTACGTCAGGGTCATTGTTTAACAGCCTTTTAGCTTCATGCTTTAATGTTGTCGTTCCTTAGGTGATCTTGTTCTTTTGTAGGTTATGTTTATTAAAGATATGTTGTTCTTCAGATAAATTAAATGGAGAGCTATTATGTGTTGAACTTAGATAAACTTAGGTTGAACATTAGAAATTCCTAGCAGGCCACAGAATTGGGTCTCCAAAGAAAGTAAAGAAACTATGGGAAAAATATTGGTTTTCTTAAACATTATTTTACAAACATAATGGTATGACATGGTTCTTATTGAAACTACATTTGGGTAAATATCCATTTTGAATTTTTTTTATGAGCTTTGTTACTTGTGCCTCAAGGGAATGGCTTTACTGAGTGTAGTTTTTTGTTTCTTGAGAGAATATTCTCTAAAGAAAATTATACCTAGGAGGATTGCACCTGGAGTGATCCCAGGACCATTCTCGCAGTTCAATTGTTCTCAACTTCGCTTCAAAACAAAAGGCCCAAAAAGCACCCATGCATTTCCCTTCCTATCTTGTGCTAGTACTTCTGATTCTCATCCTCCTTCCTTACGTAACTAATTCATATTTTAGATAATCTGTTTTTCCTCTGTCCATTGCACCGGCTTTCTGGTTAAAACTAAATGCTGATGTTATGGTGCTAGTGGGGTTTCCTGTCCTTCGCCTGTGCGGTTTCTGATGTTCATACAGCTGTCTTTAGTTATTGGTATACGTTAACTGTAGACCATATTGCACTATGCAAAATGAAGTCAGAGATTAAATTGCAGTGTATTTTCTGCCTCCCCTTTTGCCACTTCTTCACTCTCAAAATTAACCCTTAGATGTGTATCAGAAATCTGATGCAAAGAGCAAAACCTGTGGAAAGGAATGGGAATAATGCCTACCAAGGAATAGAAATAGTTACAAAGGGGACTCTTTTGCTTTGCATTTTTGCTTCCAAGGGCGGGTAGAATGGCACATGTAATTGCAGCATTTTTTGTCATGTAACAAATATTCTGGGTTTTGTGATGATGCGGTAAAGGCATCTGGGCCAACAGGGGATTGACTGTAATGCCAGGTTATGACAAAATTATTTGAGCTTCAACCTGGACAGAAGTGGGCATATCGTCTGACATCGTTTCTTGAAGCTTGAAGTAAGTTCTCTTTTGTGTGCAGTGTGTTAGATATAGTAGCTACTTTTTGTGGTGAAACTTGTGATTATTGTTTTTTAAAAACATATATTTACCAAGGAATGGGTGAGGCATTTACATGCTTGTCTGTATACCATATTGCAATATAGCAGTAAGGGTTGTGGGGAAGTGAACGGGTGGGGTAACTCCAAACAGTACACCAGGGAAAGGAGCTGAATCATAAGATTCCCTTGAATATGGAGAAAGAGGTGGGATCTCAGACACCGAGTGTTAGTACTAACAAGCTTTTGTGATTATGCTGGATCCCTGAAGCCCCTCAAAAGCAGCAGCCTTGTTTAAAACCAATTTCTACTTAAGTTCTGCAAAAGCTCTGTAGCTGTGTGTTAAACTGCAGTGAATATAATAATGTACAAATCACAAAATATAACATAGTTTTAGGAAGCTGAAGTGAGCTAGTCGAGCCAAATGGCAGCAGCTGCCCCTCTCTTCCCCCAGCATGGTGCAGGTGTCTGCTGGAGGAGGAGGCTCTTGAAGAGGCAGAAGGATCAGTAAAGTAATTGAATGGCAAGAGAGAAGCCTGCTTAATGAAAGGAATCAGCTGGCATTTGGTGCTAAAGAAACAAGCAGGGCTGTGGACTGCTGGGGACTTAATTGCTTTGAAATTTTCAGAAAGTGAGAAGCTATCTCATATTATGTACTTCATTTTTACGTAGGAATTTATTTTCCATTTTTCCTTTTTTCTGAATCCATTGAATTGATCTTTTTTATTCACTTGCTCACCTGTGTTACAGCAGAGAATTTTTTTCTTCATGATTTTCATTTTTCTCTGAATTAATTTACCATTCTTAGATACGTGATATTTTTTTTTTAATCTTGAAATGGGTCACACCACAAATAATTCTGTGATGCAGAATTGTGAATCTCCCGTTGAATCAGATTAAAGCTTTTGTGTGCTGCAGACTTGATAGAACAAGCTTATAGTGAATTTTAAGGAAGATGCTAGTGTTCAGTGGTGGGTGGGACATGCAGGTATGAGATGGACATGCATGTCTTGGAAGTAAGCTTATATGTATAAGTTATGTTCCTCACCAAGTATCACAACAGATCCAAACAGATCATTGATTGCTTTAGCCATATGCTACGTCGAAAGTTTTACTTCTTGTGTGTAAGACAGTTGATGCAGTCCTTCTATCCAAGTTTTAAAGTTATCTGGAAAGAAATGCTGAAAAGATGTGCAGAGGTATTTAGAAGGTAGCAAAAACGCCTTAGAGCTGGAGCATACTCTTAAATTTTGTCTGCTGGTAGTGCCAGAAATTACCATTTACAACCATAGCTGTTCAGTTAATGGCATGCTTATGCAGGTAAATCCATGGTTCTACTAAATAGTTCATGCTGGAGCCCTGAAATTGGTTGAGGTGTGGCTTCTGCTCTTTATCAGTCTCATTTCCTCCATGATAGGCAGGTTTTGCATGTGAGGTTGTATTAATAAACTGTGCTATTTAGACATGAATTTTGGCTGTCAGGATTCAGTTTGTTTAGCATATAAAAAAGAAAATTGAAAAATTATTTTGATACAGTACCAAGTCTCTAGAAAATTGTTTAATATAGTAGGAAACCACATATCCAGAACCGGGGTACTGAAAGAAGTAGTAGACAACAGCACGTGAAAAATGTGGAAGAATGTTTCGATGATGAATGTGAGTACTCAAATAATATACAGAAGGAAATGGTGGATGCTGCCATTGGTCAACTATACTTCTGCAATTAGGAGTGGTGAGGCCTTTGAGGAAGACGTTCTGTAGCCCGGAATTTGCAGTGACGAGCTGGCAGTGGTATTTCGGATGCTTCAGAGTGGCACCTGGCTGCCATCCTGCTGTGCCAGCTGCTGCACGTGCCCCGCTGCAGCGCAGGGCACCAGCTGCTCTTCTCCCTCATGGCACTTACTGAAGTTACCAACTGTACTTCCTCTATAGCTAAATACTCGAGATAACCAGTAAAATTCTATAATCTTGTACAAGAGGGCTGAATAGCTAATATGAAGTCTACTTCTGTCTTTGAAGTACTTGAATATTCTTTTCCCAAGGAGCATGGTAGCTTGCATAAAAAATGGTTCTTGGATCAAAGGACTGGCTGTCAGTCTTCCTTCCGGATGCTGGGCATGTCTGAGAGTAAGGCAGTGCTTTTAAAAATGCATAATTCCTTGATCTATTTCTGGTTTTATTGCTCCAGCCTGCCTTCACAGCAGTGAATTCTGTTAGTTCTGAACTAACAGCCGCTTGTAACAATAAGACCTGATGAAAACTGATTTACGTTATTGTTTTCAATATTGGCTTAATGATCCTTGTTAATCCAAGAGGCATACGACAAAAGAGCAGATTCTGAAGGGAAATCAGTTCTATCAGGACAAACACATGCTTGCTGTGTTATATTTTTAATAGAAATATACCTCTATTTAGCAAGATGTGGCATGTTTTTTCAGTAATAGACTGATAAATTGTCAATTAAAAATCCATATACAGAGTAGACCCAACTGTTTATTGTGAATCTGGGTAGACTTTGTAGATTCATTACCTTATTTAATTGTGTATGTGTAAGTCGATCTCCCATGTGTTATTAACACTGTTGAATGTAATTGACACATGATAAGGATTTCAGGATAGGGGTTGGCAGCTTCCCTCTACCTAGCGGAGGCGGTGCCGTGCCCTTCCCTCCCCTGCTCTGGCCGCCTCCGCTCCTCCTTCCTCCCTTGGGCTGGCTCTGGCTCCGTCTCCAGCCGACAGTGCCTGGTACTGCTTTGTCTTAAGAACATTTCAGAAATTGTTTTTTTTTTTCTTTTTCCTCATTTTTGTTGGGTTTGTCTTCTGCCATTTTGGTGAGCTCAGTCGGCACGTTAGGCATTCAGACAAATATCAGACCACTCGGAATAACTGATGGAGTGTGACCTTCCCCCTTCAACCATGACGTTGATTCAGCTCCAGCCTTACCGTGAACCACCCCTATGGTGAGATCATGAGATGAGGGAGCTGATTTGCAGCTACTTGCTGGTCAAAAGGATGTTTTTTCTATGTTGCCTACACTACTCATCACTTACTTTTCTTTTACGTGTGTGTTTTCTGATAGCTTAGTGAGTTGAATCAGCTCGTGGATGGGTCAGCTGGCTGTGGCGTAAAAGTAGGGGAAGGAGTGTGGTGCTGGGAGCAGAATGGGACCTTCCTGTTGGCAGCAGACAGCTGTTGGGTTGGCTCATTCCTCTTGGGGAACCGTACCTTACTTATTTGTCCGTATTAAAATTATGTTGATTTTGTTTGGTTTTCAGCACTTTTCTTCTTATGTGCACATTAACTGGGTGTTAACATGTGCTTTTTCACTCGGCTTGGGTGTTTTTAACGTGTGCAATTGTAGTCAGGAAGTGGCTGAAGGGTTTTTTCCTCCTCTTTTCCTCATTAGGAACTTACTAAAAGCAATGACCTTAAACTCTTGTTGTGTAAACAAGGCAACAAGATCTAGCTGAAGACTTAATGTAGTGCGATTAAACTGTGAGGCCTACAATAGAATAAGAAATTGAGTTTATTGTACGTGGTAGTTTCACAAAATTGGGAATGTAGGGTTTTTTACACATTATTTAAGTAGCGTTTTGCATGGGGGGAAAGGCAGACATTTGCTGTCCTGAGCTGGAATAGTGTGAATACTTGAATTCATTTGACACTTTATTTATGGATTGTACTTACATGCAGAGGCAAAAAAGGTTACAACTTTTTTATGTTGTGGTAGTTCATGGTGTGTCATAAGCAGCAAGGCTGAGTTTGCTTTTGTGTCTTTGCTTATACAGCTAGTATTTCTTCACCTTCATTATAGCTTTAAAAGCCTGCATCGCTGACGCTTCAGTGCTGGTAATTCATTTGTCTGTGGAGTAACTCTTTGCCCGTGTCACTGCAGTCATAATTGTTACTGTGCCATTTCTTGTACCAGTATTTTTCTTGAAAATAGTCATGCAGATGTCTTACAATGTGCTTTATTTAAGAAACAAAACACGCCACCTACAAAAAAAATCAAAACCTTCTACTGCTAAGTAATCAGGTTTTAAACTGTAGCACACATTTCTGTTAAATAGCACGTTTTCTGACCCTTCAAATACGAAATAGTTAACCATTATAAGAGAGAGCATACGCCAGCCTAGTGAATCTATTCTTTAGAGAATTAAAATTTATTAAGAGGGGGATTTCTTTATCATGCTTCTGTATTTGTTCTTGCAGCATTTTTTTGCTGCAAGAGGGCCGTCCTCACAGAAAAATGCTTTTAAGTGCTGTCTGCTTAGTTTAAAAAAACCATCTTGTATATGGAAGCATTAGTTTTAAATTGGACATTAATTGATTGTGTGGTCAATGCAGTGAATAAAAAATATAAAGCCTTACATGTAAAGCAGACTGTGCACGGATGCATGTTGCATTGACAGAGCTGGAAATTGTATACTATCTGAAACAGTGGGACTTCTATCTCTTGTTATCACAGAAGCCCAAATGTCCCAGCACGCCTCAGTATGTGTCAGTCGCTCTGTGTCAGTTGTGCTTAAATCTCTGGGTATTTGGCCGTGTGCCATATTGTTGTTTGAGGGTCCCTTTGGATTTATAATGTCACTTAAAATTTCTAAATGTGGCTGTGACACCAGTACTTTGAGGACTTCAATTTTGTTAGGTTTGGCATGCTTGAGTATTGGTGAAATAAAATGCGTATGTGAAAAAACCTGAGTTCTGTGTAGTATCATTCATGGTCTCTTTTAACAAATGGATAAAAGCAGTGAGGTTTCTGGGACGGTAAGATAAAGCAAAGCAGAGCACAGAGCTGTCTGTGTACTTGTTGCAGTTTAACTCTTGAAGAGTCCTGTGATCCCTTCCTTAAGCCACAATCAAAACCTTATCGGGAATTTGCAAGGCAGCCTGGTGCTAGTAATGTGAAACAGTTATCATTTGACATGATGTAAGGTCTGTTCTTATTTACAGAAAATGTCATTTGATGTTGTTTCCTTTTTTTCTCGGGTTGCAGATGTGGGTGGTTGCAGTTCTTTCCGATCTCACACAGATGTTGTCATTGTCTATTGTGCGCAGGGTGCTACTTGGGGTGGTTTTGCTGGGTTGAGAAGGGAACAGCCTGTCTGTGTTCTCCTCGCTGCATGAAGTACAGCGCTGAGAGACAAAGGACTGCTCCTGCTTTTTTTTTTTCTTTTTTTTTTTTTCTTTTTTTTTGACAGGATGTGGCACAGGTTCTTCAGTAATAGTTTTGCTTCAAGGTTGGCAGGGTCTTCAGTCTTGAGGCCCCAGATGATGTTCCTGGCAGTGCCACTGCATTCCTTCCAGTAATAAACTTGAAATAGCAGAAACAATGCATTTATTCCATTTTATATAATAAATGAAATACCTTGAAGCAAAATGTCACCTTCAGTAATCAAGGATGTGGATTTCCTTAGTGGTGCTGGCAGTCTTTCCTGACTTGCTTGTGAGAAATTCATACAAGAACTTACCTAAACTGGGAAAAAAATGTTTAGTATAAATATATACTAGTGAACTGTTATCAATTAATTATTTTCTATTGGGTATGCTAATAGAAATACATACAATATATACATACAAGGTATGCTACTAGAAATACATACAATAGATACAATAAAACTTGTGTATGACCTGTGTACGCACATAGGTGTATCTGATTTATGCAGAACCTGGAAGGCTTTATGAATATGTTAAAGCAGTAGATGATTTTTAATTTAAAAAGAAGAAATTGAGCACTGTCTGGAGGGAAGTCAAGTTTTGCAAACCTAGACATTGGGCACACCATGGGGACAGTTGTTTGTTATTATTCTGTATTTCTCTGTTATGTATGTTATCCGTATAGTCTTTTAGTTTAGAAATAATTTAGTTGTGATTCAGAAAATGAGTGGAGACATTTTCTTGGTTTTGATTTCTTTTCTTTCTATATTGCTGTAATACCAGATTTTGTGATTCTGTATAATATTTTTATTCTCGCAAAGAACTGTTTTGTTTCCTACTGGATTTTATTCTGTTTTAACACATAATCCAAGGATTTAAGACTAGCAACTTCTTGAGCCAGTCCTGCTCTGTTACGTGGACATAGCCATCTCCCAGAATGAATATGCTGAGTAGTTGTTAAATACTGTTATTATCAGTGATGATATGCAAGTGTGAAAGAATCCAGCTTTGTTTTCAAGGCTCATTTTAATTTGGCAGGAGTAGTAATCAAAGGGAGAGATAAAGGGAACATTTCAAATACGATGCTCGAGGTATGTCATCTGTGTTGTGGGAAAATGGTACTTATTTTCACACCTGTCTCTTTCCAGGAAAAAAATTCCTGTGTGAAAATACTGTAATTTTCATTAAATGTTGTTAAAATGCCATGACATTTTCGTTAAATAACAGTGAGTAGACATGCTTTTCTTAAAGGTAGGTTTCTGTTCCACTACATGTGACAAAGTTGAGGCATAAAATTATCTTTTCTGAGGAATGACCTGTGGGTCTGTTTTTACCTCTTAGGGTACGAGTCCTGCGTTTGCAGTTTCAGTGTTACAACCCCTTCTTTGTGCAGGTTATGAATGAGACATTACTATAATGAGGCAATTATTATACTAGAGAATAAAAGCAACAGAAAGTCCTTGTGATCTGTTAAAGAATGGAAGGGGCTGGTGCAAGGTCTTGTTTCAACCTTCATGGCAATACTTCTATCTGAAAGTAATCTGATTAAAAACTATGTACCTTATGCTTTGTATCAGTTGGGTTAGGTCAGTTGCAGACATGGAACAGTGAAGGCGTGATCTCTGTAGGTGGTTACTTGAAATACCTATTTATGGAAATTTTCTTTGCTAAAGATCAGAGTGCTTCTGTTCTTCGCCTTTAAATTGTTGCCCTTGGGCCAGCCCAACTTGTTTGTGTTAAAAATCAAAATAACTCAAAAATAGCCTCAAATTAGTATTTTTTAATCCTTGATCAAAACACTATTGAATACGATCAGGATTAACATTTTGGAGTTCACGGTGAGTGAGCTGGTATTTTAATCAAGGATCAAAGTGCATAGTATTAGATTAGAAACATTAACATGTGCCGGTTATAGTTGACTAGTTACTAACTTCACAGACACTGTATGGAGGTAGAAACTACTAACTTTCAGGGTAATATCCCTTCTTTGTAATGACAGTGTGATCTCTGCTCTGTCAGCTTCGGCCGCCTTTTGTCTCTAGCAGAAGTAGCACTGTCAGCATTTTTAATGCAGGATTTCCTGTTCTTTTCTGTCTAGATTAGAGTTCTAGAAGTATGCTTTATGGAATTCACTTGTAAGAAGTTTTTATTATTTAAATGGGGGTGTATGTGTTTAGTAACAAAAGCTTTTGTATAGTCATTTATACTAGTAATACTTTTCTATTTTGTACACAGAAGTGAGTATATTTGTGTGTAAAAGCAAATACATGTAAATATACAGAGGAATGACTGTATTTGGATCCAAGAGCCAAATATTCTTAGGGAAGGAAAATTGCTCCTGTAAGAGAAGTGTTACCTTTTTGAAAAAGATACATATCAGGTGTTTAGTTTTAATGTTTTCAAGTGCCTTATTCATGTCCCTGTTATTGGTGTTAACTTTGTTTCCCATAAAATGAGTCGGTGTGAGACTGTATTTCAGTATGATGTTACAGTAATACTGATACGACAAAGGCAGGACGTACCAAGTATTTTGACATGGGAATAAGCTGCTGTCTGTAGCCTCGTCTGCATCGCGCTTGTAGCTCCTGCCCTAAGGCGCAGGCTTTGTGGTCTGCTTGGCATTTGTTATGGAATGAATATGGATAAAAGCATGTACCTGGACAGTCATTGCAGCGCCACTGGGACATGATGACTTGTGTCTCAAAGACCAAATATAAGAAGGCATTTTGTGTGACAGCATTAATTGGAATAATTTATCCTTGTTAGTCTTGCCCATATGTGGCATTTCTACAGTATATGGCTTTGGATATATTTAATGTACGCCTTTAATTTGTTCCTGTAGCATAAGATAATGATCTTAATGTGAGGTCTTAGATTATGTATCTTGTGTTTTAAAAGAATTAGATACACAAGCATTTAAGTTTGTCATGGCAAGCTCTCATTCAACTGTCAAGGATGGTTATTCCACATAGGAATACCTTTGCTACTCTCTCTTGATCATCACGTGCATTGTTATACTGACCTTATGTTTCTATTTTTCACATGCTTTTTTTTTTCTCCTCCTTTTCCAGGTGAAGCAGGAGCTGTAGAAGGAAGACCTTGTGGCTCGCCATCATGCCATTCCCTTTTGGCAAGTCCCACAAGTCTCCTGCAGACATAGTGAAGAACCTGAAGGAAAGTATGGCAGTTCTAGAAAAGCAAGATATCTCTGACAAAAAGGCCGAAAAGGTACAGTTGGGACTTTCCAATTGCTAAACAGTAATTGAAAGGGGGAAAAAAAATAAATTTACACCTGTTGAAACTGAGTGATTTAGGAATTACTTTTGGGTTTTATACTCTGATAAATGGTAAGTTATTATGTACCTTTGAACAGGCGTGTTTCACATTGGTTGGATTTGCATTTTTATGCCACTGACAGGTGATATGATACTTAAAATAGTTTGGTTTGTAACTGTAGAACGTTGCGTTCTTTAATGAGCAGCTCACAGCCATGCAACGTTCTGGTGCTTGTGTCCACTCTAGTGGCTTTGCTGCTGTACAATAGTTCTACCTGTGCTTGTCCATGCCAGCGTTCACAGAGCAGAGTGTCTCTATTATTGAAACCGAGGAACTTTGTGTCTCCATGGATGTCAGTAGAGGATATACTTTTACCTTTCCTTGCCTTTCCATCAGCCCAGAGGAAGATGTGGGGAAAAGTCCCTGTGCTGGTGCGGTTGCCTTTGGATAGGTTGCTTTGCTGGTTCAGGGTCTGTACCTGTTGACAGTTGTTTACTTCTCAACTGGTAGTCGTGATGGCTTTACTAAAAGGTCGGCCTGTGTGCAGCTGCATCCCATCTAGCAACTTGTGTTGCAGGGATATTTACTTTTTTGATTAAGTTTTTCATAATAAACTCAGCACAAGGGAACAGATTTCAATGCTTCCAAAAAAAACCCCAAAGCCAAGTCAAAAAAACCCCAACCAAACAAAACATCTCCCTCTCCAATCTATCAGCTTTTGAAGCAGGCTATGATACCCTCCTTGGCTCCTCTCCCAGCATTATTTAACTGTTCTGTGCCATTCTTGGCATCCTTACAGAGTCACGTGTAGGAGTTAGTCACAGTCTTTTCCATGTTCACCAGTGTTTTTGAGCACGGTGTGGCCAGCTTCTCTACATCCAGTTTGACCTAGATTTGGCACTACTGCTTTAAGTGCAGGAGAATCTGGGTCTTAACTGAATTGCCATCTTTATCCTGATACTCTTTAGAATCAGCATCTTCTACCCCAGTACCATATACGATACGTTCCAGGTCTCTTGCAATGTACCACAGTATTTTTCCCTGATGCTTTTTCTCTTTTGCTGGAGACAAAAATGTTATCGCCTGCTATGCAGGCCTGCGTGGAGGCTGGGAGAATTCTCATTGCTGCTGCTTTTCTTCTTTCTCTAATAAATGACATCTGTCAGGAGAGGAGGGGTAGGTGCATTCTGAAGAGTCTGTGATGAGACATGGCACTGCCTCCTTCATCTCAGCCTCATTATTAATTCTTGGAGATGTGGCTTGATCTTAAAATCCGTGCTCTTTTGTGTCATCTTTTTCTTTTTGCTTAGACCTCTAATGGGGAACAGACCAGCTTCATTCCATTGTGCATAGCTGTGCACTGTATCACGTGCCTGTGTTCTTGATGCTGTAGCTGAAGATTATTATGTACCATTTGCTTCTTGCTGGCCTTTAATCCCGTACCTCCATCTTCTTTAAAGACGTCGTTTATGTGAGGCGGCTGCTTTGACAAAAAAAATAATATGCTACGCCTGTAGAGCTGTTTCTGCTGTGTCATATAGAAAGCGAGACATTCTGTTTTAAGGAGAGAAGAAGGGAACATCTGCTCACTAGATTAAACACCAGGAGGGTTAAATACTGGCATTCAAAGACTGAGCTTGCTATGGTAGTGCTGGCGTCCGTCATCCTTGTTATTGAGAGGAAATGAGTTGATCAATCTGAACATTCACAACACCAGTGTCCGTGTCTCCATACAGAGAGTCTCCAGGGAACCGTTGTGTCATTGGCAAGCCAAGACTTCCATGAAGGTGACTGTGGCAGTTTATCTCAGATTCTCAGATTGTTTGGTGGTTTGATAGAGAAAATTCTTCAACATCTTACAGAGCAGTCGTCACATCTTTGAGGGTACAGCTCTGATTTAACACCCTGAATTTGTGCCCTCTTCCTATCTGGTCTATAGAAATGACTGGAGTAACTTGGGAGATAAAAGACAGCAAGGGTTTGAGCAGTAACTGCTATTAAAAAAGAAAAAAAATTTCTACATGCCCGTATCTCAATATTTAGGCATCTTTTTATCTTTCACTACCCCTTTTATTATTATGATTCTGCAACGTAACTTTCCAGCTTCCTTTGGAGCAGAATTCTGTGCCAATGAAAGGGTGAGTTCTGTGGCTCGTAGTGGAACAAAAATAGAAAAACTCACTGCACATAAAGCACAAAAATTATTACCCCTTAGAAAAAGGGGAGAAGAATGGCAGAGTTTTTCTTTTTTTATAGCTCCACTTTATTACTGATTAGACTTGTATAAAATTCTCTCTGTCTCTTTGCATCTGCTTCATTGTTGCTGTTCCATCCAGGGGTGTGCTTTTGTAGCTTGCCGGATAACAACAATGAACTTTCAAGGCTAATCATCATGGTACATATTCAGTGTTTGTTACTGTTTGTGGTAAAGACAGCCTTTTGGGTGCAGGGAATGCTTACTTTTCCTACACTACTTTGTTTCTTAAAGTTAAGTACAGGCAGTTGCATATTTTCTTTACTCTTGAATAGATGGAATTTGAAATGTGTATGTAGATCAGACTAAAAAAATTTCAGCACGTTGAAGTGAACTGAACATTTCAAAATCTAATAATTTTAAATATTTCTTCCACAAAATGAAATTAATTGTAAATGGCCTTTTGTTTTATACCTTATGGCTGACTGAGGTTCCAAAGAGAAACTAATGCTTTCCTACTGCAGTGTTTTTAACATGTAGTTCACTGTAGTTCCTACCATGCAGTAGCAGCACAACACTGTTATGAAAATATTTAGTTTGCTATGTAGAGGATACTTTTTGAAAGTTTCCTAACACACTTGGAAATACAGATTTGTATTTCCCTAGAAATGAAAAGCGTAATTAATTATGTTTCAACAGAATACCTCAGTCTTTTCCAGTGCTTAGACTGAAATTTAAAACCTTTAATATTTTGTGAGAGGAAGAAAAAGCAAAGTAAGTAAGAAAGATTTTTAAATCTTGGACAGTGTGTGTTCCTGTACATTATTTATAATCAAAATGTGAATTCTAGTTGCATTTTAATCTACTTTTTTTTTTTTTTGAGCTCTGTGAGTACTGGAGAAAAATTAACCAGGTAATTCTCCAGGTCATTTTGAAATGTGGTTTAATTTCGTGGTACCCGCTTAGGACTGGAGACTTGAAGTGGCTGTAGAAGCTGGGCTGTGTCTTGCTGATGACAGCCTGCCCCCTGTACCGCGGCTCTGGCTGCTTGTTGGCTGCAGTCTTGGACTCAGGATAGAGGGGATAGCTCGCTGTCTGGTAGTATTTTGGAAGGGAAACGTGAAGTTATTTCAAGTGCTTTATAACTGAAAACGTGTTCATCACATATGCTATTAGCTTTCCGTTGCTTGTGTTTTTCACAAAGTGGGGGCTAAAGGGCAGGAAAACTCCATTCATATAAGTGGGACCTACCCTTGGTCTAGCCCACTAGTTAGTCTTTTATTCGCATCTCTTCCTCCTCTTTGGCTGATATCAGCATTTATTTTTATACTAGCAGTTCACTTGGTTTGTGGCACACATTTACTGTCGCGAAGGTAAATATTTACTCATGTAATAAACTTGTTCTTCCCTCCCCTCTGACCTTGAGTTAACCTGCTCAGAGCAGCTCTGGTTTTGGTTTTCGGATAATTGTTTCAACCATGTCGTTATCCTGTGTGTGTTGACTATTGCAGGCATGGTTGGTCTCTCTTCTTTAAGTTACCCATTCTAT
Source organism: Fratercula arctica (assembly GCA_947846985.1). Lineage (NCBI taxonomy): Eukaryota > Metazoa > Chordata > Aves > Charadriiformes > Alcidae > Fratercula > Fratercula arctica. The sequence goes on along the minus strand of CANTUZ010000006.1, from coordinate 28,463,453 downwards.
ATGATGGACGGTATACTGTATGTATGGGGTAATGCAATACGCTGTTTTGATTCAGCTGTCCGAATGTCATATCGCGTCATGTTGCCATAGGCATAGATCAGATTTAATTCAGTGAGTTAACACTGTTATTTACAAAGCAGTAAAATTTTAAATTTGTTATGCACATGCATACAATTAATTCATGGTTGAAAGAAGGCAAAAGGTTAAGTAATCTGCCTTGCCTACTGCATGGGGCTGTTACTCGAGGGATAAAGATGGGGCTGCTTCTGACAGTAATGGGTGAGAAGACATGCGTCTCTTCTACTTGAACTTAGCTCTTTAGTGATACCTTCATGCTAGATGTCTGCTAAAAAATAATGTAATAATGTAATATAAACTGGTGGCACTGATGTAGTAAGCATATATTTACAGCATTGTATATTTTTGTAAGTGTTTTGAAATCCAGTAAATTTAAATAGGATTATTAAAATGGTGGTGTTACTTATGATAGGTACTGCTCTAGACTAATAAAAATATTCACCAAGACAGGCTAAAAACTAAAGCTAGTTTACCTTTTTGATAGACATTTTCATTAATAGTGCAGTTTGTATCACTGCATTATCAATGTGGATAGGACCCTTAGCCATAGACCCGGAGCCTGCTGAACGCATCTTAAATACTTCAGGACTCACCATGTGTTCTTAGCTTTTTCTACCATTTCTCTAAGTAAAGGCAAGTGTTGCTTCATAAAACTCAAATACTCCAGCTATACAAGTCTAAAGGAAGTATTTGGTATTTGTACTGCTTAGTGTTTAAGGAAATAGTAAATTTTGGAAATATAAGTGAAATACCCTAGGGATTGGAATAACCTGTAGTGGCTCATCACTATAAAGACATGCAGCTGATTCTGGTGGGACAGTCACACCTGTAACTTCATTATATCTGTTTATATTTTAAATAATATTTTCCTGTCTTTGATACAAATAGAGAAGTAAATGCTTTCTTTGTTTTCCTTACTTTACATTTTACTTTTATAGTTTGACTTGTCCTCAAATGGTATTGATTGTTTGACACCATTGAATTTCAAATGTGACTTGTCACAGAAATTTTTCTCTAAAACTGCAGTATTGAGAATAGAAGTATTATTTTAATATTTATAAAATATATTTTAATATATTTTAATATATAAACATATTTATAGACTATAATATGCAGAAGAAATATAATATATATTCTGTATACATAAAGTATACTCTGCTTACATTGTGCATTTTGATTTTTCTCTAGATATTTTTTTTTCCCCGTTAAAAGAAAGCAGTGCATTAGGCAATTATTTAGATCTCAGTATCTCAGGAAATCTTGCACATAATGCTAGCTAGTCTTCTCTTGTCTTTCTCAAATGTTTTTACTAGTTTTTCACTTAGCTCTTAACATTGATATTTAATGTAGCATTATATTTTTCAGTGTAGCTATCTCAATTCCATTCTGCATCTGAAATGGCAAAATTAGCTCTGTACATCATGTATTTGGAATATGTTTGAGAGTTCATGGAATATAGAAGAGTAGAGAGATTCTAGAACAAGTTTGTAAGAGTTTATTTCTAGTCCTTTTGATGTTGAGTTTTAGAGTAGAAGAGGAAGGAATATAGCAATGTCATATTTTATGGAAGTGTAGTGTATAAAAAGACCTTGATTATTGATAGAATACTATCAGAAGACCTCATATTTCTGTATTTGTAGTATGTATCCAGAAGTGATAGTTTGGCCTAAGTTGAAGTGATATGAGCCAAGTCTCTTTCCATGATGAAGGTGGTCAGACATTGGTACGGGTTGCCTAGAGGGGTTGTGGAGTGTCCATCCATGGAGGTGTTCAGAGCATGGCTGGCCATGAGCCTGATCAACCTGATGGACTTTGAGGTTGGCCCTGCCTTGAGCAGGTGGTTGGACCCTGATGACCTCCTGAGGTACTTCCCAACCTAAGCTGTTCTATGTTTCGGTGTCTCTAACAGTTACTTCCCACTTACAAGTTCAAGTGAAGCACATTCAGATGTCTTGACAGTTGTGAAGAGCATAATAAATAAATCTAAGTCGTGATGTCTCTTCTTGAAATTACCGAGTTGTATGTTCGTGTTAGGCCAGAAGGCTTTTTTTTGCACTTGGTGTTTGGAAACACTATTTTTTTCTGTCTGGTTTGTAAGCATTTCCATTACTAGCATCTTTCTTCGGGTGGTGGTGAGGGAAAGCCTTCAAGTGTGATTATTAAAGTTTTGGGAGGATTGTTCTGTTTTCTGGGGTTTTGGTATGAAAAATTCTCCACTGGCATTCTTAATTGCAGGCATGCCCTCAGTACTGCCATCATCTTACTTAAAATAGGTAGTTCCTTGAACCTCTGCCTTTCTTCCTCTTTCATCTTGCTTTCTAAATTAGTGTGCAGGGACAAACTGCAATAGAATTTTTATTGCTGCTTCCTCTTTTCTTGGTAGCCATACATCAGAGGCATCTCTTCATATCTCCGTGTTTGACAGATGTTCCTCTTCTTTTCCTAGTAAAGAGATATTTCTTCTGAATTTTAAAGTAATAGAACAGTCGTGTGTGGCATAATACTACTACAATATGGTGAGCTGGGTTTCTCATTTTACGTCTTCAGGAGCTGTCATGAATTTAAGCAGTCATATTGAGCACCTGCTTCTTGCTGTCTACTAACAGTGCACAGAAAATCCTTTGGAATTTCAATTAAGGAGGAGCCAACTGGGACTAAGAACTGCAATTAGCAAGAAGAGAGGGGGAGCAGGGAGTGGAAGGTTGTGGAGGAGCTAAAAATGATATGGAGCCTCCTTAAAGGTCATGGAATCCTCACTTGCATACCTAGCAAAGCTGGAACGGCTTTGGCTTGAATAGTGCATGGGTCGTGCTGATCTTAAGCCTCTCTAGATATAACGCACAAACGAGAAATCTTTTTACGTACCCCTTATAAGGAAAACAATATCCAGGAAGTGATAATTTTTTCACTTCGTTAGTTTTCCACGTGCTACCAATCATAAATACTTTACATTAAAGTGTATGCATACCTGGTTGGCAGGTTCATCTAATGACTAAAAATTAGTGCACTTACTTTTTAGGCATGTTAAGAACTAATACAATGTAATTAAACCAGCTATTTATGATGATCATTCTCAGCATTTTGCCCTCAAGGTACGTAAACATATATATTGAAAGGAGTAGTTTTTCTTTTTTCTCCAAGATAACTGTGCTTTATGATTCAGAAGTGGGTCTTCAGAAGTGTTCTTGTTGATTTCTCTTTTTTTTTCAGCTTTACTCATGATATAACTCTGCTTCCACTGCTAAATCTAAGTGCTGCCCCAGCCCATCTGGCTTCCCTAAGTGAGACGTCAGACCTGTCTGTCTTCTGTACAGAAATGGACTTCAAATTAGAAGCATCTTAGGCTTTTAATTGTCTCCTGTATCACTGTGTTCTTTTGAGTGTGCCTCTTTCTGGGTCTATTTGCCAGTTTGTTCTTCTATTCTGAAATAACCTGAAAATGAAAGGAGGTCCTCTTTGAGGTTTTGTTAGTTGGAAAGGAAAAATTTCATCCCTGCTGCCTGGAATGGGAGCCTAATATTTGACAAAACCCGATGAGTGCAAAATCTGTAGGAGGGGGTGCATCTGCAGTTCACTAGGACAGGCACGTGTCTCCGTGTCATGTTTTCCAACCTGATCCTGTGTACCTCTGTTTTACAGAACGGAAATTTTGTTTCATCCCACAGCTATTCTTCAGGGGATTTTTGAATGGGAAGTTTAAAGGCAGTAAAAAGGAAGAGATTTTTACTTTTGGTAACTTGTCAAATAAATTGTGTATGTCTTGCGTCTGCCTTTTTTTTTTTAATAACACATAACAGTCTCATTTGCAAAAAGATTATCTATTGTTTTTTTAACAGGTTGTCATTTCCTGATTATTTTTTTTTCCCCTTAATGGAAGCTGGCAGATTCTAAGAATGATACAGTGTGCAGTTACAAAGACAAGTGACATTGTGTTCTAACTGTATTTTTTTTTCCCCATTTTCTTTAGGCCACTGAGGAGGTCTCAAAAAACCTTGTTGCCATGAAAGAAATCTTGTATGGCACAAATGAAAAAGAACCACAGACAGAAGCTGTGGCACAGCTTGCTCAAGAGCTGTACAACAGTGGTCTTCTTAGTACCCTAGTAGCCGACTTGCAGCTAATCGATTTTGAGGTAAGAAATGAAGTTTGACATTTCTTATATTCCGTATGTTAAAATAAACACATTGGAATTCCTGCCACTTTAATTGGTTAAGACATCTTTTGATCTTCAGCTTTCTTTTTCCGGCAAGGACAAAACCATTAGAAAGAGAGCTCATTGTTCCAAACTACCTGGAAAATTAAGCAAATACAGAATATGAAATCTGTGAATTTAGGCACATAAACCACACAAAAATTGAAGTAGATAAACCTCTAATCCTGATGATATAGTTCTGTTGAAACTATGGAATAATTCTTAATTGTTGTCTACACAGGAGTGTTAATCTCCTCACTCCATAGTGAACATAAGCTATAATACTACAAGGTGTGTCTATATTTTCATCTCATTAAATTAAATTACTTGGAAAAGTAAGAGAATTATTGCAACATTTATGAAGAATTATAAATAATTAAGGTAAAGCTGTTATTTTTAATAACAGTCCACTATTTCTCTCTCTTTAGAAACAAGTGATGCAACCTTTTTTCTGTTTTCCGTGTGGTTTTTTTCTGTTTATTAACAAAACAACAAACCCAAGTTTTTATTGATTACTTCAAAATAGCAGTACTTATTTGTATTTAAATTTATCTCTATACAAACCTCTATCTGGCATTTGTCACCACATCACATGGAACAATTTAGCTTTGCAGTGACATAGTGAAAAATCACCCTATTTAATGATAAGAAATGCAGTACGATGGGATTTTCCTATTTTTGCTGAGGTCCCACAAGAAACATGTGGTTGTCTAGGAAATGAGCCAAACCCCATGTATCTCACTCCACAGCCTTGACCATAAAGATCATCCCACTTAAGGTTGCTTAAAAATGGTGTTGTTGATAAACAAGTTCTTCACAATGCAAACACAGCAATTTAAAGTCCTATTGTAGTATGACATTCCAAAAACAATGGCTTTCTTCCCTGTTCTTTCTTCTCTCCCCTCCACCCCACCCAAAACTCCCTCTGATTTGTGTTTAATTATAATACAGTGGTATTTTTTCCCTACCCACACAACTGTTTATACCAAACATAAAACATTCAGGTTGTTAAATAAGCAAGGAGACCTGGGAAAGCTGAGAGGGAATGCTGACATGTGATGGCCATTAATTCCTGAAGAAAGGAAATCATGAAACGTCATCTGGATTCTGATGACCTCTAGATTCTTATCAGTTTGGTGTTTACTCAGCCCGGTTATTAGCGGAGGAAGCCTTCATTATCTCCTGGTAATGAAGAACGATAACAATTTGTACAGGCTTGCTCTCATTAAGGAGAACTATTCATTTTATTCTAAGGGGACTTGAAAAGATTGCAAATAGTTTCCTGCTTGTGGACTTTCTGCTGCTTTGTTACACGAGGATATGACAGCTCTCCCTTGAGAGAGACCGTCATTCATACCGCTTTCTAGGCTGGACCACGTCTGCTTTTTAAGGACGGGATCTGGCAGACCGTCCCGCTATTGTTGTTACCTAGAATTGATGTCAACACACCTGTGCCCCAAACCTACACTAGCTTCCCAGCTGTTACAGTCAATCAGATGTTGGCTTTGATATCCCAGATCCCTGTAGTTGGGTGTTACTGTGTTGGAGAGGATTTCTCCATTACCCATAGAGATACGAACTTGGTTTCCTGTTGATTCTTAAACTTGAAGAGTAAGTCTATCATTTATTCCTTCTGGTGCCCCACCACAGCTTGAGGTCATTCAGCGATGAAGTGAATCTTGTCTTTTTTGTCGAAGAACTTCACTCGCGTTTCTGAAGAGGGTTTCCTTGTAGAACAGGAATAGACAGCTAACTAATAGACACAGACTGTTCACTCTGACTCTTAAACTGTATCAAATGTATTTGCATGTGAATAGTATGGTTAAAAAAAAAAAACACAAACAGAAAAGTAACAAATTTTATGTTTTAATTAAGAAATTGCCTGACTATCCAGACTTTGCTGTTTGTAAAGGCCTGAATGAAACCCATATCTGGAAAATGAAACCCGTATCTAGAAACATTCTTTCCAAGTAATGTGGTCAATGCAACTATGTACTTACCAGTCTTATAAACTTACCAGTTATCTCCCTGCTGATTTTTGCTGGCATGTCTGTAGGAGAGATGGTATCCCCTGTGGAACTGTGGGGGTTTTTTTTCTTGGTTTTTTTTTTTAAATGAAGAAAAAAAACCAAACCCAAAACAAAAACGCCTTTTGCATAAGGGAGCCTGAATCCTTCTGCTGGGAAGACAATACTAGCACAGTCTCGCTCTCGCCTCTCGCAGTCGTGACTATTGGCACAGGGTTCGGTGTCTGTTTGCCCTTGTCAGGCCATGAGATCACTTAGTAATACATCCTTCTAACAATAACTAGCCTTGGTATTACTGCGTACCACTATCAGTTCAATCAAGTGCATAATAAGGAAATGCTGTTCTTGCTGGGGAATCCAAAGCAAATTGTGAGATCCAGCGCAAAATTGGCAATGTTACTGAATGAGAGTTGATGACTATATTATGTGGAGTTTGAGTAAAGCAATTTCTGGAAACACTGCTCTACTCATTTCAGAACAAAGAATCCTGGTGTTGCTTTGGGCTGGCTTTCAATGGAATTGTAATTGAGAAAACAAGCGTTTACAAACAAACTCTTATATCCTGAAAACAACACTCTAACAAAACTGTCCGTGGTAATTCACAAACATGCCATTTGTAAAACTACAGTCGTCCTACATTTTTATAAACATTCCATTTTTTTCTTATGCAGTATTCTCTATTAGAAAATGGAAATAATTTTGAATAATTGCTGCTGTTTTTAAAATTCTTCCTACTTAAATAATTTTAGTCAACAGCTTGCTGATGTTACTCAGGGCATTTACAGTACAGCTAGAGATTGTCAAGAAACATCATTCGTGCATAACATTCAGGGACCCTTCAGGTGGAGTTGCTTAACAGGCCTTTATTCGCAAGCCTGGGCTTAGCACAAGTTTGCCTGGGCTTTTTCTGGATTAGACACATGGTCCTGAAGTTGTCTTTATGGCAATCCAAAATGGCAAGTTACTTGCAGAAATCTGGGTTTTAAATAGTGCATGTGAATGACAGTAAAAAGTGCTTAGATTAATAACGTTTTTTTGTCAGATGTCTGTAGCTATGGTCTGACAGAAGATATAAATAGGAAATGTTTATATATTCAACAAAGAGAACATTTCCAGCTCCTTTTATACTGTCTGGTGCTATCCTTGTGCATTTGCTTGTGTATAATCTGTGCTGAATTCCAGCATCCTGGTCTTATTTATACTTTTTTTTTGACGCTTAAAAAACATGAGACATGCATTTTAGGTCGGCGGATGATTTCTCTTTGTAGTTTTTATTTATTTATGTAGCTTCCATAAGTTACAGTTTTAAGTTGGATGTTAACACTGCAGTCAGAAATGCTCTTAATGGTGGCATTACGTGTTCCTAGACCAGGGGAGAGGAGAATGGATTATTGAAGAGGCACACTTTCAGGCAAGAGCACAGTTAAAAACTGGTATGTTATTAGCAGAAACAAGTATAAAACAAGCCCAGGGGATTGATGCTACGTAGAAGTATCTAATGAAACATCAACTGGCTCTGCTTCTTAATGTAAATCACCCGTGATCTGGCTGCGACATGATGTGATGTTTTGAGTGCTTTGGCATATTTGAAATGGGTATAAAGAAAGAGAATATTCGATCTGCAGAACTTACACGGTATGAATGCATGAGATGATAATGTTTAATTGTTACTCGCCTAGTGGACTTGAATATTATGTGTTTAACTCCTAATGTTTTTGACAGGGCAAAAAAGATGTTGCGCAAATTTTCAACAACATTCTCAGAAGGCAAATTGGTACAAGAACTCCCACAGTCGAATACATCTGCACTCAACAGAATATATTGTTCATGCTATTAAAAGGGTACGTACACATACATAAAGACGCTTTTACATGAAGTAAGAAGTTTTAAAATTCATGGAGAATCAGTGAGTTCTGAAATGTTTTTTTCTTCCTCTGTAGTATGCTTTTTTTTTTGTCTTGGGGCCTGTAATTCCCCTAAGTAAAGGAAAACTTGAGTAATAAACCACCAAAAATATACTTTTGTATGAAATATGACTGAAAATTGGCAACTGTTAGTAACCTAAAATATTATTACTGGGGTAGTGCAGACGTTTTCCTTTCAGAATACTATTTGATCTTATTTAAACTATTCCCTTGTGAACTTACTCCTTCATCAAGAGTTAAAGGCTGTTTTTTTCCTTTAACCATTGGTCACTTCCAGTTTTCTGTCCTATCCCCTGGTCTTAGTTTGGTCTTAGACTTTTTATTCATAGTGACTTATATTCCTGTAGTGACACAAATGCACCAACTCAAATTTGACCAAAGAATGAATGATTTGGGGCATATGGTGCATGCCAGATGTCTCTTTCTTCCTCTATTCTTGTATTATCTGGTGTGCTGGATATTGGAGAATCATGCCATACTGAATACGTGGTTGCACGTGTAGAGCTGTGGATCTCAAACATGAAAGCAGAGAGGTGTTATTAACATTTCCAGGTTAAAACAAGATTATTACTTTTTTTTAAAAAAAAGAGAATTTAAAAAGAATTGCTGACATTTCTAATAATGTTAATTAGGAAAGTTCTAGAAATTGCAATTCCAATGTGTTATTTTGGGATAGAAAACTTCATTAAATACTAATAAACCATTTCAAAAATGCAGCTATTTCAAGTACTAGTTTTATAATTTGTGTTAAAGCTGCTGAGTTAGGCTTACTGCAGTTGATGAGTATTTATTCCACCTCCTGGGACAGCTAGAGGATGTCCATGCTTCTCAGTGACGTACTTACCTCTGTTCTGTTGGTAGTACTGAGGTGTGGGAATAATCAAGTATATTTTTAATGTTTAAACAGGAAGCTTTATTGTGTTTTTCCTTTTCCCTCCTCTTACTTCATCGTAGTAATTAGAGATGCTGACTAACCTGCCACATACGTGGCATATTAGGCTAATTCATTGTAACATCTCAATGTATTTACCTAATCTTGGCCATTTGTGTAAGCCACTGGGAAGCGGATCATACAAGAAACTTTCTCTGTGGAGAAAGCGGAGTTTTACATCTTTGAGTTTCATGCTGACTCCAAAGATTTCGCACCAGAAGCGGTATGGAATATTTGCTTCAATTTGTACGAATGTAAGGTGTACGCTTGTCTGCCAGAAGTGCTTTGTTGTTTTGGGTTTTTTTTCCCGCACATTACAGCCCTGATTTTGAGGGTGCAGAGAGATAAAACTACGTTCTCAGCATGCTCTCATTGATGTGTGACTGAATGGGGGCTGTAACACATTCGTCCTAATTTTTAGTCTGTGTTGGCACTCTTCAGAGAGCATTATTTTGACAGGGATTGTTGAAACATATATTCATAAGTCAGGATGTTTGAAATGGGCATTTAGTTAGCTTTAATGACTTTAATGTTACATCTGGTATCCACCTGAGGCAAATTTATGTAAATTTAAACTATGGGGTAAGTTGCAAAAAGTTCAGTAGTTTCCAAATCTCCATGAAAGGTTAAATGGGAAACATGAAAATTAATTCGTAAGAAAATGCTTTTGTATGGTAATATAGTTAGTACTTAGTATGCACAGTGATACTTTGCTCCTGAATTATTCTGGTGAATTTGAATTAGCTTCCAATGATATAGGACTAAAGATTGTTTAGATGGAAGCCAGGAAGGTTATAGAAGAAGCATTGACTGCTCCAGAACCAGGTAGGAATGACAGACGTAACTTTTCTGTAGACTGGGATAGCTTATATTACAACATGCTGAGGTCAGCCCTTGGTTTGGAAAGGCGGTCCCATCTTCTTCCAGGGTTCTACTATTAGCTTGCTTGGGAAAGCAATGCAAAGGTGTATTTCTATCAAACATGTTTTAAAACACACTATTGTGAGATTTTGACAGATGCTGTTGGCATAAGCTAAAATAAGCTGAGAGAACCCTGTAGTATTTGAGCAAGAAAGCCTGCCAAGGAAGTGTAGTGACAATTTCTAGGCCATCAGGGATGGCTTCATCACTTCCATCAAATCGGAGATGGACGTGTTCCAGAGGCTTCTTGTAAGGTGTGGATGCTTTGCTAGAGGCAATAACGACTCAGGCGCGGAGAAGGGTGTTCAATATTGTCCTTACAATCAGAGGACACAGTTGCCAGCAGTTCAGGCTTGAAGCCTGGGATATGTAGAGTAGCCAGTGATGCTGAAAAAGAGTTTAATGAAAGAGGAGACATAAATTCATGTTCAGTATTATTAACCCTTCATGCTCCTGTTATGGATAGTTTTAAGTAAATTACGGTCATGTTTAAGCAAACCACTTTCAAGACAGAAATCACTTACTGCTTTTCCAGATTTCTGCAATCCCACTAATATGAAAAAAGAAAACTGATTTTGAGTATGAAGCAAGTATTTTTATTTAGTCTTGTTTCTTGGTTTGTGAAAGTCATTTGTGTTGGCTAGAATTGGGCATTTAATTGGCAATGATTTCAGTAATATTTCATAGAAGTATTTAAAAGTGGAGTTTAATGCAGAAATAAGTACCTCTAATTTTTCGAGTTTTTGTTTACTTGATAGCACTGAAAACTGTAATTAGTAGTATGGTGCTGCAATGCTAACTTGTGAAAGTATTTATAAAGAATCTTTGTTTTGTTTTTTTTTAAATAGGTACGAATCTCCAGAAATTGCTCTAAATTGTGGAATAATGCTTAGAGAATGCATCAGGCATGAACCACTTGCTAAAATAATCTTGTGGTCAGAACAATTCTATGATTTCTTCAGATACGTGGAAATGTCAACGTTTGACATTGCTTCGGATGCATTTGCCACATTCAAGGTAATTTACATACAACATTTGAATTATTATTTATGTAGTTCTCTTCTATGTGAACCCAGATGTTATGTGTTACATTTTTGATCAAACCACCCTAAGGAGAAGGAAAAAAAATAGTTGTGATGCAAATGGGTAAGCTGGACACTGCTCCTCCTTATTTGTCAGAATGCAAGACGTTTCTTTAAATCTATATACTATGTTCTAAATAACTTTTATTCCAGAAAGCAAGATTTAAACTATTATGCATTAGCTGAATGTATGTTCACTTCCATGCCAGGAGCTTTTAAATCTGTGTCTCCAACTCCTCAAGTGAGCAAACTCCTCTTCATTCCGCTACACACCTGGGTATATTTGATGCTGATGCTTTGTCTGGGGAAACTTTTTTTTGTTCTAAACCAACCAGTTATGGGACTACAAAGATAATATTGGTCAGTGTTAAATAGTGAATCTTAACCTTGGTTGTGTGTAGTTCTGAGCAGAGTATAGCCTTGATCCGTAAATGGCATTCTTCAGTGATAATTCCACAGGCTATTTACCTGTGTGAATGAACATAACAATCATAGCAAACCTTTCCTAAATGATGCCAAGATTCTTAGCAATGTTCACATAACTGCATTCATGTCCTAAATCTCTTTGTTTAATGACATAGCAAAATTGTCTACTGGATGTCTTATGTGTGCTCACTGTTTAATGAGAACGTATATGTATTGTTTAAATATTCTAGTGAAAATATTGGGTTTGTGCTCTTTTTACAGGATTTGCTTACAAGACACAAGTTGCTAAGTGCAGAATTTTTGGAACAACATTATGATAGGGTGAGCAGATACGTTTTAATATTCAGACTTTTGTACTGCTGTGTATCTTATTGGAAAAAAATCAGTATTTTCCTTCCTTGTTTAGATTTGGTTTTGGAAATTTACATACAACGTTAAACTAAATGAACTCACAGTAATTTCTGCCAGGCAGTAAAATTAAAATCAAAACCTTATTGTTGAATGTAGAAAGGCAAAAACACAAGAGAAGGCGGCAGAAATCTCTTTCTGTGAAAACGATCTGATTTTTCCACTAGAGGGAACCCTTTCCATGTCTTTTTCTTTTGTCTCTATTAACCCATGGCACGCACAGAATACAAGATACCCCTCCTCCAGCTGCTGTGGGGACTCCTGAAATGAATCAACAGTGTTCAGTACTGGGAACTATTATGCTTTAAGAAATTATGAGATAACTGCTTTCACCACATCGCAATCTAAACATTAAAGGCTCCTGAACGAGTAAATAAAAATTTTTTAAAGCATATACAATGTTTAAACATTGGTGACGTACAGGAACCTACTGATATTTCAGATTTTGTTTACACTTGTGTAATGGATTTGCATCTCCTCCGGTTTGTTGTAATCATTTGGAAGAAGAGTGCGTATGACACTTGGAAAGGTCCTAAGCCCTTCTCTTTATTCTGTGTTTAGTTCTTCAGTGAATATGAGAAGTTACTTCATTCAGAAAATTATGTGACAAAGAGACAGTCACTTAAGGTAAGGCAATTTTATTTTCTTCTTAAATGCAAAGTTAGAGAATTCCTTCAATTTCAAGGTGGGTTGACTTTAGTTGAAATGGTTTCAGTAGCTACCTTGGGTAGTGTTTATTTTAATTTTTCATCTGTTTTAATTCTTGGGATCAGATAGTTTTCTTTAGTCCAGTCCTTCCATTATTTAGTGTCCAGCACGCACCAAGTCGTGTCTCTCTCTATGCAGAAATGGCTGTATGCAGGTATGTTTATTTTTGTTGGAGGTTTTTCCTTCAACAAATCTGGACACTTTTAAATAATTTAATAAAGATTCACATGGTGTGACTAGAGCAATACTAATCCTAAATTCACTATTTGTAACCTACTTGAATGTAAATATAATACATAAGTTGTAGCAAGGGTGGTACTTGTAGGGAATATCCTTTTACTCCCTTCTGGACAAAGAAGGTAGCAAAGGAAGTGTAAATGTTTCTCATTTGAGGTACTAACTCTTTTTGTTATTGTGGTTTTTTTGTTTGTTAAAACCACATTCTTACTGGTGATATATAGCTTCTGTATAAATGAAAAAAAAAAAATGAAATCATGGGGGGGAAAAAAGGATCAAAAAGACTTTTCTTTCCATTTCAGTCCTTAACAAGGGGGGAACAAAAGGCCATTTTTTTTTCACTTGTTGAGAAAAAGGAGAAATCACATCATCAAAATAAGGAAAATGCACCCTGCACTTAGAAATTCAGGGCATTGAGTTCTGTTGTTACTATATTTACAGACTGGTGTCAACTACTCAGTATATTTGAAAGCACTTACGAAAAAGTTGTTTCTGATGTCTGATATCAGTCATTTTTTTAATTTGGGCTTGTTTTCTGCTTTTAGCTTCTTGGTGAATTGTTATTGGACAGACACAACTTCACAATTATGACGAAGTACATCAGTAAACCCGAAAATCTCAAACTAATGATGAACCTTCTACGAGACAAGAGTCGTAACATTCAGTTTGAGGCCTTTCATGTGTTTAAGGTATGTTTAAAAAAAGAAAAAGACAATAAAACAAACAAAAGAACCCCACCAGAAGTTGTTTAGTTGAGTAAACAACAACTAAGTTTGAGTTAATGAAGCTTATCTTAATGTCTGCTAAGTGGTTAAATAAAGAGAGGGCTAATATTTGTCTTTATTATGATCCATCTTTACAAATGGCTATCTTTGTATCTTTTGAAAATCGTTTAGAAACCACTGAGGGACTTGCGTATGACTGTCAGTGTAATTACCTCAGAAAATTTTAGAATTAAGAAAGATGAAGTGCAGTAAGATAAGGAGGAATGCATGATTTCATGTGAAATCATGAAGCATCTTGGAGTTCAAAAGTGTTTTCATCAAGCTGCGTGATCTATGAAGGTTAGCAGTATTTTAGTCGTCACCTAAATTTCAAAGCCTAAATTGTAGTTTGCCCATTGTAACAGATACCTTCTGACTTTGCAGCAGACAAGCAAATAGCTAAGAGCTTGGAGATATAATTTGGGGTATAAAAGTTTTCCGTGAACTTTAGGATACCCATCTGATGCTGTATATAATATAAAACCATGCATTTGCTGCAGAATGTAATCATGAGGTGTCTTCAGCCACAACGCCCTCTGCAGAAACCTCTGATCACCTCCCACGAATTGAATTTACCTTAGTACTGGTGTTTAGCTTCTATTCTAATAAAAAAAGTGGAGTGATTTTATTCTAAAACTTGTATTTACTCCATTATTTTTTCTGTAGAGATACTGGAATTCAGAATAATTAAAACATCATTTTCAGTTACTGTCATCACTGTTTTGTTGGCTAGGTTTGTTTTTTAACTTAGCCTTCTGTTTCCTACTATGATGCTAAATGCCTTTTGTTTTCTTGCAGGTGTTTGTAGCCAATCCTAACAAGACACAGCCTATATTAGACATCCTTCTAAAGAACCAGACCAAACTTATTGAGTTCCTCAGCAAGTTTCAGAATGACAGGACCGAGGATGAACAATTTAATGATGAGAAGACCTATTTAGTTAAACAGATCAGGGATTTGAAGAGACCAGCGCAGCAAGAAGCTTAATCTCCAATAAACCCTTAAAATATTAAACCCAAATTCAGCATTTGCTGTTAGATATTCAGCATCAGGCACTCTTATCGATTCATGAGGAACATTACTGCTAATCTGCTGTTCAGTGAACGGTTTTTGTTTTTCTCTTTTCTTTTTTAGTCCAAGTTGAAAAACATAGCTGCTGCTTTCTTGCACAATGTGGACTTTCTTGATATTTGTGTCATTTCAGAATTCAAAGACACTGCTTGTTTTAGGAGTCCTGAAAAGAAAGATTCTAGGTTCGTGAAAGCAAACATATAGATACTAGTTTGGTTTAGGAGAGAAGGTATTAATGTAGTTAAGTAACAGGTTGCATGCTTGCAAATCTGAATAAATCTGTATGTTTGCACTTAACCTTGTTTGAGATATGAGCACAACGTGACCTGTGCATACCTGGCACCATACTATAAGATTATATGCCTTGATTTAAAAAAAAAAAATGTGCAGTGCTTTATTTGTAATCAAAGGGGAAACGTATCTAAGATGTGAGCTTATTGGGATAAACAGTTGTCTTGCAAATAAACTGATACTGAAACTTAGCAACTTTTAAAAGAGTGAAATCTCAAGGTTCATAAGGAAAATGTATATATGCCTTTCACTGCTTTATAGAATTTTTTTTTTGACATGATTTGATTTTTCAGAGAATTGACTTGTAAACTTGGAAATATGTTCTAAGGGTTTTTGTTAATTTTACTTTAAAGGTATTTCAGACAGTAGACCTAGCAGTGACATTTTGCATTTCATTTCAACAATGCTTGCTGGTTTCTTTTGTATATAACTCCTAGGCTGCTCATTTCTTTAAAATATGATTTAATTTGTACAGCAGAGGAATGTTATTGTATTAGTCTGTAACTATTACCTAATATTGAGTTTTGCAAAATGAATGCTCATATGTAATTGAATACTTCAGATCACATGGAAATGCTGATTTAACAATCTTAAGTACTGCAGCATTAAAAGGAAACAAAACCCCATGTAAGTTCTTCGTATTCACTTATCTAATGGGGTGCCATCAATTAGGGTAGGCTGAAATAGAGAACTGGAACCCTTTATACTACATTCTTACTGGATAATATTGGCCTTATTCAATTAAACTAGCATTGTGCTCACCAGCTCTGAAAATGGCAAAGATCGTGCTAAATTAATATCGATTCCTCGTAGTCCTGGGGAGCCTGCAGTGCATCATTTCTTTCTTACAGTAAATAACTCAGTACAGTAGTTGTGGAAGTGAATGATTTAATTCCCTCCAGCTTCAAGAAACAATTTCATAGATGTCCTAGGGTAACAAAATGATTTGATTTTGTTGATTTTGTTCTTTAATGCTGCAAACTATCAGTATTTATAAAAACAAAGAACCCAACTGATTTTGCACCATGTTTTTGTTACTGTGACCATGCAAAAGGAATCTACTAAGTATAACTAAATTATGTCATTAAAATTGTATCTATCCATCATATAGTAATGCTAAGATCACAACCAAGCAAACTTACGGATTGGAGTCTGAAAGTTAAAATTCTGCATGGCTGAATCTGAGAATCTTATAGAAAATGTTTGTTGCTTTCTGTCCTCTTCCTAATTAAAATACTACGCAATCAGCAAGATGAAACTCCTAAGTGGTGTTTAAGCTGATTTGAAAGCCTTCGCGAGGGAAGTCAGATACCTCCAGAAAATCGAGTGCTTTCACTTGGTTGTTTAAAATTGCTCTTAAGATGATAATTGTTTTTTTTAAAGGTTCTTAACGAGTCCTTTGCAAACCGATTCGTTTTGCCTGCAGGAAAGAAAATAGCTTACTCTTCCCGAATATCAGACGGGCAGGTGGACTTGGCCAAGAGGTGGTATTATAGTTCAGTACTAACAGTCTGTTATATTTTGGTTTGTCATAGCTGAGTGGAGGAAAACATTATTCGCCAAGTTACTCACCATAACATATAAGGCTTCCTCTTTAGAAAAATGTAGACGTGCTAAAGATTTCTATATGTAAAGAAGTGAAAACATTTGGACTGGGATAGAGGTTACTTTATATTAGGCCTTGGAAACAATGGCTATGGTGACTTTTTTAATATGTGGAAACATTTGAATGTTGGCTTTCAAAAAGAAGTTGTATTTAAATTAAAGCTCATTTGACGTGCTCTTCGTATTAAAATTCTATTGTTCTGGAAGTGGTTTCTTATCTGCTTGAAGGCGTAAGGGTATTACTAAACGTTATTTAAATGTGAGCTTTTTTTTTTTTTAAATAAGAGATGTATACAATTGTAATTCTACTTCTGTGGTAGCATTTCATTTCTCCTGAGGAAAATGCGTTTCTTATCCAAAAAAATCTGGCTGGCCCCATAATTTAAATTGCAATAAAATTTTGAAGAAAAACGTGTGTTCTTTACTGTGTTACTGAAAAGGATGAGTTTTGTGTGGATGTGTGTTTGATCTCCTTTGTTGCCTTAGAGGGGTTCCACTTTCTCCCTTTTAAATGTGAAATAATGGTAAATCATGAAAAACTCTGGCTTGCAAAAACACTTTTAAGGAACTAAAGTGCTGCATTAGAGATGTAATCAATTTTAATTAATTGTTAGTAGCCTCTCTTGCCTATTTGTAGCATTATTTCCTGATTTTTTTTTTTTCCTTTTTTTGCATGACCAAGGGCAAAGAGAGGAGATGCCGTTTCCTGCGTCACGGCTAGAGACAGGACCTGATAGGATTAGTGGAAGTGGATCTGCGATAATTTTTGGCCTCTCTAAATTTCAGGAGCTGAAAGTCTGTGCAATTGGTAACTCTTTCATTAGGAAATCCTCTGCTGTCTTTGCCTTTGACGGCATCTGCCTCTGTTTTTCACAGGTAACACCCCAAGTTATGCAGGGTGGCAAATGTCAAGAGAGTGTGTTACATTTAAAAAAAAAAAAAAAAAAAAAAAAACACAAACAAAAAAACAAAAACAAAACAAAAAAACCCAACAAAACATTCAGGAGTTTTTGATGCAGATTCTTCAGATGGTTTTGTTTAGCAAAATTACTGAAAAATCTGCTTTCCTGCCAGCAACATGCTTGCCTTGCAGACAAAAATATTTGATCTTTTATAGCCCCCACTAGAGGCTACACCTTTTTGAGCCTTTATATAAAATACTAGTATTTTTCTCCTTCACTGACAGTAAGATCACAGGTTACAAGGGGAAGGAGTAATTTATACTTGCAGTCAAACAAATGGCACATTTTAATTAAAAGAAAGAGTGGTGAGGTTGGGTGCTTGACTGGCTGTTTGGGTGAAACAGCCCCGGTGGGAGGAGGAGTGGGAAAAGCATGGAGATGTTGCACTGACTTCTTAAAATTTTTTTTCCCCACGGAGTTACCCGCAGGACCTGCCTTAGGAGCTGCCATCTCTGGGAACCAGAGGCAGAGTTGCCCTCGGAGCCCATGGGAGCAGGTCATGGAGAAAACCGTTTTCAGTAAGTTCGCTTCCATTTGTGGCCTGCTAAGTCCTTCCTAGCAGGCAACTCCATCAGTTTTCCTTTTGCTGCTGCCCTTCCCCCCGTGTGTCCCCCCCCCCCCCCCCCCCCCCCGCCTTTATTCCAGACCTTTGCCAAATGCTTTGTTGAATAATTTTCCTGTCTGTATTGCTTTCCCTTACATGGTTCTTCACTTGAGCTGGTGCCATCTCGTTGGGTCCAGTACCATTATTTTCTGTTGTCATTTTGGTTGTTTCTCGTGATACATCTGTGTTCCGTTCTCCAAAGGTTTTGGCATTTTAAGGCTGCTTTAAGTGCTGTTTCTTTTAGCTTTTCAGCATATTGTAATTCAAGTTGATGGTTAGTATCATAATGTGGAAAAAATAACCCTGTTCTTTTGCATATTATCTCTCTAAATCAATGTTCATGTTAATCTGAGCACATTGAGTGTGAGAGTTATTTTGGAGGTATGTAATCCATATTTACAAGTGTACCTGGGTACATCCAATTTAAATGCCATGTGACTGGAGGCAACTCAAAATATTAAAAAACATACAAAAGTTAAAAGGCGGGAGGAGAGGGACACTTAAATATGTTGCATTCTTTGAAGGAAATTAGCTATTTCATTTGAGAAAAGACCTGTTCTGCTTCCCACTTAAAGATATCTGCTGGCTTGTCTCTGTTTAAAAAAAACACCACCACAAAACTCTTGAGTTATATATATACAGCCAAGAGATAATTAGATGTTTGTGTGTTGTATTCACAACAAAATATAGACAAGCTCTTTCTTAGAGGGCTCATACTAGAGATTCTGGTGTACACAATAAAAATACGGATATTTTGTTTTCTTGCTCAGAAATATCCTGGCAAGAACTGGGTTTCTGTCAGTTATCGTAAATGGACCCTTTCTGCTAAAGGTTTCCCCACTGTCCATGGCAGGAGAGTTTTCCAGCTGCATTGTGGGGGGGCTGAGTGTAACTCCGGTACGCAGGATTACATCTGCCAAGGGAGAACATCGTGTGTCTGGAGCTGACACTGCCCGAATTGCCCTGTGTGTTCCTAGTACGGGTAATACGTGTTTCAAATAAGGGATTGATTGAGAGGACATTGTACAGAGGGGAGGAAGAAAAAGAATATGCTGTAATATAAAGATACTGGTTTTGGGGGGTATCTGTTTGGGGAAAAAACAAGCGATAAATATATACGCTACTTTTTACATCTATCAGAACAGCTATGTGTGTACTATTTAAGATAAATAATTATGACTGGAGTTGTCTGCTTTCCTTGCCTAAAATGAAATCGACAGTAAGTGGTTTTTCCATTTCTTCCCCAGCAAGTGCCTTTTACTGAGCTGTCGTGGAGGATCCCGGTACAGTTCTTGTTTCTTCCTCTTGTGGCCTTTGGGAATGCCTCACATCCTACCATGGAGAAACTCGGTGTGATAAAAATGTGAGTGTTGCTTAACGAGGTTTCTACTATTAAAACAGATGTTGAACTGAATTTAATATTGTTTAGTGTTACTTAAAGACTTGCAGGAGAAGATTAGGTATGCATTTAATTTGAGCAAAAAACAAGAATAGAAGCTGTATCGATTTTTAGGGCTGTTTGGCAAGTTTAAGAATTTTGTGTATTCTAACATTAATAAATAAGCCTTTGTAACTATAATTTGGGGCATCTAAATAAGGCATGCAGTACGTGTAGTATAGCTTTTAAACAACTGAGATGTGAGTACGCCAAGTTCTTGGCCTCAGCTCTTTAACAGCCTCTACAGATTGTATGGAATTAAAAGAAAATGTGTCACTAAGAGAAATCGGACTGTATTGCAGGCTTCTAGGCATCTAGACAGGTTGAGAAATACAGTCTGGAGAGACTGAAAGGTGCAAAGGTTCACCTGGCTGTAAAACTTAGCTTGCAGCAGCTCGATTTCTTCATCTTTTTCCCTTTTTGGAATTACAGGGTGCTGGGTCATGCCAGCTAATACCCAATTACATGAGAACAGCATTTAAGGATTTACAATAATACTATATTTTTACATAAAGCGTTTTTGCCTTAGCGTAGTGTTTCTTAAAGAAGTAGGAGAACAGTCTCACAAACAAACCCAGTACATTGGCAGAGCTAGATTTTTGTAACGTTTCTTCAGGGTATTAGAACAGCAGGGGAAATCCTTCAGGCTGAACTTTGGTTGCTGCACATGTTTAACGTCTGAGGGGCCCTTATGAAACGCAGGCATTAGGGTTAAATCTTAGTTGGAAGTCACATCAGAGCAATGTACTGGAAAAGAAAAAAGCACAGATAAACCCAACATAGGAGGAGCAGTTCCAAACCTACAGAGAAGTGTAAGATGAGTTCATTGGAGGCTGTGAATACCTTGTCCATGTCTGTTATTTAATTTAAAAGATGAAATGGTTTACCATACTAGGTTGTAGGCCATCAGAGTGCAATATATGTAATATCGTACACACTATACAGACAGGATTGGAATTTTGGCTTCGGTTTATCTAATGTAAGAAACAGGTATTTTATAAAAAACAAAGAGCAAAGGAGCTATGATGGACAGTGGATGAAAGTATTCTTGCTTCTTGGTGTTACTTGGGAAGCTGGAGCCCAGCTCTCGATTTTCTAACACCAGTCTTCCCTTCTTCTGGATGTTCACCCAGTTTGGGTAAAACCTGCGGGTGGAAGAGGGGAGAGGAATAGCGACAAAACCGAAATTATTAACATATCAGGGAAGAGCACGTGTCTGTTTCCTTACTGCTACTTTACAGTCTCCCAGTGTTTCCCCTTTATATCTTTGATACAAAAATTAACTGAAAGCTACCACGGGGTAATTTAAACTTTTGTACAGGAACTTTTAAAAGACCGTTAAATTGTGAGTTAATTTCTGTTAGCTGAATGCTTCCTCTGAGCTATGTTTTTTTTCTTTAAGCCTTGACTGGTGTAAATTAAATTTCCCTTGGCTACACATTGCACTTTTGGTAATTAGTAACGCTGACAGCTGTGCACAGGTGGTTTTATAGTTTGTAGTGTGCTCTGGTATAAGGTTCATATGCAAGAAAACAAAGCAGACTAAATTCATGGGGACAGTGAGTTATTGACAGTTCTAGATGTCCCAGTGCCAAAAAGAAAATCCTTCTTATTTTACTAATAAAGATGGGCAACACCTAGGAATTGTTAATAATGGTCTTGATATTTGTTGGCTGGTGGCTCTTCAGGACGAGCGCTAAACTGCAATCTAGTTTTGAAAAATATCTGCTCGGAAGGTAACACCCAAGGTGAAGTATTACCCTGTGGCTTGTGGTTTCAGCTCGTTTCCCCCGGCTGTGGAGGCTCTGCTGCCAGCTCCCGGGCAGGAGAGAGCTGGCGCTGCTGCCAGTACAGATGCCCCTTGCCGTGGAGTCAGCTTTCTGCAGTCTCTTGGCTGACCTGCCTGTGCCTTGTCCTACAGACTTTTTCCACTTTAGATAAAAACCTCCAGCAAAAAGAACATGGAGTGAGATAAGGCGGTGAAGCAAAGGGTCAGAAAAGACCCTGCGTTGCAGCGTTCTCGTAACACGGCACTGCAAACGGCAGTTTTGTGTTACCTGGCTTCGACCCCGATAACTGTGTTTAGTCAGCCACACGAGCTGGACTGTTTCTGGTCTGGGGATAGGATGGTTTGTAAATCTTTATCTCTTCTGGTGCTCCCACTCCTTGCCTCTGAATTTCCAAGTCCAGAAAGGATATCTTCTGCAGCTCTGTTTTCTGTTAGTGAATCCCTTTCTTGCCAAGTCTGATTCCTCACTTAGAAAATCCCAATCCTCTTGGCAAATCATTTCATTCTTGCCCTTCCCTTCCAATTTCTGCCGTTTGTCTTTTCCGTTCTTTTTCCAAGGGGCTCTTTTGGATATTTTGGGAAATGTCCTGTAATAGCTGAATCTCATGTAGGAAGTGCAGTTATTTATGTCTAATCATTTTTCCTTCAATTGTAAAGTGTTGCATCACCCAGTATCATTGCTGCAGGCAACGTATGGTTTCCTATAGGCCACTATTTGTACATCATTAGAAAGCAGCGAGTAGGTAAAAGGAGAGTAGATGGTGAGTACAGCCCTTGTGGGCTCACAGCACTGTGTCAGGCACACAGAATTTTGATGGTGATGTGGAGAGAGATAGGAGCAGCACTACCCCAGTTTGACCAGGGTGAATGTTACTAATGGTTGAGGTGGCACAGGTTTGGCATGGGGCTTGGTTGACCAGATAATGTTAGGAAGCCGGCTGCTATCGACACCCACACACAGCTGTGAGAGGCGCTGAATACCTGGAGTTGATTTATAAAGCAGCCGGTGTTTTACTTCTGCTTTCAAAACGCTGCCCTGTTTGTATAAACCCTTATATTTGGGGTTCTGGTGGCAATGATGGGCTCTGCTAGCGAGTGAGCTTTTGCAGTCTTTCCTGTCACTTCTGTGCTGTAGGTAGGTGGCTGGGACACTTCCCTTCTGATCTCAAGCTAGCTGTCAGGGTGTTAGTACAGGTGAACCTTGCTCTCCAAACAGTCAAATGGTGTCTGTGTCATCCTGTGTCTAGACAACAGTCTGCCCTGAATCTTCTGAACTCAGCAGAGGAGATCAGATCTTTGATTTCCAATTCTCTTGGTCCATTAGTCCAAAAAAGACTGTTTCTGCTGCAGCAGTTTGATTTTCTGTGCTGCTAGCAGAAGTGGCAGGTTTAAGGACTAATTAATCTATGCCCCCAGTGCCCAGGTTCAGACTGACCCTTGCAATTTGCGTGCCGCGTCAACACCTCAGCCAGACCCTGTTTCCCTCCGCTGCTGTCTGTCTTATTCATTAGACTCTTGGGATTACAAAAGGCTATTGCAAATCAAACAGCATTTAAATTGGTATACCAAAGGGACGGATGAGCTCAAAACACTGCCCAGACAACGGCTTTGTGGCCTGACATGAAGGCTGTTCTCAGGACAGGCTGTTCTGCAGCCTTTCCTGGAGAGCACTGGGTGGTGATACTCGTGTCACTGTTACTCGTTGCTTGTGTGAAACTGCTTTTTGTGCCAACATTTCCACACCTTTCCAACCTTATCCTCTGGCACAGTTTAGAGCCGTGTTAAAGCTGCTGGAAATAATGCTGTCGAGCACACTGCTGGTGTGAGGTTCTTCAGCCTGTAGCTGCTGAACTTCTGGACATATGTGGTCTGCAGTGTCCACAGGTTTATGTTCACTGTACAGGGTGGTTTTGTGTTATTTGGAGGAGAAAAAAAAAAGTAGTCCACAGATCAAGGGTCAAAAGTCCTGTGACAGCCAGGAGATGTTTTTAATTTCATTGTCCTTATCTTACAGTGTGGCCTTCAACTTCAGGAGGCAGAAGGTAAGTGAGAAGGTATCTCTACCCAGACAGAGTACTGGAAACTCTGATCTGAGGTTCTCCACACCTCAAAGTAAAACTGCTTTGCCAAAGTGGGTAGTTTTCGGTCCCTTTTTACCTCCACAGCAGCAGAGGGCACAGAAGCAGATCCAGGCCAGACACTGGTTGTTCATGGTCACATCAGTTTCAGATTTTGTATCTGGCTTCCTTGATGTTTATGTGCATATTGTGGCCTGATCCAGAGTTCACTGAAACATAAAGGATTATTACTGGTGGCTTGGAGGGCTTTAGAGCTGGCCTCTAGGACAGTGCAGGTCTCAAGGCATTCCTGATCAGTACTCCGTGGGCAGAGGAGGGCCTCCTTTTAGCCAAGTACAAGAGGTGAGGTGTTTTTTTTTTATAATGCAAAAAGAAATGCATGAAAACCAAGCTTTGGGAGCATGCCCAGCTGTAGGAGAAGCTGTTGCTCTATAAGCAAAGGACTGGAGGGAGCCTGCTTTCCAGTGGATCTGTCTCCCATTCGTGTTCCCTGTGACAGGCTTATAGGCAGGAAGCAGCATGGAGGTGGCCACTGTGGCTCTACATGTGCGCGTTGCCCAGTTTACTGGTGCCAGGCAGAGCGTGTGCCTCTTTGTGGGGTGAAGGCAGCCAGGAAAGGAAGTGGGATGAGGAGGAGGAGACAGCTACAACTACTCCCAGTGACAATGTGGAGCTGCTGAGCGGCAGCAAGCCAGCAGGTATGTTCCTCTGGAGTGGGAGTCGGGGTACGAGGGGTGAGGGAACAGGGATGGGAGAGATGAGGATGTTCTCCTGCAGGATGGCTCGGGGCTGAAGAGGACTGAGGAGGAGGAGTTGGTTCCAGCAGGGAGAAGAGGACATGGAGATGGAAATGCTAGTTCAGAAGGTATCTGGGAATTACTGGCAAGTGCCTCCTCCCTCACTGGAAAACTAGTGTCTGGGCCTGTGTCTTGCAGGTGGTGAAATTGTAGCTGCAGCTCTCGCTTTGTCTGAGGCTGGGCTCTCTGCCTGGGCTGTCTCCGTCTGAGAGTACCCCAAATTGATGTGGATCCTCTGGGGCATTGCGCAGTTGGGTTAGTCCAAGTAAATTCAAAATTAAATACTGTGTTTCTATCCTCTACAAACCAACCTTTTTAAATTTTTTTTTGGCAGAAACAACCTTTTTCCCCTCATGGAAAATTTCTGTTTTCTCAGAAACAGAATTCTCTTTCAGAATATCTCCCCTATGGAAAATTCCCAGCCAGCTCCAATTCTAAAACTTGATGCCAGAAAACATCTAGCTGGCAGTAGCAGAGGGTGTCTCGGGGTGTAATGTATCATTTAATCCTAACTAGGGCAACATAGCCACATGAATTTGAGAACACGAGCAGGCGCTCAGCATCCCTAGCTCAACATGCAGTAGGCAATCCACCAAAAGCACACATGCAGAACTGGGGAAAAGAGTTATAATCGTTTTTCAGTTTTGAAAGCTTAGTTCTACCCTGAGAAAGAACTGGCAAAATGTCATCATGTGTGCCATATCTGCTTCCTCTTACTGACTTCCAAAACCAAAGTGTTCACTTTACAAATAAGAAGATGGTTGGGTTTTTTTTTTTTTTTTAGGTTTGGGGTTTTTTTTTTAAAGCAGATAGTTTCATCAACAACCAGTCTGAGAGAGATAAAGGTTTCCTCCTCCTATAAGAAGTATGCAGGGGAGAAAATTATCTGGCATGTTTGCAGGCACAGCAGACCTAAATGTTGAAGTTGGTTCTCTTGAGGCACAAGAAATAATAGTCTCCAGCCCTTCTCCCACAGCTCTGCTGCTGCTTTTCTGCTCAGAAAAGAGACCAGATGACTGAGAAAGGGACATTCCCTTCATTTGTGATTCAAGCCTGTCTCAGAAGGTAACTTAAAGCCTATCCATGGAAGTATTGCCCAATTTAGCACACATCCTGGGGAAAAAAGCGGGCTTCTGGACAGCAAACATGGCCTGGCAGTGCAAGAGAATATCATGTTGGGAAGGGAAAAGGAGGGAGAAAGGCCGGTGAAGTGCTTCAAAATGTGGTAGTCCCAATAGCACAGGAGCTCTGCTGGGATGAACAAATTGGTTACTCCTTTTCCTTAAGAGGGACTTCTTCCAGACGCACCTAGAGAGACTGTCTACAGGCCAAATTGCAATAAATATCCAGCTACAGATCCATCAATAAAAATTATTGTCAAAGGCAATGAAAAGGTGTTTTATTTATTACTAATTTCACTCCAGATATCAAGGACAAGTTTTCTCTGTCCAAAGATAGCTGTGAATTTTTGGAGGGTTTTTGGTTTTTTGTGGTTTTTTTTAAAGCTAAACCTTTAGCAATTTAGAGATTTTTTTTTTTTTTTCCCTTTTGAAAATATTTGTTGCAGCTGAACTAGATTTAGTTTGGTTTTTGAATCCTTAGGTTGGTTGACTTCCGTCTGGAGCCTTGAGAATCCAGTGCAAGATGGGCACTAACCAAATGTCCTTACCAATGTGCTTGATCCTGACTTGTGCACGTCTTTGGTGCTGTTTGCCTCAGAGCCTTCAATTCTAGGCAAGACTTCAATTTTTAATGTAAAGGTCAATCAGGAGTGAAAAACTCTTTTTAGAATAAGAAAGAACTGCTGAAAAAAAATCCTTTCATGTCCTCTATGCATTATAAAAAGGGGGGAAAAAAAGTAATCCAAAGGTTCTGTGCCCCTTCCTTTGTAGGTCTCCTTTGATGATTTTGTTCAAGCAGTTTTATCCTGGGTTTTGGGTTTTCTCTAGTGTGAGTCTTCCCCACAAAGAAACATGAATAAAGTTTCTCTTGTTTGTCATTATATAAAATATGAAGTTTTACACTATGGCCTTTCAGGTGCCATCATGAGCTGCTCTTGCACTTCGAAACAACAGATGAATTCTTACTGGCTTTTCCTGTTGCATCGTGGTTTTGAGAGTGATAAAAATGAAAGGCAAAATGGTCTGACAGCATTTAGGACCCATTTTGTTTCTTGCAGTTAACGGAGTTAGGAGCACTCAGCATTTCACTGCTCCTGCAGGAAAGACCAACCAAACGCTTAATGAAGGAGGTCTTGTTTCTGAAGAGCTGAGCGTGGTTGCAATCTCATAATGGCAAGATTTCCACCTGAGCAGCTGCTGGCATTTCTGAAATGTTCAGTTAGCCTGT
Source organism: Fratercula arctica (assembly GCA_947846985.1). NCBI lineage: Eukaryota > Metazoa > Chordata > Aves > Charadriiformes > Alcidae > Fratercula > Fratercula arctica. Next base: position 28,436,770 of record CANTUZ010000006.1, on the reverse strand, counting down.
TATCTTTTTTAAATATATAAATAGGTATTTTAAAAGAAAAAGGTAGAAAGCAATAGGAAGTTAAGTCATGTAGGGTGATATGCAAACCCCAGATGTTCCTTGTTTATCTTGTATATTTGCTGAGTGCAGTATTGCATAGTGTCACAAGTGCTGAATATTTTCTTAAGTGGTGCATTTTAATTAAATTCATTGTTTAAAGTTCAGTTATTCATTAAAGGTACCCAGTTGTCCAGAAAGACATGCTGACCTTGGATGTACAATCCTCTGGAGAGAACTGTTAGGGATATGAACTAGAAAAACATTATTTCCTATAATTCACACACAAAAATCCATGGAGAGTTTCTTGGCCAGGTAGCTCCATAGATGTATACCGTTCACCTCGACTAGTTCAGCTGAAAATCTCAAAGTGACAGTGTTGACGGTCTGATATCAGCAAATCAGGGCACGCGTGTCCTTTGGTTTCTCTCTCACAGAATCTGGACGCTGCTGCTGTGGGTTGGCTCTCACATCTGGGGCTGAGCCTCAGCCCCTCAGACAGCTCCAGCCTCTCCTTTCACCAGAGTGGGAGCCCTTGGGCGTTCTTCCTTAGTGGCTCACCTCTGACGGGCCTTTTCATGATGGAAGCAGCACATGCGAAAGCTTTGCAAAATTCAAGCAGCAGTTATCCACAACAAAGAATATACAGTTCTCAGCAAACAATAAAACATTTATTCATTTCCGTGCTCTTATTTTTTTGTTTTCCGCTGCTCAAGTGTTCTCTGTGTTGAGGTTGAATCTATCAGGGCCCAATAGCCCTCTGCCCGCAGATGTCTTCTTTCCTGAAACAGAGAGGCCCTGTTTTCTCCTAGCATCTTTTGCCCTTGTCTAGCCTCAATGTAAAATATCCTTTGTTGTAGAAATGTGTTTCTTATTTCTCTCATCTGCCCAAGGTTGCTTTCTGTCTGAATCTTCTCTTTTGTTTTATCTTCTCAGATCCAGCACTAGTTTGATCTTGTTTTCCTCTGCTGGTCTTATTCCATTGTCAGCAAGTGAGAGAGATGGACGAGAAAACTGGCTTTATCAGGAGCAGAGTTCTTCTTTTGTTCCCCAGAATTCCGATGGGCTTGGCTTCTAATGGTCTTTGCTCAACCTGTGCGTGGATAAGCAGGTAAAAGGCGCCATAGTCAACTCCAGCATAGGAACGTGGGGCAATAGGCAGTGAAAGATGGTCAAAACATAAGGAAGCAAACACCTAGGTTTCAAACAAATAAATTTGATTCGAGGTTTCCCTACCTACCGAAGTGTCAGTGAAGCTGCAACAGCTCACTCTATTTGTGAAAATGTGGACTGCAGCACAAAATCCACGCGTGCTTTGGTAAGGGTAAAGGCTTGATGAAAAGGTGTGGCGTATTTTTTTTTTTTTTTTTGGTTCTGTCAAGACAATGTAATCTACTATCTAGGAAAGAGTGATCAAAGGAACACTGTCTTTGAGGGTTGCAAGTATCTGCTGGGCAAGTAAAGTAAGTGATGTTTAAAAGTCAGAGCGCTCTATTGATGAGAGAGATGTATTGAAAGGGCAAAAGAACCACAAAGGACTTCCTGCGTCATTACAGCAGGTGCTGTATGAAGTTGAGAGAATAGCTGAACAATCAAACCACAATGATGACAGGATATTTTAAGCAAAATGGGGAAATTATGAGTCATCCCCATTTATCAAAGTGGAGGGAAACAGATTTCTGCCTCAGTTAATTTGTCTATGGGACATAAAGGTAGCCTTTAACAAAAGGGGAGGGGGGGGGGGAACCTCAATTCCATTTCATTCCCTTTAAACCAACCAACCAAAATCCCTTTAGACTATGGAAGTTACCAGTTATGTAATGTTGGTACCAAAAAAAAAAAAAAAAAAATCAGTGTTTTCCAGGAGTCTTGGGTTTAGTCTTTCTTTGTAATCAAAGTGATGTGTTGCTTGCTTGTAAACAAACACGTCTGTGCTCCTGAGTGTTTCTTAGATATCCAAAGTTAAATAGGATGAGTGAAACCACGTAGTTGAGGGCACGTCCTCAACTGTACGCAGTGCTGTACGAAGACACCCAGACGCTCCCCAAGTTAGGTCACAAGTCTGATTACCTCGTCCAGCTCTGCTGGTCTGTCGCTCGGCTGGTGGTTCAGGGCAAGCTCATGAGCTGCTCTGCTGGGTTGTGAAGACTTGCTTGCAAGGCCTTAAACAGAGAGCACAGGTTTATTTGGACCGGATCATCCCCATATAGTAGATAATGTATTGATTTGGGAATTTATTTTATTGGATTTGATGTTCCTCAGTGAAAGTTCGACTTCCCAAAAGGAATGCTTATTTGAGGGAAGACCTTGCCAGTGCCTTTTCCAAGATTCCTGCTGTTTTGTACAGATTTATACTTCAGACCCTCTAGTATGTTGTGACCTCTTTGTCCATCAGAAGCTTTTCATAATAACTTTTATTGCAAGTTCTATTGCTGCTTATTACTCTGGTACTAAATCAGGTTGCACATATTGGATGCCTGCGGTGCCCAGCTCTTACACAGGTGATGCCCTCCGAAATAGTCCTCCTTAACAAGGCAAGCCAATGCTGTCAGGAAAGCTCACTCCTCACAGAGACTGTCCATATGGTCTGTTACTATCCGTCTGTTGGTATGAAGATAAACGTCTTGCAAGAAACGAGAGTCTGATAATGTGCACAGTGTGAGTGTGTGTATAGGGCTAGATTAATGTTGACAACATCAGTGCTTGGTCACCTAGGCGATGGATCTTGCTGCTATAGTAACCTGGAGGCTGTATTACTCATCAAATATGAATTTTAACAAACAGGAATGTTTTAAGGTGTTTGTATCTTGTGTCCCCTGGGACTGTCTGCTGCCCTTTTAAAATATTTACAGGAATTGTAAAATGAGACTCTTAAGTACAGGTTTTATTCCCCATTTTTTTCTTGGAACTGTGTCCTCAAAAAGACCTGATATTTATGCCCAAGCATTGAATTTAGGATAGAGATTTTTGAAGAAAGATAATGCTTTTGCTTATTGCCTTCTGAACTCTTGCCTCTTAGGACCGTCCCTCACTAGGGAAGCTGTTATTTTGACTTGTATCCAGAGGAGTATGAGCCAACCCAGTATACATCTTTAGGCAGCCACGTGGATTTTTCATATGCTTGTGCCATCGTGCATACCTGCAGCCGTGTGCTGTTCCACGGCCATATCTGGAACATGGATATTCTGTGTATGGCTTGTGCTGGACTGTGGGACGCTGTCTTTATTGACCCAAACCAGAAGTGATTGTAATACATGCAGCTCATGAACAACGTAGTATGGTTCGTTCCGGGAGGCAACCTTATACGCTGCTGGGTAAGAGATTTTCTTGGATTCAGGCAGCAGCATGTCTTGGTGTGTCTCACTGAGACCTGTGAGCGATGATTCAGAAGTCACAAGAGCACAGAGCAGCACATCAGCTCATCAGACCACTGATTTTTCTTTTTGATGACTGTATAACAGCTGTCTGTGTGTTTCCCCGAGTCCCACAGTATATGCCGTCCATTATCCAGAGTGTGTCATCTTTTTCACCTGGACAGTAAAGATAGTACATTTTTTTTAATTCCGATATGGTGGTACTTAATGCATTAAGAGAGATTTTTAGATTCCTCTTGGCAGAGCAGGGTGGGACAAGGGGAATATGTCCTGATGACTTGTGGAGGGACAAACTGGTATATCCTGCACAGTCTGACCTGTCTGACTAGACTTTCTGCTTTTTGGAAAATTTTACGAGGGATGAATACATATCTGGAAAAACGCAATGCAATCAAAACCATGAGTGATTAAAAACTAGACTGCCAACTTCCTGTCCCACTTACGCAGAGCACTGTAGGCTTACCATGAAGATGGAGCAGGACCAGCACGTGCACCCAAGGACTTCACCAAGATTTCCACGTAAATGGGGAACCATAGAATAGGATAGCCCATTCATCACAAGCAACTCTGTGGAAATACCCCAGAGGGTAACCCCCGTCGTGCTTGAAATGCCCAAGAGAGTGCTGTAATGTCCCACCCTACAGTGCTGAAGCTTTGCCTGCTCATGGCTGTTGATGCAGCTGTTACATGATTTGAAAAAACCTGAGAAGAATTATTTGTTCATGGTGCTCCAGCCGTAATACAAACCTGAAAATACTACCTTTGGGCATTAACAAGACTCTTTAAATGCTCCACTGACCAGCATCTTCACTGTCAGAACAGGGAGTAGCTGTGTCCATGTGATCTGCTAGCTTATGGTTTCTTAGTTGTAGGATTAAAGCAGAATACACATTCTTGGAAATATGGGTAATTGGTGGGGAAGGATACAATTTAATAGGCCTTAAAGATAAACCCAGGGAAATGGAGGCTGCCATTGGAGGATACTCTGTACATAAAGTCATCTGGATTTGCTATCTCCACACTACCAAGAGCGGGTGGATAGATTGCAGTGTACTACTAGTCGTCATTTGGGTTGCTCTCGTTCCTGAGCAGAAAGGTGTGAAGCAGTGCAGGGCGACAGGAAGAGGATGTCTAGAGAGCTTGCTTTAGCCTCATGACTATTGTGCCCATGTAACGAGCCGGATTAGAGCTAATCTAATTACATTTTTCGTTGCTCTTCCATTGGCTCTATTGGCTTCTATTTGTGGTGGAGTCGAGCTGTCCCCATGAAGCAGTCTCTTCCAATCAGTGAGCAGCTGCCCTTTATGTCATGTGAGATTAGGCTGGTTTTCAAAGAAATAACAACAAACAGTGAAGTAAGTGTGTGTGTTTGAGAAAGAAGAACAAGCTTCTACGAAACCTGAGTGTTTCACCATTAAATATTGTTTCTTCCTCAGTCCCTTAGCAGGCAGAAACTGGCAGAAAGCATTTGCCTATGGCTGGCAAGCTGGGTGAAGAGGAAAGTCCTGGAAAAATACCTTTCATGACTGACTCCTGCAAGAGGCCCTGGTCTGTAAGATCACCAGGCGAAAGTGCTGCTGCCATCTTTGTGAAGCCGGAGCCCTGTCATGTGAGTGTACCAGACACGGTCAGTAGGAGCGAGTGGGTACAACCCTTTTTTTCCCAAAGGAAAACCAGCTGCTTTTCCTCAGTCCCTTGGAAGATAAACCCAATTTCCATGTCATCAGCGGAATTTCAGGTTCCACCTCTCATCTGAAAGTTGTCACGGAAAAATAGTAGTAATAAGTGAAGAGGGAGCAAATAGAATAGGTGGGAATAGGTAATGCTTCTAGCCCTATATTGAGTTGCTTATACTTTTGTAGGACTGAAGCAAAGAAAAGCTGAAGGCTCCTAGACCAGGTGTTTCCCTTCAGCTTCTTTAATGAAGAGAAAGAAATCGGCCAAGGGACGCAGGAGACCTGCATGGTTAAGCAGGGAGCTTCAGAAAAAGCTCAAGTGGAAGAAGGAAGTTTATAATAAGTGGAAGAAGGGACTGACCCCTTGGGAGGATTACAAGAATGCCACCAGAGCGTGCAGGGATGAAACAAGGAAAGCCAAGGCCGCCTTGGAATTAGACCTGGCTAGGGACGTCAAGCACAACAAAAAGAGCTTCTACAAGTATATTGGAAGCAAAAGGAAGACCAGAGAAGTTGTGGGCCCACTGTTGAATGAGACAGGAGTCATGGTGACGGAGGATGCGGAGAAGGCAGAGTTACTGAATGCCTTCTTTGCTTTGGTCTTTTCTGCTCGGCCCAGCCCTCAGAAGTCCCAGGCATTGAATAAAGTAACAGGGAAAGAAGAAGACTTCCCTTGGGTTGAGGAGGAGTGAGTGAGGGATCAATTAGATCATTTAGATATTCACAAGTCCATGGGCCCCGATGGGATGCACCCGAGAGTGCTGAGGGAGCTGGTAGAAGTCATTGCTGGGCCACTCTCCATCATCTTTGAAAGGTCCTGGAGAACAGGCGAGGTGCCTGAGGACTGGAGGAAAGCTAATGTCACTCCAGTCTTCAAAAAAGGCAAGAAGGAGGAGCCAGGGAACTACAGGCCGGTCAGCCTCACCTCCATCCCTGGAAAGATGATGGAACAGCTTGTTCTGGGCATCATCTCAAGGCACGTGGAGGAAAAGAAAGCTATCAGAAGTACTCAGCATGGATTCACCAAGGGGAAATCATGTCTGACTAATCTGATAGCCTTCTACGATGGCATGACTGGATGGATAGATGAGGGGAGGGCGGTAGATGTGGTCTATCTTGACTTAAGCAAAGCGTTTGACACGGTCTCCCACAGCATCCTCATAGGGAAGCTTAGGAAGTGTGGGTTAGATGAACGGACAGTAAGGTGGATAGAAAACTGGTTGAAAGATAGAGCTCAGAGGGTTGTGATTAGGGGCACAGAATCTAGTTGGAGACCAGTGATGAGTGGTGTTCCCCAGGGGTCAGTACTGGGTCCAGTCCTCTTCAATATATTCATCAATGACCTGGATGAGGGGATAGAGTGCACCCTCAGCAAGTTTGCTGATGACACAAAGCTGGGGGGGGCGGCTGACACACCGGAGGGCTGTGCTGCCATACAGAGAGACCTGGACAGGTTGGAGATCTGGGCAGAGAGAAACCTTATGAAATTCAACAAGGGCAAGTGTAGGGTGCTGCACCTGGGGAGGAACAACCCCATGCACCAGTACAGGTTGGGGGCTGACCTGCTGGAGAGCAGCTCTGTGGAAAGAGATCTGGGAGTCCTGGTGGACAACAGGATGACCATGAGCCAGCAATGTGCCCTTGTGGCCAAGAAGGCCAATGGCATCCTGGGGTGCATCAAAAAGAGTGTGGCCAGCAGGTCAAGGGAGGTCATCCTCCCCCTCTACTCTGCATTGGTGAGGCCACACCTGGAGTACTGTGTCCAGTTCTGGGCTCCCCGGTTCAAGAAGGACAGGGAACTGCTGGAAAGGGTGCAGCAGAGGGCTACCAAGATGATTAGGGGACTGGAACACCTCTCTTATGAGGAAAGGCTGAGGGATTTGGGTCTCTTCAGTCTGGAAAAAAGACGGCTGAGGGGGGATCTTATCAACACTTATAAATACTTAAAGGGTGGGTGTCAGGAGGATGGGACCAGGCTCTTTTCAGTAGTGCCCGGGGACAGGACAAGAGGCAATGGGCACAAACTTGAGCACAAGAAGTTCCACCTAAACATGAGGAGGAACTTCTTTACCCTGAGGGTGGCAGAGCACTGGCAGAGGCTGCCCAGAGAGGTGGTGGAGTCTCCATCTCTGGAGACATTCAAAACCCGCCTGGACGTGTTCCTGTGTAACCTGCTCTAGGTGACCCTGCTCTGGCAGGGGGGTTGGACTAGATGATCTCCAGAGGTCCCTTCCAACCCTATGGTTCTATGATTCTATGAATGTGTGAACGTGTTTCAGCTGGTGAGTGGAAGGGGAAGTGGGCAAATCATTCCTGTTGCTTAAGACTAAGAATAAATTTTGGTGCCTTTTTTCTTCTCAATGATTTTCCTCTCTCAGAGTTGAGGAGCAGTGGCTCGTGGGCAGATCTGCCTACAAAGCACTTTTATTTGCTCACCAGAAAAGCTGGTGGGTGGGTGAGTGGGCCAAGCCAGCCAAAGTGGTGGGAGCAGTTGAGGGTGAAGGTGGAGCTGATTAGACCGTGCTCAGTGCTGTGTAAAGGTAGCTGGCCTCAGAGGAAAAGAGGCTTCTGAGGTTAGAGAGGTCAGCTGTCCTAGATATAGATGCCTACGCTCAGGGTTTGAACAAAAACTATTTTTGGTGAAGGTCTTCTTAGATGTCATCTTTGTTCCCTTGTCCCTGGGACCTCTGAAAAGGAGCATGGCAGTTACTAGATGTGATTGAATTTGCTTGCTTTGGCTTTTATTTCATTTGGGCTGCAAAGCAGAGGATACTTAGGTAGCAAAGGCTAGATCGATTTCTGCCAATTGCTGACTCCGAGCTTGCTTGAATTTGTGTAATATGTGCTGATGCTATAAATAAAAGCAGTTCTGTCTCTTGCACTGAAAACTCTTTGTCAGCCACGCAATACTGAGATTTTGTTAGGTATTAATTAAGTTACGGGTATGCATAGGATGCCACGTGTTGCTAGGAGGGATGGCAGATTCTTTCCATGTGACCCAATTCGCAGTAGGTTTGGGTATGACACACAAGGTGTCTTTAACAAGAGAGTTGTTCACTGAGTCACCATCCCAAAAGGAAGGTGAAACTGAGGATGTCCAAGTAGTTGTTTGGCTTGGGTTTTGTGACACATTTTTGTCTGTGTGTCTGTAAAACATGCTGGCCATGGCTTTGTTTGTTTTTTCTCATCTTTTTTGTGTGCCTTTTCGTTATTGCATTCAAAGGCAAGGCATCAAAAAGAAGTACCAAATCTAAGGAACAGGGGCAATAAGGATGATGCCTGCTGTGCAAGTATTTTGGGCAACATAGGCAAAATGTTCAATAAAGACAGAAGAGATGAAAAGGGGGAGAAAAGGTTCAGGCTCGCTGTTGCTCATCCTACCGCCAGTTAACATGGAAATCTCCATCTCCTAATGATTATTAGTATTATTATAGTATTATTATGGTGTCCTGTGATACTTCATCCCTCTTGGCTTCAAGGTAATGGTAGTTTTCTACGAGTGTAACATAAAAAACCCTGAGATGTTCATCAAGATCTGGTAATTAAAGAGACAGAGAAGACTCATTTCTGAGGATGTGGGTTTTCTGAGCAATTATCTCTGAGCTTTGAAAACCAGTTCTTCAACAGTCAAACTCCTGGAAAGTTTCTTTCCTCCTTGCCCTGCATAAAATCTGCTGGAGAACTGGTGCCTGGTATTCAGTGTCACGCTCCTTTCGCCTCCTCAGTGTGTTCTGCTCTTGCCAGAAGGTGTTTTATTGGGGCTGAGCGTGCTCACTCACTCTTAGCAAGCCTTGAAGAAGAGGAAAACTGAGAGATATGAAAAAGATGGGGTGGCCTTTGCTCACAGAATTTTACTTGCGTGATGGATGGGCATGAGCTGGTGAAAACTGGGGGCTGCTGGTGTAAGCTAATACACACCTCTTGAAACTACCCAGCTTTTCTGTAGCTGACTAAAATATGCATTGCGCTCAGAACTGTAATTGCAGGCACATTTTTGTCGAGCCAGGCACCTGACACCATAGAAACTGGAGTCAATGGTGCTTCACTCCCCACACCTAAGACAGATACTGTGCTGCATCTGCACTAACTCACTTCATGTGATGAGCCTTTTGTTCAGACACTGCTTTGGCCGAGCTCATGACGAGGGAACACTCGCCTCCACCTGTCAGAAGATTGGTTTTTGCCAGGCCTAATGACTTCATGATATTCGTCTTTATGGTGAGGGGGGTATCAGCCAGCCTCCCAAAATCCCTTCCCACTCTTTTGGTTTGCCAGGTCCCTGGCAGGAAGGAGGGGGCTTTGGTTCACTTTGTTGCTTCCAGAGAAGATGCATGCCCTGGGCTTTTCCACACCAATTGGCCTCTTTCAACATCCGACAAGCAGAATGTTACAAGGTTGGTGGAGGTAGAGTAAAAAGTCCAGTTCTCGAATACAGAACTAGAAATGAGGCGACAGAAGGGAAAGCAAGAGCTCAGGTTACATCTTCTCTTGTACTTGGGGGTCCCTCTTTGGGACTCTGGGAACTGGAGAAGGATGCAGATGAACTCTGTGGGGCTGAGACCTCCCACCCGCCTTCTCCCACAACTGCTTAAATCTGGTCCTGTGCCTTTTATCTTCTTAAACCAGCATCTCTCCTACATTCCCTTTCTCCCACTTCTGTTCCTAAGCTGTATTTTAATGCTTGCATTCAGATGTGAAGGGGAGGAATAGGGCCCTTCCCACTTCCTGGGCTTTCTTGGCTTTCGGGCTTGTGTCCCTTTCTTTTCACTAGTCCTTTCCCACCAACTCAAATGCCCTCCCTGCTGGTCACAGCCTTTCCAGAAGTGATACAAAGGTACTCTCTGCAGAGTTCTCCAAAGTATTTTGATTTGCAGAACCCCTAATATGTTTCCAGGTAAATTGTGGATACCTCTATAGGAAAAACTCCCTCTAAATCATAAAAAGTATAAACTACAACAGTTCTGGTAATTTTGTTGGCTCTGGTATGCTCCCTGCTTATCCTATGACATAAAAATACAGATTGGGTATTTAAGGTGCTGTCTCCAAACCACCTTTTTTCGTTCCCTTTCTCACCATCCCTCCCCACTGCTTCGCACGTGCCTGTTAGGGGGTTTGGTGCCACAGCAGGCAGCCAAATGTTAACAAGCATCCTGGCTCTGGCTTACACTAGTTAACACAGTTAACCAGTGGCTAACTGAACGTAGTGGTACAGGTCAAATCCATTGTACGTCTGGTCTGTGCAGACTTTTTGAAACGTGGATACTTTTTTTTTTTTTTTTTTAATACTGACCGAAGGATGCTGAGGGCTAGCCTTTTACAGTCTAGAGTTTATAAAAGAGATGAGATACCTGGAGCTTGCTAGTTTGCAGGAGGGAGACTAATCCAGGATAATTCTTACTATTAGGAGAAAATGACTCACTTGTTATTTTTGAAGTACATAATGGTAATAGATTTCCATTTACCCTCCTAGGTGGCCCAGGGCTTCCTGCTGCTGCCTAACCATCAGTTTTGTTTCAAAGAAGGAACAAAAGACTCCATCCGTGATAGCAGTAGGTAGGGATCAACATGTTACCCCGGATGGTGCGGCGTGCGCTCCCTGGAGTGACAAGAAATTTGGCTCAGTTCAGCTGCAGATGAATGCTGTAACTTTCCATGGAAACTGCTGGATTGATCTCTACCTTTGGCTACAGGTAATTGCTCTGCCTCATGCAATTATGTGGGGTAATTAGAAGTAGATTATGCAAGGAATAGCAAAAACCATCAGTGCATCTTCTGCATCTGTGGTCTGTTCCTTTAAGAGTGATTATGATTTTATTGGGTGGTTTTTGTTTTTGGTTTTTTTTTTTTTTTTACTTTTTAGCCCAGCCTGTCTCTTGCTTTTTACTCAGCTGATCAGTATGGCATAGGAAGGGAAAATAAAAGTATACTTTCAGCACATTACTGAGTTCTGCTCGTTTTTACAGCACACTATCTAGTACAAGCCCTTACTGGAACTGCAGTGGAAAAGCAGAATGATTTAAGGACTCTAAAATTCACATTTTCTTCCAGCCTGATATAGTGAGGGACTATTAATACACCGGGCAGACCTCTGAAATTGATGCAGCTCAGTAAATGACAAACACGTTTTGGTTGGTCCAGAATATATTAAGACAGTTATCTTGTACTCTCTCTCTAATATTTTTTTTTTTCTACATAAAGTGGTACTTTTTTGAAAGGTGAAAAGTGGCAAGGGTAGCGGACAGCCTCTCTAATAAAGGTTTATAAAGTTCCCCTGGATCCATTACTTGAGAAGTTTGATTGTGCTGCTCTGCTTAATGAAAGATCAGTCAAGTGAACTGTTCCTGGGATTCAACTTAATTACATGCAAGCGATGGAAACTTTGTTATCAAGGACTAATAAAATATCAGGTGGCTTTAATTAAGTCAGTAAGGTGGCAGTTTTAAACGGAAACCTGCTTACTTAATAATAGAAAAGACAGTAGATTTGAGCAAGATGTTTTATAAGCGGCATGTCACTTCTCCACTGCAAGGCAAGAGACGCATTTTTTAAGCTGCATTAGCGAGAAATGTTAAGTTCATTGTCAGTGTTTATCCTCTAAGCCTCCGACTAAAGGGCCTATAGCTGGAGGAGATTTCTTATTGAACAATTCTTTTAGTCTGAATCTCGGCATATGATGACTAGGGTGATTTTTCTTAATGCTTGCAAAACCATTTATCCAGATACATAATTGAAATTGGGAGATGCCTCAGAATGACATGGCTGGGACTCATACTAAATTTTGAAATGTTAAGTAAGTAAATACGCTTAAAGTTTTAGACCGTTAATATTGACCCATTTTATAATCATTTGGATGTTTTCCTATAAATTTTTAAAATACCTGGTTTGGGTTCATTGTTAAGCTGAGAATAACTTGCCCTCCCCGCCAGTCCTGCCAATTTTTTTTTGTGGTACGGTAAAATTAATACAAGTATTCCAGTTTTATTCACAAATACTGCAGACAAGTAGATTGCTCGAGGCACTTGTGCATATTTCCATTAACAGAATTGCAAAAAAAAAAAAATTTTTTAAAAAATTATTTATTTAAAAGTGCATGTCAGAATCAACAGTATCCTGCAGGACCCCTAACCTCGTGGGGGACAGCCTTTGCTCCGGGGGTGCTTTTGGGGGCCAGTTGGTGTTTTACAGGGTGATGTCTAAGCTGTGCCTGGGCAGGAGTTGCAGAACCAGTGGCCAGGGAGGGCAGTGGGCTGCCCGGAACCAGTGGCCAGGGAGGGCAGTGGGCTGCCCGTGGCCAGGGAGGGCAGTGGGCTGCCAGGTGGGGCTTCCTGATGGGGAACAGCCAGACTGATCCAAGGAAGCTGCTTCTGAGCTGTGAACAGGGGACTCCCCCGCCACACATGCTCTGATGGCTGTCCCGCGTATTTGATCAATACTACTTTCCACTGAAAACAGGAAGTTAATCGTTGTACTCCAGAGAAGACCCAGGTTGATGCAGTAGGTGACAGGCCGGTACCTGCCTTGCATAGAAAGGGCAGAGCCCCTGTCACTGCCCCCAGCTGCTCTGCTGCTGGCCTGGCATGCTGTGATGCTGCCTTTCAGCCTGTTTGCCTCCGTGAAAATCAATAGACTGGTTCTGTCGGAAGCTCTGACGAACATCAGGAGCGTCGTGCTTATTTCTCTCAGTATCTTTCACAAACGACCCAAATATTAGAAGAGGATCCTTTACCCTCCTGACTGCAGGCTCGTCCCGCCCGCCCTGCAAACTGAGTGGCTGGGGGTGGGGGGTGGACTCATATTTGCTACAAATGGAAAGAGCAAACCCCATTTTTTTTTTTTTTTTTTTACAACTTCTGGCTTCAGACTAAAGATTTTCGTGTCAACCTTTCTCTGCCATTTATCAGATGTATTGAGAAATTTCATATCGTTTTTCCCCAGCTGGTGTCACAGCTTTAGATTTCTCCTCTGTGATGAGAGCTGCTCAGTGGACCATTGCACTGGAGACAAAGGAGGTAACAGTGTTTCTTGTACAGAAAGCTGTATGCCACAAAGGGTGTAACCAAATGACCTTAAAAAAAAAAAAAAAAAAAAAAAAAAAAAAAAAAACCAAAGCAGAGCCAAAGCCATGCATAAGAGCGAGGAACAGTGTAGAAAGCAGGATAATCTGGTGGATTTGAGTGGGCTGGAGCACAGGGATTTCTGCTCCTCTGCTCCTGTTCTGGTCATTTCCGTGCTCTAAGGCGACATGTCATTTAGGATAAACTTTATTAGAGTAGTTAATGATTGCCTTACAGCTTTTGTCATGGAAGATCCTGATGGTGGCTCTTGGTTTGCATGTTGAGTGTGGGATGTTTGGATCTGGCTGTAGCTCCTCACATCAGGAACTCGGCACCATCTTGTCTCAGTTTGAGCTCCTAAAATTAGGGGCTGTTTTGGAAATGCTGCCCCTTATCTCTGTGTACGATAAAAACTTGCAATTCTGATGTAACTTTTACCCACACAGTGGGATGCCAGGAGGACTGAGCGGCTCTAAATATTGAACAATGGCAAGTCAGCACTATGAGCAATTGTTGTTGTGAGTCAATGCTGAATCCCTGCCAAAGATGCCTTTTGCAAATAGAATTTAGCACTAATTTATCAATGGGTTAGTTCATAACATGATGTAAACCACTCAGTACATAATGAATCCTTCTGGATCGAAAGAAAATGCTCATAACTACTTTATTATAAATAAATACTATGTTTAAGTGGACCAAATCAATGTAAGAGTATTGCAGTGTTTCTCCACTGACAGTTTGCTGCTTTCCTGACTACCCACATCTGGCAGAGGGTTTTGTTAGTGTGTTTTTTTCCATCTTGTTACCTTAACAAAACTGTCAACGTGTGTTTTTTACTGCTTGCTGTGCAAGTGCTTCAGTGAATCCTGCGTGTGGCCAGGTGCTGCCCTGCTGTCCCCACCATTCAGAGCGCCTTCATGTCCCCAGCCCCTCGCAGGCACCTCTGCTCCCTGCGGCTCCCAGCCACCATCCAGTGCCACAGGAGCAGAATCAGTGGCACAAAAGCAACAAACTCCCCCCCCCTCCAAATTCTCCTCTGCGTGCCACACTCTACTTTTGTCAGGAAGGGCTTTTTACAGATTATTGTCCCCGTGATGAAGGTAATCCATCCATTCCGCTGCCCAGAGCTGATCCTGGGGGCGAGACCAGCTGAACGCTCTCGGTTCCTCCATGGATTCTGGTCTGGGGCACTGAAAGTAACAGCAGCTGGGTTATTCCCAGAGTAACCTCTGCTCTCTGTGTGCATCTGCTCCAGCCTGATGCATCTCCAGGCTTGGTGGTGGGTTGTTTAGTTTTGTTTTATTTTGTTTTGCGGGTTTTTATTCCCCATTTGCTGTGACCCGATTTCAGCAATGCCACTTGCAGCACTGAAAAATGTAGGCAATGCAACGGGCCGGGCTTTCCTTGGGGCTGCGGCTGCTCCCTTCTTGTCCTCACCCTTCGGGAGGGCTGGGGAGCTGCAGCCCCAGGCTGCCGGAGCGGGACCCGCTGGCGGCTGCTGGGGCAGCAGACCCCTTTCCGCGGGGTCGGGGGGCAGCCGTGGGGTCTATCGGTGCAGTTGGCCCCCCCCCTTCCCCTCCGAACCCCGCCGTTTGCCTCCCTGGGGAGCACCCCCGGTCCCCGTTGCCGGCGGCGGGGCGCTCCGGGGCGGGGGCGGGGGCGGCCCCTCCCCGGGGCGGTGCCGGTGCCGGCGGCTCTGGCAGCGGCGGCGGCGGCGGCTCGGGGCCATGGTGAAGATCGGCGTCCAGCAGCCGCCGGCGGTGCTGAAGCCGGAGAAGGAGAAGGCGGCGGGGGGCGATGGGGCGACGGGCGCCGTGGTGCTGCCCCCGGGCGCCGTGAGTGCGGGGCGGGGAGGGGGGGGAGGGGGCGGGAGCGGGGTCCGGGCTGTGCCCGCCGGTCCCCGCCGGTGATGGCCCTCGTCGCGCCGGGTTTTTTCCCCCCTTTTCTGCGAAGTTGGAGGTGGTGGGAGCTGAAAGGCGCGTGCATGGGGCTGGGTGTCTGCTCGGAGCTGGCTCCCGTTGGGAGAGGCACCCCCAGAAAGATAAAAGTGGCCGGTTTTATGGCTGTTAGCTCGTGTCCTGGAGGGTGCGTAGGCATCCAAAGTTTGGAGAAGTAGGGAAGGGGATGAGGCAGGGTAATTGCAGCATCCGTGGGCACCGAAGTAAATGACCAGCGCGGACAACTGGCATCCGGATTCATCCCTTTGGTCTGGGTGGTTTTGCCTGGGGGAGTGTAATCTGGGAGTGATTCAGGGTGGATTTTCAAATTCTAACATCTCTGAAGGCTCAGGGTTGGCATGCAGAAGAGGCAAGAGGAATGAAACGGCTGGTGCTGGAGCAAGATGAGAAGCAAGAGGATAAGAGCACGCACAGCTCTCTGGGTGCTTTGCAGTTTTCAAGATGGGAGTTGACGTGCTGAAGTCAAATTGTTCTTTGGGCTTCAGGTGATGGGTATCGGAGGGGAACAAGCGCTCATGCCTGCGGAGGTTGGGACCTGGCCAGGCGCAAGGTGAATGAAGGTGTTGGGGCATCCCTAGTGCATGCAGAGCATGGCTGGGGCCCTGGGGCAGAGTTATGTCAAGTCCCATCCATAAGGTGTGAGTCAGGGCAGGTGCTGGCAGGCAGCGCTGGGCACGTACTGGTGGTGGTGTGGCTGGTGGCCCTCTCGAGGAGGGGAAGGTGAAATGGGCACTGTTGTGTTTGGCCAGGAGCTGAGTGTTTCTGAAGTCTCTTGTGCTAGAGAACCCCCAGCTTGCAAGCTCTTCTGCGAGGATGCACCCGCTGGGGTAAATATCCCACTGCGTAGTGGGAGGGTGTTGTCCAGAGAGGTGGGTCTGACCCACAGCATCAAGTTCACCATGATACAGTGCTTCTGTATCAGAGCAGGGGACTTAAATGGTATTTCTGTAATGCTTATGAATGCCTCAGACCGTGCGTGCAGTTTGATCATTTATCAAACGCTGTTATCACCCTGACTCAAAAAACTCTGGGGGAGCTGTGTTTTTTCTCCGTTCCTGCAGCAGTGCCGAGTGTCCCTCCTCACGTGCCTTACCGAGCGAGCGGGAATTACCGAGCGAGCCCCCGGAGAGCTGCTCTGCAGTAGGGGCTTCAGGAGATTGCTCGGTCCTGCAGAGAGTTCAGGGAATCGCTTATATCCTAATGATCTCTCACATCGTGCGCGGATGTGCTTGCAGCTCTCAGCTGTGCTGTCAGTGTCTGAATGTGCTCCGTCTGTCGTGATTGCATCTGTTAATCTGACGCCTAGGAGCTGTACAGAAACCTGTAATGGGGGAACGTGGCCAACTGTCATCTCTTGATGATTTCCAGACTTCATCTTTCCTAATTATGAGCAAAAGAAGGTGGTAGGTTTCTTCCCACCTTTGATGTCCAACCCTGAAAGTTGGACTGGGTTGGATTGGTCCAGTTCACACTGGACTTCCAGCTCGTGCTGCCATTAAACCAGCTTTCTGCAGCTGGGAAGTTGTTTGTTCTGCTGATCCTGCTTGAGCTCAGGGAGGATCCAGCTCCTTCTCACAACCACTGTGAGAAAAGGACTTTAAAAAAATAATAAAATAAAAAATAAAAGTAGCAGAAGCTTATTTCCATCATTAGTGCTGCCAGATCCCAGCAATCAAAATTATTCCGATTCAGGTCTTGCCAGATGAATGAAATTGGCTTAGGTAGCAAATAATAAATTTTGGGTTCTTCATGTTGCCTTGGGCCTTTCTCTGACCCCCGGGGGATGCGATATTGTTCTTTTAAGCCCACATCGAGCTACAAAGGAACTTAAAAACATGAATTTAGAAGAAAGACTCTTCAACAGTCTCTTAATTCTAGCAGACAGGCGTGTAAGAAAATCAGCGTGAGACCCGTGACAGAAGGGCAGGAGCAGGCTGTGGTGAGTCAGTGCAGCATGAGGGTGTCCAGGGAGCAGCTCATCCACTGACACGAAGGTGGCCTTTTCCTGATGCTGTTTTCCAGGGTATCTGTGACACTGGCTTCTCCAGTGTAGTTTGTAGTTAGCTGGACCGAGGAGGGTGCTGCTTTGTAAAACACCCAGCCTGTGGGTTTCCGTAGCCAGGCTGTCTTGCCATGCTCTCTCTCCTGCTGCCAATAATTCCTGTCTGTGTGTGTCTTCCTCTCGCTGCCTTGCAGCAAAATGGCATTGGTGACATGCAAACAAGATGCTCTGCATTCCTTTCCTCTTTGATCTCACAACTTCAATCCCAGCGATAGGAGCCAGAGCTGGGAAATGATTCAGCAGCGTCTTCCGCAGACTGTGAATTTTGGCAGGTGCTCCATGAATGCAAAGATGTGGCGGGCAGGAAGATGTCTGTGATGCTAATGTGTCCTGAAAAGTTGTAGGTGAGGAGTCCTGACAGCGAGCTCGCATGTGCTGAGCCTTGTTTCTTCCCAGTTTGACTAGGCAAAGAATATGCAATTCGAACTCTGTCAGAAAAATCCACCTAATTTTGAGGCAATTGCAACATTTTAAAGGCTTGTAAAAGAAACAATCTTCTTGTTGTTAGTAGGAGATGGGAGGATGTAGCAGCCTCGAGCAGAAGGCAGTTTGAGGTTACGCATCCAGTAAAATAGTTTGTTGTGTTCACTGGAAAATATTTTCTCAGATGCAAAATAGTGTTCAGTGAGTTTTAATTGAACTCCGGATTTACACTCTGAAATGGAAATAAATACACATGCCGTGTCTTTAACTGCCCTGGGAAATACGCTCCTTGCGTTTGTGATGGACATTGAAATCCGCAGGAAAGGAGTAAAACTGATGGCTGGAGCTCTCCAGTCAAAATCTGGTTTGGGTTTTTTTTTTCGTTGATTCCTTCTAGACCCCTCTAATACTTGCAGCTAGTTGTTCTGCAGAGACAGCGCAAGAGCCAGAGGAGAAGGGGTTTCATTAAAATCTTCTGCTTCACAAGGGGTAGATGATAAGTACTGGAGGGAAGAGGTGCCTCATCCCTCTCGCTCTGTCCGTGGCGGAGACCGGCTGCTCAGCTGCCCCAGCCAAGGTTCTGCCGAACGCTCCTCCCTGCCAGCCCGGGGTGAATCGAGCCTTACAGCAAACGCTGCAGCACAGATGGGGTGTCTGTGGGGACAGGGACGGTTTGCAGAGGATGGGAAGATGTCTGTGTGCATCAGGGGATGCTGTCACAGAAACCTGTGGGGAGAGGAAGCAGAAAGCCAAACCCCTTGTTATACATTGAGGGAGGACAGTGTCTGCTCAGGCCGTGGCTGCTAGGTCTGGCTGGTGGGAGAGAGGGGCATTATGGGCAGAGCAGAAGGACTGGGAGAGCTCTCCCCATCCCCACAGGCGGTGGCAAGCCCGCTGGAAACACCTTGGCGATGGGTCAGAGGCCCAGGGGCTGTGAGGGGCTTTTCAGGGGGGACACAATGGTGTCCTGTGGGTGTAACTGGTGTTTTGCTGTTCGTTGCAGTAATACCAGGCTTTGGTTTTATGCCTTTCATCTCATCCATATTCCCTGAGACTCAACAAGACTCTTCCTTTTGGTGGGCTTTCGATCACACCCTTCCTGGTTATCTGTAAGTGCTTCCCACAAGGAGTTGTTTGTTGTCTGGCGCTGGATCCATCCAACCCTTCTGTCTGTGTCTCTGTGTGGTCTCTGTAGGCTGCACCTCATCACGACACTCTGCCGGGGCGCTGCAGCCTCCTGGCTGCAGGGCTGCTGCTCCCCGGACAGCTGGTGGCCAAGCTGCCCAGCCTCCTTGCTGCCAGCCCGGGGCAGCCGGTGGCAGCTCCCGCACCGAGCATGGTTGCCCCGTTTGCACAGAAATAGCAGGGAAAGCCCTGAAACCCTCAGGGGAGGTCAGAGCAGGACAGGGAGCAATGCCACTCCTGGCCCTGCCGGAGGTACCGGTGCCTCATGAGCAGTGATGCTCCAGTGCTGGGCTCCGGCGCGTGGGGCGGGTGGAGGAGTGGTGGCTCTTGCTGGCTGTGCAGGCATCTCTGCCGGCCCTGTAACGCAGAGTCACGCCAGCTTGGTGGAGAACTCCGTGCCAAGGCAGCGGCAGGTTTTGTGAGCGACTTCCTTGCAGGATGCTGTGAGGTGGAAGGCAGATGGCTGGGGAAAGGGACGTGAAGAAAAGTCTTTAAAACAGGCTTTTTCACAAAGCAAGCTGTACATCCAGAGAGAGGGAGAAAAACTAGCTGGCAGCCATGGGGATTGATTACGCTCATTGACATGTTTGCGGGCTTGAGTCCAGGCTCGATGCTCCTGAGCTGTGGGTGTTTTCACCACATTGAAGTCTTGATTTAGGGATCTAAACGTGGTAGATATTAATTTGAAGAAGCTGCCTCCTGTAACAGAAGGTTATTCCTGGCCTTTTCCCAACCTTCCCATATCCACGTGGTCTGAAGTGATGACTTCTTTTTGTGTCCTGTATGTAGTCGTCAGCTTAAAAAGAAGTGTTGTCGCTGGTTCTTGGTTCTACATGGTTTGGGGATGCCTTGGAAGTGGAGGAAAATGGCTGAATTAGAAAAAATGTCTCCAGACACTTACAGCATCCGCCCTAGTGAAATACTAGACTTGAGTATCTTACTGGGCGCTGGACATGAATATTTGATATTCCAGCTGAGCATGACAAAGGATATGGCTAAAACTGGCAGGGGGATTAGGAGAGAGAATGACTATTTCTAGCGGAAACATTATAAATGCAACTGAATTTGGAAACAGGGAGCTCTCTTTCACCAAAGAGATGTAGACTGAAGAGCTGGAGACGGAGAAACTTGGAATTGTCTAAGGGTGTGCATTCTCCCAAGCTGGAGGAGAGCTGAAGCCAACGCAGCTTTGCACATAGGTGCTCTTTACATGGGAAGAACCTGTTGACCTGGTGCCTTTACCTGCTTTAGGCACAACAATTTCTTTCATAAAACAGAAAAGCAAGAAATATCTTTTAAAAGCAGCAGTTTTAAAGGGTACAAATGAAGCAAACGTAAGTATGAGGCAGAAGCTTTGCTGCATTAATACTGCAGCGCCGAAGGTCCTGTCCGTAGGACACATAGGACAATGTGTAAGCCTTGATTTTCAGGGAAGAGGCAAATGTCCTGTCTGTAGGACAGGAGCTCTCCTTGCTCTTCTATAAGAAGCCCTGCGCTGTGCAGTGATAAGCAGAACGCTGGTTTTCACCCCGTTGTTGCACCGTGTGGCTCACCTGGCGGTTCGGGGTGAGGTGGCGGGTGTTGTGTGTGGCTGGGAGCTCCTGCGCAGCAGAGCTCTGCTTCCAGGTCTGGAGAGACGGAGCATTGAGGGAGGATGAGTTCTCCTTGTGCACAGTTTTGCAGTTCCTGCTTTTGCGCTATCAAATCTTCACTCATTAATGGGTTTACAGGAGATGGAGAAGGCATTTTCACTTCTGGATGGGTATTTTCTTCCAGGTGATATATGGGAACCTAGGCATGTTTTGTTACGTTTTTTAATGCCAGTGTTACCATTTGAGGGAGGACAGTGTGAGGGGGTTTGGGGTTTTTTTTAATTCATCTCTCTGCACTTGCTTTTCAGAATTGTCTTCCTTTTTGCCATGCCCTACTGTTAAAGTCAGTTTGAACAATAAAGCTGAGAAGGGTAGATTTGCCTCCTGTCTCTTGCTGCTGTTAAACAACACGCTGTTTCTTTGTGGTGAATTTTTGAGTGTAGGCCTGACTGTCAGGGCTTTCCTACGCTGCTGCTGGGAGAAGAGATAATCATTGTCTGTTCTGAAAAGGAGTAATGACTTCATTTTATGGTGTGACAATGTGTAAGTCTTGATTTTCAGGGAAGAGGCAAATGTTATAACCTGAAGTCTGGTTCCTTGTAAAGATGCTTCAGCTTGAACTCCGGGAAGCGCTGGACTCTGACACCTCTGCTTGGAGTGAACAGTACGGGTTTACACCTCTGATGCCCCTTCTTGTCTGCAGAGCCTGCAGAAGGCAGTACCTTGGCCGTTCCAGCCCCTAAACGTCTTGGGCAGGACTGTGTCCTCCTTTCTACCAGCCTTTTGGGAATCCGTAGCCTCTAGTGGAAGAGTGAGGTGGGGCAGTGGTGGCTTAATTGGCCACAACCAGATCAGCAGTGCTTGGCTGGCCCTTGGCGACGTCCAAAATGGCTGATTTGTTCTTGACCGTCTCCGCCTGCCTGGCTGTAGAAGCTCAGAGGTGGGTGCTGTAGTTTTAGATTGTATGTTTGTTTGGACCCCAGAACTATCCAGACATGGAGGTCTCTGGGGGAAGCAGTGGCTAGAGCTGTGTTCATGTGAGTCCTCTGTCCAGCTGTTGCTCTTGTGCTTCATCAGGATCCAAAGCCATCACTGGTGGTGAATAGCTTCAGGTGAAATCGTGTGAAACCTCTTGATGCGTGTGCAGGTCTTTTCCCTGTCACATTCTCTGCTTTCAGATGTGTTGAGGCAGCACCTGATCCTTCCCACCTTTTGCAAAATCAGTCACTTGCTCTCTTGGCTTGTGCCCAGGACTCCCTGGGCCTCTTGCACAGGTTGGTAGGTGTGGGGTTTTTATATTGCAGCAATTGTACAGTTTTAGTCTGTGAAAAGGTGAGTGTGTGGGTGTCGGAAGGGAAGTCTGTCCAGCTCCTTCCCGAGTGTGTGGTCCCACTGTCCTGGCATGAGACAGCCGGTCACTTTGGTGGGCAGTCTGGCTTTATTTGCTTCTTCCTGAGCTGAACGTGAAGGTTAAAGCAAGCAGGCTGGTTTTGTGGGTGGCTGGTAGCAGCTTCTCTTCACTTCACCTGGGAGGAGAAAGAAGACTCAGCTACACCAAGAACAAGCTGAAAGCTGTTGGCATTTCCTTTCCTCATTTTCTCAATGTTCTTGAATATTTTTGGCATTGGTCAAAGGTCTTTCAAGGAGTCAGGTGTCTGCCCACCTGCATATTTGAATCCAGTCTCTCTCTTTAACTTTGCCAACCCCTCGATTTTAAGTTTCCCCTATTCCCAGAGCAACCGCTCTCCTTCGCTCTTGCTTGAGCTGCCTTTTGTCTCTAATTGCTCTAGATAGGCTTTGAGACCCAATGCCAAAGCTGCACCTTCATTCCTCTTCTGGGGAAAATTCCCGTTCTTTTAATGCTGCCTCCCACTTCAGAGTTGCAAAAACACCCAAACCCTAGCCTTCACTTGTCTGTGCTTGCTCCTTCTCTCCCAGGTGGGGTCTGCCCAGGTGCTCCAGAGCCTTTTAGCTGTGGTGGTGGAGCTGCCCCGGGGCAGGGACTGATTTCCCCATTGTCGCAGTCAGTGGCTGCAGCTCCTGTTGATTTCTGGAAATGTGTTTATCTGACTCCATATTATGGCAGTTGGGCTGTTAAACAGCCAGGTTGGGACATTTTTTGCCTCTTTATCGCAGCTGTTTATTTTCTCTTTGCCTGCCTGTCTGTTCAGCGTGACGCTCGGGGCTATAGCTATGTGCCTGGTAAGAATAGCCTCATTTTTACAAGGGGCTTTGTTGGCTCTGCTAATGCTCTGAATGGTTTTACTCCTGGGAAAGAGGAGAGGGAGGCTGGAAAAACTCAGCTGGAAGTTGTTGTGCCTCTGCCAAAAAATAAAATAAAAAAATATATGGAAACGAATTCCTCACCCCTGTGCAAAGAGGGAGGAGAAATGGCCCCTTAGTTCCAGAAAGGGATGGAAAAAGGAGAAAAGAGGGGGGTTTATATCTCTCTTGCTGACGAGGGAGAAGGAAAATATCATCACTGAGTGCTTAGGAGCTCCCACATGCTAGGCTGCGTTTTTGACATCCTGCTGTCTTTGTCATCTGTCAACAAAGCTGGGGCTTTTAATTAGCCAGTGGTTGTTTTTGGTATTCTAATATCCAGCGCTGCGCAGTAACTCCTGAGGCAGGTGGCTTTGTTGCTAGTCACAACTGTGACTAGCTGTGCTGTGGTGTCATTTAAAGATGTGATTAGATTCATTTATTGCAACCTTTTTGCCTTCGGCTGTGATAGTCTCTTAATTACAGGCTTTTTTTTTTTTTTTCTTTTTTTGCCTTCCAGGCATCTTTGAGTCCAAAAGCCGTGAGTTGTGTTCTGTGTGGAAATGCTGCTGCGTGCCCTGCACAAGTGCTGCTCAAGTACTGTGTGCAGGGAGTTTGGTTGCCTTGGAAACTGTGTGACATATATATATATGTGTGTGTATATGTATCTCTCTCTCTCTCTCTCTCTCTCTCTCCATGCATGTGCACGTTATTTTCTTTTCTGACCTAAAGCATTAGAAATGGTCTTTGGGCTGGAAGGACTCTCCTTGCAGGTAATGGGCTTGTTTGGGGGCCTCTCATCGCTAGTGCTGAGCACCGACCCTGTGACTCTGCCAGGGCGATGGCCCAGGCACTGTTTCCCCCTTGGTGTCACCTGGTATTTCTCCTCATCTCACTCCCTCTCCTCTCTCCAAGCATAACTGCTCTTGAGGACAGGACTAATTTTTTTGTTCATCTGGCAGAGGAGCCTTTTTTGGAGCGTGGGAGATGCTTTGGTGGATCCAAGGATGAACTGCCTTTGCTGCGATGGTTTATCTGTCTACGTTCCTCTCCCCCTTCTGGTCTGCCTTCGCCTGCCTTTTTCCTGTGCGTAGTCTCTCACTTTGCTTCTCCAGAGCTCTAGCTTGGCAAGTGCTCCGGTCTCAAACCCTGACCGACCACCCCAGCTCGCTCTGGCCATCCCTGGGGACTCTTCACCACCGAGCTCCCCTGGATCTGCATGCCTAAACAAGGGGACAGGTGGTCTCTGGGAGGCAGCTCTGGATCTCCTTGCCCTACAATTTATCCCACAAACTCTCCAGTGCTTTTTATCATACAGAGCAGCGTCAGTAAGTGCTGGCAGCAGGGATGCTGTCTGTGGGGTGGATGGATGAGAGGGCTTTGCTTTGTGCGCAGGGAGAGCAGGCTGCGTTGGAGCCGACATGGGGGTCGCTTTGCCGAGAGGTGAGACTCAAAGCCAAGCCTGGAGCATCAGAGGAGAGGTCAATCCATACCAGCTTACACCCACTGCGGTGGCACTACAATTTTCCAGCAGCCACCTGTGGGGTTTTTCCATCTGAAGTCAACGGCGGTGCCACTGTTGCAAGTCCTTGTGTTTTGTGAAGCAGTAACTGATTTTGACTGTGAATATGGGACTTGATGTGCTGGAGGTAGAGACCTTGAACTGATTTTTTTCTTTTCCCGTAGTCCATATTGGCCTTTGGTTACCAGAAATGAGTAAACGGTAAGATCAGTTAGATTTTCTGATGTGGGTTTCTTAGGTTTCGAGCCTGCGTGCTTTGAGGAAGCCATGGCTATCTGTGGTGGTGTCTGTAGTTACATCAGTACATCTTTACTTCAAGCACTCATGCTGCTTTCCCTTGAAACAAGCAACCTCCCAGAGAGGGGTGACACATTTTGCTGCCTTTCAGATAGCACTCCTTGCCAAACTGCATCCCTTTGACTATTTACTCTGCATCGCATTTCTCTCCTCGCTTGTCAGTCATCAAAATCACATTTACTATTTTAGTCGCCCCAAGCTTCTTCGCCTGTTGGGATGTATATTTAGACACTTACTGAGCTGTGTCCCCTGTTTGTCAGGCCCTGCTTTCACCTAAAATGAAAGATTTCAAGCCTGGGTGTTTCAGAAATGCAGGAAAAATGGTTTGTGGAGAACTCAGAGCTGTTTCCAAAGCTGAAGAAGCAGGAAAAGGGTGTGAGCTGAGCCCATTTCTGCCAAGGTGGTGTGAGACTCAGGAGGGAACAAGGCCTGACACGACACCTTTAATTTCCTCATTTCTGTCGTCTTATGTAAGACATTGGTGATGAAGGAGCGATACAATCAAGTATCTATTTTTTCATAACCCTGTACTGTATTCATGAGAAATGTCAAAGGCAACACCGCACCGGGTATGGTTCTTGCTGGCAGCTCCTGCTAGTGTTACGTGTCCAAAGGCTCAGTGCCGTGAAGCCAGGGGGGTTTGCTCAGCAGTAGATGCCCTCGGCAGTGCCTGGCAGGTGTTGATGGTTTCCCTGCCCTGTCTTCCTCTGGCCTTTGGACTTGTTTTCCATGCTATGGACTGGACATTGTGTCTGTAAAGCACAGCCAGGCCTCTGTCCCCCACTCCCTTGTAGGAGAGGTGTTCCTCAGCCGTTCAGTAACAACTAGGGATAAGAGGACACCAGCCGTTTTCTCAGCACATCCTCAGCAAGACATGAAATTCTGAAGAAAATTCTCAAAGACTGAATTAGGACTTCTTTTCCCCTCTCAGGCTAATTTCAAGCCAAACGGTCTGTATCATAACTTCATCCTCTCCCGTCTGGGTATCTGCTGCCTGTGCTCTGTTCCTGCTCTGCAAGAAGGCAGGGCACTGGAGCGTAGTGAAGAGCCTGTTTTATCCAAGGAAAGGAATTCATTTTTATATTCCAATATCCTGTCCGCTGCCGGGCACTGGGTTGAGTATCTGCGAAGCAATCACGCCTGCGAACTGGAGCCGAGTCAGCATGTCTGGTTATTGAGGCTTGCGTGCTGGAGCTGCCTCTGTCTCTCGCCCGGTGAGATGAAGTATTAGCAGGACAATGCCTGGCAGAAAACCAAGGTGTGCAGGTGCTCTCCTTGAGAGACGGATGCTTTCCCCCGATGCCTATGCGGAGGAAGAGGAGCTGTGCCTTCCTCTCGGGTTGCAGAGGGGAAGGAGCTCTGCCCAAAGCCTCTTCCAGTTTTCCCCCTGGAAAGGGAGCCTGCCGGGGATTTTGTGTCGGATCAGCAAAGTGGCGGCTTCTGCTGCCTGCACCAGTGCTGGACCATGTGGTGGTGCCAAGAAATATGAAGCAAAGAAAGGATCATCACGTGGAGCGGCAAGGTTTTCCTGCCCTGAAATCACAGTGGGATACTCTGCAGAGCTGTGGACCTGTCTGTGCGTCCTCCTCGTGGGCACATCTGTCGCGCCTGGACCGTGGACACTGTGCTCTGCTGCTGTCGCTTTTCCATCCATTCGTTCATGGAGAAGTCAATGAATGTTTGTCCTTTGCACAGAGAGGGGAAGAAGGGCCTTATGTTGATTTTTGTGTAAAACATGCCCATCTGTTGGAATATTGTGTTTAAAACGATGGAAAAAGAAAAGGAAAGCCCACTTGCTGAACTGAAATACCCATCCCTGCCTCTGCCCAGGGATGGTTTTGTCCCCAGCCTTTCCCATTTCTCTTTGCCAAAAACCCCATAGTTGTTTGAGGCAGAAAATGAGTAGGATGGCTTGTTGCAGGAAGGGGGGTCTGGTTAATAAGTTCTGATGGAATATTGCTAAACATCTGGTGAACGAACAGCATTTTTGCATGTTAATATTTTGATTTTTGTCCTTGGTGGAAATGCACGTCTTGAAGGCATGATCTGCTCTTCAGGAGAACCCCACTGCCAAGCCTAAGTCTTTTCCCCACTACTGAAATTCATGGAGCTCGGGAATGCTGCCAGATCTGCAAAGCCGCTGTGTGGCATGAGCGCGTTGCGTGGTTTGGTGTGCCCCTTGGTCCTGGGGGTCTTTCTGGTGGGGATGGCTTTCCTGCAGCTTCCTGCTGGGATCGCCTCGTTGTCTTTATGGTAAGCTTAGAGGAAAACTGCTCCCTTGCTGGGGAGCCAGGTGTTCCTATGGCAGGAACAGGTGGAAATCAGCTGTTATGGATTTCCCATTTTTTAAAATACCCGTGTTTCTACTGCAGGGAGTGACAGTCCTGGGGGAAGCAGGCACGTTGCGGCATGAGCGGGGCAGCAGCCTGTGGAAGAAGCTGCCTGGATTTTTCCAACCTGATGAAGATTTGTTATCCTGGGTGAAATGCTGTTAAAGCAGGTTGTGCACTGCTCATTCCCCAGGCTGGCAGCACTGAGAACGACTCCGGCCCAAAGCTCAGGTGCCAACTAACATGTAGTTGCTTTTTAAATTGTAATTCATTCATTGTGACAAAGACTGGTGGCCT
Source organism: Fratercula arctica (assembly GCA_947846985.1). Lineage (NCBI taxonomy): Eukaryota > Metazoa > Chordata > Aves > Charadriiformes > Alcidae > Fratercula > Fratercula arctica. The sequence goes on along the minus strand of CANTUZ010000006.1, from coordinate 28,409,702 downwards.
TTTAATCTGCTGGACTGGGGAAGAAGATGCATGTTTCAGTGAGGGTTAGCACAGGTAATTTTTATGCAATATTTTGCAGGACTGTGGTTAATTGTTTCCCCTGGGCTGCCTGGCAGCATTTTTAACCTCTCTGCCTTAATCACCTCTCCATCAGAAGGGTTGATACTGAGTTTTTCTTTCCTCCCTCGGAATTTGAGGGTTTTTTCATTTTTGCTGGTGTTCCGTAACTTCTCCCAGGGCAAAGCTCTGCTTCACTTCCCCCACCTTCTTGCAAAATGCAAAACTCAGGCATTTTTCCTGAAGCCAGGAATGCTTTGCAGGGAGCCAAACTCATCTGCTTTGATGGTGAGGGCTGGGCTGTCTCACTGCGTCTGTGGCTGTGCAAAGAGCACAGACCTGCTCTAGCAAATAGCAAACCAGCGAGGGCTTATTTGCCTGTCCCTACTGTTCTTCCAACACAGTTTTTCTTTTTAGTGAGAGTCATATTTTTTTTCCTCTTTGAGCTGCTGTGTTCTTCTGAACCGTCTCCCCAGGCTCTCCGTGGAGTTAGCACTTGCAGCTCACTGGGCGAGCAAGCAGTGCATTATCCATCATGGGAACCTGGCACCTTTCGGATGTAATTCACTGGTGGAGCGTTAAACATTTCCTCAGCCGTGCTTCAGTGTCAGTAGCTGGAGAGCTTTTCGTTCCTCTTCACCCCCACCGTCTGCACTCTTTCTCTGATGACAAGTATCTCGGGAAATCTTATTGTGAAACACTTGACATATAGCATGACTTTCCTGTCCTAGCAGTTCGTGTCAGAGAGCCTTTAAACTTCCTCTGGTAATGTGATTTTTTTTTTTTTTTCTTTTTTCTATTCTTTTTGACTTGTCACAGTTGCTGCCCCTCGTCTGCAGAGGGAGAGGGAGGGAAAGATTGGAAATGAACTTAAGATGTGGTATTTTTCAGTTTGTTCTTGCCTTTATTTGCTGGCGGAACAGTGACAAACTGATTACATTGATCCTTCGCTATAGGGAGCTGGCGATGAATAGAGGTGCTGCAGGTCCTTCAACAGCTGTGATCAAGGAGAAATAAATATAGATTAATTTCTCCTGGAGGCGTGCTGGAATTGTAGCTCTCCCAAAGCAATTTGGTCTTTGCAGTTATCAGTCTGAAGGTGGCTAGAAAAAAAAAGTGGATAGCTGGAGCAATCAATAGATTGGAGCAGGCAGCAGAGGGGTTGCAGGATCCTGGCTCTGTGCCTGTTCTGCACCTCGATGGAGCTCAGGTGCCAGGATGTTGGGGGATCCCTGGCTAGGGGGCTCCCCAGGGATGCTGGGGTGCTCTAGTCCCAGGGCAGGAGCAACCCAATGCCTCCAAGCCTTGGGACTGAACTGCTGCTCTCGTGAAGGCTGCTCCATGGCAGGGAAAGGGGAAAGAGGCGTTTGCTGCCAGCTTCGCTGTGCTGAGCCGTCTCACGCCACCGGAGGGTGGCAGGGACCGAGGGGCATCTCCCCTGGGGGCTTCAGCACCTGTACCCTGTGTATTTTGGCCAAGTTACCCCGAAGAAACATCTCTTCCTTTAAAAAGTGATGCATTTTAGAAATGAGAGGCTGTTGTTTGCTTTTAAATCTGTTCCTCTAGTTTGTACCAGTCTCTGGCTAGCCATGGAGACGGTGTCTTTCCAATCAAACGCATCAGATCACGTACCGCAGAGAGGGAGTTAATCTGCAGGAGCCCTCCCTGGTGTCTCTCTCCCCTGCATGCCTGCTTAGTGGAGGGCAGCTTTCAGCTCTTCTCTGTGGAAACTGGGGCATCTCTCACCGGCTTCTTTCATCTGCTTCTGAAAGGCCTTACATCCTCCTGCTTAACATTTTGGAGGGTTATTTTGGTAGTAAAAACAAGAGCGTGGTAGGCTGGGATGAGTGGTGCCCAGGAGGTAACCCTGCGTTTGCACTGCCCTGCTTTCCCAAGGCTGTAATGAGGTGAGCTGGCTACTGTCTGTACAGACTGAGCAGCACTCTAAAAATGACAGAGATGTTTTCTTTTGATGCTCTGACCGTATTTCTGGAAGATGCGCAGGAATCTGCTTGAAAATGAAGTTGAGATCAACACAGCTGCTTGGGTGGGTTGACCCCAGCAGGTACCCAGGAGGTACCACTCTGGGACCAGTAATTTCCACCTCCAAAGATTTCCCCTGAAAAATTCTGCAAGAATGGCAGCATTTCAACTAAAAATTTAGTATAAATATGTAAATGCTGTTACGTTCAGTAGCCAGGAACTGTTAGTTACTGATTTCCTTTTTTTCAGTCGATCCTTATCCCCTACTGAAACACAGCTTGACTTTGTTCTGAGCAGTTGGTGGGAGGCAGAGTATACATATATGTGTGTATGTTCACACACACGCACTTTTTGGGTTTTTTTATATATATATGTATGTGTGTATTTGGGGGGGTGGGAGAGCAAAATGCACAGGAAGTGTTTTGCTCTTGTCAGAATGCTATCAGATGTGAAGTCTCTTTGCAGGACGGCACCTGCCTTCTCCAGTCGCACACCACAAACCCCTGCGTGGCCTTTGCATAAAATATCATTGATTTTCTGATCCTTTTTAGCAGCAGATGACCGATGCTCTTGGTTTTGTCTCGCAGGAGGAGCCAGCTCCCGCGGTGCAGGGCCGGAGGACATCGCTCAGCGGGGTGTGCTACCTGACCATGGGTCTCCTCGTACTGCTCCTGGGCTTGGTCTTTGCATCGATGTATGTGTACAGATACTTCTTCATCACCCAGGTAGGGGCGAGTGGGGAAGCACTGCTGGCTCTTCAGCCGGAGCAGCCAGACAAGCTGCTTCAACCTTTGAAAGAGTTGGTGCTGTTATTTATTGCTTTGCACTGCAGTAACTCAGGAGCCAGTCCTCTGGGCACGGCAGATGAGGCATGTCTTAAGTAGTAGGCTCATGCTCACCTCCATCACGACTGCCAGGCCTTCCAGAAACCCTCCTCCTCTCCTCCCTTGTGGCTTTGTTTTCCTTTTTTTTTTTTTTTTCACTCCATAGAAGTATCCTGCCAGTTCTGCCTCTTAAACCCAACGTCACTGCTGTCAAAGGGTAAGGCAGTCTGAAAACGTGGCTTGTTGTGAGGGGAGAGCAAGCGCTGGAGAGAGAGGTCAGGGAGGTACAGGCAAGGGAACAGCATTTTGCAGTAGGTCTTTTAGGCCCTAGCACAGCAAAACTCTGTAGGTGTAGCAAAAATAGATAGTACTATTAATAAAGCAAGCAGAGAAATGAAAAGTAAGTGGGAGATGGTATGGAAGGTGAGCCTTTGACCTCCATTAAACTCAGCACCTTTTCTTCCATGTAGTCTTTGCACAGCCTGGCCTAGCAGAGGTGCTGGGCTGGCAGCGTTGTGGTGGGTCAGACCACAGAGAACGAGACAGGGCAGAGCTGCTTTTTAAGGAGGAAACTGCTGAGCTCTGTGGTTTGCCGAGCGTTTAGCCAAGAAACCCCAGAGCATCGATTTCGCACAGAAGCCCTCGTTCTGCTGCGGAGCAGCTTTTAGGGAATGAGTTCTCCCAGGACCACCGGCTGCCTTCGTCTCTGCAGCCAGCACTTATCTATTCAGCAATATAGTATTTTTATACACTCCCTTGCTCCATAAATTTTATTGCTGTCAAATTAATTTTCAATCTTTGTTTTAAGATAACAAAGAGCTTTATTACCTGTGGTCATTTGTACCTGACCTGGAAACGCTGTGACAACCGCAGGGCTGCCCATCCCTCCTGCACACCGCTGTGTTAGTGTGATGGCAGCCTGTCACGGGGCTTTTGTGTAGACACTTCCTTACGAGAAGAAGCCCCCAGCACTGAGGGGAGGTTGTTGACCAGGTTATGGACAGCGTAACCTGGTAACGTACCCTTGGTGCATGCCAAACAGCACCGGGAAATGCCCGCTGGTCCATTTGGGACCACCTATTGTCCCCCCGCTGCCTGCCTGCAATACCAGATGATGGCTCATATCCAATTACACAGCAAAGCCCGTTCAACATGGTCAGAGATGCTTTGGGGACCAAGGCGATGGGGCCTTTATGTCTCAGTCTCCAGTGGCTGCAGTTTGTCCCTGTGATCCTTGTGCTCAAACTTGGTGGCTCACTCTGCGTTAGCTCTCTTGCCCATAGCTCGTGCTTCTGGAGCCCTGGAGAGCAGCAGCTCCTGTTTTGCAGTGAGGCAGAGCTGCTTTTGCCATATCCAAGCTACAAGTGCCTTTAGAAATGATGCTTATATGCCTTGTGTAGAAAAATGCAGTTGCTAGAAGCCATGTCTATGGAGGGATATGAAATTATGACATTTAAAAGCCCATAGGCAGTCAGTTTGCCTTTCTGAATTACTCCTCGTGAAATCCCACAGAGAATCCTTTGTTCCCTTTGGACCTGGTTAGCAGGAAGGGAGATGTGGTCATTTCACAAGGGCGTTTTGCACTGCCTTGCTCAAGAACATTTTCTGGTGAAGAGACTGATCTTGAAATATCTTCATGCATCTGTTTGAAAAGAGTGTTTTTTACCCAGTATGGGTGCATTTCTTCCCATGTTTGCTGTAGCTGTTAATGGGGTGTGGGGTGTATGAGTGTTGTACCTCCATCTGGATCTTGTCCCCACAGCTGCCTCGCGAGAGCGTGTTTCACTGCGGTGTCCTTTACGAAGACTCGCTGTATTCGCCGTTCAAAGGGCAGCTGGAGTTGCATGAGGACGTCAAGATTTACATTGAGGAGAACTACGAGCAAATCAACGTCCCAGTGCCCCAGTTTGGAGGGAGCGACCCTGCGGATATCATCCATGATTTCCAGCGAGTAAGGAGCTCTTGGGGCCTTTGGGAGGATAGCACAGGGCTGAACTGGCATGCATCAGCATGGTTCTCATGGTCTAGCACTGTCGCTGTTGTCACATATGCCTGTGATGATGTTATTAATGAGCCGTCCTCCTTCCCAAGGCCCTCTCTGAGATTTTCCAACCTGCTCGTCCTCCTTGGTAGGGAGATCCTCAGGCAGGTTTCTTCCTTAAAGCTATTTCCTGTCTTCCCTGAATTCCCTCTTTTCACCCATTTTCACAGCCACATTTCATTGTGAAGGTCTGAATTCCTTAATTTCTGTTCTTGGAACACAGGGTCTGACAGCTTATCATGACATAACGCTGGATAAATGCTACGTCATCGAGCTGAACACCACTATCGTGATGCCTCCTCGCAACCTGTGGGAGCTGCTGGTTAACGTGAAGGTACGGCTGCAATCCTGCTTATTTTGCATGCTTTTCTTGAGTTGGCTCAGGGGTGCCAGCTGGGAGCTCATGGGAAATCAAAACTGCTGTGTCTGTGGAAGTAAGCCTTGGCCCTGGCAGAGCTGAGCCTTCATGCAGAGCGAAGGCTTCAGTGGGTTTAGCTGAAATATTCATTTTGCAGACAGCACGGTAACACTGGCATGACGGATCAACCTGCCAAGGGTGACACAGAGAAGCAGCAGATTCCTTCCCTCTGGGGTTTAATGATTGTAGGAATCAAGGAAAAAAAGAAGAATTTCCCTCCTTTCTCTCTTGCTGTGGTTACCGCTGCGGTTTGCCATTTGCAGAGCTCTGTGTCCCTTGGGGAGTAGCAGGCTGTCAGCTTTCACCCTTCTGGGGAGGAATCTGTGCTGCCCCCCCCCCCCCCGCTGTGTTGTGGGCTGCAATATCAGACTCGGGCTCATGCAGTTTTGCTCACAGCCGGCATTAATTGGGTTTAGTAGCAGCAGTTTTGTTCAGTTCAGAAGCCCGTGCTGCTACTGCAGTGACTGAAAGCAGTCTTCTTAAAATAGAGTACTATTTAATCTTAACAGCAGGAAAAAAAATAAGGATTTTTAAGACTGCAGAAACTGCATATCTATTTCAGTCTTTTGCAGGTAAAGCAAAGCACCGAGCCTGGGTCTTTTACTCCCTTCTATGAGGGTCTATTTATAAGAAAAGAAAAAAAAACAAAACAAAACAAAACCAATCTAAGTTTTACTCTTTATTCCCTCTGCTCACTTGCTGCTACATGCAGTGTGATGAACTTTGTAAGGGTTAAGCTCAGAGGCAAAATGTTGGATTTTGAGGGATGCTTGATTTCCAGTCCTTGTCAAAGTCCCAGTTTGTTTCCTAGCAGTCCTCGCGATTTCATGCACTGTGACCATCTGGCAAATGTACTGGGAACCCTGCTGGGGTACAACACACATTTGCTTACAACTCGCTCCAAACCAGCCACAGCTTCTGACCATGGCAGGTGACCAGTCCCTGGGGCAGAGGGAAATGGAAAAGGCAGGATTGCACGAGCTGACAGTAGAGCCCCAGAAAAACACTGATTGGGAATGCTGGTCACATCCTAAAATAATACATATAAACTCACAGTCAATGAAAACGATGCTTTGTCTTTATCAGAAATTGAATTTAAAAAGGGGATAAAATACAATTAAAATGGTCTTATGCATTTGAGTCTTTAAAGGGAGTACAAAGCAGATATGGGTTTAAATAACTTTCTGATGGATGGGTAAGTGGCCAATCTGTCTGTGGTGGTTTTAACAAGCACCTTAGAGACATTGTTTTAAAGTGTTTATCTCGGTCTTGAGCTCCAAAAAAGTTTTGCACCATGAGGACAGTGAAGCAGTGGCACAGGTTGCCCAGGGAGGTTGTGCTGCCTCCTTGAAATCCTTGAAGGTTTCAGGACCAGACTGGATGAAGCCCTGAGGTCCCTCCCCAGCTGAATTATCCTGTGAGCCTGTGATCTTCATGTCCACAGGCGGGGCCTTGCTGCTGGCCTGTGTCAGGTAGAGAGGGCAAATTTCTTCCTGCTGCAGGGACCTTCACCACCTGACAACTTGCCCTCCTGCTCAGAAGTGCTCCTGTTTGGATGCTGGATGAGCTGCATTGGTCCTTGGACTCGGAGACTTTTGCCTTCTCTGCATCTCTGAATCAGTCAGGTCCCTAAGGAATGAGACTAATTTCCAGCTGCAAGTCTAGTTTTGAAGATGTTCAGTGGCTTCAATCCTGTTTCTAGGACCAAACCTCAGTCCAGCAAATAGCGTTAGCAGTTTGCTCCAGCAGACTGTGGCAGCACAGGGAGTCAGTGAACCTCCTTTGCCCTTTCCTCCCCTGACAGCCTGGTGCCGGGGTGCCCCTTTGCCGTGTGGCTGCCACGTTCCCTGTGCCTTCTCTGCAATCCCTGCTGTGTGCAAGCACGGCTGTGCCAGACCCCGCTCTGGTCTTGGCCGTGCTGTCCCCACATATGCATTACCAGAGCTCTCGTGTCTGATTTTTTGCTTGTAAATGGCAGCTCTTCTGCTTCTTGCGGGCTTTATTCTGCATAGGTGTGACAGGTTAGTGAACAAGGCTGCCTTAGCATCTGAGAGAAAAGGATGGAGGGATGGTCCCCCCGCGCAGCAGCAGGAAGTTGGAGATGACCCAGTTAAATGATGGATGATCCACACCTTTTTCAGAACACAAAATGCCCAAAGCTTTAGTTTTCTTAAAACTCTTGGCAGAGAATTGAAGGCATCATCCTTGTTGCACAGTCCTGCGATGGGGGAGTGATGATTCCTGACTACTTCAGCTGCCGCAGCTATTTAAATCTAAAACAGTGAAGAAACTGGATTCTGTGCATGCATCTGTCTCTTCTAAGTCCTCTCGCCAGGTCAAGGATGTGGCAAATCCTGAGCCTCAGCCCCTGGTGTTAACATGACAGCTCCTGTCAGTAACTGCACATATCGCATGCCCTCTCCTGCACTCTCCCACTGAGAATCAATAATTGCATTTCTTGCAGAACTGTTGTGTTAGTGTAGTACAAACTTCCACTAATAGTCTAGTCCTCCAGCGTTAGAGGAGATCTTTATCGATCCAGTAGGCTATGCCAGCCCAATAGCACGGCATTAAGTTAAGACAGCGTGTTTCCAGGTGCATCTCTACGGAGATAACAGTCCTGTGGTGGAAGCTGAAGAGGCAGTATTTCAAATTGTGCTGTTGTTGCTTGCTTTTCCGCTTGATTATATTTATATTGGCCCCAGACTCTTCCTAAGCAAAGGGGATCAGAAGTGGGTCTTTGCTTCATGGTCTAGTTAGCATCTAGTCTGCTCACGAGTGCCCCCCAGCCCAAGCTGTACTTGTAACACAGCTGCTTATTGCCATAGCGGTGCCCAGCCAGCGGGGAGATTCCCTGAGCACCTAGGAATCAGCTTGCAGAGGGTCTTCAATGCTGAGCAGATGTCTTTCCTGCAGGGAAAGAGGCAGCCTCCATCCCCAGGGTGCTCCCAGGTACCCCATTTTCTCTCCCCCCATGTTTTCCAGCCCCTGCTGGCTTTCTGCCGTGTCACCCCACCAGGCACCCCAATCATCACCCTGGTCTTCATCTCTAGTCCCCGTTCCTGTGAGCTGTAAGGACAAGAGGTCATTGTGGCTGTGCTGAGTGGACCAAGGAGGAGTGGGAAATGTGGAAAACTTAGGAAACTGAGAAATCGAAATCTTAGGAGGGCTCACGGTTTTGGTTTTTGCCTTTTGAGTAAATGTAAAATGCACGTTTTCAGGGGAGTTCCTGGCATTTTGCTTGAGCCTTGATCCGTCTCCACGTGGGCTTATTATGGTTTCAGAATTACAGCTTCACATGCCTTCCTTTAAAACTGGGGTTAGTTTTTAAGAGGGTTGATCCTACGCTGGCTTTATCCACTACATGAACGTTCAATTTTTGGATCTAATCCTTTTTGTGTGCCCTGTGTTAGTGGCATGGGACAGTTCCCTCCAGGGACAGGGAAGCATGTTAACTGGCCTTGGTAAGTGGAATTTGCACCTCCGAACAGTGAATTTTCCACAGTTTGGCTGACCATGGCGCTCTGTGTGAGACAGTTCTGTTCGAGGAGGACATCATGGCACCGTTTGTGCTTTATTTTGGTGGAAACTGTTGTCATTTCAGAAAGGGACGTACCTGCCTCAGACATACATAATCCAGGAGGAGATGATCGCCACCGAGCATGTCAGTGACATGGAGCAGCTCGGCTCCTTCATCTACCGCCTCTGCAGCGGCAAGGAGACCTACAGGCTGAAGCGGAGGAACGCGAGGAGACGTAAGAGCCTTGCCGTGTTCAGCTGTCCTAACTCGCTTTCCCCTCACATCACAGTCATTATTTCTGCTGTTACAGCCATACTGGCTTCTTCTTGGCGAGAGGGGAGGTTTCCCTGTGGGTGTAAGCACACAGGAGATCTTTCTGAAGTGTTTCCCATCTAATTCATCTTAACCCAGATCTGGGATGCTGCTGCTACAAGTGGGTGCTGGCTGCTGTGTTTCTGTCGCTGCATCTATCAGCCTAATAGAAACATTGAGAAAATGGTTGCAGGAGTCAGCAATTCATTTACATGTGGGCTCCTGGGGATCAACTAATAGCAGTGCTGTTGGGAACTGTTTGGAAAATTTCTCTAATGGCGACACCTGCTTCAGTGGCAGTTATTCAGAGCAGCTTAGATCTGCAAATTGCCTTTAATTAATCAAGTTCCTAATAATATGGAAACAGTTGTGAAGAGGGAACATTAGACTACCTGAAAATGATTTAATGAAAATCAGCAATATGTATCTTATATACAAATGGTAACATTGATGAAAACTTCAGCATTCATATTTGTTTGGTTTTAGATACTGGTGTATTTATGCCATGAGGACAGGCTGAGAGAGTTGGGGTTGTTCAGCCTGGAGAAGAGAAGGCTCCAGGGAGACCTTAGAGCCCCTTCCAGTACCTGAAGGGGGCCTACAGGAAAGCTGGGGAGGGACTCTTGATCAGGGAGTGTAGCGATAGGAGGAGGGGTAACGGCCTCAAACTGAAAGAGGGGAGATTTAGATTGGATATCAGGAAGAAACTCTTTCCTGTGAGGGTGGTGAGGCACTGGAACAGGTTGCCCAGGAAAGTTGTCAATGCCCCATCCCTGGAAGTGTTCAAGGCCAGGCTGGATGGGGCTTTGAGCAGCCTGATCTAGTGGGAGGTGTCCCTGCCTAGGGCAGGGGGATTGGAACTAGAGGATGTTTAAGGTCCCTTCCAACCCAAACCATTCTGTAATTTAAAGGTTTACCTGGAACGTGAACCTACCATCAGTTTGGGTTTGGATCTGTGGGGCAGCTGGAGGGTGCTGAGAGCGTTTGGGTGCAGAAGTCGCCATGGCTGTAGTTTGTGCTTGCTTTCCCAACAGAAGGTGGACAATTTTGTGCGGGGCTGCCGGCACGCTGGCTGCTGCTCTCCTGGAGCCCTGCCGTGGTCCTGCTTGTCAGCAGGGCACCACTGGGTTTGCCATAAGAGGGGAGCAGCTGCCTGGCAGAGCTGCCCAAAGCTGAAGGTCCTGCAGTGTAAGGGCATGGGGAGCATTACTTGTTTCCCAGAAGGTCTGAGGCCGTAGCAGGATCAGTGCATGCAGGGATGGCGCCACAGAGGGGTGGCGATTTTAAGCCCTCCTTGGCTGCACCAGCCTGTGACTTCTGCTGGTTTCATGAGGCTTTCTGGTCTCTGAGATAACACTGAGATGCTGTCAGCTGAAACCAGCTGTTGCCATGTGGCTCCCCCAGCTCATGGCAGCTCTTACTGCAGGACCATGGCCTAGAGAATATGGCTTTTCATCCAAAGACCAGGTGATGCTGTTTTTCATATGGGCTGTGTTCTTCCTGCATTTCAGTGTTCAGCAGTTGCATCTCATCTGCTTTCCTTCCCCCACTTGCTGCAGCTCTTGTAAATTACAATTTGTTGAATTTCCCCTCTCCTCTCTCTCAATCGCTTCTAGGTATCAGTCGACGCGAGGCTGGAAACTGTCATCGTATTCGTCACTTTGAAAACACTTTTGTGGTCGAAACTGTTATCTGCAAAAAGTCATGAAGCCACTCTCCAGATGTAACCTTCCTTGGCTTTGCTTGCACACACATGCACACACATGCTCTCAGCCCTCTCTTTAGACATGGTAATCTGTCTTACTTTTTTTACTCCCTCCCCTGCTTGTGCAGCTCTAACCTCTTGGGTCCGTTGTGGCCTTACGGTGGTTTCTCTTCTCTCCCTACTACCTATTTGAGACGTTTGCTGGGCTTAAATTTACACAGTGGTCAAAGATAACCTGTGAGTAGATGCAGCTACAGGGTGGGAACCTCTTTTGGGAGCAGGTTTGGGGTAGAAGGGGTGGCCGAGAAATAGGAGGTTGGAAATAGGTGCTCTTTTCCTGTCCGAGCGATTTCAGGCTGGTATAGTGCTTTGAGGCTGCCTTGACACTGGGACAGAAGGTGTTTGTACAAGAGAAGAGTTACCATTTTGATGCTGATGTAGTGACCAGAAATGCATAACCAGATGCAATTAGGAAAAGAATAGTTGTGAGGCTACAGACAGGATGATTCAGAAAGCTCAGCAGAGCGATGGTTTCTGCCCAAACCATGCTGTGGTGGTCCCAGCCTGCTGTGTGCTGTCCCCCTAAAGGCTGGATTTTCAAACACTGAAACCACCACTATGTGTTGTTTTTATGACTGGCTCTTGGACTCAGCCCTCACCACGTCTTCTCCTGAGTGCATCAGGGTATCCTGATGGGTGTTTGGGGAGGGCAGGAGGCCAAGGCAAGGGGCAATGACATGGGCTGGGAATGACACGAATGACACAGCACATTGCTGCTCCCTAGCCACAAAGCAGAGGGTGAAGTGCAAGGCTGTGTAGCCTTTTCCCTAACACAGAGTTGCATCTGCTGTTGTTCCTGGGCAGACCTGCTGTCGCTTTGCCCAACTGAATAAAGAGGTGAATCTTTGATGCAAAGTGCCAAAGCTCCACTCATGTCCCATCTATAGGATGTGGCTGTGGGTGGAGTCGGATGGTTTAATCCAGCCCCGTGTCTGTCCTGGCCAGCTCTGCTTGCCTGGAAAGATGAGTTACGTTCACACAGGTCTTTCTTCCTGAGTTGTTGAGATCCCATCTGTGTGCAGATCGGGTACCATGCCTCTGTACGAAGTGGTGTCAGCAGCAGAACTGGTATTTACTGGCAAGTGCAGAAGCAGAATTTTTACATTTTTTCTTTAACAGAGTGTGTATGCTTGTATAACTCCTCTGATGAAAGCTGTTTTGATAGTAATTACTCTAGTCCAGCCATGTATCACGTTATCTGCAGGCACCATTGTAGTACAGATATTGATACAAGGCAAGATTCAGCTGATCAATATACTGCAGAGAAATTGTGTGAACAAAACTCCTTTTCTATTGATCATCCGACAGAAGAATTGCAGAGTAATTAAATATTCTTCCCTCTGTTCCATAAATATAGTTAAAACTAATTAGGTTCTTGAAACACACACAGGCAGTTTTTTGGCTTGAAAGAATGGGGTGAGTTTCAACTTGGCACATTCTCGTTAACTGGTTTCCAGCAAATCTGGACTCATTCACCATCTGTTGAAATGAGCTTGTTGTTTTAGAAGAGGAAGGATAAAGTAAGTGCAAGTACAATCATTAACTCAACAGAACCAAAAAAAAGTGAATATATTTTAGAATAAAACTTTTAAGTAATAATACTGTGAGTTAATCGTGTGAAAACAAAACAGGATCTCAAAATGGTCATGTAATGCAATAGGAATTAGTATGTCCTTAGAGGCTGAGAATTTATTTTTTTGGTATAGTCAACTATAAACATTGTTTTAACAGGTAGAGGAGGACACTTTGGTTTTGTTCTGCTTTAAGCTTGATGTAAAATGAAGAACTATGTGTACTTCATGCAGGTTGGTACGAAAAGTTTCCCGCTGCCAGAGGGATATTTGCCTTTCTAACATTGTGCTTTTCCAACGATAACTTGCTATTAGCCCTTACTTTTCATTGCGGGGTGGATGACAAGAAGGGTCAGAGAATTGGTTTCCTTAGTGGAAGTACTGCAAACTGGTAAATTTAAGCCCCGCGTTTCTCTTCATTTCTAGGAACCTAAGCCTGCACTCAGGTGAGCATACAGACCTTTTTCCCCCTTCCTTCTGATTCTGCATGAATTAACTGGTCATTGAATATGCTAACTGTGCAACCCCGCAGCTGTAAGGACAAACCTTGGTTCTTTAAGGTGAACTAACGTGGTCACTGTTTCATAGGATGAGAATGCAGTTGTCTAGAAAGAAAACATAAGATGCTTTGTATATTTTGTCTGGTAGGACTCTTACTTCTTAGGAAAAATCCATGGGATAATAAAATCTTTTACCTCTGATATGTAAAGCGTGTGTGTGTTTGGAATGAAAAGCACATGCCCTCCACAAAGCTGTTGCTCGAGGGAGGCAGCAGCCAGATCACCCTGGAGGGGCCAGCCTGGTGGCATCTTGGAGCTGGGAGGATGCTGTGGTGTGGAGACCCATCCCCATGGTGATGGGAGAGCTGCGTGGGGATGTGGCTGAGTCCTCTAGTGTCGGAGCCTGCCTGTGCCTGCAGGCTCCGAGCAGCTTTTCCCCTGTCCCTGTGCCTTCCTGGGAGACCGAAGGGCAGCCCGTGGTGGGGAAGTCACTGCCAAATGGAGGTCTGTGAAGCTGCAAGATGCCTCTGCTGGTTGAATGGCTTGTGGGTGTCTGATCTTCACGCTCAGCCTTGTTTCTCCAGCTGCCTGACTCCTACGTAGAAATTTGTCTGTTTGCGTGTGGCCTAAGCCTGCAGTTGCCTTCTGGCTGGGTCTGAGGGACAGGCCTTCAGAGGGCTGCCCTCCTCTCCTTGCTACATGCAGCAATGTAGGTCCGTTAGCGTTCTTCCAACCTTTCTCTCCCCCTCTTTCATCCTTCTGGTAGGGAAGTGTCAGAATATTGTTCCTGAACTCAACTGTTCCTCTTTCCAAAATTAGTCAATCAGTGAGGAAGTTCACATTTCGCTTGTTACACTCATGTTTGCTGCATTTTGCATTTACCGTTTCAGTATCTGGATGCTTTTTTGCATTATTGGGATTCTGCAGAAGAGACCTGCATCTTGCAATAATTGTGTCTGCCAAAGCTTCTTCTCCCAGGCTGGGCCAGCCAGCTCTGCCCGATGGCACTCCCCTTCCACCAGCACTGGAGGAAGCTACTCTGCATCACCCCATGGGGAACCTGACTCCTTTGGACATTCCCACCTTTTGAAGGCTGAAATGCTGGTATTAAGAACATGACTGGTGCATTTCAGCATTTCAGTAAATCTACTTACCTTTAAACATAGCCATCTTGAGACTTCTCCAGTGCGAAGAAAACCAGCTTGTATTGTGAAATTTTGCTTGTTCTTTTGAACATCCACTCTTAGCTCGGTTTTTCATTTCTTGAGGTTATGTTAATCACCCGTTGCTCATAGGAGACTCTAAATAAGTCAGTTCCACTTCCTAATCTCACTCACGCTCTGGCAGAAGGCTGCTTTATTTGATTGAACGGTGGCACATATAAAAGCTTGGCAATAAAGCCTGCTTTAGGAGGACTGTGTGGCAGAGATGCAGTTGAAACCCTAAGGTATGGGTGACTGTGATAGCAGCTAGCACCTAATATAATTTACCTTTTATTTTTAGTCCTTGCATATTGCAGTAGGCTCAGGGGTTGTTATGTAGCTTTGCCAGGCAGTGCTAAGTCAGTCAAAGTTTTGCTTTAACTGTAGGAGCATCCGCTTCCAGACTCTGGTGGATTTAAAAAAAAATTTACTGGAAACCTATTAAAGTAGCAGTTGGGGAGAGGGACCTCAGTGTCTCTTCTAAAATATAAGTAAGCTCTTGATTTGTCACAAGTCTTTTACAGCTACATTCACAGTCCAGCCCCATCCCATGATGTGCAACCCATTGGCATTTCTGCAGACTTGGGACGAGGAATGGATCACATAGGCTCCACCAAGGAGGCTTGAAGGACCTTTTTTTTCACCAACGTGCTGGGGAGCCCATTTTTGGTGGGGGGAGTGGCTGCATCTTGTTGATGTATTGGACATGCTACTGGCCAGGTGGTAGGAGGGCTGCTAGGCCCTTTGGGAAGGGGCAACCAAGCACGGGCAGTAGGCACATCTGTCCTCTGCCAGCCTGCTGATGCCACGAGGCAGGGGAAACTCTGTTCCTGCAGGTATCCAATGCAGCAGCTCTGCTGGGGGTTGGCTCCCCACTGCCAGCATGGATGTGGGGTGGCTGGTCCAGAGGGTGTCCTGGGTGTCTGGGGGGCCGTGCCTGGGTGGCCCACCCTGGCTTGGTACGGGCAGCAGGAAGCAGCTCTCCACAAATCACCTTTTGGTTTTGGGGATGAAGGGGGATTGTTGGGCCACTTTTATGCTGTGAAGAATGAAAATACCTGTCAAGTGTTACCCTGTGAAATGGCTCCCTGAAAACTGAGCAGTCCCTGTTTTGTTATGGTTTATAAGACTCAGTTGTCCTTACTGGGAATTGACTACAGCCCATTTAGCTCAACATGAACAGCTGTCTGGTGTATTATGTTGGTGCCAAGCTAATGAAAGCCTGTTCTCACTCTTATACACACTTATGTATGTGCCTGAGGATGTACAAGTTGTTCCCCAGTATTTTGCTGCCATCATTCTGATTTCCACCCAGGACATTATAAAAGTAAGTATTGTGGATGCTGTCACAACTTCCCAGAGAAAAAAAAGTGCTATATAATCTACCAAAAATAGCTTTCTAAATTAGTGTCCCGGGTCTCAGGGAAATGCCAGTTTCTCATCATTTTGGTAAGTACAATTCCTGATGCTGGCATTCATGTCCCAGTGAAATCAATGAGGTCCTGCAGGTCCGTTGGAAAGAATGTTTTCTGGACTAAGTGAACAGAAAGCAGAGTTTGAGGGGAGAGAGTTGCTAACAAACATGGGTTGAGCTTTAGTGAATATTTTCAGCTGGGAAAAAAAAAAAAGCATAAAAATGTAGGTGGAAGCAGCTAAACTTCCTGATGTTGAGCTGAGCATTTGTTTTAATATTTTAGTAATTAAGTTATTGTTTCTTGTTTTGAAACAATTTTTATCTAAAAATGCTGAATTAAGATGGTCAAGTAACATGGGAATAAAACAAACGCTGTTCATTTTGTGTAAAAGAAAAAAAACAAACCCCAACATTTATGTTGACCACAATATCAACAAAGCAGTGCTACTTTTTTTTTTTTTTGTGCTGTAAAAAACTGAGATAAAGAACCTAATTTTGGTTCGATCTGAAACTTTTTTCTCTCTGTTTTTTTTTAAATTTGCTTCATTCCCCAACAGGAAAAGTCCCTTATTTTCTATCCGGTATCCAGCCTTACTGCCAGCAGAGCCCAATGCAACTGAAAGGGGAACTGGAGCTTGGAGAAATGTCCGGACCATTCAACTTGTTATACGGAAATTAGGAGCCTTTGCTTCCTAGAGAGTAAGGACATCTCTAGAGGATGCTTTTGAGTGCTCAGTTTAGGAGTTTCTGCATACACTAGTCTCCTAAATTAGACAATATGAACACCCTGTGTGTCAGATGTTTTCAGTGACTGGTAGATTTAAAACAAGACTGACTTCAGGATGGGGTGATACTGTCCGCTGTTCTTCCTGGCTGCTGTGTACATGGCCCCGCGTACGTAGGACATTTCTGCTTCTCTGCGTGAGGACTAGACCTGCTTGCTCTGAAAGGCAGCTGGCGCTGACTTGCTGCATCTGCAGGTAAGGAGGTAAGTGCTGAGCAGAAACATCAGTTGGGTGTCCCTGTGTGCTGGCTCGTGGCTGCTGCTTTCACAGTCTGTTGTATTAAAGTTTGCCTTGATTTAACTTGGAGCCAACTCCACAGCAGCTTCAGCTAAGTGACCTTCCCCATCAACATAGTCTCCTTTCATATAGTCCTTTTTCCATGAGGTCCTCCCAGCTCCCAGGTGGACCTTGTGGGGCAGAGCTCTCCCCAGCAGGGTGGTGTGGGGCAGTGCCCCATCGCAGGGGGTAGTCCCCAAGAGGCATCTCCTGATGGGAGCGATGCACCACAGCCCAGAGCCTCAGCCCCTCCATCCCTGGGCTGTGACTGGTGACCAGCTGGAGACAACGAGAGGATACTGCAGAGATGATAGAGCACACAAGGCAGCCTTGCGACTGGGAGTGATTATATACACTTAGACACCTCTTCTGTAGGTAGGTCACGTCAGAGGAAGGGCTGGAGCACTAGGCAGGCAGGAAGAGCACATGGTGCTGGGACTACTTGACAGTTCCCAGCACTTCAACTCCTTCACTCTTGCTAAAACCTTAAAAGAAATGGGTGGGTTGAAGAATAAACAATCAGCTGTTTCCTTAAATTTGCTTGAGAATATTTGCTCTGGGAATATTATTATTCATAGTGAATGTGGAATGTGTTTGTGCCAGCTCTAATTAACCGTTCTCACTAGCACAAAGATGTTCTTCAGTGGAAGCCAGTATGTTATTCTATTCATTTGGATTAATTAATGTGAAAAGGCCAAGTGTGTAATTTCATACTTGAACTTTTAGATCTGTATTTGAATTGAATTGAAATCATGTTATGCAATTGAAATATTCTCATGGTCTGACTGGGGAAAGAAGTTTCAAAAAAGAAGACAACTTAATGTTAAAGAAAACCTCTCAAAATTTGTCGTTAAAGAGATTTCTCTAGGATGTCGCTCTGTTCCCGCATTTGTTATTCATGGAGCAACTTGTTCTCAGTAAAGTAACAGTAAAGGCTTTGGATCGGGCCCCAACTTGTTTCTCACTCTTTTCAGATGGTGCTGTGTGGTGCTAGAACAACAGTCAGTCCCCGTGAGCGTTCTGCCTTCTCCAGGAATTGTTGCACATGAAAACAACAAAGCAGCTGTATGCTGACTTGCTTTGGCACCTTGGCTACATGGGGCTGCTTCCTGAAAACGTCCCTGTGCCAGCAAGCGTTGTCCTCTGCAGAGTCTGCGGAGGTTTTGGGGGGCACAGACTGCCGCTGCCCCCCCGGTACCTTCTTCTGATGGCGTGGCTGGGTCCGGCGGTACCGAGAGGCCTGAGAAGTGCCTGTGGGCAAGCGGGCAGTGTCTGAGCAATGCACATCATTAAGAAATTTGGCAAGCTGGATTTGAGAAATTAAAGAAAATTACAGCTCTGTGTTTTTCAACGCATAGCGGCCTTCATGGTAATTAAACCAGCAGCACCATGTTAATGGTCTCTGTGGGGGAGTATTGGAAAATACAGACCAGTAGAGTTACTCTTTAGAGGAAGGTTTGGACCTGACACAGCTGTGGTTTTGGTTTTGAGTGCTACAAGTAGAAACTTTAGGGCAGCATTTTATATGACTTGGCTGAGTTCAATTTGGTCTCCAAATGGACCTATCTTTTCGTAGACTGAATATTTGGGAGCAGTTTAGTAGACTGGTGTGTTATACAGCTAAACACAAGGTCACTACAAAAATGTCCAAAAAAAAAAAAAAAAGCCCAGAGAGGAGTAAACCATGTGCAGACACCTACATTTACAGGCTGGCTTTAAAATTAGCTGTGACTGGCTTTGCACGGCCACCTGCAGCCCCGGCTCCTGGCGAGGGAAGCAGGGGAGGCTGTGTGGGTTGGCAGCCCCACGCTGCCAGCTTGCTGGTGTCGCAGGTTGTGCCGCTGATTGCTTTTGGTTTTGCAATGATTTTAGCAAGATCTCCGAGTGGGTTAGGGCTGTTGGAATAGCTGAGGGCAAGAGGAGTAGGGGGCTCAGTATGGGTGGCTGGACGCTAGCTCCAAACTTCAGAAAGCGCTCCCTGTCCATGGCCTTCAACAGCGCTACTGAAGACTCCCTGTGTTGTAAGGAGCTTTTAATATATATTTCAAATGACCCTTCGGATGCGGCACACTATGCGTGCAGCTTGCACCTCATGTCCCTTTGGAGGGCACATACCGCAAAGGGCTTGCAGCATGCTGCCCTCAAGGCTGCCCGCTGGGGTCTGAGGTGCTAACACCACCTCCTCCTTAAAAACTATCAGTGCACCCAGTTATTGAGCAATGCTGGGAAAATCCCATGGCACCACACGCAGCATCTGTTTGCGCACAGGTCCCCGCCGTGTAAATGAGGCAGACACGGAGCAGGAGGGTTCACCTGTTCCTCCCTGGGGCAGTGAATG
The DNA here is from genome assembly GCA_947846985.1 of Fratercula arctica. NCBI lineage: Eukaryota > Metazoa > Chordata > Aves > Charadriiformes > Alcidae > Fratercula > Fratercula arctica. Next base: position 28,390,696 of record CANTUZ010000006.1, on the reverse strand, counting down.
TGGCTGGGAACAGCAAACAGGTGATTTCCCACTCCACCGCTCTCAGTAACTCTATTTAAATGGGTTGTGTTTCCCTTTGTGGGCAAGGTCGTTGCGAAACTCTCCCCTGAGTCAGGAGTCTGGGGCAGAGCAATGCCGTTAGCTCTTGGGACCTGCTTAGATGGCCATGGTAATACGGCAGCCATTTTGGGGCAGACTTTATCATGAGTCTTTTGCCTCTGTCATGCCGGATGGCAACTGTTGGGAACAAGCTCTGAGCCTCATCCAAGGTCCCCACGCCTTGGCCAGCTGTGTGCTCCCTCCCTGGCCCGCCAGCCGCAGAGATGGCCCTTAAGTAGGTCTTTCCCTTTATCAGGCACTTAGTTGTGTTTTGGGGACAAGCTGCATGTTCGAGAGGTCACGGTTGTCAGTCTCGCCTCTGCTTGAGCCCAGGACCTGAGAAGGAAATGGGGGCCAATTTAAACACATTCTGTCTCCTGCCCTATTTTGGTCACTTTTCTCCATTCAGTTGAAGACATCGAGGTCCCCTGCACTGCCAGCAGGGGCTCCTGTCTCGGCACAGCAGGCTGAGCTGCTGAGCAGTGGAAAAAGAATTGCCTGATAAAAGTGCTTTGAGGAGCATTTTGCAGTATTTGGAAAGGAGACGTTTAAACCTAATGCACTACAGAAATACGGACAGTTTGCAATGTGGCTTGGGCCCCTCTGAAATACGAGGTAGGTTTGCAATGAGTGTTTTGAACCATCTCTCTCTGAGCTTTATAACAGCTTTAAAAAATGGACTCAATTAAGATGTCATGGATATAAACGCTTTTTCTTTCTCCCCACCCCAGTATTTAAGTGCTAGCCCGTGAAATGCATGAGCGAACAACAAACAAACTCAAACCCAGTTGGCTTTATAACAGCAGGTACCGTATATCGAACTGGTGGGTTGAAATGTGAAGCGGGGAGAGGAAGGCATGTCAATTCTCTAATGAGGTTTGCAAAGGAAATGCACTTTGCTTTCATTCAGTGCTTTTGATGAAGTTGTTTAATTGCACTAAAAGGTAAATATTTGGTATCAATCTCCTTGACAATTTGAATTCATCCAGCGTAGCTGTTTCTGAAATGCCACCCCTGCCAGAGCAGTGCTTTGTGCTTGCCTGTAGGGACTTGGTGGATCTTTAAATTTCCAGTTCACTTCTTTCCCCAAATTTTTCATTAACGGCAAGCGCTCAACTATTTTTATCCTACAACTGCTGGAACGGGCAGCTCCGTGTGGGGCTGTTTGCAGAAGCTGTAAAATGGATTAATGCTTTATGATATTTGCACCTTGTGTCCACCGGCTTTGGCCAAAAAGAGTAAATTTTTCGAGCACGGAGAAGGCTCTCCCTGCCTGATGCCTCCCTCTGGGACCTTGGCGCCTGCCACCATCCCAGCTCCGGTCCCAGGCAGCATGCGGGGCTGAGGGCTGCTCAGCACCTGTGCCGTAGTGTATGGGGCTGCTTGCATAAATTAGCATGTCATTAGCTCATCAAACAGACCCCTCCTCATTCAACTGGTTTCCTGGCCATGCTGGCCACAGCTCACCTCAGCTGGCCGCCTCGTGGCGGTGGCGGCGGCGCTGAGGGAGGGCAGGAGCTGCCGGCTTGGGCCTGCATGCTCCGCGCTTCGATCCCCCTCACGTTTGGTTTTTTATCTACTTGCGTTAATGTCCTGGCGCTCACCCAAGCACGAAGTAAGTGGGGGAAGCTTAAACAAATAGCTGGATGTTGGAAACCACATTGTTTCCTCACAGAAACGTGGGCAGCGTTTTGTCACTGGAGCTGTGAGCGTTTCTGTGCAAATCCTTCCTCTGTACAGGAAACTTTTAAAAGTAATACTGCTTTTCTGACTGAAACTCTTTCTGAATTTGGCAAGTGGCTGTGAGGAGAAAGGAGTTAAATCATTTGCTGTCCGTATTTAAAAGAAACCCCTGGGCGGCCATGTTGAGGGGCAGTCTGCCCATGGCTGGGCTTGCCCTCCTTGTCCCCTTGGTCTCTTGTCAGCGGCCATGGCAAAACCAGGATCCCCAGCTCATCTCAAATCCCAAATGTGGTGGTGTATTTAGGAAAATATTTGAGGGTGTTGGGGGGTTTTTGTTGGTTTTTTGTTTGGTTGTTTGGTTGTTTCTTTTTAACAAAGCAAAGCAGCTGTGGCGGAGGGCGGCAGGAGGAGAGAGGGCTGGTGCTGCAGCCTGCTCTCAGGGGACGAGCGGCACCTCGAGGGGTGGCATTTCTTTGGCACTTGTCGTTGCTTTGTCATCTTTAAAAATGTGGTAAAAGAAGTAGCTGGCGTGGTCAAACGCTGGGCGGCAGCGAGCCCTTCCCAATGTGGGCGTTGGAATGTGACTTGCTGTTGCTGTGCTCTGTCAATGGTGTAGCTTGCAAGGAAAAAAAAAAAAAACAGGAAAAAAGCTGTCTTATGTCACCAGGGCTTAACTTGGAAGAAAATGCAAAACTGTTGAGAGAAATACATGCAAAATATATCATTTATTCAAAGACCTATCACTGCATATACCTTTTCTTGGCATTTTCCCTCTGTGGCAATTTAAGGCTGGAGTTTTCCCCAGAGATGTAGCAGTGCCTTTAATGCTCTCTGCCTTCTGCTGCAGGCATTGTCGGCCGCTGTGCCGCCACTTGTAGCTTGCTGTGCCTGCTCCGAGATGCTCCCTCAACCCTCCATCCTCTCCCACCACCAGCCTTTGACGGCACTTGCTCGCCTTGGGTCCAGGATGCTGTTGCCAAGATCTTCCAAAGGAGTTTTCACAGCCGGCACCTGCCACGGAGAGATGCTGTCATTTGCCACCACTGCGTTTTCCTTTCCTTCTTTTTTTTTCCTTTTTATTCTTTCTTTCTTAAAGTTTCTTTCTCCTTTAAAAGTTTGGTAACAGATGCTGAAAATTGTTCCCATCTAAGGGAGTGAATAGGAGCTAAGTGACAAAAGGAAAGTTAAAGCAAATCGGACACTTGCTTTTGGTTGCATCTACCAACTCCCACCTAAGGATGCAAAAGCAAATCTAAAATCACTCTGAAATGTTGTTTACAGTTAAAAGAGCAGCTGATGCCTCTTGAAAAACCTCCAGCCTAGAAGGATTCTGCTGCTTTGTCTCTGACTTTTCTTTATTTCTCCTTCATTGTTCTTCCTAACGAGTGCTATTTGCATGAAAATGGGACCTTTTGTTTCTCAAGAGCTGATCTATCCCTATTACTTATTCCTCATTTGGACATTGACTATTGGAGTCTGAGTCTGTCCAGGGAGTGCAATTAAATCAGACCCTCCAGACTCTAATCCTCTGAGATACTGGGCTCATTTCCACCGCAACTGATTGTGATATAGAAAAGGGGTTGTAACTTCAGGTGGATTAAGTATGCAGCAGAAGTTGAGCAAACATGGTTGTAATGGAGAGTGGGGTGCAGCAATACAGAAAATGTAAGTTATGTTGGTGAACTACCTTCTGACAGGAGTGCTTCCCCAGAGTCCTCCAAGGGGCAAATGTAGCTGTTAAAGAGCTGAAGTGTGCATGTGCTGTTTCCAGCCATGTTTGAAACCCTACTTCTTCCCCAAGGGCTGTGAATCCTGGAGCCACAGGTGCCTGATCTGCTGCCCCTTTGCTCTGATGGGCCACCAGCAACACAGCTCTGCTCCACGGCTGGTTTGTCACCTGCCATAGGCTTGTGGTGCTGCTTCTTCATCCTACTGCATTTGGGAAACTTGCCTAATGGTACTTTGTGCTGTATTCATTAATACTCAAAATGTCACAAGACTTTTCTAGGTCTCCTTGAACTGACCAGCAAAGTGCTTCCCTCATCTCGGCTCTCTGTCAGGTTGACCTTCAAGCTTTGCTGCTTTGACATTTTGTATTTATCCAAGAAAATAATAATTTGTCCCCTGAACAGTTTTACCAAAACTTTGGTACGAGTGACCTATGTGGTTCTGTTTGCACAGAACAGAACTGTGTTTAAAGGACATGTAAACACATGGGAGGTGGGAGCTGGATTGTAAACCTAATGAGACTATGTGGAAGAATGTTGAAAATAAGATTCTTGGATGCATGTAGCAGAGTTCTGGAAAAACAAACACTTCATCTGATGCAAAGAAAATAGTTGTTAGTATGGCTGCTGTGTTGTGCAAGTTAGACCTGATCATAGACTAAAAGTTAGAATGGGTATATTTACCCACAGGATCAGATTTTTGATTGTGAAAGAGTGGGAGAGAGATTTGGGATGTCTTTTAAAGATGTTTTGTGATAGGTGTATGTGGGCATCCCAAGGTAAGTGACACAGGCTGATTTGAGAGAGCAATAACCCATAATAGCGTGAAGTTTAATAAGGATGTGAACGGTGTGATTATGTCCAGAAATGAAATCCAGGATAAGACTCGCTGATACTGCTTGATTTCTGCCCTGTTGTTCCAAAACAAGGCAACATATTATTCTTGCCTCTGTATTTTGTGTTGCAAAGGTAGGGGACGTTAAAGGTCTCGGTATTGCTACTGAGTGTATGTAGGGTTAAGTTTTCTCTTGCCATTGTAGCGCGGCGTTGGTTACAAATGCAAATGTGTCCAGCCCATTGATTTACCTCCTCCCACTCCTGGTAGCCTAAATGTGTTTTTCTGAGGAATCATAAGACAAGGTGTGCCAGGCTGTGGGTAACATCCCATCCTTTCGTATGATTTTTGCAGTGAGAGACAGGTAGAGGTGAGAAGGGCCCAGAATAGGCCATCCCTGTTCGATTCGGCAGTGGAGGCTGGGTAGGATACACCACGGCACCTCAAATGGGAGCAAACAGAGCATTTTATAGCTCAGGCTTTCTTTTATCTTCCCACCATTCATATAAAATGGTCTACATGAACAAAAATATTTATTATTATTATCAAGTTATTTTACTCTGCATGAGGGACACAAATCTGTCTGCAGGGTTTTTACAGCCACGCTGACCTTGGTCTGTCAAAAGTCCCATTCCTTTATTTCTGCCCCCTTCCAGCTGCAACATTTTAGAGCTACTGCACTTCCTGTTAGCATGGATGAAGTCAGACTGGTCTCTGCTATCTGCAGCTTCTCATGCTTTCCTAAGCTCCTCTTTAAACTGAATAAAGCTATTTCAAATAGTGCCCTTCATTGTCTCGGATACGATGGCTGACCGAGTGGGACCAGGTTAGATGCTGGTCTATGGGAGACGGCTTTACTTGTAGTCACAAAGTTAATACTTAACAGGGAATGGTCAGGATCGTGTTGGTGTACTCTGAAGTGTAATCTAATCTGGATTTCCTGGGTTTGTAATGCTTTGGATTAACAATTGCCTGGCAGTGTTTGTAACTCTAAACTGCTGATACTTGCTCTCAAGTATAATCCCGGTTTAATGCCTTTTTTGTCTTGGAATAGAGAGAAGGATTAATAGGAATGTGGCATACAGCAGACATGAGGTTTTACATCCTTTGGTGTCTGCAAATGGCACTGACTCAGCTTTTCTTCCTGGGAAATATTCCTGGTTCCTCATAGGTTTTTGGTTGTATCGGTATCCCACAGCCATTTTTTTATCATATTAGACAGTGTGGTAAATGTCATTCTTATGGAGTGACTGTATAAAAATCAGAATAAGAAGAATCAATAAAATAAAATGAAGGATAAACAGAGGAGTTGTAGGTATCCTTTGCCTTTTGCAGTAGCTAAAGACACTAATTCATTAGAGTTTGTTGCTGTGGTAGAAGTTTGTCAGTGAGCAAGAAACCAAATGGAGGGAAAAAACTCAGCTTTTATAGAGAATTCAGTGCCTCCAGAAAGCTGAAGAGAGAGGCATGTAAAAGGGAAGGAAGGATGAAGACGGGACTAAGGCAAGCTGGAGCACTTGATTGAATTGTAGCTTTGCACTGGCCATTTGCAAATCTAGGAGCAAGCTGCACAGGTCGAGTTTGAGAGAGTATCCTCCCACCGCAACCGGACACATCAAGGACTCTGTGTGTCTCTGTCACACCATGGTCAGCAATGGGAATATTGTGTCACTTAGGAATTTTTTTGCTTCTTTGCAAGACTTCCATCTCATACCACCAGTAAATGCAGCAGATGAAAAGAGCACACAAACAGCTTTGCTGTGTGGGGAAATAACTGTGAAGCGAGCTGGGGTGCAATTTCTGCATGTGCCTATCTGTAGTACTCCACTTACAGCAAAATTAACTATTTCACACTTCCTGTCTGTGAGAGTTTTCTCAGAGGGCTAGCATCTAGAGTGCTACAAATTCTTCTTTAGCTCACGGTGCTGTCTTTCTGCAGAAAAAACAAAGGACAATTTTAACCCTCTCTAGTGGCAACAGAAATGTTAAAACTACTTTGAGAGGAGTGTATGCATATGAAAATTTCTATAAAAGTGTGTGCATTTCTCTTGAGACTTGCTTTTCTGAGTTTTTTTCTCATTATCACTGACTACAGATATGGCATTGCTCATGGTAAATATTTTCTTCGATTCGTTGTATGTTGATGTCTTTCATAAAACCTAAAAGACAATAGTGAAATCTGTAGGGGATACTGCATGCCTGGTACCTGTGCTGATTCTTTATTTTTGGGAGATGGGATCTTTGGCTGGCATTTCTGTGGTTATGTGCAAATATCATCAGTGATGTTATCTTTTAAACCCGTTTCCTTCCCAATCCAAACAGATCCTTCCTGAGCCTGAAACACAAGCTAATGGCTGTACTACAAGAAAAGAAATTTGGAAAGTAAAGGACAGATGTGCAGGTTTAGTGGATTCCTAAGTTTGAGCTTCACTGCTTTCCCAGGTGAGTGAGTCTGCAGGAAATAGGACATTTGGCTTCTTTAAGTGTGAAATATCAAAGCTGCTGAAAATCATGCACAGTTTTTTTGTGAAACCTGCAAATAAGTGGAAAGTTACTTTTGTGAATATGATACATGCATGAATGTCTGCAAAACAGGTTTCTCGACAAGAAATCTGACAGCCTCAGGGTGCGCTTTGTGAAAGGCCTCTCAAATGAAATGGGTTGGTTGGCCCAAAGGGTGAAGCTCCCCAACAGAGCAGCTTCACCACCTCCCATGACCAGCTATGCATTCAGTGCTGGTTTAAACCCTTTCCCTTTCACTAGCCAAATGCAAAACCAAGTGCAAGTGGAAAAAAGTGGTCCATAACCACTCTCTAGTCTCCATTCTCATTCTTTCAGAATAACAATTTTTAGCTAAGAACTGTATGCGTTAGGAATAAGTCCTCAGTTCTTAAGGGTGAATCATTTTGAAATCCTGAGTTTTGCTTTCTTTTTTTTCCTCAGTTGAATCATTACCTGTATTCTGGAAAGCCTGTGATGGCTTTAAATTGCAGATTTTCAGTTTTTTTTTTCCTTCTATTTCTTAGCACTCTATGTCTTTAATATTCTCTTGGTGCAAACAGAAATCTCTGTAGTCTCACTCGATACCCAGTGTCATGATTTGGATATAAAGCCCTACAAATGAAAAAGCTGTTACATCTACCCACCTGAGCGAAGAGAATGGATCAGACCACCCCAGATTTGACCTGGAAAGTTGGATATTCGGAGGCCTAAAAGCAATGAGATCCACCAGAAATATAGAATGAAAGTTGTTACCATGCCCTGATAATTAGTGCTCTCTTAGAGCTGGCAGAGGCACTGTGAGCCATGTGTAGAGGCAGGGAGCTCAGACGGTCATTGGCTTTACCTTGTCTGTGGGGAGGTAGTAGCTTTTCCACACCTCAGCCTGTCTGTTTCTAGAAAAAAATCAGTGGCCAGAAATGCTGGAGAAACCTAGGGGAGAGGTTTGGGAGAAGAAATGTCTCAAGTGCTTTTAACTTGTCCTTCATACAGTTTTAATGATGCTTAATTTGATCAACATCCCTGCCTGTTCTAAGCAGTGTGTTATTGCTGAGAGAGGTAATCAAGCCAAAAATTCCTAAATATGGTATTCATCTCGCTATTGTCTACCAGCAATTATAGTGCAAGTTACTTTATGATCTGTGGGACTAAGAACAGCAGGATAGCAAACAAATAAGAACAGGCATACTTAAAAATGGGAAAAAAAGCTGAGCAACAGGAAGCATAAACGTACAGGTGAGCTTCTGTTCTCAATTATAGCAGTGTAAGCCCTAAGTCATGTCAGTAAAACTAATGGAGCTGCCTCGGGCTATAGAAGTGCAACCGAGATCAGTTTCCTCATATACTTTGGCATTTTCTGCCTCCTGAGGTACTGACAAAATCCCTTTTCCCTATGTTCAGGCATTATCAGTTAAAGTGGAGGCCTTCTTGGCATGACCCACTGCTTTGAAATGTAAAATGAATCTTCTGCATCAACACTATTTTCTTCTCTTATTTGTTAACTCTGCTTCCAAAAGCAATCTGAAATCTCAGTGGTGAAACCTTTGTGTCTGTTGAAGTGGAGTTAGTTAAGGGATAAGTTGTGAGCAGGGAGATGATGAGGATTCAGTCCCTGCTGGCAGGAAAGCTGGCCCGGTATTCTGAATTTACTGAGGGAGTCAATCGAAATGGCAATTGATATGGAGAGAGAATTCTTGCTGGAATATCCTGGTGGGTTTTATTTTCATGCACTTGGACATAAGCAGGACATGGCTAGTGTAAATGCACAGCCCTTGTATCCTCAGAAGCACGATTCATTGGCTGAACAGCAGAAAGACCCTGTAAACACCAGCAGACACTTAACGTCTATATTGGGTCAGTGTTTCTCTCCTCAGCAACTGAACTTCTGTGATACAGTCTCGTATAAAGATATAGTGACTTCAAAAAACTTCACTTTTACAGACTGAAGTCTCCACATGCAAAGACACTAGCTCAGGGAAGAAATCAATACGTGGTTTGTGCGTTATCAGTCTCAAAAGCGTACAGAGAAAAGATAGTTCCAAGGCTGGGATTAGTATCTCTGCGTAGAAGATAAACTGCAAGGATCCAGCTCAATGTGAATATGAAAACTAATTGCTTTGGCTGTCATCATCCTCATCACTCAGGAAAGTGGCAGCTGGCACCAGGGTAGCGGAGGGGGCAGAAATGGGGCCCCCAAGAGCTGTGAGCTGCCTCTCTCCAGGCTGGGAGCATGTTGTCATTCAGTTTATCTAGATGCCTGTGAGCACTGATAAGAAGTAACTGACTGGCATGTTAGGCTCCTGCTGGTGGATTATTTTTTATTGCCTTGTTTGTTTGGGAAGTAGTAGGTCTGAAAGGTTGCTTTCCCCCTGGGATCCTATGTTGCTGGCTGCTGCTTTAGGGATCAGGACTGCTCTTATCTTATACCCCAGTTAGGTGGGGGTTGTTCAGATTCATGTGTTTGCCACTACATTGGACCTCAGGCTTTTTATTTCATGCTTTTATTTGGTTTGGCTCTGTTCATGAAACTAGGTTTGTAACCAAGCAGGAAGGAAGAGATATGTGAAAAGCCTGTGAGCAGGAGAGGAGCTAGTGAGGAAGCCTGAAACTGGGATAGTCCATTCATCTGAGCTATCCGGGGACTTGAGCTAGTGGCAATATTAGTTAGAAGTGCAATGTTGTAGGCACAAGACCTGTTGCTAAAACAAGCATTGGCATGCAGATCTTGCTATACCCATATCAACTTCAAGCTGCCTTTGGATTCAGAGTTACAATCATTTCATTTTTTCAAAATAGCATGTGCAAATCTAAACCTGACAAATGTGCATGTACATGAGCACAAGCATACACGATCAGGGCAGGGGAGGCAAGAGAATTTAGTCTGAAGCTTTCTCGGAGTCTCTGTTTCTCAGCAGCCCAAGTCTGTAGTGACTGAAGGCCTGGGGAGGTTTGCAGGTGCAATATGGACAAGGAGGCTGAAAGAAGCTACCACATAGAACCATAGAATGTGTTGGGTTGGAAGGGACCTTTAAAGGTCATCTAGTCTGACCCCCCTGCAGTAAGGGACGTATATAAGCAGGGACACATATAAGTGAACTTTTTTTTCCCCACAGTAAAGAGGAATCACATCTAAAGACATATGCATTACCATTTATAGGAAATAATTCAATTTCTTTTTACTCGTAAATGCTAACACAAAACATTATGGAAGGAAATAAAGTTAAGAGCAGTCTCCTGGGAAAGGACTTAGTTTTGTTTTTTTTTCAGAAATATTTTCAGATCTGAATATTTAAAATAAATTGCTTAGATAAGTAGTTCAGGACCCCGCACTTTCCATGAAAACATTTCCACACATCATCCCAAGTAACTAACATGCAGCACGTGGATCAGGGCTTTCGCATGGCTGTTTTTTGACTGTTTTCTAGGTCTTCCAAGGACTCCTTTGAAACAAAATAATAACACACCCCATCAAGACAGCAATTCAGGTTTGCCCAGCAAAGGGTGACCTGAATGATGTCTCGTAGCACTTGCTGAAAACTGGTGTGAATGATGTTATTCTTCACCAAAAAGTACACAAAGTATACCACATGGTAAGGCATGAAACAGACCAAAAACGCCACAAAGTTTACCACCACTATCTTCTCCGCTCTGGTGGTGTGTGTTTGGGGATTGTCTGGTTTTCTGCGCTTTCTCAAACACCTGATGGTCTGAACAGTGCAGAAGGTCATGGCTGCCATGCTGCCAAAGAAGACGGTCTCCAAGGCACTGAGCAGGCCTACGTTTTCCCACGTGCTCTTGGAGAAGTTATGGAAACAGGATGAGATGTTGTGGCCCTCTCCATGCAGTTGGAAAGTAGAAATTGTCCCGACTGAGGTGCCCAGGCAGATGACAACACAGACCATAGCAGCTTTCTTGGTGGATCGCAGGGTGAGAGCTGTGAAAGGGTGCCGGATAGCAATGTACCGGTCTATACAGATGCAGAGGGAGATGAGGATGCTGCCGTACATGTTTACGAAGTAAAGACTCTCCAAGGTGGAGCAAAACACAGACCCCAAGCTCCAGTTGTCCTGAAGGTGGTAGGAAATGATTTTAAAAGGAAGAGTAAACAGCAGCAAAGTATCCAGGAAAGTAAGGGCTATCATGTAGACTGTAGATTCTGACAGCTTTTTGACCTTAAAAAACAGGAATGACAGAGCCATCACATTGAACAGCAATCCCAGGGTGAACGTGGGAGCGTACACGATGAACTGGAACAGTTTCACGGCATCACTGATATTGTTCTTGGCATGGGTGTCATTCATATCTCCAGGTATGCTGGAAGAGAAGAAAATCACCTTCCCCACAGGGAAGGATGCAAATCACATTTAAGACCCGGTAAAGGCCAATGAGGTCTCTGTGTGTCCACAGACCTGGAGACACTTTTTCCTCTTGGGCTGCTGTGTGCTGAATTGTAGCTCCCAGTAACATGGAGCTGCTCAGCGCCAAGGGATCTGGGGGCAAGGTTGTACCTCAAGGAGGACCAAGGCTTTCTGGGGTCCAAGCCTCACTTGCACTGTTACCTGTTACCCCAAACTGTGTTGCACTATAATTTAGGCTGGGCAGAGTATAGATATGACCGCGTCATCCCCTTGGAGTGATGCAATCTTTTTGCAGAACCAGAGCAGCAGCCCCTGATTTTAGGGTTACTTGGATTGTGGGGATGAAGGCAATTAGCTGCATCAGATTTCCTGAATCAGGCTATCATAAGAGACCTTGGGGAACCAAGAGCATTTCGATCCCCCATATTTATTAATGTGAAGATCCCAAACAGTTGTTGCCATCCTGCACACTCTCCCACCACCGCTGGGCAAAGAGGGGCTGTGATTACCTCTGGCCCTTCTGACAAGCTTGCTAGGAGGAGGCAGGCAGGAAGTTTCAAACAGGCTATTTCTAGCAGAAGTTAAGTCTTTAGAAGAAGAATGAGATTTAAGAACCCAACCTTTTGCCTAAGTGAGCCAGACTTACCACAGTGGATAAATTTATATCTGCAGAGCCAGGAGTTGCAGAAAACATGCAGCGGTTTCCCCTCCACAAAGAGGGGACTAAAAATGCCGAGGTAGGCACTCCCTGAGCAGGGGTCATGAAGTAATTTTCTTCTTTAGAGGAAGGGTGCTGGTTTGATCCTACCCTCAGACTCTCCTGATAAGGACCAGGAAGGCTCTCATTGGTTTCTGCAATGCTGGTCTCAGCTGGAATCACTTACAAATGCAAATGCAGAGGAATACCTGGTCCTCTCTTCCAGCCAGTTCTGTCACAGCAAATGTAACCTGTAAATAAAACCTTTCTGAGATCTTTATGTCAACGCCCAGAAATTACTTTAATCTACTGTTCTGTCATTGTTACTACTTCAACCTACTGCCTTTCCTACATGAGTTACTGATCTTGATGCTGTTTCATTTCAGATTTGTCAACTGGTTTCAGCTATGCAGTAAAAGTTCCTGTTCTGCAGATCTAGTCACTCCCCCACTGTTTTGGAGGTAAGCTCTCCCGTGCTGTGGTTTGACAGAGATTAGGATCATTTTGAGAGAGTTTAGGATCAGCAAAAAGGAAATTTATTTCTTACTTAAAACCTAGCAATTATTGTTAGGAAGCAAGAGCAGGTTGGCTGTTTGCTCCTCAAGGACACACTGATGCCAGGCAAATGATTCTGTAAGTTACCAGTTTACATTACGGAAGTGAGAAAACCAGTTTCAGAAACCCAGCCTGATGAGGAGAATGAGGTGGTGGCAGGGCTGTGGGTGCAGGAGAGCATACCTCTAGTGGCATCAGGTGCAGGGATCCATCTGCAGCTTTTGTCCTGCCATAGCAGGTACATGTTTTATTCTGTTCCCCACAGCAGGCAGTGCTGCTGACTGGGTAAAGCACCTCCTTCTTTGCAGAGCACCGCTGCCTGTAAGGCATGGGGGGATATGGCTCAGTGGAACAGCAACCCTGTCAGCTTTGCTGCCATCTGTGAGGGACTGAGGGAAGACTGAGGAGAAATAATGAAATTCGCTCAAATGAAAAAGGACAGGAAAGCCCGAGTTTGTCAAGCGCTTGGGGATCTGAGTGGCTGGAGGGGAAAAGCACCCCTGGTTAAGCTGCAGGTTTTTCACTGCCTGGGAGTTAAACCCTCCCACAGCCACGGGGCTGGAGAGTTTGTGGGGAGCTGGGTTGGGTCCCTGAACCTCTGGATTCATGGCAGACAAGGGGTTACACTCATGATCTAGGCAGAGCTACTGTCTGGTACAGGAGGGTGGTCTAGGAAATTCTGGGTGTAGAGAAATAAAATTCCAGCTTCTTATCAAGAATTTTACCTGAGAAAAATCTAGTTATGATAAAAAGGCATCTTAGACTAGAGTCTGTTGTGTAAATTTATAAACAAAATAGAAAAAAACTTTTAAATCATAAATGCAAAGGGTAGCTCTGCTCATTCTTAAAAAAAAAATATGTAGATATGCTATAAACAGAACAAGTCATGTAAAATATTATTAATTTCTGGATCTTGTAGCAAGAAGAAAGCTTTTAAGGCAAGGCTTCACTACAGTGAAATATTCTCTCTTGTCATCTTACCTTTGGACTCTCTGTAGCTCCGGTGGTTGACTTTTTCTACTTCTCAGCTTGTAGAATTCTCAAGTCCTGTGTTTTCTTTTAAGGCAGTGGAGTGAGCTGCATGCAAACTAACTGCTGGTCAGGATGTCAGAAAGTATGAAGTGCTGCTGCTTTTTGTTTTGTCACATATTTCTATTACAACATCTGTCTCCCCACACTGTGGCTGCATACACTGCATACACGCACTATGTACATAGTATGTCACACAGAGCTCATTTAAGGATGTAAATAGATGGCTTTGTGGGGCTAGTGTCTCTGTGAGTCACCCATTCAAAAGTCTCCAGTAACAAAGACGGAAATTCTAGCCCTACAGGCTTTTTTGATTTTTTTTCTACAAGACATGATTTTATTCATTGTATGTAACATCTGTGGGTGGAGCGTTAGCTGTCAAAACATGCTTTAAGCTAAATCATGAGCTATCACTGTCATTGTTGCCCTTACTTTTCATGATACCGAAAAGGAAAAAGAGATCATTGATTTTCAATGGTGATCTGATATGTTCATTTCAAGTTAGTATTTTAATAAAAGACAAGGGTTACTCTTAAATTTGTTTATACTCCTAGGGAGCAGGGAGTGTACCCATGGAGAGTGTCAGGTGCTGATTTTGTTCGGGGGGGGGGAAGGGAAAAAAAAGTCTTTTTTGCCCATTGTATGCATGTTTGCAATCTTCTTACCAAAAGGGGAAAGAAAGGCCAGAGGGGTAGTTTTGCTTGGTCCTCTGCATAGCCCTTAAATATAAAAACTGAGCATTATATTGGCTGAATTCAAACAGTGTGTCTGTGAAAGAGATGGGGGATAGGAGACAAGAGAAGAAACAGTACTTGGGGTTTCCCCATGGTATTTTAGTTGAAATGACTCTACTTAAGAAAAAAAAAAATAAACACCACCAAGGGGAAAAAACATGATAGAAGGTCTAAGTGAACAATACCTCATCACATTCCTCAGCTAGGTTTCACTTCTGTGATCCAGGGGTGGTCCTGTGACCATGACTGCATTTTGGATATTAACAAAAAACCCCACACAACACAGGCGGGCACCACTATCATGATGAGACGTGTGGGGCCTGAGCCAGCCTAGGTGGTGGGAACCAAGGCTGATGTAAGCATGGGATGTAAGCCCAGTTGCCAGAGCACTCTCTGCTCCTATCCTGGTCCAGGGTTTGCACATGACAGTTCTGATACTGCCACCAATGCTCAGAGTGGACGCTCTCTCTTCTGCATTCAAGGTTTTCCCCTCACACGCTTGGAGCTTTCTCTTCTCTCTCATTTTCTCTTTGATACTCATATTCTCACGACACCTAAACACTGCCCACCTCACCAGAGGCTGCCCAGAAGCATGCCTCCCTGGGCGTGCTTGCTGCACAAAGCCCTGCGTGGCTACACGCCTGGAGAAAGATGCTTTGGAAAGAGAAGGATGAGGAAGCAACAATGCCGCGGTTCACACATCATAGTCTAGCCAACACCAGCAGTTGGTCTGCTTTTTTTTTTCTAGCAAACACCCTTGTGAATTTTTAGGGAGGGATTTGAGGAGAAATGGCCAGGAAGGCACGCAGCGGGTACAATTGCACTTGGGACAGTTTGAAGGCTGTTCTTCCTTCAAAATCAAAAGGGCGAGAAAGGATGCTGCTGAGGGCTGATGGTGAGGGGAAAATGAAACCGAGTGAGCAGTGTACTACTGGCAAGGCTGGAATAGTCCATGAAGGATTCTCAGCCTGTTGATTAATACCTCAACTTGTGATGCAGAGGTGAGAAAGCTGTGGGTAGCTGAGATACATTTCTTTTCTCACTGCAGGCCCTACGTGTGCTAATGGGACGTGACTCTTCACAAAGTCCTCAAGACCAAGTGTGCAGTCCCTTTTCTTGCAGACCAGGGAGAAGAGGGCCACACCCTGCAAACTCTGCTCTGTCCTTGGCGCCTCTATGCATGTCACCAATGCCACCAGTGTCTGCAGCACCTGCTGCTACATGTGATTTCAGATGCTGAATGCATCATCTTGTTCCTTTTTTCTGTGAAACAAACGAGATGTTTCCCATGCATTTTTTTTGCTAGTATTCAGGACTTTGCCATATCGTCGCTGCCACCCAGACCTCCCATTCAGGCTGTGTATGCATCCCTGGTGGCAACCAGTGAAGGTCTGCTGATTTCCTGTGCTTGCCCTTGGGGCCAAGCTTCTCCTTGCAGTACTGGGCTGTGCCAGCCATCCCAAGGTACTGCTGGTCCATTGCTGAGCCCTGACACCAGACCACACTGCAGGCAGCAGTGCCATGGTCCTGTGTCTTCAGTATGGGGCTGGTACTGCTGACATCCTTCCAGTTTAGGAGCTAAATCAGTAATCATTGCACCATCCGTGCTTGTGCAGTGGAAACATGGTGCTTTTTTGTTGATCAGTGTAACCAGTGAAAAAGATTTTCTCTGATTGAGAAGAGAGAGCATCCAGTGCTGTGATCCCTTGCTTTCTTAATTGATTTCCCCCAGATGCCCTTCGAGTCTTCTCCACTTTTCAGTTTTATTCACCTCCCCACTGCCCTCCCATGTCCCCAGGCCCCTGGATTTTCTCTTTTTTGAAGGGCTGGTCTATCTCTGTGCTGGGGAGGAGGGTCCAGAATCCAGCCAGAAAGAAACAGCAGGAGGTTGGGCAACATAGGCCACAACAGAGCAATGTGTGGAGCCTTGTGATGGTCCCAGAGAAGCTTTTACTGCTCGAGTGTGCTTGGTTGGGGTTGCCATGGGGGGCTGAGAGCATGTTTGAGCTCCTTGGTCCTGCTATGAGGCCTCGCTGGGTGGCACCCAGGAACACCAACCTCTCCCTGTGTCCCACCTGGGACATGCGCCAGGAAGCTATTGGAGCTTGCTCCTGCCCACCATGGGCCACGTACTCACCTTGGGCCATTGCAGCATCCCACCAGGGCTGCCTGCAGCCTCTGGGTCAGCCAGAACTGGGATGAAATATCCAATCACCTAAATCCAGTCACTCTGCAGAGCCGTTTGTTATTGAGTTGCACCATCTCGTGGCTGCAGGGGAAAGGAAAAACACGACTTCAGCCTTGTGATGTCTCTGTCACTATCTGCGGTTGATCACCAGGAGGAACAAACACCTGTAGTTCAGATAGCTTATCCCACAACTTGCCTCCACCAGCCGAGCACTAAACTCCTTGTCTTCACCAGCCTCTGTGTTTGCTCTGCTGTCCACACTGTGGACAGCCCAGGAGTGATGAGAAAACAGAGAGCCAAAAGCTCTGATGGTGATGGGCGGAGATGGCCAAAGCACAGAAGCAGCTGAAACGGAACTTTTCTGTAGAGATAGCGGCCGTAAGTGCTGCCTGTAGGTTGCTGGTGAGACTGGGACCAGGGCCAGGAAGCTGCTGTGCTGGGATAGAGGTCTGACCCCAGTGATGGCCCTCTCACTGGCATTTAGTGTCCTCTGAAAGGACCCTAGAGCTTGAGGGAGGCAGCAGCAAACCTTGGGTGCACCAGGGCCAAGAGTGTCCCAGTGGAAAAGGGTCCTTTCAACTCTGGAGAAGCTAAATCTGCTGCTTGGGAGAGCAGGTGAGCTGGTTTCTCTCTTTAAGCCCTGACATGTTTAGTTTTGAAGTGGTCTGGTATTTGTTGAGAGACATGTTTTGGTTTCCACAGACAAATCAGCTGGGAATGCTCCTGTGGGACTCAGCAGGGTGGGTATTTTCTGTGTCAGTGCTCTGAGGACTGGTAAAATATGAATAGACCCAAAGGAACTACCGCCCTGTCAGCCTCACCTCTGTGCCTGGGAACATCATGGAACAGATCCTCCTAGAAACTATGCTAAGGCACATGGAAGACAGGGAGATGATTCGAGACAGCCAGCATGGCTTCACCAGGGGCAAGTCCTGCCTAATCAACCTAGTGGCTTTCTACAATGGAGTGACTGCATCAGTGGAGAAGGGGAGAGCTGCAGATATTATCTGTCTGAACTTCTGCAAGGTCTTTGACACGGTCCCCCACAACATCTTTCTCTCTAAGTTGGTGAGATACAGATTTGATGGTGGACTGTTTGGTGGATAAGGAACTGGCTGGATGGTCGAATCCAGATGGTGGTGGTCAATGCCTCGATGTACAGATGGAGAGGGGTGACAAGTGGTGTCCCTCAGGGATCTGTACTGGGACCGGTGCTGTTCAACATCTTCATCAATGACATAGTGGGATAAAGTGCACCCTCAGCAAGTTTGCCAACGACACTAAGCTGAGTGGTGCGGTTGATGTGCCAGAGGGACAGGATGTCATCCAGAGGGACCAGGACGAGCTAGAGAGGTGGGCCCGAGCAAACGTTATGAAGTTCAACAAGGCCAAGTGCAAGGTCCTACACTTGGGTCGGGACAATCCTCCTTATCAATATAGGCTGGGGGATGATGTGATAGAGAGCAGCCCTGTGGAAAAGGACTTGGGGGTACTCGTGGATGAAAAGCTGGACATGAGCCAGCAATGCGTGCTTGCAGCCCAGAAGGCCAATCGCATCCTGGCTGCATCAAAAGAACCGTGGCCAGCAGATCCAGAGAGGTGATTCTGCCCCTGTACTCTGTTCTCGTGAGACCCCACCTGGAGTACTGTGTCCAGCTCTGGAGTCCTCAGCACAAGAAGGACATGGACCTGTTGGAGCGGGTCCAGAGGAGGGCCATGGAGATGATCAGAGGGCTGGAGCACCTCTCCTATGAAGATAGGCTGAGAGAGGTGGGGTTGTTCAGCCTGGAGAAGAGAAGGCTCCAGGGAGACCTTATAGTGGCCTTCCAGTACCTGAAGGGGGCCTACAGGAAAGCTGGGGAGGGGCTGTTTGCAAGGGCATGTAGCGACAGGACAAGGGGCAATGGTTTCAAACTAGAGCAGGGCAGGTTTAGATTAGACATTAGGAAGAAGTTCTTTACAATGAGGGTGGTGAGACACTGGCCCAGGTTGCCCAGAGAGGTGGTGGAGGCCCCATCCCTGGAGACATTCAAGGCCAGGCTTGATGAGGCTCTGAGCAACCTGATCTAGTTGAAGATGTCCCTGCTGACTGCAGGGGGGTTGGACTAGATGACCTTTAAAGGTCCCTTCCAACCCAACACATTCTATGATCCTATGAAAATAAACTCTTTTTTCCCAAGTATTCTACTACATTCTGACCTAAGGCCCAGGCAATTCAGGCTTTCATTCCTCTACATCCTTATTGTGCTAACTCAAGCTGCAGCACCAATGGTAACAACTTGGTGGAGATCTGTCTCTTGTGTTGCAGCTTTTGCACTTTTAGTTATTCTCCGACTCCGCAGAGCAGCCATTCAAGCAGGGCTCGCACACCCTGGCCGAGGGCCCTACATACCACACCACAGCCTAATGACTGAGTCATTTTGACACTTCTAAGGTATTTTTCTGGTTTTTTTTTTTCCTTACTCAAACCATTAGCTACACTGGTCATTTTCATAAATCAACTCTTTCCCAACAGATCATACAAGCCTCCAAACCATAAGACTCTCCCCTCCCCCAGCATAATGAGATAGGCACTTCAACTGCAATTTTGCAAGGTGAGAAAAAAAAATCAGCTACTGAAGATGATCAAGGAGATCTCATTTTATTTTTCACAGTGCTGAAGTGCACGTACAACTCCAGCAAAGTGGCTACATAACAGGACCTCCTTTCACCAAGGCACTTGTACATATTTTGAGCCAACTGGGCTGCTCGTATGGCCGAGGAACTGCATCCTTCTGGGGTTCACCCCATGGTGACTGGGAGAATCTCGATCAGACCCCACACGGCTCACGGCTCCATTTCTTCCTAATGGGAAAGGTCAGTTTTCCTTGCCTTGTTTCTGGGGCCTGTGTAATGGCACAGCGTTGTGTCTATGAGAAATCGTTAGGCATATTTACGGCAGCTCTCATTGCAGGGAGGGAATTTTGTTGAATGTTGTTACGAGAAAATAATGAACTGAAGATGAACATAAGAGTCATTTTAGGTGAGAGAAAAAGCACGTCTAATATGGCATCCTGTCTTTGACTGAAGCCGGCAGTGGATGTATAGGGGAAGAGCATAAGAGGCTGCATTCCCATTGCTGACAGTGCTTCCAGAAATAAGAAGTTTAGAAAATAAGGAAAGATTGGTCATAAAGACTCCCTTATTTAGGTTCCAGACTTTCCTCTTCCCCTATTCCACAGTGTTTTTCTACTGAGGCCTTACAGATATCTGCCATGTATTGAACATGATATGCCCGTGCATCTTTATGCTGAAAATACCAAAATGTTTTATCCATGTATCTTTTGTATTTTAGGGAACCAGTTGCATATCAACGAGCTGTATTACCTAAAAATTGCTGCTTTGGGAACATTTCTTAAAAAAAACCCCAAACAAATTGTATGATACTACAACTTAAAATTTTTCATTGTTTAGTAGAGGTAGTTTGTTTGTTAGAATTGCTTAACAGAAAAAACAGGGAGGTTGCCAGCTGAATCATGGTTTCTGGTCTTCCTAATGTAGCAGAAATTGAAAGACAGCAAACCTCCAAGTTTAGATAATTAGTGTGAAGAGATTAATTAGTTAGAAATGCAGTGACAGCAGTCAGAGTTTGTCAATGCTACTTTTCCCTGAATTTATATTAATAACATATTCCTCAAAGGAAATAGTTTTACAGAATGATATGTTTTCAAAGGACTGGGGGCAGAAAACTTTTTAAAATTAATTTTTATTAAAATTTGGTTTGCTTTCTCTGTGTTCTGTTCTATTTCTTCATTATGTAAACTGTGTGTACCATTATTGTGCCAATCATCAGCTCATGGTCTATGATAACGTTAACAGGCCATCAGCAATGCCTATGTTTATTACATCATGACGTAAGATTTAACTTTGCTATCATAGAGGTAGAGTGCATTGAGGATTTGGCTGTTGATGGAAATTCCTCTCTTGTTGTATGCATAGTTGGACATGTTTAGTGCTTCACTAGCCTTACAACCTGGTCATCTGCTGAGGGTTGTGCTGCTGAGGTGTGGTGTTTGCTGTGCCTAACCACACCGCTTTTAGGGTGATTTGTATGTCTTCACCGGACATCGCAATGCAAGCTTGCCTGCTTGACACTCTCAAGTTTGGGGTTTTCCATCCTCTCCTAAATGTATCTGCTCTGGTGTCGTCCGGGTAGCATAGGTAGGATCTGTTATCTTTTCCATTTCACATGTGGGCAATCAAAGCAGAGATAAGCAAAAGGACTTTCCAAAGGTGACACAAGATGCCTGCAGTGGAGTGTGGTTTCCCAAATCCAGAAACCTCCCTCCCAATGCCAACACTATTTTTAGCCTGTTCCTTCCTGGGGCCCAGCTCCCTGTCTGCACCCCAGGAGAGACGGCATGGCATCAGTCGTGTCTGGATGCTCACACTCCTCCTAGAATTCCTGCATTTTTCATAAATATTTTTTTTATCTGCCCTTTTATATTCAGAATTAACAATTCTTGGTTGGTAAGTGCTGAAACTGTTGAAACTATGTAGTAACACGCAAAAGAAGTAATCAAGAATATGACAACGTGTATTTCATGGCATTTTCTGTATATATGTGATTACTAAATTAATTTTAATCTTTCAGTCTTTCTGTTTAATTTCAGTAATGTTTTAGTTAGGATGAGGCTGTATGTATGTGATAAAAGCATAGTGTCTCTGCAATTATACTCTGTGCAGATTTCAGCAAGGATTGAGAGAAGAGTATCTTTCCCTCCCTCCTTTTTTCTGTAGGTGAACTCAGGAAGTGGTGACTTTCAAGCAGATCTTCCACTGTTGTGTGTGTGTTGATGGTATGGTGTTTATTCAACTTATCATTTAGTCACCTAAATTATGTAAAGTTGCTGAGCACTCATGATTCATAATTTCTTTTTCCATTATTAGTCCTTTGAAGACAATACCAGTTTACAGAAAGAATCTGTACTTCTAAATATTTGGTTTCTTTGGCCAAGCGTCTCTTGTGCATTTAGCAGAAGGATTTCTTCTTTTCGTGTCTTGCCTTGCCAGCACAATTTTTCTCATAACAGGCACAGGTGCTGAAACACCAGTTTGGTCACGCTAAAGCCTATCACAGTGCTGCTGATGGTTTTTAAACTACTGTTATGCAGCGGTGTTAAGCATTTGCTTTCTCCTATGTGAATCATGCGTGCAGCATCCCACACATTTCTGAATCACAGAAAATAGTCTGCACATTTTTGTTTCCTTTTCACACATTTGTAATTTTCTTACCTTTGATACAGTTTTTTTTTTTTTTTTTTTTTCTGAGGCTCTGATTTTTATAGCTTTGGTTGCTAACACCAAGAAGTTTATGCAGAAGGAAGCCCATTCCCTTATTCCTTTCAAGTTCAGATGAAAGGAAGAGGAAGACTTCTGATAGCTTTGTGTCCCTTGTCATTGTTACTATTTGGCATTACTTATCTTTGCAAGAGCTACCTTCTGAGCTGCTCTCTTTTCTCAGAAAAGCTACTGTGCAATAACCACATTTGGGCACAGAAAGGGAACTCTGAATTTCCAGCCCTATTTTTAACACCCAATGCCTTTAAAAGCAGATGACTGATGGAATAGACTATTTCAGTTGGAAGGGACTACAACGATCATCCAGTCCAACTGCCTGACCAATTCAGGGCTGACCAAGCTGAAGCGTGTTGTTAAGGGCATTGTCCAAATGCCTCTTAAACACTGACAGGCTTGGGGCATCGACCACTTCTCTAGGAAGCCTGTTTCTGTTTGACCACCCTCTCAGTAAAGAAATGCTACCGAATGCCCAGTCTAAGCCTCCCCTGGTGCAGCTTTGAACCATTCCCACATGTCTGCTCACTGGATACCAGGGAGAAGAGCTCAGCACCTGCCTCTCCACTTCCCCTCCTCAGGAAGCTGCAGAGAGCAATAAGGTTGCCCCTCAGCCTTCTTTTCTCCAAACTAGACAAACCAAAAGCCCTTATCTGCTCCTCATGGGACATTCCTCCCAACCCTTTCACCAGCTTTGTTTCCCTCCTCTGGACACATCCAAGGACCTTCACATCCTTCTTAAATTGTGGGGGCCAGATGGCACAGAGTATTCAAGGTGAGGCTGCACCAACAGTGGGATAATCACCTCTATTGACCAGCTGGGTTATATGTGTTCGATGCACTCCAGGATGTGGTTTGCCCTCTTGGCTGCCGATGACCTCATGGGCATCTTCCCATTGCTTGGCATCGAGGCTGATGGAAGGAGAGCTCTTCATGGGATGGGGCGGAGAGGGGCTCTGCTGCAGGGCAGGAGCCAGGGACCCTGGCGCACGCATCAGCTGGGACTTTGCAAGGCAGGTTGAGCCGGGGTCACTGGCTTGTTTCCATAGTGCAGGCTGGCAGCTGTGCTCGTTGTAAACTAAAGCAGCAGACCAAAGTGCCTAAAGAAGCTGGTCGACCAGCAGCACTATGGCTCGACAGTGTGAATTAACCCCCTCAGTGTCAGTTTACCTGTAAAATGAGGAATGTGCGAGGTTTAATATTTGTGGGGCAATACGTACAGTTTAGTTTTGCCACCACATTGTCCTTAAAAAAGGTTTGTTGAACCGCATTCAGGATATAACTGACAGACTTGTTCAGAAAAGCACTCAGCAAGTGGCACATTTAACCCTCTGAGCCCCTCATGCTGCAGAGGCTGGGGAGCGAAAGGTTCAAGCATTGTCTCAAGAAATAACCTGTAAAATAACCTGATTTAAGGAAAGCAGTTCTTCCTAATACCCATTGTTTTGCATCTTTTTATTGTTCCATTGAATCCTACTAAATTCTTGGCTTTGAGACAAGGAGAAATGCAGTTTAATAGAATGTGGGTTGGCTTTTTCGTTGTTTTGTTTGGTTTTTGATTTTTTTTTTTTTTTACACTGTGGAAGTGGTGGGTTTTGATCATGTTTGCAAGTAAAGACTTTTCATATTATTGCTTATGCTCATATGTCCATTATGTTTTCCTGTGCCCCTAATTGTTCAGTAAGGCCAAATTTAGAGTCAATTTTTACTATTTGTTCTCTCCAAGAGAGAACCCTTAGAGCTGCCCGAGGCTGATGCAGACGGGAGTGATGAAGCCTCTGCTTGCTGTCTGTCTGCACACACTTGTGGGGAGAGACAGGACACAATGGGAGGGAGAGGAAAGATGGAGGAAAGGGGTTTGATGGCCTTTTCACCTTTTCACATGGATTCAGCTGAAATTGTGAGGGGGTTTTTTGTCCTTATGTGCTTTCTTTACATTTTTCTGTCTGTCCTTGCTGCAGGTGTGTGCAGGATGTTCCTGCACTGTGGAACTAGGGCAGGGAGAGGTTCATGCCACCCGTACTCTAAGCTAGACTTTGTATCTATATGTGACTATATGCTATAGCGCGTATGCAGAGTTAGATATGTAGTCCCTATATAAAGGGGCCCACATGGCACCACAGACTGGGTTTCAACCAAACGAAGGGAGAGCCCCTGCTCCTGCCTTCTCCTTCATGTCATCTCCCTCCTCCTCCTTCCACTGGCCATCTCTTGGTTTCCTCAGAGTGCTGATATGCGGGGGCTGAGGCTGCACCATCCTGTGCCTCTTCTTTTTTTTTTTTTTTCATGCGCCTTCTGTGAAAGGTATAAAGGGCTTTTTTTTTAGTGGACAGCATTTGCTGTGAGTTTAAAAATGTCTGTCTTCCTGCCTAAAAATGGACCTTATTTAACCACTAATTTTGTACCGTGATATGTGTACACTTCAGACTTCTTACATTTATTAATTCTTAGTGAAATCAAATTCATATGAGTAAATATAACGCTGATTAAGTTGTTACAAGCATTTATCAGGCCACATCCTTTTCCTGTTGTTTTCCTGGTAAGCAGTTCTAAAGTCAGGTATTTAAACATTTTAGCATAAAATTTCCCTGATCTTGAACATTTCTTTCTAAATAACCACAACCACTGAAGAAAAAATAACTAGGGCTATAGCTCTGATGCTGATCTAGCAGTCAGGCTTGTGATCTGAATTAAGGGGGGAGGGGGAGAAAGTGTTGGAATATCTTTTTCTTTAACTACAGGCTTTTTTTTTTTTTTTTTTTTTAATATCCCTACCATAGTTCAGTCATTTCAGAGTTGACACTTGGTTCATGTTTTGTAGTGTTGACACCTGGTTTTTCTGGGGAAATTATTCCTGGATACAGAATATTGTTTCTTCCATTCCTTCTGTATCTCATAAACTTGTGAAAAGTTACATCAAATTTGAGATCAAATTGTGTCCAAGCTTTTAAAATTGCAGTTTAATAGCATATATGTAGCCCACCATATTTCAGCCAAATATCTTCCTGGAACTATAACTAGTGGTTTAAAATTTATGCCTCTTGAGTAGGAAAAATGAGTAACCATCCTAAATTAACTATTTGTTGTGCTTGCTTTCTTCTTTTAACCTGACCTGGTTTATCAAACTAAGAAATATTGACCGTTTCTGTGTAGGGGAACTCTTGCTTATGATTCTGGATTGAGGATACATGGATACATGTTTGGAGGAAAACCCATGCACGCAAATTTTAATTGTAATTCCCCCACAAACAAATGGACACACTATATAAATGTGGCTTACCACTCTTCTGCTCAAGAGCACTTTCCACACCAATGTCCAAATGACCCATGGTAGAGGGAGCCGCTACTCAGCAAGACTGAGATTTACAGCCTGGTCCTAACAACGTGTAAGCAACAGGCTAGGAAAAAAAAAAAAGAGCTAAGTGATGCTGTAAAACCATTTGCATGTGTTAACTTGGTGCTAGTTACACCACGACGCTTCTTTTCATACATACTGGAACCACAGAGTGAATGTGAGTGCTGGGTTTTGGTTTGCGTTCAGCTGAGTTTTCACACCCAGAACGTGCATTGCTGTGGCGCGCAGGCATGGAGGAACAACAACTTGCCGTTAGCCCCACCTCCAGCTTGCAGGGGGTCCAAGGCCCAGTTGTTACCCAACAGAAGGGCAGGAAAAGCAGGCCAGGCCCCCAGCACTGGCTTTGCGGGAGCCTAAATATTGCCACCTTGCACCTTCCTCCTGATGGGCCATGCTCGGAGATGGGCAATCTCCTCTTCAGAAATTTCTCTGCCTCTGGTAAAGGACTGTGTTTTAAGGTGTTTCCATTACTTAAAGGTGTTTCATATCACTTCAGGTAGGTCCGTCTCCTATACCAACGTACAGGAGACACCCAGGCTGCGTTGTGCTGCTGAAGGCAAACCTGAGCCAGTGATTGAGAAGGGCCTGGGTGCTGCACAGTGAACCTCCCAGCAAGAAGGAAACCCAGGCAGGGTTTTCATGTTCATGTTGTTTTCACGTTGCACACCAGTCATTTCATTTCCCCCAGTTCTTCACTTTTTACTTAGTACCGTGTTCTCTACCCCCAGGCATAGACAACATTTTCAGGTTTCCCAGCTCACAGAAATGAGAAGAAAGGTGACTCAATCTCACACCTTGCAATGTACAAGAAAAAGCAGCCTTTTCTCACTGCTGAGGGAAATCCCGGGCAGATTCTCTGAAGAGTCCCAGCTGTGGCTTTCTAGCAAATGTCAAGACTGGGGCAAAAGCGCCATGGACAAGTAAATCCCTGAATGGACAACACAAGGTGTAAGAAGGCAGAGGATGCCTGAGGAGCAGGAGGAGGGGAATGGCTGCTTGGGGTGACCACCATGGGTGCTGGAAGGATGGCTCTCCTTTTCCCTGGCCCAGGGAAGCTTGGTAAGTTTCCCGGTGGGAAAGCTTGGTAAGGAACCAAACAATCAATTTAAGCAACCAAAGCACAGTCCAGTTTTGAGAACTGAAATGTAACATTAACGAGCCAAATTTTAGGTGCAAGTCTTGGGAATGGAAGAGGGTTTACATTTCAGCCGAGTCCATGCTCAGGGACAGAAACATGTTGAAATTTGGAGTAATTGGTATTACCTTAGGACCTGGATGAGGATTGTGATGTATTTGGTATGCTAGATGGTACAGCCACTTAAAAAATGAAAGCAATTTTGATTGAAGAGCATAGCTAGCCCAGCATTTTTCTCAGCCCAAGCTCTGCACTTGCTGAGAGGCTGAAAGTGCTCCTGGGATCACTTTGCCAGTGTGTGTTGGATCACTCTGCCAGTGTGCGTTGGTAGCTTGGCCACCTGTGGTGATGGGGAACAGACAGAGATTTATTGATATTGTTTTATAATACATGTATTTTTTGACTTACTGACCTTTGCAAAGGAATTGGTTTGAAGCTGTGTGCCAGGTCTTGTCAATGCAGCCAGGTGTGTTTTACACACTGTCATTTAGGGACTGGATTTCAACATGGCCCAACTTCAGTGCTGCTCTCCAGGCTGTGCTTGTGTTAAAGAAGTATGCAAGCATATCACAGAAAAAAAGCGGAGCTGAAATCTTTAATCACTTGAAAAAAAATCAGTACCATATGATTCATGACAGCCTGCTGTTAAAGAGGTTTCTGGCTACAGACGTGAGTCATGGACGACATCACCTATACGTGATGCACGAGCAGACATGTTTAAAAGGACCATGGCTCAGCTATGAGTGTCACTGTTGTGGTCCTGAGTGCACCAACCTGCAACCTCTTTCTCTTCTTCAAACCTCTTTTTCAAATGGGGCTTCGCCAGGTGCTGCCCTACTGCTCCTGACAGCCTGCCAGAAAGGAAACAATCTGCCCATTTAATGAGGATGCCTGAAATTTGGCTGTGACTTCATGCCCAGCTAGGTTAAAAAGCCGAGTGACACCTTTGACCTTGGTAGGTGATGTCTGTACATCTTTGAGCTAGTCTTTTGGTTCCTGAGTTCTAGTTACAGTAAGAAAAATTAAAAAGCTCAACCCTGTAGACACCCAGTCTTAAAAAAAAATAATTAAAAAAATCGACTATTGTTAAAAGACTTTAGAAATTACAATAGTCTGAAATTATTTTGAAGTTCAGGTGCCTCCTGCTAACATGTCTCTGATCTTTAGGCATTTACAGATCTCACTGAAGCTTGTGGGTGTGCTCTCGACCTTCCAGTCAAACGAATTGAGGGAACAGCTGACTGTTTCTTTTTCTGTGATGACTGAAAAAACAAGGACCTGAAGACCAGACTAATGATGGTGGGTCCCTGGCACTGATGTTAACTCTGGCAATGATGGAGATCGGTGATGGTATCAGCCACACTGAGCTCTAGTTCATTTTAAAAAACATTTGGTGTTGGCATTGAAAAAGGTTTCCATCAGTGGGTGGACTAGATGCAAACAGAATGAAAGATTTATCTGATCACACCCCTTGATTTGTACAGGGGCCCAACTGTAGAAGAAGAATGTAGAAGAATGTAGAAGGAATGTAGAAGAAAGTCAAGAGACAGCAGCTTAAAAGCAGGAGACAAAAAAACCCAAACCATGGCTGCATGACCAAGGGTGTTTCAAGGTCAGAAAGCTGTAGGGAAGATGTAGCTAAATGCTGAAGCTAAGAATATGTTTCCTTGCCATTTCCCACCTACTGCATGCTGGGAGACAGAGAATGATCTGTGTTCTCTGTTAAAAAAAATTGTATGTTAAATCCTGTCAGCTTCTCACAGGGGACAATTCTCACTGGTGGGTTTGCTGGAGTCAGGCCAAAGGTGGTGATAGTATATTCTGACCTAAAGATCAATTTAAACACCTTTTCTACATAATAGACCTGGTACTTGGTGCGGTTAGGAGATACTGGAATATTTTTATTTGATGGTAGGACTTTTTTGCTACTGTTTTTCTCCCGTCTGCAGCATTGAACCAACACACGGGCAATTCCCGCTGAGTTAGACTGAAATCTGCAAGTGATGACACTTTAAGGCTGTGCTCTGAATGAATAATGGTGTAAGAGAGAGCAGGCGTTTGCTTTCCAGCATGAGCGTGGAAAGGGAGCGTGTGCTGCTTCTCACACGCTGTCAGCATCCTTGCTGGCGAGGCTCTGGCTGTATCATCAGCTTTGGTCCCTTCTTATGTTTGTGTGTTGCCAGAAAACAGCAGTGAAATAGACTTTTACGAAGTTTAGCCAGCACTGAATTTGTTTGACAGGGATATATAAATAAGAAATGATCCAGCTGAATTCCCCAAGCTGATTTCCAGCACTGGAAGTCAAAACAGGAGAAAGAACAGGTTTTGCTATGTCAATCGGGCAAGTGTGGTTTAGATTCATTTAGAGAAGTTTGCGACTCAAAATGAATCATGCTGTCTACTTTCAAGAAAAAGATGTAATTCTCAGGATATCTTTGTGTTTCTACTACAAAAACCTAAAGAGAAATAGCTTTTGAAGGTGATACTTTCTGTAATAATTTTACTGTCTTTATTGAGCTTAGTGCTTGGTGTTAGTAAAAAAAAAAAAAATAAAAAAATATCACACTTGCCACAGTTTGGATTTTGGTATTTTAATCAGTCAAGTGATCTCCTATAGTTTCAAGGCAATGGTGTCACAGGGCCCTGCTTTGCAGTATAATCCCAGTAAACCAGAAGGAGGGACCTGGAGGTACGTAGAGTTCTCTGATTTTACTGGAATTGTAACGTGCTGGGAATGCTTAAGAAGATACAGTGCGGTGGAAAAAGAGGGACAGAGATTTGCAAGAATTCAATGCAGTTATTTTGATGACTTTACACTGTTTCAGCATTTTTTTTCAACTGCTCTAGGAACTGGGAGTGAATCTTTCTTTTACTGGATTGGAATTACTTGCCTTTGGAAAAGACTTGGTATAAGAGCAGAGAAAAGGCAACGTTCTGTAAAAGGTTCAAAGCTGAGGTATTAGGGTTTTTTAAAAGAAATGACGTATTCCACATGCATTGATATGATTCTAGGAAATACTAAGGAAAATTCCCCAGCCAACGTAAACTTGAAGAAAGGGGAGACGAATCGTAGTTACGTATATTCAGTAAATAAACAGATCAAAGGTTTCAGAAAAACACTGGAATCTTCATTATTTCCAGTAACACCAGGCAATCAGTAGATTTAATACAGATACTTATGACTGTTTGAACTCTTATTAACCTACAAGGGCAGTCATATGTGGTCTCCTTTCCAGGGCTCAGACAGCTTCTGGCGTAATTACTGGCTGCATCTTTTTCAGTAATGAGTTGATCGGGGTGGCAGAGATGTTTAATAAGCAGCTGTATGGTTTCATCTGCAGGATACAGATACACAAGTATCTAACAGATGTGGAGTACACAGATAGATGATCTGAGCGCCCAGATTATCCTAGCAGCCTGCTGTCCTTAGGGAGGATGGACCGGTTCTTGTTGAGGGCAATCCAGGTGTTAAAAATTTGAATTGCTTGCTGGAGATGCCAGAAGCTCTTCACTGACTGTTGAGGGAGCCTCATTAGTTTCTTTACTTGGCGCTGCAGTTGGGTGCTTCGCTTGAGGTAGGAGCAATTGTTCTGCAAGAGACAGTGTTAGCTTTAACTGGAATGTCTCGTGTATTTACTTAAAGCTGCATTTTTGTTTTTGGTGTGTGATCCTGATGCGGCGATCGTATGCATGAATGCTGTTGTTTGCGGTTTCCAGAACTGTAATAGCACTTTACCCATGCACTGAACTAGGTAAATGCAGTCTTGGTGAGAATGAAGATTAGTTGTGGAACAACTACTCTCACTTACTTACAAGTATAATTTGCCAGGTCTTGGGAAATATGAAAAAGGAAGCAGTAGACTAGGGCCTTAAAACTGAACAAAAAAAGCAGTTTCCCTCTTATTCTTTTAACACAGAAATGCACCTGTCTTTGAAGCTGTTGTGCTTTAGTAAGTGGGGGGGAAAAGTAACTGATTTTTGGAACCTTCTATAAACCTAACGGTTCACAAGCAGCAGCCTGCCCTTGACAGCGCTTCTGGGCATGAGCTGGGTGCCATGGAGCAGGCTGTGAGGGGGCTGCCATGGTGGCACCGTCGTTCAGCTGAGATAGGATCTCTCATGCTTGTGGGAAGCTGGCCACTGCATGTGGGTCCAGGGCTAGGGCCCAAGACACTGGCTAATAGAGGAGCTGCAGAAGTGGCGAGCTGGGGTGAGAAGACAAATGGCAGGATGTGGTTGCTTTGAAACACCTGCATCTCAGACAAGCTTTGAGACTTCCTACAAGGTCTGCAAGCGTGCCCTGCCTCCCCATGGCACTGCCTCTCACGGTTTAAATGAGTAAGCACTGAGACCTTCAGTACAGGAAGCAACCAGGCATGGTGTGGAGGACGTGCCAGCTGCTGGGTGAGGTTTTTTTTTTTGCAATGAAGTGTCTCAGATAGTATACATCAGACAACATAGATGGCATCCTGGTGCCCCAGAGCAGATTTACTGCAAGTCTGTTCGACCCAGGTGTGTGCAGTCCAGCAGTGTCCGAGTTCACTCCTGGGAGGGTGCGTCCTCACCTTGGAGCAACAGGTGCTGAAGAAAGCAGTGCCATCCCTATGACCTGTTGGCAAGGCAGAAATAGCAGTGATTTAAAAAATAAGTAAATTAAAAATCCCTTTTTCCTGCATGAATTTGGTTCTGGTGATCCCTCTGTCGTGCAGTACGCTGCAATGAGTGCTGCCAACATTTCTCATTCTATAGATATTTTAAAGAGAAATAAATGAGAGGAAAATTTCCTACAGGGCCAAAGGCAATGAATTGTGCCACTCCAGGGACGCAGAATCACATTGCAGGACCTGAGCTACACTGGCTGCTCGGCTATTGTCCGTCTGGTTCACCCTTCCTGCTTCCCATGTTGCCGGCACTAGATGGAGATCAGCCTGTGCAGCGGAGGATCGTGTCTCTCATCTTCAGTCATTCTGACTTCCTCAGATGAAAGACAGTATATAAATACAACTATTCTTAGTCTGGCAAGATGTACTTCAGTGCTAACGCTTGCTTTAGTCTGTGTATTGGCCTGATGATAAAAAGATAAACAGAAGATTGATTGTATGAACTTGACATGTCTGTGCCGAAGGGGCAAGTTTCATCTCTTTGGAGCTTTCTAGCTAACACTGAGGTAACAGAACTACAAAAGATCACACGATGATATTTTGTGGCAAGCAGTTCCTAGGAGTGATATTCCAATGCAAACAGTTCTCTTGCCAACAGAAACTCATTTCATCTATGTGTTTAGAAGCAGCACAGGATCCCTCATCGAATATTTTCCATAGACTAAAATTTCCTAACTTTAAAAAAATAGGTGTTTTGGGTTTTGTTGGTTTTTTTTTTTCTTTCTCCTACACACCTTTACAAGAGAAATAGTTTTATCTGTTTTCAGAAGCAGCCACTGTAGCTGAAGGAAGCGTCAGCCTATGCAGACCATGACAGTGGGCACCTCCCCTGAGTAGAAAGGTGGGCACCACACAGTGTCCCCAGTGCCCAGTCCTGCCCTGCCATGTCCTGCCTGCAGAGCAGGGTCTGTCTCCTGTGTGAGGGCCAGGTGGGAGCTGGGACATGGGGTGCTATGGCAAAGAGCATGACTTTTGAGAGTGCTGGGCGGGCACCTCGGGCTGCCCAGGCAGATCCTTCCCATGGCAGCAGGCTCAGCTCACCCTCTGCGATAACCACTTTCTACCACATACTGCAGCATCCTCTTTTCCTCTTCCTCTGGGCCTTCCTTCCCCCATACAGAGACAGCAGACTAGAGAGTAAGAGAAGAAACTGCTACCCTTTTTGGTAACTGAGCTTTTGCCCTGTTCTCTCCATGTTCCACATTTTGGCAGTGCTGGGAGAGCAGCCAGCGCAAAGAGTGTGTGTGTAGCTTGTCTCTGTGTTTCTCTACATGCTTAGCAAGCATGATAATTTGAAATCTAACCAAGCCAACTTTCCCATTCGTACTGTTAGGTAAATAACAAAGATGGGCAGGTTTCTTTTCAATTTGCTCAGGGCAAGCACATTTCTGCCCCTCTTTGTAAAGACAGTTCCCTTTGGGAAATATTAAGTTGCTTTTGGTGTGTGGCAGCCAAGGTCTCATCACCTTCCTGGCTCCATAAAGGGGTTGTCTGAGCTACTGCCATTTGCCGCTCTGGTGCTGAGCAGGTCCCCTGCAGGCTGTCATGGCAGCTGCCGGAGTCATCTTGGGAGGTTTGTACGCAGGGCTGGTGGGCTCTCCGCTCTCTGTTTTCTCCTGTTAGACTTGTCAGTTCCTCAAAGGACGCTGCCTCTCCACAGATCCTCTCCTTGTGTTTGGGTAGAAGGATGGAGAGTGCTCCCAAGACTCATAGGAAGGAGTTAGTCTAAAGTGGAAGATGTTTTGGATGTGAGGGGGAAAAACCTGCAAAACCATTCTGATGAGAGAGGCAGAAGTCTGTACCTTTGAGTAGCGTTGGCTTATCTTCCGTTCCTTTGCGTGCATTTTGGACAGGTTAAGTTGTGGTGTTGGAGAATAACCTTTGAGTGAAATATCGCTTAGAGCAGCACACAAAGACGTGAGATTTAGGACGGTATCTCTCTGAAGATCGGTTTCAGTCTTCAAACCCGTTACAACTTCATTTTGTGATCTGGAGACTGCCTTAAGCAGTGAGGTGGCGGCTCGTCTCGCTTTGCAGATTTCTGAACAATTGAATTTACTTGATATGATGAACTGCTAGACTGATATTTATTAGGCTTTCTTTGTGGTGGTTGATCATTCTCACACGGAAAAACTGTCTGGTTTATGTTTTATAACTAATGTATTTAATCATAATGAAATTATGTTGGACTACAGGGCACGTGTCCACCTCTGCTCACCATGGCCCCTTGCTAGAAGGCTGGAGATTATCAGTGCTTTGATCTAGGCTTGGATCCTTCCTCAGATGCCTTCCAGCTCGTAAATCACGTAGTGTGATACAAGCAGTTTTATGAAGGCTATAAAAAGAAGTTCTGTTTTAGATCCTTTACTTGCTATTAAACCAGTTGAATTTAAATTAAAATTTTTTTAGTTAAAAATCATTTAGATATGTTATTTCCAAGGGAATTCTGGGGCAATATTACTTTTCAAAAAGTCCCACATTACTCTGACAGTACTTTTATAGCATTAGAAGTTAGTGGAGTGGCGCTGATCTGAAGTCCAGTGCTCAAGCAGGCTTGGGAAATGGAAGATGATATAACACACCAGGCAAAGGGACAGGAAAAGAGTTTGGGGACAAACCCTTTGTGGTTTTGTTGGGTTTTGGTTTTTTCCTTTTCTCCAAACTACTTTTATGCTTTACGGACTTTCAATTGCTGTGTGAGTCTACAAAATACAGCTTGGGGATCACATTCACTATTGAACAAATGCTAATTGTAAGATGTTGGTGGAGTAATCTGCCATTGATAAAAGCACTCTTGAGAGCAGCCAGCCCTCTCCTGTGCTGTGAAGACGTGTGGGCTTTCGACCAGCTGGAGAAGCTTGACTGGATAAAACCAAAATTGCTTTTTGTGAATATTCTCACACGGGTGTCCTGAAACAGCCTTGTCCAGAAAAATTAAGGTTAAATACAACTGCTTTTTAAGGACTATGCTTAATTGCATCCATTTTTTTTTTTTTTTCCAATTCACAGAAGAGAGTAGCACTGAAAATATATTTTTTAAAGGCATTATTTTGGGTGGTTTTGGTTAGCACTTGATTTTTAAAATTTTTTTTATTTTTCCACTAGGACGATGCTTCTTTGGCTTTACAGTACAATTGAGTCCCTGGGAGGAGACCTGGGTATGTGAGGCATTCACATTCACATTCCCACTGCTTTTTTGTCTAATAAGAATAACATCAAGAGAGAAGAGATCTCTTCTGTTGTGCAGTCTGAAATTGAAATTGTGAACTTGTATATTGAGTCAGGAAGGCTTTTGTTGTTATTTTTAAAATGTCAAATGCTTTTCAGTTTTATTCATCAACAAAATTGTTGAGCACCTTTTCAAGCTGCAAGAAGCTTTTCATTGCTTTTGTCCTGGCATAAAAATAGAACCAACTGGAGATTCTCCAGAGTTAACGGTAAATTTCATAAGGGAGCCTGTATGTAAAAATATGATTCAGAAAGAACTGTAATCTTAGCTGCAGGTCAAAGACAGAATTTAAGTGTACTATTTAAATGTAAGTTCATCTTGAAAAACAGTGAATTGAAAGTGACACCTTCTTGCTCAAAAGATCTGTTCTTTTTGTGCTAAAATATTTGACTATTGTAATAGCCCTGTAAAACCAACACAGCTGGGCTCTCTTCCTTCTTTCTCTTTTTTCAGAAATTTCAAGTGTGCTTAGACAGGCTGCTTTTATTTACATATATAACAGGCAAAATTTAGACAAATTTTTATATATAAAATCACTTTTGGCCAACAAAGAAGTGGCGCTGGTGGGAAGAAAGTAGTCCAATTTAATTTTCAGATTCTGTGCTCTGAGTTTGCTGCCATGTATGACATGAGTAGAGTGAGTCTGTGGGTTCCACCTCTCCCCATTATTACAGATGATTTTCATAAACTGACCTCCTTTTGCTTTATTGAGAAAATTACATTGATTTCTTTCTGTAAGTGGAAGTCTCGCCCTGCCTGAGTGTGATGCAACTCAACCACTGACCAAGCATTGGCAGGAGTGAGTCCTGTCTCCCTAGCCCTGGCAGATCAAACTTCTTGCCCACCCACACATACAAGAGTCCCTACATACTTTTCTTCTCTGCCTGCTGCATATGTGTGTTTATTCCTTTGAAGATTAGAAAATGATCTTTTTCAAGTACTTAGTGATAAATGAGTTGAAGACAAAGGTACCGCTTCATTAGTCCTGGTTTTAAATATCATAGCCTTGTGTGATGGGCCACAGTTGCTGTGACTTAGTAATTTTTAGGCAGCTAGTGCATTTCCTCAGTCTTGCGCTGTGCTTGCAATAGAGCTGCTGACAACCAGTGCCATAACCTCAGCAGCACTAAGAGGTGGCTTTTTGTCTTGGAGGAGAAAAAAAACAAACCTGCATTTGCTGAGAGTCACAGAACTGGGATATCTGTGGGAAAGGGATATCTGGAGACGGTTTCCTTCCAACAGTAGATCAGATCAGCCATGACTTTGTCTGGCTATATCTTGGAAACCTCTGTGAGAGGCTGTTACAAAGCTTCTCTGAGTAACCTCTTCCAGTGCTGCATTGCCCTCCTAGTGAAGATGTTTTTCCCAATATTGAACCTGAACAAAGGGAGTGAGTCTGTGGGTTCCAACTCCTTGTTATATTGTTGGGAACTACTGGGCAGTGCTTGGCTCCATCACCTCTGTCGCTGCCTTCCAGCATGCTGGTCCAGTTCCTTCGACCTCTCCTTGCAGAACTGTGCCCAAGATCCCCAACCATCCTGCAGACCATCTGCTTGAATGTCTCTGGCTTCTCCCCATCTCTCTTGAGGTGGGATGCCTAGAGCTGGACATCCTATTCCAGTGAAGCCTCACCAGCTTGAGCAGAGGAGGTTAATAAATTTTTTGTTTTCTTTTTTTCCATTTTTTTTGCACTGACCCCATTTTTAGTGAGTCCTGGTGTCAATTCTGCCATATTTACACAGAGAGGGCACCACTGGCTTGTATTGAGCCTGGTGCTCCCCGTTGCCCTTTTTGGAGAACATCTACATCAGCCGTACTTTCCCAGCCTGTGCTGACCCATAGAGTTGTCCTGCCCTGGGTGCAGTACTCTAAGTTTCTCCTTGCTGCACTTCAAGAGGCTTTTTCTTCCCTATCCTGGAGTTTGTAGGGCCTCTGGAATGAGGCTTTGCCATCTTAGCCATACCAGTGGTTTAGCGTTGTGCACAGGCTTGCAAAGGGTGTGCGCTCTATCATCACCCATTGTGTCTGCATGAAAAGCATTAAATAAAAAGGCCAGTATTATACTTTGTACCTTAAAGTGCTGTGTTTTTGCAGTCACAAATTGCACTGATGGTAATGTAAATTTTCAGATAGTGGGCTAATCGTAAAAGCAGGAGCTCAGAGCATTTTGGAGGAAGGATTGTAGGGGATTTAGCAGGGGATTGTCAAGAATTTATGGAGAGAGTTTCCACAGAAAATTTATTAAATTATAATTATCCAGACTTCTGGGTTTGATTATCTTTACTGTTTTTACTTTTTCTGTTTATTACTGTTTGTTCAGTTGTTCTTGATTGCCATAGTTACAAACCTGAAGCAGTTCCTGGGAAGGAAAATCTCCAACTAAGTCTTGGAGCTGTTTTAAGGAGAAAATGGTAAAAGCTGGTGATAAAATAGGTAGATAAGAATCATACACTGCTGTCAGATTGGGGAATTAAAATGTATTTTCAAATCATACACTTCATATATACAGTTTATTTAGTGGAACATGTTCTTTCTCACACATGTTTCATATGCAAAGTAATGTGAAAGGTGCAAAAAAAAAAAAAGGTTAACTCATACTGAAAAGGCTGCAAGTTTCTGAATGATTGAGGCAGTAGCAAATAATGTTTTGAAAACCTACTGTTTTGGAAATCTCTTCCTTTTGCCCCTCTGCAGATAATGGCAAAGACGATGATAAAAACCTTTCTTTGCCTCTGAGATCCTTGCGTGCCTCAGCTGGGGTCGCAGTTTTAGTGCTAAAAAGTTTTAAAATGCTTGTACATTAGGCCCAGCATTAGCTACGTGCAGCTGCCCACTTGCACAATCAATCATTTCTATGGAAATCAATTGATGGCAAACTGTATTTTCAAAACTGGCCCTTTTCTTTTTAATTTGCTCCAGACAGAAAGTAATTTCTTTTCACATTTTGAATAAAGGGAACATCTGTCCCAGAATGAGGACTTGATTACAACCAATCTTAGACCATTTTACAGCTTTTTTTAAAAGGCACAGAAATAGATTTCTTGATGTGAAAGTGTTTCTGGCTAGGAGCATGAACCATGCCAAAATAATGATAGGCTTAAGTTGCAACAAGGAAACCTTTAGTTTAGACTCAGACCAAACTTGCAAATGACATAAGGGTAGTGACATACCAGAAGTGCTGCACGAGAAGGGTTGAGGCATGTTCAGAGAAGTTTTGTGAAGCATACAGTACAGGCTAAAAGGAATTCTCTAAGGAATGAGGGGGATAGAGCTGGTCCAGTCTTCCAGCTGGGAGCAAGGATTATATCAGACAGGTGCTCACTATTTTTCTGTGATGCAGGGCTTGCTTCCCTGATTTCCCTCCTCCAAGAAAGAATGAGAAGACAGGCAGAAGAATTTCATACATATGTCACATTATATCTTTGATAGAAATACAGAGATGTAGAAATACATTTAATCACATACAGTCTTTCATGCCATATTTGAAGGAGTTCTTTTGGTTTTCATGTGCAAAAACAGGTTTAAAATTGCAGGAGAAAACCTTGCTGATTCCTCAGCAAAGATAATCAGAAATGTTTGTTGCTCAAGGAATTGCTGGTACCCAAGATACTCTGTTGGGGTGGTACACTGAGCAGTCTGTCCTCCGTGAAAGAGCAGAGGCTTCTGTCCTGTGTAGCAGCCCTGACCAGAGTATAATGCTTACGGGAAGGAGGATTCACTATTATCGCAGCCTGGACAAACTGTTCAAAGCAAGTGAGCACTGACAGTGACTTTCTGTAAGATTTACAGAAGGAAAAAGCCCTGTCAGACTTTTGGCCAGATACTGCCTTTTAAGTCTCAGATACTTTCTAAGTTAGAAAGAAGGTTTTGAGTAGTTATTTCTATGTTTGACCATTAGCAACAACTTTCTGATCACGTTGACAAAAAGAAAAGTGGTGCAGCAATGACAAAGCCTGATTTTCAGTGGCATTCCAGTGATCTGGGTAACTTTCCTCTGGCAAGTCTTTCACATTTAGTATATACCGTCAAGGCTAATGCTTCTTTTGGTGTCACTCCATTACTTTGGTAATGCTGGTTCTTTCCCAACATGTTTCTCCTTTTGTCTTTAAAGGGAAGAAAAATATGGAACAGGTTTACATTCACTGGAAAAACATTGTCCTTCTCCCTCCTGCACCCTCCCTGCCATGGTCAAGTTCACCCTACTGCTGTGTTGGGGATAATGCTGTTGGCCTCCTGTGAGGCAAGTGGGAGCCGAGGAAGAGGCATTCTTCCACCACAGGCAGTCCCATCATGTGGCACGAGGCTTAAAGACAGGACATAGTTCAATAACCTTTTTCAGGTGTGTTTTCTCACGAAACTCTTTTGCAGCGAAGTAATAAAAGATGGTATCCAGGCAGCAGTTCAGGTTGGCTAATATCATTGACACCTGAATGAAGAAGCTGATGCTTTGTTTCAGATTGCAGTCCACTATCACATGCTGTCTTACCAGGCACTGTAGGCAGATTGCAAGGTGGACGGGTGTGAAGCACACCAAAAACACCACTAGGTTGATGATAATGACTCGTAAGGAGCCACTGCCTTCTACCTTCTTTTTAGCTTGGCTTTTGTGATTCAGAAGAATCAAGATGTTTTGGGCAGAGCAGAAAACCATCACTGTGAGTGGGATCAGAAATCCAAAGATTTCCAGAGAAACAATGACGGGGATGCTCCATGCAACCTGTTCTGACATGTTGTAAAAGCATTTCACTTCATTTTTCTCTGGAAAAATATACATTGGGCTTCTGCAAAGCCAAGTGACTGCCCAGATGAAGCAGCAACTCAAGATAGCCCATCTGGGGGACTGGTTAGCTCGACCTTCAAATGGGTGTTTTATGCAGATATATCTGTCGACAGTAATGCAGACAATGATGAAGATACTGCCATACATGTTGACGAAATAGAGAGACTCTATGAATGAGCACAAGAGTCCGGGCGCTTCTGTGGTAGAGTAGTACAGCTTGAGCGGGAGCGAGAGAATCAGCAAGACGTCTGCAAGTGCAAGATTGATCATGTAAACTGAGGTTTTGGTCTGTTTCTTCCAAAAACAGCAGAACACAGAGAGGGCTAGGGCATTGAGAACCAGCCCAAGAATGAAAGTGGGGATGGAGATCCCCAGCTGCAGGGTCTTTGCTAATCTGTCGATGTCTGTAAAATTGCATTCTCTGGTGCTGTTGGTCATTTCTCCCCTAAAATGACAGAGACAACAGGTTGAAAATGTGTAACACACTCAGTTAATGCCTTGATATATCAGAGCAAGGTACTTTCAAACACAACTTTGGGCTTTTTTTGTTTTGACCTATACACTTAATCAATCTTTGTCAATCCTCATTTCAAGCACTGAGCTTTCTATTTTCAATTTGAGTGGATTGATCTGTTATAAAGAAGCCTGATTCTCAGTGGCAGGTGGTCAGCATCCACTGTATACCATGCCCTTTAAGATAATCCCATGTCGATATTGAAGAGACTGACCCATTCAAACATATGTTTTCAAAACCTAAAAACCTTTAGTGCACTGGATAACTCTAGTAACTTGTACATCTATTGAAACTTCTGTAACAGATGCGTTCGGTTCCTTCCCTACACAGAAATTAATGAAATTATTATTCCGTATTAAGGCAGGTCAAATTGATTGCTGGGATTTTACTCTCATATCCATGATTCCCTATGCATCAGTAGCTTTTGCTGATATGCTTTCACTACACCTGCGTTTATATGGATAATTTCATTTCATGTAGTACTTGTATCCGATGCAGCTTTTTAGAAGGTCAGCTTAAGAAGACTGATCTTTTATCTAGGTGCAAATTGAGTAAGCGCGTCTTCTAACTCGTGTTTAACTTTCAGCATTGGTTAAAATTTGGGTTTGCAAGTACTTTAAGTTTTAACTGATTATCTTACATAATCTGGCAAAGATTAGCAAATGGAAGGTATGACATCTTAATAATACAGTTCTTTACAAAAGTGTAATTTGTGTGGAGTAAGTGTTATCACCATTCTTAAAAATATACATATGCTTTAACAAACTATGCCTTAAAAGTGCTTTTTGATAACCTCTTTAACTCAAAATCACAAAAAATCCTAGTGAAGGAGAAGAAATTGGCAGTTAAAGTTTCCAGTCCAACTCAGCCGATCAAGTTAGGTCAGAAGAAATTTTAGGAGTAAGAGAAGACGTTTTAAGAAGAACTTGATCAAGAGGTGAATCTCTGCTTTGGAGGACAAAAAGTGACAGGTAGCTCATAAGCACAATCAAATGGAGCTGAACTATGCTAAAGACACCAAAAAACAATTAGAGAAAGATTTTTTTGTTTACATGGCTAAAATGAAATATAAAAAAAAAGAGAGAAAGAAAAAGAGAACAAGTAGATCTGCTAATTTTAACTGAGGACATGGCCTTGGGTTTTGCTAAATCTTGTATCTCAGCTTTTCAGAGAGATGCTGATATTGTGCTGGAGGTCAGAGGTGGGATGACTTACAGGAATCGGTGAGTGATAACTGTATCTGAACGCAGAATTCACTCAGAGCTTAATTTGCTTGTATTAGGGAAAACAGTTTATTTCCAGCTCAGACTACAGAAAGAAGAGGCATGTAAAGTCCAACCCAGTAATTGTTACGAAGTATGTATGTTAGTAGCGTATCTGGGAAAGGATCAATCTAATCTAGTCTATCTTGTTGAAGGAAAGAGTGTCAAATGTGATTAAAGCAATTCTATAACTGTTGAGTCAAAGCCTTGTACAGATTTTTACAGAAAACTACTGAGTAAAGCTTTGACAGATGTTGCCAGACCATTATCTTCTTTGGTGATGTATCTGCTTTTTCAGATAAGGGAAGGCCTGAAGATTGAAGGCACTTGCATTTCAGTAAAGTGTACTAGAAATAACTAGAAATAGCACTAGAAAACCCGGGGGCTAGAACAAGGACCGTTAAGTAGGTGAGGAAATGGTTGCAAGAAAGCTGATGAGGACTATAAACAGGCTGGATGCAGGTTACTGAGGGAATGCACAAATTCACGGAGTCTACTCCTTGGCAGTGTTCCCCCCAGTGACCCCACTGTAGGGGCGAGCGTGACCTGCGGGGAGGTGCATCAGTCAGGGGATGGATTCGACTTTCAGAGAACTGGACTGAGCTGCATGAGTGGAATTGTTGCAGCTTTGTGAACTTAGGAAATAGCAAAAGGAAATTGGATTGTTATCGGTGGATTTATCTGTCAGAAATGATAACAAAATGACTAACAAACCAAGGTTTTCTATCTGAGATTGAGTCAATCCTTCTGAGCCAGCTGCTTACAAAATCAGGTGATTGTGGAACATGAGAGGTGAGATAATTCCATTACAGCTGGAGATGCATTGGTGCCACTCGTACAAGGGATTAGCGTAGGCAGACGCTGCTGTCACCTGCAGGCTGGACAGGTAAGAAGAAATAGGAGTGTTGTGCTATTGTGTGAGCATGTGTGTCCTGTGACAAAGAGCATCCATTTAGCTGGGTAAAATCCAGGTGACATTAAACATTTTGGGGGAATGACAACGCCTGTTAATCCAGGACTTTGTGTGCTATATAAATGTATCAGAAAATTGCTTGTGATGTGTCTTAAAAGTATGAGGTTTGATTCTACTTTTATTCATTTTCTATTTCACTGAATGCTTTTTTTTTTTTTTAGAATTCATTAGTACAAAATTACGTATACCATTACTCCTGAAAATGGTTAATTTCAATAAAATGTTACCCAGCCTTTAAACTGGTAATTTCAAGCACTCAAATGGAGTGCCTGATTCTCAAAAACTTGATATTTTTTATCATTTTGCCTCCCCTCAAATTTAAATTTCACATCTTGAGTAATCCAAGGGAATTGTTTGCAAACAGTTCACACTGAGTAACGTGTTTGCCCAAAATTACTTTAATTGACAAATAACCTTGCAGTCGTTTCATAAGCATCATCTTTACTGCATTGTGTAAATTACTAATAAAAATACTGATGATAGTCAATCTGAAAGATACTGAACTGTAACAAACACATCTTT
This sequence comes from Fratercula arctica, assembly GCA_947846985.1. Taxonomy (NCBI): domain Eukaryota; kingdom Metazoa; phylum Chordata; class Aves; order Charadriiformes; family Alcidae; genus Fratercula; species Fratercula arctica. The sequence continues at coordinate 28,348,527 of CANTUZ010000006.1, read as the reverse complement.
CCTGTATGGTAGAGACTGATTAGTATCTTAGTGGGTACTCACTAATCATATAGAAGTTTCATACAGATCATGTTTCCTTCATTTTTTGCTTATGAGAATTTCTTTAGAGATAGTGTTTAAAGCCCGTTTCCCCCTCCTACACTCTGTCCCCCACTGCTGTCAGTGTGTCACAGAAGAAAGTTAAATTACTTCTATTTCAGTCATTCTCAGATGAATCTCTGCAGATTGTTACTTACCGCTGCGTTGTCTTCTGGGTGCTTGCAAAGAGATTCTTTGGTGGGTGATTCCAATATTTTTCCAAATACTGAAACCAGGCTTAGTGATGTACCATTTCCCAACTCCTCCTTTTACACTCTCTTAAGAAATAGTGACCATGTTTGCTCTTTTCTAGTCTTCTGAAGAAAATTCCTCTGTCCTCCAAGAATTTCCTGAAGGAATCACCTGCAGTTCTAGGATTGTTTCAGACAAGTTCTAGAAGCCAAAAGGTAACATAAGAATCTGTAATTAACACTCCTTGAGGGAGTGTGTCTTAGCTGGTCCAGACCCTGTGTCATCACTGCTCCATTGGTTCTCCATTTCTCCTCCTGAGTGAGGATTTTCCACTTCCTATGGACTAGTTAAATGTTCGTTGGGTTTACTGATAGCAGGAGCCTTGTGCTTAAGCCAGTGGCAAAGGTCTACTGGGAATAAAACAGCAAGGTTTTACAGAATTAGCTTTGCTACATTTTTTTGCAGCACAGCAGGATGCATGAATGGTTTTCTCTTTGTAGATCAGATCTAAGTTTGTCTGGCTCTGGTTGAGATTGACACAAGTCTGTATGTTAGCACAGAGTGGGGAGGACAGATAGAGGATATTCTTATCCATGAAAGCTTCATTAGCAGGAACTTCCTCATCATAAAATGTATAACTTACTGTACATGTATGTGTAGCTTTAATAAAAAGGAAATGATAATCAGATGACAGAACACAGCAAACCAATCATTCTTAATCTAGCTGCACCGCAAAAGAGGAATAAGGAAAATTCAGGTCACTGCTTCAGCAAGGACTTTTGCAGCATTTACCATAATTACTCTCCTAATCAATACAAACCAAGTAATGTTACTGCTATGAAGCAGACTTGATTTGTATCTATTTTCTAGAACATTATTCATGTTAGATATAAATTATCCTCTTGTGGAGGCACAGAAGAGTAAGATGGCTCAGTGCAATGAAAAGCAGTAAGTCCCACATCTGCCATATATTTCATCTGTAGTTGGATAATTTCTTATCATTTTATTCTGAGTATTTTGATTGCAACAGAATATATTTATGCTTATCACTAAAGCTGAAGTCTTTCTTTCTGCTCTAAGCTAAGCAACACTACATCTTTGATCTAACTGTTTGATCTTTATAAGAAATAATCATCTAACTAGCTTAAAAATAGTGCTCTACAATCAACACTGCTATTAAATTATTGGGAAAAAAAGCTATTAGTTAAAATATGAATGACTTTACCTGTACCCCAGCAGGCAGATCAGCAGCATTGCTTCAGTCTGAGTTGTTCTATAAAGCATGAGAGCATTTGCTTACATACCATACCCTACCAGTACTCTTACTAAATAGCATAACCACATCCTTCTTTTCTTCTCTTTTCTTTTTTTTCCTATTTCGAAACACACTCTGTGTTTCTTTATATAGACAAGTGAAGGTGAAAGAGTGTAAAGACTTCAATTCTCAGCTGTTTCCAGTCAGTAGTCAATGTAGGGTGGGGAGCAGTTTGTCTCTGATGGTTTTGGACTGGACTTTACCTGGTGTGAAGCAGCTGAGAGCTTTTATGGGCTTATGGTTTCTACCTCCAAATTTCCAATTTTTCCTTGAGCTGGAGGGGAGATGGGGAAGTGGAAAGTTGTGGGAGAGGCTGTCATAGAAATAGGGCTTCTTCCCGCAGTTTCTGCTCAATTTGCATACTGGAGAGCAGTAGTTCAGCACTCAGATGCTTCTGAAAGATACAGCTACTTAAATGCATGCAGCTGTTAAACTATTTAAAGGGCATGTGCCAGTTTTAGCCAGTTCAGGTGTTTGATTCATAACTGCAAGTCAGCAAACAAATGCTTATTGGTGAGAGGAGCGAGGTATATGGAGCACTAAACTAGTGCCTTATATGTGAGTCATATAGTAGCCAGGACAAACTTTTCTTGAAATGAGCTTTCAAGGCTTTTCCATCAATAGGACTTCCCTGGTGGATTCTGAAGCTTTTCCTCTGCTCTAGATGTCATGCACTGTACACCTTTTGGAAAGGTAATTATGTTTGCAAAGAGTGAACAGCAGAAATATGAGGGCATTCATCCACTGCTGTCTTCAGGAGACAATGGACAAGTGTGGGACATAGCAGAGGACCCCAAGCTGCTGGTCTCCTCAGGCCCTGGCCAGCTGTGGCTTGGTTGGGACTGACATCAAATGAGTGTTTGTGGTTACATGAAGTGACATAATTTACTGAAAAAGAGTTAATTGCTCTTTGATGACAATGTTACGTTCTCATACATAACAATTTTACCTCCAAGCAACAATACTGGGAGAAGGATAGAACCCTGAGCAGGGGCTCATCTGTGTCTGTCATATGGATACTTCATTTGGATGAGTGCAAATAATGTCTCTCTGGAACCCTCTGGCTGAAGCGTGAAACTCGCTTGCTAGTGCTGAGAGCCACTCTGCTGACTTGTGGACTGCTCTTTTACCGTATGCGACGCAAGCCTTTGCTGCGGTAATAAGTACAGAAAAATAAAAGCTCAGTGACATTTTTCAAATTGTCACCTGGTTTTAGCAGCAATTTGGTCTTTCTGGGGAAATTCTGCACTTTCTACAGAATAAGTAGCACCAGCATTTGTGCCACAGGACTTGGAGAAGAAAAAACTTGCAATTTCTTAACACTTTTTTTTCTTCCTGTCTTATCTAAAAATGAGATTTGAAGAAAGAGAAAAAAAAAAAAGAAAGCAGAACCCAAACAAAATTTGGGTAAACCTCATAAGAAAATCACGTAGCAGAGGGAAATGAAGGCAACACAATTCATATCATTTGGGAAACATATTATGGAATTGGGAGGTTTCAAGGGCTTTTCAACTTCTGTCTTCTCAGAGCTGTGGGCTAGCTACAAGTCTCACTAATGGACTGTAATGAACCTGGAGTCATGAAAAGAAATCGAAGAGTGCAATTAAATACTAGCAAAAAACAAATACCCTACAATTATGTGTACCCTTTAAATGAATTATTCTGTGTCACGTTGCAGCTGAAATGGGGTTGCTTCTTTAATTCTCTTGCCACAGACATATTTCAGACTTACTTCAAAAATTAATTTTAATACTTTGTGGTGCTGTCACTCCCAGCATTAGGTTCATTCCTTGTGGTTCTATGAACTTCCCACTTAGTATCACTCAGTACAGCAGAGCTAAACAACAAGTCAGCATTTCTGCACACATCAACCGCATGTTTGCTAAGTTGGTAATTTGCTTGTGATTTGTCTGGGTTCATCGCTTGTAGGTGAGTGTGTAATTGTTAGTGTGCATATAAGTCATTCTTTTGCAGGTTGGCCTTTTTGGTTTAAATTAGGACAACTTTAATCTAGAGCATGTTTAATGAGGGCAAGTTATGAATGACTCAGTTCCACACCTGCAGATAGATTATTGGCTGAGAAATCAGAGCTTGTTTGCTCCCCTGTCTTTGGTGACTGCTTTTGTAATTTCTCCCACCAGGTGCTACATGTGAGTATGTTCAACAGGAATTATTTCAGTGAGTCTTTGTGCTCCCAGTGCCTTTATCACCCAGCGCACTGATGCTTGCTAAATGCTGAATTCCAGTGACCCAGATGGCTGCATTGCTCTGAGGTTTTAAATGGGAAGGAGAAGGGCTTTGTTTGTTTCAGTTTATTTTTTTTAATTAACCACAAAAATGTGATGGACGTATATTTTTTCCCCTGCCTAGAAACAACAATCTTATCAACCATTCCAGCTAGCAAATGAATAGTCACTGGAAGAACCTAACCAAACTCTAACTAAAAGGTAGTGTATGAGCAAAAAATTTATAACCCTTACGGCAAAGATGAGTAGGTTTTTTGTGTTTGGTCTTTTTTGTTTGTGTTTGTTTGTTTGTTTGCTTTTGTAGAGGTTGGTGAGCTTTCTCCGTCTTTTATCCTCTAGGTCCAATAAGTGCTGCGCTTGCTAAGTCAGGCAGCAGCAGGCAGCACTTGTCATTTTCAAGTAATCAAAATCTGTTTCAGAGGAAACATTCTTACAGTGCAAAACCACATACATTTGCATTACAGCATTGTGAATTCTGCTGTTCTTCTTTTTAAGTGGAAAATATATGAAAGCAGCTTTGCAGTTCAGCTTTCACAAATGTCTAAAATATGTGTTTGCTTGTACTTAATCTCCAGAATGGAATAAGTTGGGTCTAGGATCTAGAATTAGGATGCTCAAGTGCAAATGAATCAAATTTCAAAGGTCGGGTCCAATGTGTTTCTCTGCCACTCTGAAAGCATGTGTGACTTCTTCTCCCAGACAGCTATAAAATATCACCTCAGATAACAAGACTTAATCATCCAGGGCAAAAAGAGTCAGGAAAAGACATTGTCCAGTAGAGAGCTAGGAGGTGAGTGAAAAACTGTCCTTGTGAAGAGTGCTGGATGCAGTGGGGAAATAGAAGGCTTATCAGCCCAGACCTGAGTCTAACTTATCAGTTGTTTCATGCTGTGACTGGTTTCTGATGTTTTTGTGTTTAAAGGTTTCAAAAACTGGATGGACAAATTGAGTTAAGCTAACAAGTCTTGTTCTAAGCAGGCTGCCACAGCTTGCTACCACAAAAGGGATTGGCCTCCTTCTTTTAAGAAGGGAGGTGCTGGGGACTTCATCTAACTCCAGATGAGCAGCAGCACACTCCTGGTAAGGAGAACTACACAAAGAGCTCGTGTTGGCAGCACCTACTCAAAGATGTACCTTAATGCTCTTTCTTTCTAAAGAACAGATAAATTAAAGAACGAGCTCCATTTTCATTGGTGACTTAGAAATTGTTGTTTGCACTTGAGTTGGAATAAAAACAATTTTTTTCTTTATCAGAAGGCCTTTCACTTCACATTTCTGCTCTTTGGGTTGCTCAGTACTCTTTTGCTCATCTTCATAAGCAACCAAAGCCTGGGTTACAGTGAACTACCTTAATTATGCAGCTGGGAACTTTGGATGGCTAGGGGGTTGTGGTTTTCTCATGTAGCCACTTTTTTGCAGCAAGTGCAAGAGGCTGCAAATCTGGAAATCAGGAAACCTGGCAACCGCTGTATTTTATGGGGAACAGCCACCTTCAGCCTCTCCAAGATGAGGCAGAGACCTTTAAAGGCAGCCCAGGGCAGAGCAAAAAGTGCAGTTGTTTTTGGAGCTGGCCAGCTATGAGTTCAGATTTGTTTCTGACTGCATTTGAGAAACCTTACAAAGGTTTCTTAGGGTTGTATGTTGAGAGGAAAGGAACTGGCCAGTCTGGTGAGCAGCCGGTCTCACGCTAGTATGGTTGAGTGAGTAGAACTGTGAGAGTAATATTTGAAGGTACAGAATATCTTCAGCTGTATCTGAATCAGAAATTCACCAACAGGACACCAGGCATGCAGGGTGGCATCTCCTTCATAACTTCAGAGACCTACAATCTACAACTGAGCTGAAATTATAGTTGAGTTTGGTCTTCCAGAGCCAAAAAGGCCAGTTAGACGTGGCTAGTGTCAGCCAGCTGCCAGTGAGGATGTGCGTTTCATGGCCAGTCCATCCCTCCAAGACAGGGACAGAGCATCTTGTGTCTAGCCAAAGCAATTCTGGTTGTGGGTGTATCAATAGGCTATAACTTTTCTTGGGTATTTGTAGGAAGGAGCAGCCAGTCAAGCTGCGAGCTCAGCTTTAGTGAAACTGTGTAAGAATAGACACAGTGCTTCCTGCACGAATGTGGTCCGCAGTCTGTTCCACGAGATTCGCCAGCACACGCCACCTGTGCCAGCTGGCCAGTTGAGAGGGTTTGTGGTTGCTCAGGATAGCTGGGCTGGTACTGGTGAAGCACAGCCCACAGCAATTGCCATCCACCAAGATGCACACAATTCTTACAGGTGTTTCCATGGGATGTATACAGACTGTATCTTTCGAGGAGTCTCCTGGAAAGCGAAAAAGGCGAGGCTGCTATGTTGATCTCTTAAAACAGAGAAAAGGATTTGTTTAATGAAGTTGGCGGGCTCACTGAGCAGCAGCACTACCAAAGGAAATGGAAGGTGTGCACAAAATTAAGGTTTCAGATTAAACCACCAGCTAATTTCACAATCATCCAGTAAAAGTAGCTAATGATTAGCAGCAGTGTGGATACAAACCCAGGATCTGAGCAGGGAGACCACATGGCTTCTTAGCAGGCCTCCTGAGCACTCAGGCTTCTGTAGGTTATAAAATCGTATTGCAGTGAAATATGATATTTCTCCGCTCTGTCTTACTGCTCCAGTGGCAATGTGTGGTTATTGCACACTATTCTTTCTCCCGACACAGGCAGTGATCAGATCAGAGTCATGTTATCCTCGCCCATCTACATCATATCACCTAATACTCTGATAGCTGGTGTCTCTAGATTTTTTTTTTTTTTTTTCAGAGAAAAAACTTTTCTTCTCAGCCTTTGCATTGCATTTGGTAATGAAACACACAATAAAAATTATTTCCTTCGCATTTTCGTTATACGGAGTATTACCTGAGCACTGTTGACTGGACAATCACTGTCTTCCATTTGGACTGGTGGAAGTCAACAACCATCACTACAGTCTGGTGCAGAGAGACTCCAGTGCAGGAAAGCAGCAGCAGCAGCCACACTGCACACTCGTGCCTTGCACAGTCATTCCTGTACCCTCACACAGACGGCCCTGCACAAAGGGGTAGGAGCTGCCTCATCTGCGGGGTTTATGCATTCTCAGTGCTACAACTTTCTGAAAGACCCATTTCTGTCAAATGTCTTGGACTGAAAAAGAGCTGACTTGTGTGGAAACTGCATTTTTTCCATTTCCTTTAACTTTTCCTCATCTATCCTCAGTGTAGGGAATGGCATTTCTGGAAAGGAAGCCCTACACACTGAAGCCTATAACTGCAATGGGTTAGAGTCAAATGAAAATCACAGTTTGGCCTAAAAGTAACATCTTGCATATCTGAGATTTGCCTTGTTTCATTAGTGCGTGTCATCTTTGCACTTTGGTTCTTTCCCATTTTAGCTTATGTGTTGCCAAGTTGCCACTACCTTTTTATTGTTTTCAAACCAGTGTGTATTCAGCTGTGCATTAATAAAGCATGTCACAAAGCATGTCTCAAAGGACTGCAGGAGGCAGGACCAGCTCTGGCCCCTTGCAGTATGGCCAAAATGAACGTTGCTGTCCCAGGGATGAGGCCATTTGAGACAACAGTTGGGTATTGTCTCTCGTGCTGGTATTGTCTCACCTGGACAATGGCAGTTAGCATGCTCATGGCTCTCCTGTTTGCTCAGGTTGGTTTTTCTTAAGGTTTCTGCAGGTTATAGTATGAATTGCTCCATCACAGTCCAAGTGTACTAGCAGGGTGCACTTGTCAGCGCAGACTTCCAGCCTGTGGCCCCTCATGTTGGCACTTAGACTGAGGGTATGAGAATTGCTGTCAACCTTGCTGTTGCCGTAAGAGTGTCCTGACAGATCCCAGGGTACCAAAGTCCTAACTTGAATCACTGAGTGACTTAATGTGGAGACGCAGTGAGTGCTGCTGAGAAACAGAAAGTGCCCAGGAAGAGCTCGTGAGACAGACAAATAAAGAAAAATAAATAAAAGGGAAGTTTAAGAAAATGCTTACAGGGATCCCTGTATTTACTTCAAAGTCATAGTTTTGGGTCATTGCTGGTGCTGGTGAGGGAAACTCTACCCGACAGTGCCATCTTGGGGTAGGTTCTGTCTATGAGCTGGACAAGAGGCATCAAGGTGGAACTTGACTTTTCCATTGTGAGCTGCTCTCTCTCCCCATGTGTGTATATGTAAAAAAAATGTGTTTCTATATTTTTGTGTGCATCAATATCATACTGATTTATTAACAGTCATTACTTTATGTGTGTGGGTTGCATGCACACCTGCTTTATGAGCTTTATTTTGTTCTCATCTCTCCTACTCTGTCTTGGCCAACCACTCTTCATTTTAGTAAGATAGCCGGCCTTTGAGAGAGAGTGTTGTTTCATGCTGCTAAAAAAATGCCTCTTTGTGAAAACATGGCTTTGTCTGTTCTCCTTGGAAAGGGCAACTAAGCAAATTTCTTTATTTATTCCAGTGCAGAAGGGGTCTCTGCTGAGAAGAGAATTGGCCATTCTTAAATCTGGCTTCTGAAGAGGTAAGGAAGGTAAGTTCAATCAGCTGCACTTGTTTCTTCTATGCATTTAGGTTATCTGCCCTTGCTATCAGCATATGGTTAGTATTTAAAATATAACTGGTGGGTCTTGGATGCTGCACAAGGGGGAGCAAGGTGGGGATGCTGCAATGTGGTGCCAGCCCAGCTGACTCCCAGGGGGGAAAGGCACTCTGGGCTTGTTTTGCCAAATTCATCCTCCTTTGTGCACAGAGAGGTTCTGGTGTTTGAGCCTAGATACTTATTTCTTTCTGATGTGTAATGTTAGTCTAGCTGAGTTGATATGGTTGTCTTTGTTCTGGCTGCCTGCCATAGCCAAGTGTCTTTACGCATGAGTTAGAGTGAATGAATGGCTTTGGAAATAAAACTACACTTCATTTGAGTATAATCACGCCACTTACAAAGATAACCTAGCTTTCCACTTCAAACCAAGTGCTAGAGACTTATTTGAAACGGTGAAAAGGCCCCTTCACTTTAGCACAGGTGCATTCCTATAAATAGACTGTATAGAAAAGGGATCAAGAAAGCAATTTGCGGAAAAGTGAAAAACCCCAAACAGGTGAAAACCTCTCAAATTAACTAATGCTAGAATGGCAGAAACTATCACACAATCAAATGCAGATTATTTTTTTTTAACAAAGAGAAAAGCTAAGATGAAAAAAAAATAATCTTAAGAGGCAGAAGTTTTGGCAAGTAACCTTACCAGGTTACTCAAGTATCAGCCTGAGATGACAACTTTTAAATTTCTGTGGAAACAACCTCCGAAAGACCCAGCAATTATCTGAAGCCCAGAGTGGTCCAGCCTGCCTGCAGAGGTGGGGTGGGTGGATATGTGTGTGTTTGTCTCTGTGGCAGCCAGGACGCTCCGTGCTTTAAAAATGTACTTTCACCGCTTTGCACCCAGCTGGAGGTGTGTTGGCCCGTGCTGGGTGTGGAGGTCAGACACCAGCATGGCTGCTCTCAGGGATGACTCTTGCCATATATTAGGTAGGGGTTTGTTGTGCTGCAGTGTCCTGGGCACGAGGGCCTTTGAGGAACCAGATAAAGGCCCTGAATGTATGCTGGCTAGCTAGCTTTCTCCAAGAAGGACTGCCTCCATTTGTTATGCTACAAACCATGATTGTCCTAACGTACTGCCTCATCTGTTTGGTGTATGATGAAAGGCGTGTGAGCTGAGTGCAAGTGCCAGCCTCTACTAAAAAAACCCTATTGTGTTGTTACAATAGGCTGCTCAGAATAAACCCCATTTCTTCCTGTATTGGGTGGGAAGGGTGATTGCTAAAATGAGGATAGCTGTACAGGGATTGTACTGAGGTGGCCGAGAAGCTTGTGAAGGTAGTTTATCACAAAGGAATTCAATTGTATCGTTGTCTTGAAGTCTTGTGCTTTTGGACTTAGTGATTCTAGGGATTACCTTATATGGATGCACCAAACATGACATATTTTGATCTTTGCAAAAAGGGGCTTTATATGTCATGCTGGGCTTAAATTTTCCAGGCCACAGGAAGAAGTTCCTTTGCAAATCATTCCACTGAGCCTAAATCTCCAATTGGGATTGTTCTGGAGCACCCAGCTATACAATGGCAACTCACCAGATGTGCAGCTATTTCTCCAATTCCACCTTAAATCTGCAGTATTCCTCAAAGAGCAAATCTTTACACCCTAGATCACAGCCTGAGGGTCATCTCCCAGCCTGAAAGAGCAAAGCTTCCCTGGAGATGCCTTCAGCAAGCGAGTCAGGGACTTGTAGCCCGCCAGAGTCTGGTCACAGCTCAGGCCTTTGCCACTCTGCCAGAATGGGTGCTGGGGGTCTTCTCAGGGTCAGACCCTCTGCTCCCACGGGATGAAGCTGCAGCCTGCAGGGATGCCAGGGAAGGCGAGCATGATGGAGCCCCAGAGCTCTGCTCGGGGCCATGGTGGGAGAGGGTTCAGGACCTCCTCTGATCCTGAGCAGCAGAGGGCAGTTTTGGCCTGGGCATGTGTTCATCGGTCACTAGTTAAACATAAAGGCAAATTTGGTCATCACTTTAGCCCTGACAGTATTATTCTGTCAGACATGGGGTGAAATAGAAGCCACCCGATGAACCCCAGAGTGCCTGGCTGCAGCATTACACTGTGTCTCTGCTATGCATGTTGTTCCCTGTTGTTTAACAAAAAAGTCTTAAACTGAGGTTAATTTAAAACCAAATTGTGTTGCCTCTCAGCTTTGGTATTCTGAAGCACAGCAGTGGTGTTGCTTGTGTTGCATAGCTCGCAGCTTGTGGAGGAGCAACATCTGTCATGTTTCTCTGATCTCGCACGGTGGAGGGTAGAAACGTCTCGCTTTTGCAGCCTGTGGGAGAGGGCTTTACCTTCATGCTGTCTTTAGATCTCTGACAACTTACAGTCAAGAAATTGGTGCATAAAACAGAGTTCTTGCATGAGAAAGCAGCAGTATTTCCCGATTTTTGTGTAGGCTGTTTACTAATAGGGACTAGAGTAATTCATAATGGCACAAAGAAAATGGATGTACTTTATGACTGTATGAACACACTGTTTTAGAATGATACTTCCCTATATTATTATAAATGTAATGAAAAGTGTTTCACTGTTTGCAATCTCATTACCTAAGACTTAACTCTGTTTACAACATGATTCATCATTGCAGGAATGAGAGAGTCTACAAGACAGTGGAAGTTAAATTTAGTATTTTAAGTGGTGTTGACAAGTTGGATAAATAGTTTGGGAAAGAATTCAATGAGGAATAAAGACATACGCAAAGTTTTGCACATACGTAGGAACAGTTGTAAGCACAAATGTGAGGTATGAGTGAGCTTGATATGCTGCAGACCTGAAAAAGGGGATCTGGGGCTTACAGTAGATTGCAGATGACGTATGACTGGAAATGAAGTGGAAGATTATACTGTTGTAGAAAAAAGCCAACATGATTCTGCTCTGTCCTGCTGGAATTTAATGACGAGAGCTTGACTCAGTGTGCTGCTTGCATTGCAAATAAATTAATGGTAGTCAGAGCATTACTTTTAAGTGTCGCCTCTTCGTCTGGCATTTCTAGCATTTGAGCAGCATCCTCGCCGCGCACTCAGACCTAGACCGCCTGAGGGGGTGTCGTGGGCAGAAGCGTGGGAGAGCCCGGCTTGGGGCTGGGGCGGGCGCTGGGGAGGAGAAGCGCAGCTGGTGCCGGCAGGGCTGTTGTCAGCAGGGGTCACTGCTTCATAACGCTGAGAGCCGACACAGCCTCGGGGCTGGAGGTGCGACGCTGTGGAAAAGGCACTTTACTAACTCACCTGAAAGCTCTCTCAACCCCGAGCCGTGCTGCATCTGGTTATGGGCAAGTGCAGGCTGCTGTGTGCACCGGGCCAGGCTCTGCCGCGGGCAGGGGTGGCCGGTGTCTGGCTGCTGGCAGGCTGAGGCCGGGCAGGACGTCTGTCTGTCTGTCTGTGGCTGCGTCCTGCGTGTCCTGGTTCACAGGTTGTCACTTTGCTGAGGTGGGTGCCTGGGGTCTCGGGTGTCAGAGGTCGAGCCAGCATCTCAGGAGGCTTGGAAACATCACTGCCTGTGTTTCCCTTGTTAACTTGCAAAGCCAAAAAGGACTTCTTTTATTTACTTATGGTTTTTAAAAAACTTATGGACTATGAGATGGAAGCAGGTATGATGTGTGTTGTTGGGTGTTAACCCTATCAATACCACTTTAGGTGTGTACAAAGGACATAATATCGCCTCACTCACTTGATCAGTTCATCCTATGAACTCGCTTGCCACAAAACACCCCTATGGCCAGGTGCTTTTGCAATTCAGCGCCCTCACCTGTGGCCAAAGGTGTTGGGTCCAGTGGCCCCAGCCCTCCAGAGCCAGTGCTGTTGCCTCTGACCCGAGCTGCTGCTGGTGCAGGTGCTAGCTGAGGGCCACATACGTCACTTCAACTTGCCGCAGTGGTTTCAGCTGAGGAGAGTAGCTAGGTTAAAGTACTACCTTCAAAGTCTTTGTCTTCAGCAACTCCAACATCCCTGGTATCTCTAATAGGATGCAGGGCCCATATGACTGACAATACCAGGAAAGTACCATTTTTATGAGGCTCTTCAAGGTCCAGCAACATGGCAGGCCTTCCCGAAAGAAAAACTACTTCAGTGTTTCTTTTTCTGTGTGCAGGATGTTTTTCATCACAGACCAAAGCTTTTCCAGAAGTGAAACCACATCAATTTCCCTCTCTTCCCCCAGCAAAGGGGAAGTGTCTGGCCAGTTGCAATGACAGCCCATGGGAGAGGTGTTGCTGTCTCCAAAAGGGGAATTGCCCTGTGAGCTGGAGTGCTGCAGGAGGAGGGGCTGCCCCTGCAGTGAGTGCCAGTCCCTAGAGAGGGATGGGGAGCAGCTCCATCAGCATCTTCCCGCTTATCACCAGGGGTGGAAACATGTCTGTGAGAAGTTTTCTTTTTTTAGATTATCCCTCTGAAGCGGAATGGGAATTCCACTCAAAAATGACATTTCTTGGCTAATGTTAACCCCTGCTTCCCCTCCTGTCGCCCATGGAAGTGAGTAGAGTAAGAGCATGAGTATAAAGGCATTTTAGAGGAGCTGAATGCATTTCAAAAATATCAAAACTAGTAAGCGTTTGCTTCATACCCATGTTTCTTTCCCTCCTCCCTTTCATTTAACCCCAACTTGGATTTCCTTCTTTCCCCAAATCCCATTTGCTTAACTTTGAGGTGAGCTGAGGTCTCCCTGGCTACCTGCATAAACACCTGTGGGAAGGAAGAAAATGGTTAGAGGAGGATGAGGAAAAGCATTTAGGAAATAAGTTTTCAACTGATTTTTCTCTTCCAGATGTGTTAGACATACTGCTGCATGAGTATTTTTAAATGTCTGTGTAGATACCCAAGCAAAGGTATCTCGTACCCTGGTATAAGTTTCCAGGGAGCGTCCTTTGGGCAGCCCAGCAGAAGTCTGTCCCAAAACACCTTTCCCTGTTTTCTAAGGTGACCTTCTGCCCTTTCTCTCCCAGGTGTGCTGGAGATTTTGTTGCAGAGAGAGGTCAGGTTTCCCTCTAGTGGTTTGACACTTTCTGTGCAGCCCTGTAGTCTTAACAGCATAACTTGGTCCTTTTGGAGTTTCAGAGCAATTTTTAGCTTTGGCAGCTCTTCTCCATTCAGATGTTCTCCATTCAGAGGAGTATCCAGCTCAGGATTTAGCTGGTGGGCTCTGGTTCCAGCTGGCTCCTTTTGCTGTGCCTGGTGTGATGCTGCACCAAGCTCTGGCAGGTACAGGGAGACGCTGACTACACTGCGAAAGCTAGATATCGGTGGTGTCGTTAGATTTTTAATTTTTTAAGTAATTTTACAGATATAAAAAGTTATTCTGTGTGCTCATGGAAGGCGGAAAAGCCCCTGATGGGCCATTTTACATAAGGAAGCAATCTCTGATTTGGGAGGTTCCTAAACTACAGGCTGCAGTAACCTGGGAAAGTATCTGGTGGGCTTCCAACCTGCTACAGAAAGGATGGTCTTCCAGCTCTGCAGTGTAGTTCCGGGGCCCTCCAAATCCAACCTTTTCAGGGCTCAGATGCTGTAGACAGCCTCACAGCTGCAGCGAGGACTGGCACAGCATAGAGTGGGCTGGATTTCTGCTTCCTACCAGCCTGACTACAACTGGAAAAAACCTCGTGGGGAGGTGACCGGTACTGCAAGGGGCTGATTTCCATGCGAGGCTCTCTTCCTCATGGCACATGGGAGAGGCGGTGAGTTCATGCACTTGCACTTTTTCTCTGGCTGCCTACTGACGGGGGAAACCAGAGGCTCACAGAAATTGCTAATACTGTGCAGCAGAGCTAAATCTGAGCCAAAGGAAGAAGTTTTGGCTACCAGTGACTGAAGACAGTTGTTTTCAAAAGACCCACAGAGAAGTGTGGGAACATAACTCCTTCAGACACTTGAAAAGGCACTTCATACAGAAATTAATCACCGTATTGCAAAAAAAATAGAAAAAGCCTACTTTAAGTTTGGAAGTCCCATCTGGAGAATATTTACTACACCTTCTGGTTCATGTGGAACATCTCAGAATCAGGAGTTCAAGAAAATAAAGCAGTTTATAAAAAAAAAAAAAAGATATATAGTAAACTACCCATGCTCTCTGCTCAGAAATATTAGTCATGGGGAATTCCTAATTTCTCTAGTTTTACAAGCCTAGTGCATCAGGAACTAAATTTATGCAGAAGTTTTTGTTTTCCACTCCTGCTTTCTGCAGACACTGCCATTTCTCCATCGCTGCCTGTCTCCTAGATGCTTATCTCCTAGATGCTTACCTGCTTTCTGTTCCCCTTACATCGTCTGTGACATATTGCTACTTTTTGTCACCAGCATAGGAAAGAAAGCAGAAAAAGGGAGTATTTTCTCTCTACCCTTACTGATGTGTTATGTATTTTTCAACTGGAGACTGAAGGTTTTTTTCACAGTATTTCTTCTCAAATCAGAGTTTTAGAGATGATAGAGGATGACTCATGGAGAGTTTTTCTTTAGCTCTTGTCTTAAAATGAATCTTCAATTATTTTCTTCTTCCTTCCTTTTTTTGTTACAGCTTTCTGGTTGATTGACCTCCCCTAAGTTACTGACATCTAGGGTTTGTTGCTCTTGTACAGGTCATTTATTGAATCAGATCTGCTAGAAATCATTTATTGGTGTAGGCTTTGTTGATCAGAGACGGGCTACTCTGGCACAAGGTGGAGAAGCAACAGGTCAGATGAGGAAGGCGAAAGATGGTTCCTTCTCCATTTTTCAGACTGGTCCCAAGTTGTCTATGGAGTTTGGTAATAAAATGGGTGTTGTGGTTTAACCCCAGCTGGCAACTAAGCACCATGCAGCTGCTCGCTCACTGCCCCCACGGTGGGATGGGGGAGAGAAACAGAAGGGTAAAAGTGAGAAAACTCATGGGTTGAGACAAAGACAGTTTAATAAGTCAAACAGAGAAAAACAAGGAATTCATTCACTCCTTTTCATCATCAGGCAGGTGTTCAGCCATCCCCAGGAAAGCAAGGCTCTGTCACATGTGATGGTTACTTGGGAAGACAAATGCCACCACTCCGAATGTTCCCCCCTTCCTTCTTCTTCCCCCAGCTTTATATACTGAGCATGACATCATATGGTATGGAATAGCCCTTTGGTCAGTTGGGGTCAGCTGTCCTGGCGGTGTCTCCTCCCAACTTCTTGTGCACCCCCAGACTGCTTTCTGGCAGGGCGGTGTGAGGAGCAGAAAAGGCTTTGACTGCTTAGCAACAACCAAAACCATCAGTGCATTATCAACATCTTTCCTATCCCAAATCCAAAACACAGCACCACACCAGCTGCCAGCAAGAAAGTCAAATCCATCCCAGCTGAAACCATGACAGTGGGATGACAGTGGGTCAGTGAGGGATGCTGGAGGGGGGGATCAAACTGGCCCTCAGGGCTAGGGACTTTCTCCTGCTGGGCTTGTCACTCCTGCATGGATGGGTTGGAGGAGCAGACCTTGAATAATCATTGCTCCGTTTGGGGAAGAGGGATTGCTGGTTGGCATCTATTAGCCACTCACCTTCCTCTCTTGTCTGTCTGTCTTCTCTTCATTCATGGGCTGTTTTGTTAAGCTGTGGCAGTGAAGGGGCACCAAGCACCAAGACAGTCTGATTTCCCAGTCCCAGCTTTCCCAGTGCCTACTTGAACCA
This sequence comes from Fratercula arctica, assembly GCA_947846985.1. Classification (NCBI taxonomy): domain Eukaryota; kingdom Metazoa; phylum Chordata; class Aves; order Charadriiformes; family Alcidae; genus Fratercula; species Fratercula arctica. The sequence goes on along the minus strand of CANTUZ010000006.1, from coordinate 28,332,461 downwards.
GGGGTGATTAATAGTCTAGTGAAATCATACTGGCCCTGCACTGGCACCTGTTGGGAGGGGTTAGACCACTTTTGCTGTCACTGGAAGGGTGGGTGAGGTTGCACCAGAATTAGCAGTAAAATGTTGCTTTTAGAGAAAAGCACTGTATTTTCATGAAACCAAGGCTCCCTACCACCTGCATCAGCATGGCTTATGAACATATTTAATAACAAGACAGTAAATACAGACCTGAGGAAAAGCTCTGGCACCCACTGCTCTTATCTGTGAATTCACCTTGCTGATAAGAGAAAGTGTCTAGTTTTAACTTGCATGCATTTCCCCCAAAATGTTACCATTTGCCAAGCCTGCTACTTATCCTTCGTTATATCCCTGCCCCACAGCAGTGCCACAATCTTACAGTGCCAGTGCAGTGCCTGGTGGTTGGGTAGCAAAAGGTGTTGCAGAAAGGAATGGGCTTGCACAGCTCAGCACTTTGCAAGTTCACAGTTTAAAAAATTGTCCTGATGCTGTGGTTTCAACTTCTGCCCTGGAGTAAATTTATTGCGATGAATCAGGCTCTCAGCGTGCTCACACCTCCAATATGCGTTTGACAGCTGGGGTGGCAGGTATGCAGGCAGCCAGGCCTTATGGAAAGTTCCCTGACTTCAGTGATCCTTTTTTTGTAATAAAAATATTCTGACCATTACATCTGGCTTTAGATTAAGAAAGGTTTTTCTTAAAAAAAGGGAAGGAAAAGGAATGTGAGTGAGCCAATGCCGGAGACAGACAAAAATCCAGTACTTCTTGCAGAAAGGTTGTTGTGGGGGTTTTTTTTGTTATGTTTTTTGTTTGTTTGTTTGCTTGTTTTTAGGTTTGTGGGTTTTTGATAATTTTTACTGTAGTTGATAACACACTAAAAAATGCCCTGGGCAAGGATGACTGGCCCATACTGGGACTGGATGCTCAGTGCTGGTCAGGGTAACTCACAGCAGCAGCAACCAGCTCTGGCCACCAGAATGTGCCCCTGTGACTACTGAGCTGCTTCTGGGGTCATTTACAGGAGAAGATGACAAAAAAAGGAAAAAAAAAAACCACCCCAAGACCTGGAAAGGATGAGTCCAAGTGTTGATGGAAATAGTGACATGTTTTCTAAGACACACCTCTTTCCTCCCCATTTGGTGGCCACATCTCTGCACACCCAAAAATTGCTCACATGAATCACCTTTTCTATGGCTGGTAGATCAGTTAGTTTGCTTGTTGTTGAGGTTTTGTGGTTTTGTGTGTTGTTTTGGGGTTTGCTTGTTTGTTTTTTCTATTTTTTTATCTTCTCTTTCCTTCTTTTCCTTGCATTTATGTGTGTGGTGTATGTATTTCCTCACTGAGAACTGCGCTGGGTACCCTCAGGCAGGTTGGGGATACCGCAGGGCTTCTGGAAAAAGCTTGCCCTGCAGGCATGGGACCTTCTCCACCTCCTCCAGCCATGGTAGCCTGTTCATCACCTCGTCCTGGTCATGTCCAGCCTTTCCAAGGGGAGGGGAACCCCCTTGTTTCTTCAGCTGATGGCAGGGGAGGCCGGGTGGTTTTGCTGAGCAGCTGGAGTCCTGCATGGCCATTCACAGGCAGGCCAGCCCAGCTGGTGGCATGTTGCAGTGACATTGGATAGTCAGAGACTTTGAGTGATCCTGCCAAGCACTGGCTTTTGCTGAGGACGGAGCCACCTGAGGAAAGAAAGCCTCTGAAAGGTAAAAAGAAAACAGAGCTGTGCAGCACAGTTCACCCTCTGAAAAGGGTAATTGCTAATACAGCATTCTAAATTTCTTAATTTAGAATCTCTAAAGCAATTTCTAAAGCTAGATTTTCATGTGGGTCTTGTCCCCCCATTTCTTTCCTCTGTCCCAGCAGTATAAGACATAAAGACAGTCTGCAGTTGCAGCAGGATCCTGGGGCAGGCTGGGCATGGGCAGTAGCACTGGGGTGGGAGATTTCCATGCCAGAGAGTCTGGAGGAGGACAGGGATATGCACACCTCCTGGAGCCAAGGGAGGACATTTCTTGAGTCACAGATGGGACTGAAAGACTCCCAGAGCTCCCCTGCACATCCCTCCATGGAAGAAAGGTTCATGGGCTGCCTCCAGTGCAGATCCAGGTACAAACCAAGCTGGGGAAGAGGACAGGCCAGTCCCTGCCCTGGGGACAGGGCTTGCAAACCAGGACCATGAGTGCCAAAAGTGATGGAGCAAAGAAGGGCTGTTTTGTTGCTGTTGTGTGCACTGCACCAGGAAGCTCTTCTAACACTGACAGAAACCTTTGTGCCATTGGGGCATTCGCCAGTACTAAGGGAGTGGTTTTAAGCGTACAAAAAAGAAGCTGTTGTGATTTCTCTCTTCTGTATATGCTGACTGACATGCTGTGCCTTTGCACAGCTGGAAATTGAAGCAACTTGGCCAAGCACAAGTGGCACACTCTTTAGCATCTAGCTTATGCAGCCCTATCTGAAAGCAGAAGAGCAATTCCTCCTTTGGTCACTTTTACCAAAAAAAATAAAAATTCTAAGAAGTTAAAGAGGGAAATGTTTCAAGGAAAAGTAGAGTAAGATATGAGGGACTTGTATGTTTATGAGGAGGAGGATAGTGTTGAAATAAACCAGTGGAATTAAATCACCCGGGATTTACTGGCAAAAATACAGCCAATGTGAATTAATCAAAACCCAGAAATATGCTGGATTTCATAACCAATTTCAGTATCATCACCTCAAATCTGCCTCACAATGATCGTGTGAATTGTCACCAGCAGCACAGTTTGAATCTGGAGTGTGCTTTTAAATGCAAAATCTGGGAAACCTCTTTTTGAAACAGAGTGCTTTTCCTGCCATGTTCTCATCTCCATGGGAGGCCTTTTCTCTTCTTTTTAATTTTGTTTTATTTTTTTGAAAACCAGTGGGGTATGCTGCCTGGTTGGGATCCCTGTCCCAGGCAGGCAGATGGTGGGATCCACTTCTCTGTCGCTGGGGGAAGGCAGCGGGTGTCCAGGGAGGTGGGTGCTGGGGTGGCCCTGCCCTGGGCAGCCCAGCAGGAGGTGGGCACCTGGGTGCAGGGGAGTGCATCGCCTCCACGGGACCTTTTTGGCAGGTCTGCCATTTCCTATATGGTGCTTTGTCTAGTGGGGAAGTTGGTCAAGCATCTGCCTCTATTGAGACCTCCCTGCTGGGACTGAAATAGCTCTGAGGTCCCTGATGTGTGAGATAAGAACAGAAGAATCTTAAAAAACAAAACAAACCAAAGCAACCCAATCATGCATATCTGGAGCGTTGCTGTTTTATTTGAGTTCCCCTGTCCCTTCTTCCAGAGCTGGAACCACTGCAGGCCACCATCCCTCCGGGAGGCAGGAGGCGAGATCCCCCCGTGCTGCTCTCTGCCTGCTGAAAATATCACCTGCTCTTCCCAAAGGGACAAAATCCACCATTTGCATCCAGACAGCTGGTAAAAGAGGAAAATTCCAGGTATGTTATTAAAGTCAGATATATCTTTTATCATTGCACAGTTCATTGCATCTTTGAAATTTTTCAAAGTTCTGTTTCTTTAAGAACAAAACAGAAGACAGACCCCACCCCTGCTCTAAAACTGCTAAACTGCTCTGAATATAGCTGTGTCACTTGAGTCTGATGTGGTCAGTGCCCAGAACAGGAAAGGAAGCAGCCTCCAAGTAATAAGATAAAGGGCTTAATTCTTCATGGTTACTCGGTTGCCATTGGGAGAGTACAAAGGTATTGAACATCAGCTGCATTCTTGCATTCACCAGAGTAATAGCAAGGAAAGGAAGTGAGCAGCAGTAGCGTTTACCATTAAATTCTAGCTTAAACAATAATCTCTTCCTTCCTGCCCCAAGATCCCTCCTGACCTTCTTCTGCCCGCGCTGCCCTGCCTTGCCCGTGGTAGCTGGTGAGCAATTGTCCGTTGCTGCCTCTCTGCTGTGAAACCAGATTAGATTATGCAGTCCCCTTCCTTCTGCCACCCAGCGCTCTTCTCAGAAGAAATTATTGAATAGCCGTTGTGACAGGCAGAAGTATAAATGTGTTAACTTAAGCAGGTCATGAAATAGCTGCGGCAATGCAGAGGAGCTGTGTGACCCACACGGAGTGTGCATGATGGTGTCCTGCCCTTCTGAAGCGTGACATCTCTGTGGTGGAGACATGATGCAGAGTTTCTGTGCTGGGGCACTGAGAAAAGCTTGTCCTTTGGTCCCTGGTCGGTGAAATGTGACTTCTGGTTGAAAAGTGATGTTTCTGCAGCCCATTTTTGTACAGCAACAAGGGTAAAAGGCAAGGGTTAAACACGTGACTGCGGGCTGTGGCACCCACCAAGGGCAAAAGACCTACAGACTTGCTGTTGCAATTTTGAGGCTTGTAAAACTCAGGCTTGAAATATCTGTGCCAGATTTGTACCGAACGAAAGCAGGGAGCCTGTTTTGAAGGCCAAGGGCCAGAAAGGCGAAAGTACGAAGTGTTCATCTTGGTAGAAAAATGTCATCATACAGAAGTGAAACAGGAGTTTTGAACTTAGTAAAGCTGCTGGCAGACTGCTGCTGGGGTTTCTGATGCTGCAACCTTTTAGCACCTTTGAGGATGAGGAATGCCTGGTGTCAGACACTGTCCTCAGCTGGTGTATGTGATGCCCACATGGGATAACTCATCCCGTTGGAGTGACCTGGTGATGTTTCAGAGCCTTCATTCAGAAACTGAGAGACACAGGAATGCTTCTATCTCAAGCTAACGACAATGAGCCACCTTGATTTTCACTTCCCCAGAAGTGCCCTCTTTTTCTATCTTCGATCGTAGCATCTTTGAAGTATGTCACAGTTTTTTAGTGACAGGTTTCACACTTTCCCCCCACATCTGACATTCAGTTGAACTCTCATTTTACAGTCAGCTGCCCTGGTTCAGTACTTGGCAGCAGGCTTCATTTGAAATGTGATGGCAACAGCAAATGGAAAGCCCCCAGCAAGTAAACTGGTGTGAGACGTTACCAGACCTCTGTGAGCAGCAACTTGAAAGTTAGTGAGAGGTCTGGATGTGTTCCTGCATGCTGTGTGTGTGTCCTGCCTGTGCAGCCACCTCCAGTGCGCTGCAGCAGCTGCGCTCCTGCTTTCAAGTGATCCGTTTTTCTAACAAGCCCATTCAGTGCTTGTGAAGGATATCAATTTGGCTGTGTCCAGCTCTGCCATCAGTTCCCAGAATCAGAATTAATATAATGTTGGAGATGCCAGTGCAAGATGATTGTGCCTACCTGTGTCTTGCAGCTGGTGGGAGGGCAGCATGGCCTGAGGAGGGCAGGATGCAGTCATGCGTGGTGGGAGATACTTGCCTCAGCCAGGCTGCGAGGTGTATGTTCTGGTCCTCCTCACACCTGTACCCTCATCACTTGGAAACTGTGAGGTTGATATTTTCCAGACTTGACTCCAGAGAAATCCGGGAAGTCTGAAAGACAGAGCGCATCCTATGCTAAGAAGGGTAAGTTGCACATATTCGAAAGCTTGGTGGATGTGATGAGGTAGCTAGGTTTTTGCAGCAAGATCAAAGCAAGCCAGGCAAGGCCTGCTCCACCTGAATAGCTATGGTCTGTCTGTGAGTGGGCTGGGGGCTGTCTGCCTTCTAGGCAGTGGTGAAAGAATCGGTATCTTGTTGGCAAGTGCTCGGATCACCCTTGTATCCCGGAGGTTGCCGAACCCACCAGAAGTTTATTACTGTACATTGCTGCTGCCTCCTCGCTGCTTAATTCACCCCTTAGTTCACCCCTTAGTTCTTCTCTGTACGGTGTGGGAGAGCTTGGCCAGATGTGTTATGAATTTAGAGGACACTCCTTCTCCTAAATCATCCCAAAAGCTCCAGGTGGAAAAGGCAAAAGAAAAAGTGAGTAAACAGAACAGCATAATCCAGTTTTCTAGCTGGGGAGCCTTGAGGGAGTTTCTTGGTCCTTATGCCACATATTTCAGCCCCAGCCCATTTGAATACCATTCTGCCCTGTACTTGGACAGACCCTGTTCAAATGGTGAAGAACAGAGGGTTTGGTCCTATGTCAAAAGGATAGTTTATCACACCTCTTATCTGAGAGCGAAACACCCTCTCCTGCCTCTTTGCCCACACTAACCTGCTGCTCCTGAGCAGTCATTAGGAGCAGCAGTTGTCCTGCTCAGAGCTGCTGTGGAGGCTGACTGTGGCAGTGAGCACCATCCCTGCATTCTCTGCCCAGCACCATCCTGCACTGGCACAACCCGATTGTCTCCTCCACAGCCTCTCCGAGGCTCCCTCCCTCTCCAAACCTCAGTAAGCACCTGAGCCGTACAGAGGCTTTGGTGGGAGGTTTCTGTGGTGAGGACGTTTTGCCATCTTTGGCCAAGTGTTCATGGTATGTAGATCTGGGCGAATGGCTGCTAGAGGAAGGGGCGTTACTCGGAGCAAGACGGCTCAGCAGAATCTGCTCGGAAATTCTTTGTTTGTAGGCAGCTTTGTATCTCCTCCACCCATTTAATTAGCTGTTTCTGGACAAGTATTTTTTTCCTGTGCATCTAAAATAGTAGTTTTGTTTGTGCAGAGCTTTCACCTCATGTTGGTGAGACTGGAGGTGTAGGTAAAACACACTGGCAATCAGGTAATCTCTCAAATCACTGTGCTCTCAGCACACAAATCCCATACTGGGGAGGAAATCTTAAAGGCATGTTTAGCCCTATTGGGGAACAGTCTATCAAATTAAAGTCACAAAGGTGCATATGTTACTACAGTGATGCAGGAGACCCATCATCACACAGGGCTGGAGAAGGTAAAATGTGAGCCCCGCTGCACCGGGCTGAGCACTGTGAAATTACTGCCAGGGCCGTGATGCACCTTAGGCTGAGCTGGGAGGAGATACCCATCTCTGCATGCACAGTGCCATTCGTTTGATCTTTTCAAAGAAAATGTAGGGGTAGAAAAGGGGAGAAACCAACCTCTTTAAAATGTCTTTTTTGCAACCAGACCCTCTCCTAATTCCCCTTTCCAATTGTGCAGTGAGTGAAGGTGAGATACTGCTTTCAGATTTTGGTGATGACAAAGCAGATAACCTGTTTCTACCTGAATCTCTGGCAAGCGTGGCAACAAGCCTGCATCCCCTTGGGAAGCTGTCAGGGCTTTGCTACTGTCCTGTGCAGCTGGTGTGGGCTTTACTGGGCAGCAGCGCAGCCACTGGCCAGGTGGATGGAGGGCTCTGCTCAGCAATTGTGTGCAGAAGGGTCTCTCCTTGAGGGTTTTTCTCCTTTTGGCATGTGGCTTGAGTAGGAGGAGATGCAAAGGCCAAGCTGGGCATGGGGCTGTAAGGCTGCTTAGGTGGTGGCAGGGTTTGGCCCAGCATGAGCAGGTGGATGGAAGCCCAGCCCGGGGTTGGGAGGGGTGAGTGGAGGTGTGTGCCTGGTACGTCCCATCCAGGGGCATGTGGCCTGGGGCTAGTTAATGGTTTTACCTACTTAGCTGCTTGTGGGTAAGTGCGTCGCAGGGTAGCATGAAAATCCCGGTCTCCATTGCAACTCATACCCACTGCCACTTGCGTGGACAGCGGGGAGATGAGCTGTCCCTCTTGGGGACTGGCAACAGAGTGGGTCCTGTACCACCCGATCTCCCACCTTTTACATTTAACTCATTAAGAGACTGAGCTCTGTGCCAGTAACACAACTTTATTAATGTTGGTTTCTTTGGAACAGTTTGCTGCAGTTTTCTTTAGACAGTCCTTTACATTATAGGGTTGAATAGACCCCTAATACAGAGTCCTTAATCCCACTGCCACACCCCAACTCTTTGGATGGTAGTTTTAATGCCATTTGACTCAAACACTTTTGACGTAAAGTTTTTCCCCAGTACAAGGAATTGCAATTTCTTCTGAACTTGTATTACAATTGATGATCATTTTGTAGCTGTTATGTAGTATGAATGGTGCTGCAAAGTTGTCTAAAGCAGGCTAAATCTGCTTCTCTTACTGTGATTGTACATTGTTACTAACTAAAATACAAGGTGTGACCTATAAAAATACCCTCCTTTCTTTTTCTGCTGGGGTTTCTCTTTGACTTCTTTTCTTTTTTGATATTTGGAATAACCTCTGTTTCTTTGTCACAGCTACAGCTGCATAAAAACTGATCCAAGGTTGGGGGGGAGGGACAAAAAAAAACCCCTTTACCACTGGATCTACTTGTTCAGGGTTTTCTGGGAAAATGAAAGACAGTTTTTGTAGGGGAAAGCTATCATTTTTCTCAAATTTGCATAAGGCAGAGAATTATCAGTGGCAACCTAGATCATTACAGCAGGATCTGGACTGCTGTGATTGTCCAATTTTCACGTGTCTGAATCCTTCCCATTAGCAGAAAAGTCCCTCCATCCCACTCACACAAAAAGAAACTGCGAAAGCCTGCTATTGAGTCCCAGTTTAACTTGAACATAGCGAGTCCCAGTTTAACTTGAACATAGCGAGTATAAAACGTGTGCTGCATGTGTTTTGCACTAATATGTTATGCATTGGAGCTGAATTTCAGCTTCTTCACTGGCTTCAGATTTGGACTTTGCTAGCTTGGGAGATGCTTCCTTAAATTCCTTGTTGACGAAGTAGTAACAGATAGCATCGAGGCAGCAGTTTGTGTTGGCGAGGACTGAGGCGAGGTGAACAAAATTATTAACCCTCTGTATTGCAGAGCAGTTGGAACTGATGGAGTCCATTATAAAGCGAAGGAGATGCCCAAGGTAAAGAGGTAAAAAGCATATGATGAACACAGCCATGTTTGCAGACACGATGTAGACCGCCTTCCTGATTAACTTTTCCTTGTGACACTTCTCATTCTTCTTTCTCATGAGTTCTGCAATGACTTGTATGGAGCAATAACTCAGGATGATCAATGGTATGAAAAACCCTATGATAATCGCACACAGTGTGATCACTGAGGGCTTAACGGAAGATTTTTCAAAGCAAAGTTCATCTTCTCCTCGGTCCTCTAACTTTTTAATGAGGGACATCACACAGATGATGGCTATCCAAAGAAATCCAGAGGCAAAAGCTGCCTTCAGCGGTGACCTCAGCACCTTGGCTTTCAAAGGATACTTGATTGCGAGGTACCTATCAGCTGCTACGACAGTGATGATACTGATGCTTATTAAGCGGTTTATGAAATAGCCACCTTCCAGAACCAGGCACCATCTACTTACCTTCAGCTGATGGAACTGGGAGAAAGTTTTAAAAGGCAAAGTAAAGAGCAGGAAGCAGTCAGCCACAGCCAAGTTGACCATGTATACTCTGGTTTCTGTCCATTTGCCAAGTTTGCAGCAGAACACCCACAGTGCCAGCACGTTCAGTAAAATCCCCAAAAGCAAAACTGGGATGTAAACACACAGCTGGACAAGCGGAAAGCTTTCATAGACTGTGATATTGCAGCTGCTGAGGTTCATTTTGGGAGTATCAAGAGGCACAGTTCCTGCAAAAGCAGATTAAACCTTTTAGAATCTAGACTCTTGACTGAATCGGTGATTAATTCAGGTAGTTCAGGGATTTACCAACAGTGAAAACCAGACCGTAGAGATGACTCTGCAGAAGAGAGCTGTCTGTGTGTACCTAGTGGGAGGAGGAGGGTGCAGGACATGAGCCTGACCACTTGTGGAGGAGAGAAAAGCACAGATTCTCGCTGGGTCCGATGCGGGGAAGACTGCTTGTGGAGAGCAGCAGGGGAAAATGGTTGGGCCTCTGTTTTAGGCCAGACTCAGATCAGGCAGCAGCAAGTATCCTACAGCTAGCAGTTATGTGAGTTGTTACAACCATCTGATAGCAGAAAGGGGATGCCTAAATGTAGATCTCATCCCTTTCCTTATAGCGGTGCTCAGGAGAAGCCAGCCAGCATCCTCACAGCTCAAAATGCTCCCGGAGGTGTGCAGCCAAAGGACAGCTGTTCTCTCCTTCAGTACTAAGCTGTCTCTGTAACACTTCTCATCAGTGATAAGAGCAATTATTAGCACATCACTCATTAGTTTTAGCTGCCATTAAACCCTGTACTCAGTGGCAGCATTTAGCAGTCTGCAGCAAGAATCATAGTACTGGGATCGGTATGCTGCCTTTCAAGGAGCATGAAAGTTGGTCTTCGTCTCAGAAGCATTAATCTGCCACAATTCCAAGAGCAAACACTCCACCAATGCCATGGCAAGAAATGTGATCGGCAGCCACGTGAAATAGAGAGATGTGCTGTATCTGGTCTAGTGGGTGGTTTTATCACCCTGGATCTAAGGGGAATATTTCTGTTTGCCTTCCTACTTTGGAGGAGTTAATGCAGGAGTATATTCCAGGATGTTCATGGACAGAAAGGACCTGGGAGGTCTGAGATGTCTTTGGATTTTCCCTGCAAGGGGAACATGGCTCCATGGGTGCTGGTTCCCAGGGCTCAAAAGCATCCTGAGCGAGCAAACCATAGGGCAGTGCTGCAGCATCTATGTGCTAGCAGCTCTTGGCTAGCTTTGAAAACCATGCTGCTGAGGAATAATGCCAGGAAACCTCTTCGGAGGTGAGGGAATGTGGTACAGCCAATACCTGCAGCAGCTCTGTGCTTTGAACACAAGGAATGAGTTATGAGCCCAGAATATATAAAGGCAGATCATAACGGAAAGCAGAAAGATCCAGCAAAGGCTGAGACAGCCTTTAAGCATCCAAAACAGGTCTAATGTAGCCAGTATCCAAATGAGCCTCTGAAAATACACGGTCTCTAGCCCTCTCTCATTTTCTCTACCACCATTTTGGTGTCCCGCTATGGCTGGGGAAAGGCAGTGCCTTGCAGAGCTCAAATAACCACGTCAGCAAAGAGCCAGGAGGAATTACCTGCTCACTCACCGTCCTCAGAGTGAATGTTCCTCCAGACCAGTGCGTTGTGGTATGCACTCACGATGAGCCCTTCTAGCGCTGCTCCTTTCATGTGACCAGCGAGGTGTCCTGTGATGACCATTTGCCGGTGGCACCAGCAACGCTGGTGGAGAAAGCACCCCCACCCCTCCTCGATGCATTTCCCCAGGGTTGAGCTTCCTCTGTCACCACTGGCATGGCTCGTAACACCCCCTGTTGACTGAAGAGCCTGTAATAGCCCTGCAGCGAGGTGAAACTCTTGTCTGCCATGTGGCCCTGCAGCAGTCCCTCTTGTGATGGAATGGCTTTGGGTTTTTCCTTTGATTTACTTTCCAGTGCCTGATGTCTCACTGGGCAATGGCCGTTGACCTTCCTCGCCAAACAGGCTGTGCACATTGCTTAGAGGGGACCCTGGAGGGTCCTGAGGTCTTCTCTCTGCCTTCTAGACTGTCACTCCTGCTGGGGCTGGGGCAGGGACTGCTGCCTGCTGTCACACTGCCGAGCCCCAGGACAGGGCAGCCCCAACGGGCCCCCAGACCCATTCACTGAGCTGTTGGAGAAGTGAGGGCCGTGGTTTGCAGACAGTTTTGTGATTGTTATAACTGGGTTTCACTCTGAATCATGATAATTCTCTCATCTTCCATAGTTCTCATCAGCCAGTAATTCTGAGAAAACGTGACCCTGTGACCTGCTGACTTTATGACTGCTCTGTGGTTACAGGCACCTGCTGGCCAGGGTCTGCTCCTTGGCTGTCCATTGCAACCCATTTACAAGAAGAGCTCAGACAACTTGATCAACAAGCTCAAAGGTCCCACTGTTAGTACCTTGCATTGCTGTCTTGGGCAAGCGCATTTCCCCTTCCCACTTTCTGGGTCACCTTAGAGCAGGTTCAGGAATATTTCTGCATTGTTTTTCTGCACATTACAAACCAGCTTTTGAGCTTAATTCCTTACCAGCATATAGTCATTATAAAGCTTAGCTTACATAGTTCTCCTGAGCTTCCAGGGACTGCTTTTGCCTTTCTTGTGGCTGCTTCTTGGTGGATGCTGATAGGTAGTTACTGACCTATTAGTACACCCAGCTCATTGATCCCCAATTGCCACTATTTTCATGTCATGGTCCTTGTTAGTACTTTAGTTTTCAAAGTCATCCACCTCCTGGGTTGTAACAGTTTCACCACTGTATAGAAAATACTTCACTTTGCATCATCCTCAAGTGTTGTCCACTCACTCCTGTTGTCTATTTCAAGGCAATCACTACCGGTATTAATCATGAGCAGCCAAAATTAAGCCTGGAGGGAACTCAGCTCATAGCATTTCTCCAGTGTGATGCTTCCCATCCGCAGCTTGGTGCTATGGTCGCCAGATGAGGGCAGCTATGTCTCTTGTCAGACTAGTGAGACTTCAAGGGAGTGGCAAACCATTTCCCCAGGCACAAAGCAGCTGGCTGTGATCAGCAGTTCACCAGGATACATTAGAGCAACTCAACACCAGCTACCAGTAGGCAAAGCTACAATGAATTGTTATCTGTGGAGAACTTACATGTCTCCTGGTGTGGCTCTCAGGTCCGTGTCTGATTCTTGGGCACCACTGGGTCAGGATCCTCATGCTTCTCTTATCTGCACCTCAGGTCCCCATCAGCCACCCTCTAGGCTCTTGCAGCTTCTTGTGGCCCCCTTCTTCCACCCACTTGCAGGTTTTGTCACCTCTGCCATGGACCAATAATGCTCACTTGGTATTTTCCCCTGCCTCTGCAGTTCTCAGCCTGTCTCAGCCCTGCGAGTGCTGTCACCATGTGGCGCAGTGCAGGTGACATTTGTGCTGTTTGCTCTCTTCCTTGCTGGCAGATCTCCGGCAGGGTAGCTGGGGGGGCCTACGGCACTGCTGAGTACCAGTGCCTGTACAAAGTGCATTACCGCTCACAACGTGCTCCAAAGGACCTTTTACCAACACCAGTGTCTACCACACCTTGGCTGGAAAAGTGATTTTCTCAGTGAAAGAAGCCAGTGAGGCAAAATACTCCTGTAAGTTGAAGCACCACTTAACTTTTGCCTTTCTATTGGTTCCCTCCCATTTAATGTTATTCAGACATGTTGTGAAACTGGACATTTTTCAGATTTGAGCATAGCAGAGCTGCTACTGGCCAGACCCTTCCCTTTCTTCCCCCATCCTAGAGAAGGGACTGTGTTTGGTGGTCTCCGCCCCCGATCCTATTTTGGCTGACCTATTTAAAAGCCTTGTTGCTGATGTGAAATTTCTGTGACAATTCCTTTAAAATTCTGGACTTCTCAGGTTCCTCATCCTTACTGAAAGCTGTGACAAAGCAATCAGATAGTTTTCAGAACATACCTGGACAATTTTATTGTTTTTATCAGCAGAAGTACTGGGGTGATCTCACTTCTTTGTCTGTACTTTGTGGGTAGCTTTTTATATCTAAGGGAAGAATTTCCTAAGACTGATTTGATCTTTACACTTCTTGATCTCTAAGACTTATTTCTGTTCTGTACAATCATTTTTTCTTCCCTTCTAAGTTCTGCCTGATATCCTGCTTGAGTTTGTTTCCCAGCCAAAGAAAGCCCTTCTCATGAAGTTTTCCTGTGCTCCTGGTGCAGATTGCTAATAGACAGGACAGCTCAGATTTGATAGGCTCCTGCCTCCTTTCCCTGCCAGGGAAGATCTCGGTCTCCTGTGCCCCCCAGAGAATATGCCCTGCTGGCTACAGCCACTGTCAGGTCACAGTGGGCCAGAACCTCTGGCAAGGTAAGAGAGGTACCAATACCTCCACATGTGTGAGGGGGACATGCGACACTGTTCTACCCTGGGGCATTCGGGTTCTGCAGTGCCTCTGCCCCATGTGGCTTTTTTCCCTGGCTTTCTCATGGGAAGACATGATGTTGCAACAGCAGATCTTGACCAAAACAGAACTACAGCAGAGCAGAATGTGTCAGTCTTATTTTTAGCATGGAAAGCCTGTGAAATGGCAGTGTTAGGTTAGCTGCATCAACCTCACACACATGATTGTTGAGATTGTTTCCCCTTTCCCCTTCCTTAGCACCACACAGGAACTGAGCCACATCAGATAACGCACTCGCAGGCCTTTCTGAACTATCAACATCAACAGCATCAACGCTGAAGGGATCAGCCATGTGTCTCTGTGCAAACATACCAGGGAGGGCAGGGAAAAGCCTGTGCTTCCTAGCTCCCTACCACTGCTTTGGTGCTTGCAGAGTCCCCTGGAGACTGCTGGGCCATGCTCACAGTTGGAACAACTGTGCTGCACTGAGAAACCAAAACCCCAGAAATACCTCTAAAGCTGAAAGTAGCACCCGACTCGCTAAAATGCAGAACTCCCCAATATGTGTCCTTCAGTCCCTGGGAGAAGAATGCTGCCGGAGCCCAAACTTCTGGTGAGAACTCAGATTTCAGGGCTACCCAAATGCCACCAAACAGCAAAATACTGTCTTGCATCAGCCCCTGCCTTCCCTGCTTAGAAGGGCCAAAAAATGCCAAATCTGATGGCTACTCACTTAGAAGCAAGATTCTGGGTTACTTTGTAGGCTTTTCCTTGCGTTATCTTTTTCTCTCAAGCCTAAATTTTGACTGCAGCATCAATTTTCTCATTTAAAGTTTAAACGATTCTTAGCATCTTTTTATTTTAAGGGGCAGAGAGATTGTATCTTGCTGAAATGTCAGCAGAATGCAGTGGCCCAGCCCTGCTTGTTGGAGCTGCTGATGGACAGTGGCTGCTGCTCCCCACTATCATTAGCCAGACTCTTGTGCTAGGAAATGGGAAAGACTTGTGGATAACCATGTCACTGTCCTCATGGATTGCCATTCCAGTGCTCTGTGATGGCTGGTAGTTTGTTGTAGCCCAGGTGCTGACAGATCATGTTTCATTTACTTGGAGCACTCAGGGAGCTGAGGTTTTGTTCAGACTGAAGAAAGGTGTCAGAAACCCATCATAAACATCATTATAACTTGATGCACAAACCAGATACTAATTTTTGTCCAAGGTCCATTCGTCTTCAGATAATCAGAAAGTTTATTGCTCATCTTTGGGTTGCACTATAAATATCGTGTTGTAAGGCAGATCTTATGTCATGGTAGCTAAGTCTCTTCTCACAATCTCCAGTACAGGTTGAGCATTGATAATAGAGGACTCTGATGCATAATGGTAATAAATGAATATTTATTTATAAATATATTACTGAGAGATAGCTTTGTTTTCACTTTGTTTCACTGTATTTTCACACAGCAAAAGAATATTTCCTTTTTTGCTTTTGTTGCATTCAGTACAAACAACAAAAAATATTACTTAGTGATGACAGGGATTGTGAAGTCAACAAATTCCCACTTCACAATAAGAAAAAGAAACCCTTAATTTTTTAAATTTAGAACATGAACGGCGGGAGACCTCAGTTTGCTCCCTACAAGACAAAAACATTCACTTCATCCAGCTCTGTAAGCATTAAGCTTGGATAAATTCTTTAGCGCAGCTGTTGTGCTGGTTTTGGCACCGAGAGGGAATGAGCGAGCGGCTGTGCGGTGCTTTGCTGCTGGCTTGGATGAAACCGTGGCAGCTGTTTAGTTTAGTAGAGTGCCTTGTCTGTGATCCTTCCCTGATTTAAAAACTATAGGCTTGGCTAAGACGAAAGTGCTGTGAAATTTCTTTGGTTACAAAACAGTAGTGAATGGTATCTCAACGACAGTTAGCGTTTGCTATACTCTAAGGCCTATAAATGAGGCCACGTGCACAAAAGCATTACTATTTTGTGTTTCAGAGTAGACGACCTAATTGGAGCTCATTTTAAATTGGACAAGGTGCCCCATGTTAACAGGGAGAAGGCATGAACGTGACTGGGTTTGCCAAAAAAGTAAGTTGTTCGCTTTCTGGATTAACAGTAGGATAACAGGTTGATACGAATCAACCTTCATCTTTTTTCAAAATACTAAAAATTTTCTTAATAATCTGTTTGGAACAGGCATTCATTATAACCAATGAGATGCAAAATCCCAGAAGGGAATCCCAGAGCCAAAAGTGGTTTTGAAGGCCCTCTGCACTGTTTCTGAAAACCGAAGTCTTTTCCCTTGCTGAACACCACTTGCCTGGACATGTGAGTGATACCTGTCCTGAAGATCGATGGCACGCCACAAAGGACAATGGCTAATGGGGACCCTAAGCCTCTTCCTCTCCGAGGACAGTTAATTGCAGCGTATTTGTTGACAGCTGCAAGGGTAACACTACTCATGCATCTCTTTAAGCAATAGACGGTTTTTAAGATCAGGCACTATTTCACAGAATCACGGAATGGTAGGGGTTGGAAGGGACCTCTGGGGATCATCTAGTCCAACCCCCTGCCAGAGCAGGGTCACCCAGAGCAGGTTGCACAGGAACGCATCCAGGCGGGTTTGGAATGTCTCCAGAGATGGAGACTCCACCACCTCTCTGGGCAGCCTGTGCCAGGGCTCTGCCACCCTCAAAGGAAAGAAGTTCCTCCTGATGTTGAGACGGAACTTCCTATGTTCAAGTTTGTGCCCGTTACCCCTTGTCCTGTCACTGGGCACCACTGAAAAGAACCTGGCCCCATCCTCCTGACACCCATCCTTTAAGTATTTATAAGCGTTGGTGAGATCCCCCCTCAGCTGTCTTTTTTCCAGACTGAAGAGACCCAAATCTCTCAGCCTTTCTTCATAAGAGAGGTGTTCCAGTCCCCTAATCATCTTGGTAGCCCTTTGCTGCACCCTCTCCAGCAGTTCCCTGTCCTTCTTGAACCGGGGAGCCCAGAACTGGACACAGGTTGTCTCTTGTATCTTTTCCTGTCTTTGAAAACAGACTTTAAAAGGCAGAACGAAGGCCAAAAAGTGTGCAGTGATCAAGTTGGTCCCATAGACACATGGCCCTTTTGCTCTGCTTGCAGTGAAATACCCGTAATGCCAGAGCATTAAATAATACACCAAAGAAGAAAATGGGGACATAAATGATCAACTGAATGACCTGAGTAGTTTCATCCATTTTTATGCTGCAGTTGCTCACTGTAGCTTCCATCATGCTGGGACCTCTGCCAAAGTATTGACAGAAAGCAGGTAGATCTAACATTCAGATGGGGAATGCTTTCTGTGACAGGAAGAGTTGTTTCCCGTGTTGTTTGGCCTATGGCTAGACAGTGGTTTCAGCACGTGGTCTGCAGGCACCAGGGGGTGACAGGCCACTTCTAGGGGATCTATTCGTAAGTCGTGACTAAGAAAGTTAATTGTCTGTAGGTTTAAATGAGCAGAATATGGGTTTGCATTCCCTGGAGGAATTTTTTAGGAGTTTACAAGTCAGAGGACACTGAAAGTCAAGGACCATGAAGCCAACATATAGCTATCACATGCATTTCAAAAACTCTAGAATGTTTCCCATGCTGACTTTAAGTTATTGGAGTGACTGTGTGGTAAAATGTTAGATGAAATATCTATGCAGATAAACACAAAGTAGTCGCGCCCTGGCACTGGCTCCCCTATCAGCCCAGGTTTCTCTATGGGTCGCTTCCTTCCGGTGCCCCAAGACCTCCCTTTGTGGCTTAACTGTTTTGAGCTGCTCTGTTGTCACTTCCCTGTGGGGTGGGAGGGTACGTGGTGCAGTCAGCAAGCACAGATATTCTAGAGGAATTTGGTACCTAGAAAGCCAGACACTAAAACTGATGCCTGGTCTGGGATGCAGCTAGGATAGATCAAGGGTCTCTGTATAATGCATGGAAAGAGTTAAATGTCTCAAAATGAGGTGCAGGAGAGCTGTTGAACCCTCACTGTGTACCGTCCAAGCAGCTGGAAGAGAAAAAAAACCCAAATCCAAAGCAATGCTTCATCACACAGGGCAATGCCGAGAGGCCATCAGCTGTGGGCCCGCCCTGTCTCTGCAGAAGGGGCCTTAAACACCCCAGTCTCACCAAGCCTCCCTGGAAAACTGTTCGTGGATGGTGAGGGAGGGATCAGGGCTGCATGTGCTTCATGTTGCTCACTGCTGCTTTCTGCACATCACCACTGCTGTAGCGTGAGGCTGTGACAACTCAGGCAGATGCAATCACCTCGCACCAGACAGGACACCCATTGAAGATGTGATCCCATTAAAGTACAGCAACAAACCTGTCACCAGGGCTTATGGTAGTCACTTGTGTGAGGTCAGATCTTCATAACTTTATACTTGATACGCACAGTGCTAAGGGTCTGTTCTGTGGTCCGCAACACTTTGCATAGCTCAGTTTTTCCATGCAATAATGGCTTTATTTATACCCACAATGATTTTAGTCTCACAAACGCCAGGGCGCTGCAACAAACTAATACAAGTGTTATATGGCAGGAACGGGGAAATAATCTCAGGCCACTGTCTGACTCCTGCAGTTTACTCCATGCACAGCAATAGCTGCGTCCTGGTGATAGCTGCAAGCTTCGAAATTTTATAGGCTGGTAGGAAACTACCACTGTAAGGGCAAATTCTTTGATGTGAGCAGCACAGATGTATTAGGTTTGGCATTGTAGTATAGGGGCTTTTTCTTGTTTTTAAGAGTCCATATATATTACAGTGCTAGAAGTGGATTTGTGTATTACTGTAAGGGTGCTCAGTCTCCTATGTTTAGGTGTATGACATGTATGAATACGCACATGGCAGAAACAATGGCCTTATAATTTATTCTCCATACCACGTGGCTCTCCCTCTTGACCAGGAGATGCCTGAAGCTGCAATACAACTATCCAAGACAATAGTCAGAGCTCGAGTCAAGTCACTGAGGGCAGAAGGACAAAATTCAAGTTAATATCAGACCCCTTGGAGGGGGTTGCCCCTTTTTGTGGGTATGCTTATACCTACAATGATTGCAAATGCTGTAGGTGGTCCCGTTCCCTCTGTCTCGAAACTTCAGCAGCACTCTGGCTCTTAATACCTATAATGCACCACACCTTGTTTATGTGATGACTTGATCTGTGGGTGGCTGTGACTCTTGGCTTTGGTTCATCTTGAACCTCAGTGATATACAGGTGGGGAACACAGAAGGAAATTCCGGAAATTCCTTGGCTGCAAAGTAATAGCAAAATGCATCTAAACAGCAGTTAGAATTTGCTAAGCATGCACAGATCTGAACAGAGGCTCTAACTTTCAAGAGCAGAGAACAAGCTCCATCAAAATCCACTACGAACCGCAAGAGCAGTGAGATGTAGAAAGGTGAAAAACATATGATGAACACACACAAATTCACAGAAATAATGTGGATTGCTTTCTGGATTAACTTTGTCTCATGAGGGCTTGTGGCCATCTTCTTTTTGAGACAACTGATGACTTGTACTGAACAAAATATCACAATCCCTAAGGGAATAAAAAACCTAAAGATAAGGGAGAATAACAATGAATAATTAGGTTGAGTGGATTCTTTCCGAAAGCAGACTGTTTCCTTGCTTTGGTAGAAGTTTCGATGCAAGTAGGAATAAATTATCAGCGTTATCCAAAGAAACACACAGATAGAAGCTGATTTTAGTGGGGATCGAAGCATCTTTGCTTTTAGAGGGAACTTGATTGCAATGTATCGATCAATTGCAATCAGGGTGATGATCAGGATGCTCATAGGCATGTTTGTAAAATAGATGGCCTCTATGGTGGCACACAGGTCGTCTGCGGGACGCTTGTACGTGGTGAAATATATCATGAAAGGCAGGGCAAAGAGCAGGAAACTGTCCGCAACCATGAGGTTGATCATATACACCCTGGTCTCGGTCCACCTCTTGAGTTTGCAGCAGAAGACCCAGAAGGCAATCATGGTCAGTGGGATCCCCAAAGAGAGCACTGGGATGTAGACGATAAGTTCAAATAGCAGAATGCCTTTCTGCAGCGTGTCGTCTTCAGTGCAGTTCTGCATGTTGGACTGTCTCTGCAAGAAAAGGGTGTAAGCATGAGACCGAACTCGGGGACAGGTCCTCTGGGCTGGGTTGTGCTGCAGAGCCCCTGCTGTCATGGCTCTGTGGCTCCTCGCGCCCCTATACTGCATATGTAGGCAGTCCCTGGAGGGCTTGGTGGCTCATCAGCACCGTCTATCCCTCAGCCATCAAAGTAACGCTGTCTCTTGGCACCAGCTAAAACAAAAACACAGAAGCAACCCTCTCTTGCAGCTGTTATGGGGTTAAGCCTACCTTGCCCTCCATCCAGTCCTGGTTTGCACAGTTTGAGTAATAGCAAAGGGTCTGCAAAGCAGAATGATAATTTTTGTGCTCCCTTATCTTTGCTGCTGCTGTGGTCATCAGAGAGCCACTGGCTTTAGGGCAGCCCGAAGCAGAGCTGGGCAGCATTCCCCCTTTGCCCTCCAAGGCCCTTGCTTTGCTGTCGAAACCACCCCCTGGGTTTACTCTGGTTCTTACCAGGCCTGTGAACCTCCACGGGACTTGAGCCCTTCCAGGTAGTTCAGGTGGCTTTACTCCCCAGGGGTGGTGGGAATGCTGCTGCAGGATAGTGGGTGGGTGACCTGGGGGCAGGCTGTCCCCAAGCTCAAACTTGCTCCTCTCACTGCAGGGTGCTGGGGAGGAACAGCATGTGTGCCACCAGCCCCAGCAAGTAACAGCTCTCTAAAGAGAGAGGGGAAAGTGAGCACAGGTGCCTCATCTCAACCTTCAAAGATAGGCAGCCAAAATGTTGCTAGAGCAGAAAATACGAATCTAAGAACTTAGACTATCTCCTGATATTCCTTTAAATATTTCAGGGCATCCGCTACCAGCAAGGAGGCTGTGGGGGATGAAGCAGACTTAGTCTGCAACTCATAAAGGAACTGTTTACAGTGAGGCAGGAAAGGAAAATGACCAGATTCCTACAATCTCTTATAAATACGTTGCCTTATAAGTCAGCAGCTTCTAAGCATCAACATCCAAACAGTGAAAGTGCCTGACTGGATGAAAAAAGTGAATTGTTTTTAGTGTCCAAGACTCAGGGACAGATCTGGCAACCACGGAGGAAAATGCAGCACCTGCCCTAGCACCAGAACTGATACGGCATTACTGAGCCACAGGGATACAGTCATTTTTAGGGTGGAATTTATGAAGGAACTAACGTAGAGATGGTGTCCTGGCTCTCTCGGGCTTTCAGCCTCACAGGTCCTTGTCTGCACTGTGGTACCACCTACCCTGCAGCCATTCCCTGCCACCCTACTGTGGTAATGCCGTACTGAAAAAGCTGCTTTCTGCATGCATAGCACTGCCCCGAGGAGCAGCTGAGCCCTCCAGGCTGGGCTGGGCACCCCAGCCCCACCGAATCCCCCGTGAAAGCACAGAGCTGGTGGCGGTTCCTAAGGTCCCGTGCCGCAGTGTGCCTGGAGCCGGGTGTCTCTATGCTCACGGAAAAGGCATGGTAAGAAGCACTGGTGTGAAACTGCAGCAAGAAATGAAGACACACACACACACACCCCACCCCCCCCCGAATGACACATGTATCTGAAAAATGGTGGAGCGTAACAATTGTGAAGGCAGGAGGAGACTGAGGCATATATGTACCACTGAGGACTGACCCGTAAGTTAAGAAGCAGGCATCCCCAGCTAGCGCTTCAGGTTAGAGGTGAAGTACTGAGCACATCGTGAAGTACTGAGCAGAGCACACTGCCACACACCGGCATGGGAAGAATTAAAAGACATTACCTGCTTCTTCTGGGGCCGTCAGGTGCGTTTAGTCCTCAGAAAGGTTGCAGCGTAGACAAGGACGTCCTGGCAGGGGAGGACATCTGTTGGGGCCACGGGTGCCGGCGCAGGGGCACAGCCACACGGGAGCTGCTGTCAACAGCTCAGGAGCGCTGTAACACAGCAATGAACTCTTCTTCTCCAGAAGTGGTTCATTTATCACCTACTTTTTGGGATGGTGGAGTCTCTGGTGCCCTCTGTTGTTCTTGCATCAGCTCAATGCTTCACCATCATTTTTTCCACCCAGTCTGCACTCCCCCCCACTCACCTCACACAAACCAGCAATTAAAATTTAATATTTTCAGTCGTGGGAAAGCAAATAATTTCTGAAAAAAAAACCCATAATGGTTGCAAATTGTGCTTCTGGCAGTGAAAGGTCCCCTAGGAGCACAGCAGCCCGGGCAGCCTCCGGTGCGGTTGCAGAGAATGCCCCAGCCTGGCAGCAGTGCGGGGGCTGATGGCCTTTCCGAGGGGGCACGTCAGTGCTCCCGCATCCCGTGACAGCAAGCCCAGGGTGAGGGGACTCAGCATGCTTCTCTTCGGTGTCTTTACAGGAAAGGTGACAGATGTTACGGGCCTGATCATCCTCTGTGAAGCAGCCAGGTGTCTATCACTGCTCATCAGCATCACTGTAAAGCCCAAGCTGGTAATGACAGTAACTGCCAACCGGGCACAGGTGAGAGATACCGGTGTGGCACTGAGCACACCATCGGTGTCAGGACCTTTAGAAACATGTTTAAGAACCTGCCCCAGTGGTATTTTATAGTCATTTTGATGACTTTTGCTCTCTGTTGGCTCTAGCAGTTGCAGTCCCATCTATGTGAGCCAGCTGATGAGAGCCAGACTCTGACTTCCTCAGGATTTGTCCCATTAAGTCATGTCTCCTGGGATTGTGGTTCTAAAGGTGACAACAGCAGATTGAGTAGCAACCATGGGCTCCCTGAAGGCAGACGTAGGTCCCGGGGGAAACTGCATAAGTGGGCAGGGAAGACTCCACACTGTCTCCTGGAGCACTCTGAGCATTGCCTGGGCAGAGCTTGGAGGCCATTTTGGAGGTTTTTCAGCATTTAGGAAGGAAAAAGCCCAGTCCTAGGGAGCATTTGAATAACATGTAGGGGGTCAACCCACCCCCCATCTCCCCTGACTTTTCTAGGCTGCTGACTCATGGACAAATGCATCTCCCCCATGGAAATGTTAGGGGCGTCAATGTGGGCAGGCTGCAGAATCCTGGACCCAGCCGTGTCCAGCTGCGGGGTGATACTCTGACCCTGAGCTGTGGCTGGAGGGTGAACCTGGGGGCCAGCCTGCTGCCACAACTTAAATCGAGGGAATAGCAATGCATGGGTGGCAAAAGTCTAGCAGAGTTAAAAGGGCTTCCCCGTGGGTGGGAGCAGCAGCCCCTCGGGAACAGCTGCTCTAAGGAGGTGTCTCTGTGCCAGGGCTCAGCAGCGCAGGAGGAGGGGAGCCAGTGGGAGGACCCAGCTCTGAAATCTCCTGGTCTTTGTGCCTTTATAGCACTGGACAAGTTTTGCTTTCATCCTAAAAGTGTTCTTTCACATCTATCTGACCCATTGACTTGAAGGAGAAGGGCAGTCAGCAGAGTCTAGGCTGTAGGGTCATGTACTTAGTAATATGCTTACACACACACACACCCCTCTCGCCAAAGGAAAATGATAAAAATACATTGGATTATTTTAATAATGTAAACAACCTGAAATACACAGTGAGGTAAACATGACATATTCTTTTGTACTTGTTGGCACTAAGGATCAATTGACTTTAGCTGCAAAATGAACTAAAAAAGGGAGACATACATGAGTCACCTGTAAGAGTAACAAGTAGATGCTGGAGGGTGGAATGGAGACATGTTAGTGACCAGCGATTATATACACACTTTTACGCATCTCTGTGAAATAATTTATTTGTTTAATAGAAACGTAGGGTATAATTAGCAATGCTAAACCTAACAAAGACCTCCCTAGAGAGAAAGAGCAATAGTTATCCCAATAATGCTGAAGCTATATCTTCTCTTGATCGTACAGAGTTGTGGTGTTTTCTGGGCTTGGTGTTTTTCATCCCCCTCAGCTCCCCCTCTTCCTTTAGCAAGTGTGTGTCTGTGAGGGGTGGATTTGATTTGTTTTTTCAGTGCTGGGTTTGGGCAGTGGAAGGCCCTCGTGGAACTCCTTGGTCACAAAGTAGTAGCAGATGCTATCCAGGCAGCAGTTGGATGTGGCAATACACCTTGTCACAGAGGAGAAGTTTTTCATAACCTGGAGCAGGAAACAGGTAGCTCCAACTCTCTCCATTATGAACCTGGCAAGTAGCCCAAGGTAGGCTGGCAGAAAACATATCAGAAATACAGCCAGATTTGCATAAATAATGTGAACAGCTTTCTGGATTGATTTCTTGTCTGGTGAATTTGTGTTCAGATGTCTCTTAAGGTTCCTGATCACTTCTGTGGAGCAAAAAGTCAGGATTGCTAGCGGAAGAGTAAAAACAAAGAAAACGTGAAGCAAGCTCAGAGCAGCGGGTGCAGTGGTATCCTTCTGAAAGCAGAGAGTGGCGTGTCTCTGCCAAAGCTGTAAGGTGGCACTGATTATCACAGAGACCCACAGAGACCCGCAGAGAAGAGCAGCCTTTGATGGAGACCTGAAGGTCCTGGCTTTCAAGGGGTGCTTTATTGCAATGTATCGATCGATGGAGATAAATGAAATGATGTAGATGCTCACTACCATGTTGATAATATAGATTGCCTCTACAAACTGGCAGAGTTCATTTCGGGTTGACTTATTCCAGAGCAAATAAGACATGGAAGGCAAGGTGCAGATGACGAAGCAATCTGCAAAGACTAAATTGATTACATACACTTTGGTTTCTGTCCACTTCTTTATCTTGCAGAAGAACATCCAGAGGGCAAAGGCATTAAATAGTGCTCCAAAAAAGAAAATGAGGTTATACAGAACAAATTCAGTGAGACGAACGTGATGATACAGTTCTAGATTTGCGACACTGCAGTTGTTGGACACATTCATTGTCCTGATGTGTAGGTGTTGTATGATGTTCTGAGACCTGAAACGGGAAAAGACATAGTAAGACTTTCCTCCTACCTCTTAATAGAAGCATGGCTCCTATATAAAAGGGTATTTAAGTAAATATTTACTTTGTTATGAATGTGAATTTGAGTCTACAAAGCTGACCACCTCAGTCAGCCTGTAACTGGGATGCATCCTTTTTCAAACTTTGTTTATGTTTATTCAGTTTATGAGTAAATATGTCAAGGTATGCTTCCAATAGGTCATGGCAGACAGTCTTTATTAAATAGGGGATCTTGAATGGAGGGGTGGAATAGCATTTAGAAGAGCCTTCACAGATAGCAGGGACATCCTGTGACAGTGTGAACACTAATTCTTTAAGCCAGGCTGTGCAAATGAGGTAAAATTACCCTTAGCTTGGTTTTGAGCTAGGCAGACATTGCAGCAACCAAAGCTAAAGCCCAGCACAACCCATGAGCAAAAGCTCTTCTACAGTTCTGCTGGTTTGGGAGACAGACTAGGGGGGTGAAGGGCTACAAGGGCATGGCAGATGTCACTTGGTAGACATCCTCATGCTCTTGCTCTAACTGGGCAGGTTTCTGAGCCTTTGGGCTGCCTTGCAAACGTGGAGCTCCTGCTCCAAGCTGAGGAAAACAGAGCTGAATCTGAGTTCCTGCATCCCAAAGTCATGCTTGAAACCCTAAGGGAGTGAGTGAGGCATTGCTGCTCTCCACCTCCTTGGGAGGGGAATATGGGGTGGAAGGATTAACCTGATTTTAAGTCCATTCATTCCAGGAGAGAGTACGAGTCTGCGGATGTAAGGCAGAAAGACACACCTGAAAGACACACCAGTGCAAAACAAGGACCTGCATTAGGTGATTCCTGCTCAAGGCAGGCATCCTGCCGCCCTGAGAAATCCCTGAGGTATAAGCAGTAGGTGCTGAGCCTCTGTCACACTGGCTACTAGATGTTTCACAAGAATATTGGTTTTGTGGAGAGTGTGAGTTCATGGGCTGATAAAAATCAGCTTTCATCAGACCCCATCCTGTGCAAAGTGGCTCTATGTGATGTGCACATGGAACAATTCTCTGAACTGGTGGTTCAGTGTAAGTGTCACTCAATTTCTTCTTGCATCTAAACGCACTTTGGAAAGAATTTATCTTTTTAATTTAAGATAAGCTATCTACCACTCCAACAGGAGAGTGAAGTGGTGAGGGAGCCGGTGAAATCCTACAGCTTTCAGAGGTGTAGGAAGGGACACCACGATTGACCATGCCTGGTTAAGCAGTTATTTGCCTCTGCAAGCAATGCAGACCTTCTGGTCAGTTGGTGAGGGCACTGCCTGCAAAATCAGACTTCAGTCCTGAAGTAACTGATAAACACACAAATAACTCAGTTGCTGGGGGAATATGTAAGTGTATTGGGCACTAACAGACACTAATGTGACTCCTGCGTAGAGCACTCTCCCAATTCTTGTGTGGTCAGGTCTGGGTTTCCCAGCAGAAGCTTGCTGCTCGCTGCCTGCACCCTGGAAGGAAGCTGACGGCTGTCACCCAAGGAAAACTTCTCTGAACTACAGTAAGTAGCAGCAAGGAAACACCTTACACCAAGGGCTGAAGCTGCCACATCGTTACGCTCACTAACTGCACGAAGCAGATGTATTTGGCTGATGCCCAGGTTGCTTTTCATTGGCCCTGGTCTGCAACTCCGGCAAGCAGCCCCCGTGCTGAAGTACAATGCAGGTAAACCATGCTGGTGTGCTCTGCAGCGTGACAGGGCTCCGGCCAACACCACCTTTGGAGCTGGAGATGTGGCCCAAACGCAGTTCCCAGCATCAGGGCTTGCAAGTGCTCTGGGCCACAAGGCAGCCCAGAGGCTGGGGGGAGGAGGGAGGAAACGAGCAGAGGGTTTTAAAGAAGGCCACATAGCACAGATAGGATATGACTGAGCACAAAATGTCTTTAAAGAGATGGAGCTTGATAAGCTAGCTTATCTTGTGGCTGCCGGAAATGCTTAGGGTGGGGTAGGTGAGGTGGCCGCAGCATCAGAGGGGCTAAGCAACCTACAGCTGTGAGAAAAGGATGGAGACGGCTGTAAAACAGCATCTTGCTGCTGCTGGCGGACCAGGAACAGGCTGGGGCTTGACAGACAGGGTCACCAGTATTGTGGATTGTGTCCTGCTTTCCCCTCACCATAGACTGGGGAGAGCTGTCCCCAGCAGCCGTCCTCCACCATAGAAGCTGGTGACCAGCTGGGGAGGAAGGCCAGGTCCGGGGTCATTTCCTCCAGCAGCTCAAGAAGCAGCAGGCTTCTTCCAGACCCTTAGCAGAGAGCTTGGAAGAAGAGAAGCAAGGCAGAGGCTGAAGGAACAGTGGGCATTGCAGTAGCACCAGGGGGGCAAACACCCAATGTATTTCCCAGTGGGATGCCTGTGGAGAAGCAGCTGCACCGGAGGGGGAGTCTTGCGTGTAAAATCCTTTTTTCGCCTTTTGAGGGGAACTCAGAAGTGAGCAGGTATCAGAGGAGCAAAGGGCGAATGTGGTGGGTGAAATGACTAAGGACACCGTGGGAGCTGAGGGGTGGGTGAGGGAAGGGACCTGGAACTGACCAGAGGGAGAGGAAGAAGAATGGGGTGGGGAGGATGGGGTACACCACGGCATCTTCTGCATCAACTGCTATCAAACCTGCCACCTCCGCAGCAACTGCCCTGATTTTCACTGGCTTTCCTATAAATTGAATGAGTTGTCAGGGAAGATTTAATAAATAAGCTGCAGAGGTATGAGGATAGACTTGGACAGGGCAGTGCTTCACAGGGGTGTTAGTCTAACCATAGGCACTGCTGGCCAGGCCCTGGGCAGCAAGCTGGCCTGGGAGGGAAGCACGGCTAGAAAGAGAGAGCAGATAAACTGCCACCATGGCAGAAGAGCCTTAGGTGAGGGCCCTGCCACAGCACTTAAGTGAGGAGCTTTTCCCCTCTGTTTCCAAACAGCATAAAGAAACCTGGAAACTGCCTGCTCTGACCTTGCTGCTGTTGTTCACAGCTCTCAAACACAGTGATCTAAGGCACAGCACTTATTTCTTTTCTGTTTTGAAACTTCTGTTATTTCAGGCTTATCTGTCACTGCATCCCTTGAAAACAGTAATGTGGTCACCCTAACCACAGAACTGCTTTGAAAGACCCTGGATGGGGACGCAAGGGTTCGCTTAGACAAAAAAGAAATCTCTTGGAATAGCTCATTTCCCATGTTGGGATGATTTTAGCTACCAGTTCCCAGCTGCTGTTAAGAAGTAATATGCCATAAAGGTAAAGTACCTGGAGAATACCGTAGAGTAAGAACAGAAACCACGAGGCTCAGAGATTGCAATCTGCTGTGGGGACCTCTGCATCGCAGGGACTGCACTTCCCTGCAGAAATCAGGCGTCTAAGTCTCCCCTGCCTCCTCCCACCCACAGCAGGACCCTGAGCAGCAGTTCACAGAGAGCAAGAGAGAATCAAACAAAATGTTGTTACCTGTAGGTTTAATGCCACAAAATTAGCAGCGGGTCCCGCTGGAGGCAGGGCATGTGGGGGCTATGCAGCCACACGTCCTGGCCAGGAGGAGCAGGGCTAGCTGTGCCACCCAGTGGGGCTGGAGGACCGGCACGGGCTGCATGCTCACTGATACTTGAGGGTTCCTATAGCACCTCCTCCTCCTGCGTAGAGGAAGATTACATGTCAGTTTGGTCTTGAGAATAGATGGCGGCAATACTTTCCAGTGAGATCTGGCACCTCGTCTTTCAGCACTTTCTAAAACAGTGTGTTCAGCAGCGAGCAGTGGTGCTCTGCAACTCTGGATTTGAAAAGCTGGGCTGCAACCTAAGCCAAGCAAGGCCAGGAAGATGCGATATCTGGTATTAGATCACCCTGTGCGGCCGGAGGTGCAGGGCCCTCCAGCTGAGTGCTGAATTGAGTCATGCTTAAGCAGCTCTGGGTGGGGAGGTGGACACGCCAAACAGCTTGGCACGTAGCGTGGGCTCTTTCTAGGCTGGAGAAGGTCTCCCCAACCCTCCTCAGATGGAGATTCTGCACCCAAATGGCCCCTTGGGATGGGTTTGGTTCCTGGGGCAGGGATGGGGCAGGAGATCGCCACGATGCGGCCAGCGGCAGGGCTCCAGCCTGCACTGCTGTTTGAGCACAGGTACAGCCAAAGCACCCAAGAGCTTCAGGCTCTCTGAATCAAGGCCTTGACATCTTACATGGGTGGCAAAGAGCCTCACTTGTCAGATCCTGCATTGACAGAATTGCAGAGGGGGAGAGAGCTGTAAGCCCTAAAGGGCTCAGTGATGGGCTATTTAATTGGTGTCAATAATCAGCATGCAATAGAGCTAGTGGGGAATTGTCTTGCTGCCTGTTTAGCCTTAGTACCTGACCAGCTGTAACACTTCTTCATTGCAATGACGCTAATGGTGGTTGGATGCTCGTAAAACAGCATGATGGGTAGTCTCCTGGCTATGTGATCTTTGAGAGAAGAGAAGCCTGCTGGCTTGAGCTTTGGGGTGAGAGCTCGTGTGGTGAGCGAAGGATGGCAGGATGCCGACGTGGCCCAGGTGTCCCTGGCTCGGGATGCACCGTGTGACATCCAGCAGAGGAAGCGCTGCGGCACAGCTGTCCAGCAAGGCTGTGCAGGGGACAGCACCCAACAGAAGATCCTGAAGATAAGACCCACTCACTCTGCTCCACCATGTGGCTTACAAACCTTGCAACCACTCTATAACCACAGAGATGTCCATGCCAACAACAGCCCTCAGGAGGCAACCAGGAAGCCAAAGCCCCCTGGTTCATGCGTCATGGAGGACAAACCATCAGTGTGCAAGGTAGGAGCCACATAAAACGTCTCTGAACCACACACTGATAAGACCCTCAGATACCATCTGGCATTTGTGAGGTGCTGTGTCAGAAGAGGGCAGGGAAGTGTGTGGATATGAAACACTGCAGTGGCTCTTTGGGTTGCAGCACGAAAGAGGGACTGGAGGGTCACTGCAGGTGTTTAAGGCCAGGAAAGACATGTTGTTGTGTGAAAGGGGCAAAGCGGTTTTGGCAGAAGATAAACCCCCTTGCGTTCTAACACTCCTCACCGAGGTGGGAGGCTCGGTGCGGCTGGGTTTAAATTCTGAGTGATGCCCAATTCAGCACTATCAGTCCAATCGCATTTAATATGTATTAAACTATTACGATTTGGATACACTAATAGTGGACTGCACCTTCAGTCTAGTCACACTCATGAACTAGCACGGCCACTCTCGAGTCTGGTCGGGTTCAGTGAGAAACCGAAATGACTAGCTACTTAAACAGTGCAGTTTATTTAAACAACAGATAGATAGGTTCTTAGGATTGCTGGGGATAAATACACTGTCTGCAAAGCACGTGCAAATGAAAGTATTGTTACATATACAGAACACGCAATAAAATTATAAACGATACAGCCTGGCTATGAATGTAAGAAAGAGATTCTCTAGAGAAATTTCTAAGTTTCCCGAGAAAGCACTCGGTATAATATAAGTCTTACCCAAAGGCGTCCCTGTGGGGGGGAAGAAAGGCTCAGCCCGTCGACTGATCCCAGAAGTCAGTGATGGAGTTCTTCACAATGGTGTCTTCCCTGGGTATCCCCCCTCTCTCAGGCTATTTTTATACTATTTGTTATCTTCAAGGTGGAGTTTGAGTGACTTTAGTCATAAATACTTTTATTATGATTGGTGTGAAATTCTCTCGCTTCACAATTAAAGGTATAGTTTACGAGAAATTCAGGGTGCAGACTCAAGAAGGAGTGGTTGCACCTTGGAGGCGGGTAGCCTTTGGGATGGAGGTGTGTTTTTGTATGATAATAACATTATAATGAGCAAAGTTCGCACAAAGGACAGCATTTCATCAAAATTTGACAAAATGTTGGTTCTGAGTATCGAGCAGGCAGCTAATTGGCAGCTTATCTGTTTCATGGTATTGTCCCATTCCCGTATCTGCTATACATCATAAGGTAAAGCTGCGGAATAATTGCATCCCGCCCCGTACCTCATGTAGCTTCACAAACATCCTTATCAGGGAACTGCGGATGTTGTATTCTGCATGCCAGCTGCAGCTGTTTTCTACCTCAGAGGCCTCTTGATTTTATACTTTTCCTTAATGTGTGAACAATGCTGTACTTTTGTATTTTTAGCCAATTTAGTAATTATTCCACACATGTGCGAAGAGATCCACAAAGGAAAGGCTGTGGGAGCTGTTTTCCTGTACTAGCTGCAGCTGTCCTTCCCAAACAAAGGAGGATGCTGTGAGTTAATTTTGACTGAGAGCCCAGGATGGTGGCCTTGTTCACAAGGTGGATGAGGTTGGTTTACTCCAACCCCTTGCTCAGAGTCCATTACTCAGGGCCATGTCCAGTCTGGTTTTGAATATCTCCAAGGATATCTCCACAAATTCTCTGGGCGATCTGTTCCAGCATTTCATCACCCTGAGAGTAAACATTTTTTCTTATGTTTAATGGACTTTCCTGTATTTCAGTTTGTGCCCATTGCCTCTTGTCCTCCACTGTCACTGCTGAGAAGAGCTGCATCTTCTTTACGCCCTCCCATTGGGTATTTATACACATGGATAAGATCCTTGTGAGCCTCCTCTTCTCCAGGCTGAACAGTCCCAGCTCTCTCAGCCTCTCCTCACATGAGAGACGCTCCAGTCCCTCAATCATCTTTGTGGCCCTTCCCTGGACCTGCTCCAGTAAGTCCATGTTTTTCTTGTACTGGGGAGCCCAGCACTGGACACAGCACTCCAGATGTGTCTCACCAGTGCTAGGTAGAGGGGAAGGATCGCTTCCCTTGACCTGATGGCAATGCTCATCCTAATGCAGCCCAGGATGCTGTTGCCTGTCATTGCTGCAATGGCGCATTGTGGGCTCATGGTCAGCTTGGTTTCTATCAGGATCCCAAGTTCTTCTCTGCAAAGCTGCTTTCCAGCCAGTCAGACCCAGTGTCTACTGGTGCCTGGGGTTGTTCCTCCCCAGGTGCAGGACTTGTCACTTCCCCTTGTTGAACCCAATGGTGTTCCTGTCAGCCCATTTCTCCAGCCTGTCAAGGTGCCTCTGAGTGGTAGCGCAACGCCCTGGTGTATCAGCCGCTCCCCTCAGTTTTTTATGATCTGCAAACTTGCTGAGGGTGCACTCTGTCCTAACACCAGGACATTATTGTTTGGCATCTTCATTTTTTTGCCCCAGTCTCCACCCCCAAGGGACTCCAGTAAGGAATGGCCTCCAGCTGGACATCATGCTGCTAATCACAGCCTTTGGACCTTGGCAGTTCAGCCAGTTTTCAGTCCATCTCACTGTCCATTTATCTAGCCTATACTTCCTCAGTCTGTCTATGAGGGTATTATGGGAGGCTATTAAGCCTTTTTTTATGGGAGGTATTAAGGTTTTCAATGCTAAAGTTGAGATAAACAACATGCACTGCTCTCACTTCATCCATCAAGCAAAGACATCTCTTCAGAAGCTGCTACCAAGCTGGTCAGGCATGATTTTGTAAATCCAATCACCTTCTTGTCCTTAGCATGATTTTAAATGGTTTCCAAGAAGATTTCATCCACCTCCTTCCCACGGATCAAGGTGAGACTCATTGTTCTGTAGTTCTCTGGATGCTCCTTCCTGCCTTTCGTGAAGACAGGGATGACATTTGAGTAAGTCAGCAGTGTTAAAGGGAAGAGTACACCATGAGTGCCAGCTCACATGCAGACCTGGCTGGAAAAAGAGAGATGAGCAGCAGTAGGAAATTAATTTGGGCCGTAAGTAAAAAAAAAATAGAAAATAAAAGGAGCAGGCTAAGCTTCCCTGTGGAATATGCCAGCTCCAACTTTATCTGCTGCTGTCTGAAAATCTGGGTATAGCGCCTGGGACAGGAGCAGTTTCAAATAGAAACACTGCACTGTGTGTGCTTGCTGCAGCCCCTCAAAGCTGCAGAGTGGATGCACTGACAGAGGGGAAGCAGAAAGGCAGGAACACCCATCTTCCAAATCATAGACAAGGCTTTGAACTCTGAAATGCTAAGTGGACAAAAGCCACAGGCCAGTGAGGAAGGGAGTGAATACCTCCCTGGGGCTTTGTGAGGGGTGATGCTTTGGGGCAGCAGCATGCTTCAGTGTCTGACATTGTGGTATGATGAAAATGGTGCAGTGGAAACCATAAAAGCATGTGCTTTCCTTCCAGGGGGCACTTGTTGGTAAGTGTGTTTGTGTCCACAGAGATAGCATCAAGATGAGTCATACGAGTGTCAGCTCTGCAGAAAGGCATCTGTCAGCCCCAGGAGCCAGACTGCGCCTTCCTGAGAGCCCACTGCCAGGGGCATCGCGCCCACAGCCCCACCGCGACGGGGCCGGACGCCCACTGTGGGGAGAGGCCGATCCCCGCCCTGGCTGTGCAGGTGAGCTGTCAGCCAGGCAGAGCCGGGGAGCCGGAGCCTGACAAACCCCTGCGGAGTGGCTGTTGCACACCTGGTTGCAGGGGGAGTTGTGCAACAGTGGGGCATCGGGTTGGGAAAAGGTGGCAGCATCAGGTGCTGCTGTGGAACTGGGCAAGGTGGCAGCTCGGCACCATGTGCTGCCTGCGTAAGCTGCCAGGGTGTCCCCCACGGGCAGGGTGCTGGGCAGGGGTACACACAGCCGGCATCACCAGAGTCATGGCAGGGGCCTTTGCCACGTGGAGGCAGAGCTCCTGTGTGAAACACACCAGGGGTTGTGAGGGTGTTTCAGATCAGGTTTGCCCATGGCGTACATGTACAGTGCTATCGCCCCGGTGTGTCTCATCTCATCCTTCCTCCTCCTCCTCACCACGGCTCAGCTCGCTTTCCAATCCTACCTGTCACTTAAACAGACACAAATGCCTTTGCGTAAGGGCGCTTCTGTCTCACGATTGTCGAGTGTGCCCCACATAAACCTTCCCAGGGCAGTACTCTGGACTAGCAGTGCAGCAAATTTGTGTGTTGAAAAGTGTCTAACGGGTCATAGGAAACATCCTGGTTGCCACACACACACTTGTGCAAACACGTCCTGCTGTTTCAGTCGGTGCTAGACAAGGAAAAGCAGGCTGCAGAGAGCTGGCTGTCCCTGTGCATGCTGACACCGCTGTATTTATTTACCAAGGCAGCCATGCTCACCGTCCATCACTCCCAAAGAGGTCCCCTCCATGGCAGGGTGGGCACACTGCTCCCTGTGTTTGCGGGGAAAGCAAAGCCCTCAGCCTTGGCTGTCTCCACGTCAGTGGTGCTCACACTCACTGGGATGTGTGAGCTCAGTGATGAGCCCTGTCGTGCGAGGCAGGATTGGGGTGAGCAGTGACTCACAGGTCACTCGCCTGTTACCCACCTACACACAGCTGTGGTTGTCTCACTGCATGGTGGGGGCCAGGAAGCTCCTGTAGGGTGGTGTGGCCCATGTGGTGGGTAGCTGCCTGCTGCCTGTAGGGCACAGAGGTCTCCCTGAGAGGACCTGAACACAGTTTGGGGCAGCCTATGGAAGAAACCCTGCCCATAGCCTAAGTCCTTGAGCAAGCTGTCAGCATTGTCCATCCAAGCTCTGTCATCCACAAGCAGGTCCTGGGAGGACAGGTGTCCTGCCAGCAGGACAGACTGCCCAGCTTCCTCTAGGTGAGACAGAAAGACCTGAGGGGTCCCCACATGTTTTAGTGACCCTCTTAGATGGAGACAGGAAGAAGTCGTGGGTCACCTGTCCTAGCACTGAGACCCAAAGACCAGCTGAGGTAGGTGTGGTGGGATCCATCCCTGGCTGGACTCCCATGCACTGCCTCCTGTCCAGGGTCTCTGCCTTCCTCATGGACTGGGGAGACTAGGGTGTCATCCAGGGGACAGACCCTACCAGCCCTGTGCT
Organism: Fratercula arctica; assembly: GCA_947846985.1. Lineage (NCBI taxonomy): Eukaryota > Metazoa > Chordata > Aves > Charadriiformes > Alcidae > Fratercula > Fratercula arctica. The sequence goes on along the minus strand of CANTUZ010000006.1, from coordinate 28,297,988 downwards.
GGGTGGAAGCATCCATGGTTTTGTGTTGCATGGTACAGCCTTTGTCAAGCGGAGAAGGAAATTAGCTCCTCCAGAGATGGTGGCTGTGGTGGTGTTGGCACAGCCTTGTGTGCCACCATGAACATGCAGGAGGCTGCAGTTGGCAGTGGGGACTAAGAAGGTGGTGGCTGACAGTGCCAGCACCAGAAGGAGACAGAACTCAGCCCACGGAGGAGGGAGAAGGGATGGAGGAGTATTTCATGGCAGAGGATTGGGGGTGCAGGTAAGAAGCAGCTAATTTGGAGATGGTGGCCTAGGAAAGAGCCCCAAAGAGGGATGTAGGCCAGGAGGGTAGGGTGGCTGGGGGAGGAGACCATAGATGTGGGGACAGGCTGGCCACATGGTCAGGACTGATGTGCTCCATGCTGCGCAAAGGCTGGAAGTGACCAGGGCACACAAGAACATGGCAGAAGAGGACCTCTTGGATGGTGGCAGCCAAAAAGCACTGGGAGAAGGTAGGTCTGTGCAAGTAAGGCCAGTCGCACCTGCCTGCAAGCAGGATGTTTAGCCTGGACACAGGGATTTGTTCCTCCAAGGAAGATAGGAGAAGGCTGTGCGTGCTGGGTCTTCCTGAGGACCTGTACGTTTTCCTGGCATTTTTCGCCTATCTGCTACCAAATCTCAGTGCTGGAGGATGCTAAACTAACACAGATTACATCTGTGTTTTGCTAAAATATAGTACACTAAGCAGGACTAGACGATGTGGTTTTGGTTGTTGTGCAAAACAGGGGGACCGCCTACATGGGATGCTGCAAACCTTCATGAGACAATCTAGGTGACCTTTGAAGATACCACCTTTTCCATGGCAGCAAAGCAAAAACACTGTTAAACTTGTTTTTTTTTTTTCCTTCCCACCCTTCAACCATGAACATCTCTTTCCTACGTTAGCAATTTGAAAAGGTCTCTTTGCTGTGCAGTCCTTTGGGTGTGGAAGGTCATCGCCTTTATTTGAATTCCAAATTCAAAGCTTAATTTGCAATTTACATTTACATGTCCAAGGAGGAGGAAAAAAAAGATGATGTAAGGATAGCACTATTTGTAAAGCCAGCCATGCTTTATTCAAGGGCTGGCTGCAACAATACCCCACGTGTACAACACTGTAGAAATACATCATACAGGTGCCTCTGTTTTGAATGAATCTTATGTATGACCTGCACACATACTGCAATGGATCATTGGTGCTCTTCAGGCTGTACACCAGCCTATTCAGCCTCGTTAATGTTGATGCTACACACTCATATCATTGATTTCTTGAGCTGAAAGAAACCCTTTTGCTCTTATATAGTTATAAGAACCATTTTGTTTCTGAGTGCCCTGCGCTTGGGTGGAGACGCTTGATATTTCAAGAGCTCCAGCAGATTTTTTTATCTTTCTTTCAACTGCAAGACACACATGCACGAAAAAAAATAACTGGTTTTTGCTAATAGGAAGCAACAGAGGAGAGTGGAGGTAGGTCTGATAATGGTAACACATGCTCGCCTGACCTTTTCTTTTCCCAGGAGAACGAATCAGTTTATCCTCTGCTTTCACCAACCGGTCTGTGATTTGCCTCCCCATTTCTACATTTGAACGAGGCACATCCAGACTAGGAGGAGGATTCACTCCCACAATGTAGCAGATGCAAGTGTTAGAGCTTATATTTTTGGAGTTTGCCTATGGGACTTTTTTGTTCCTGGTTTTCTAAGTGTTACTGTCATAGACTAGGTTAAATACACCAATTTCCTGGCAGAAAAGTGTCCTTAAAACTCACTGCCCTTTGGATTCATTACCCTTCATCCCCCATGCTTATTTTTCTACTTATCTTCTAAATTACGTTACATCTTGTTTTTTATAAATGCAGATGAGAACATACAGTTTAGCTGCTGCCTACAGAAACAGCTCCGTTGCCCCACGTGGCAGCATTTTCTACAGGACAGAGAAGAAAGCCCCCTCCCCAGCCCTTGCCTTGCCCTCTACACCGGCTAATGGGAGGCATGGCACCGCACCCGCTGCTGCCTCGTCCCAGGGGCAGGGGTGGCTAATCAGCACACCATCAGCCTTTTCAGGTGCTGAGGAGAGTGGTGGCTCCAGCACAGCACTGCTCAAGTCCTGGAGCCAACGGTGCACCCTGTGCCCACAGGCACGCGAAACGGAACACATAGAAACAGCATAGCGAAGAAGTCAAAAGCTAATGGCCATTTTCTCCTTTTCAAAGTCACCACTCAGGGTCCCATTTCCTCAAGTGATCTTGCCTTTATGGAAAAATGGCCATACCCTGGCATAAAGACCATCATTAAATTGTGAAATTTTGCTGCTGGAGGCCAGAGACAGGCAAGCAGTCAGAGGGTTCACAGAGGTACTGGGGGAAGAATGTTCCATAAACACGCATTTTTCAGAAAGAAAATTATCGCATCATTTAAGAACTAGCAATGAATCAGCAAAGGAGAGGTGACGAATTAGACTCAAATCCATCTCACATAAGTCGTGAAAGGTGATAATGCATCTGTGCCAAAAAACTGATGGTTTATCACAGATCTCAAAAACATTCAGGAGCAAATGTTTCATCTGATCTGTTGTCATTTCCTGAAATGGAAAACAAATTTAGGAATACAGTTTAACAATAATAATTATAACTTAATAATAATAATAATAATAATAATAATAATAATAATAATAATAATAATAATAATTTGATTCAATATTTTCCAAAGGTCAATGAGCTAACTGACTTAAGTCTCTGAGGTTAAGAAGAGATTATTAGTGCCAAGGAGTTATATTTTAATGTCTTCTTCATTACTTCATTCTTCGTCATCCAGAAGGCCGGGCTGGATGGGGCTTTGAGCAGCCTGGTCTAGTGGGAGGTGTCCCTGCCCAGGGCAGGGGGGTGGAACTAGATGATCTTTAAGGTCCCTTCCAACCCAAACCATTCTGTGATTCTGTGATTACTGTGTACCATATAACCATGCGTGTTTCTGCTGGAGAGGTGAGCCATGCACAGGAAGGTAGCAGATAAGAAAAAACCTGTAGAACCGCATGAAAAAGCACAATACAGTGTGGCAGCCTTGTTAGTGATACAGCGGCGATGGCTGATAAAGCAGACATGTCACAGCATCACTCAGGGCGCTGCCTGCACGTGGCCGCTGCTGCTTATAATGCTTGGGCTGGGGTCCTCGACGGGCTGCACTGAATGGGAGGTGGAAACCCACCAAAAAGCATTCGGTGGGGGGTCAGCAGTCAGGAACATCGAAGCGCCCACCACCAGGGTAGACTGGCATGGAGGAGTCACCGGATGGTGATCTCCACCTGGTCCTCCAGATGCCACAGGTGACTGCACCAGACCCACTAACAGCGTCACTCCAAAACCCAGCGTTTGAAGCTCTGCCTGGCCTCGAGCACACCATCCGTTTCCAAACCCTACGTGAGGCGTAGCCTGTGACCAGCTAACCAAAGACACGGCAGGACTGCGCTGAAGGACTTAGGCATGTTGTTTATCCCTCCTGCATGAGCACATGGATAACGTTACAATGCACCAGCACCTGTCCCAACTCCAACAAAGATCAATGTCTCATCAAGGATTAAGTGGCTAAACACTTGTTTCTGATCAGTGATTTACCAGATCCGTTAATACCATTTCACAGCTTCAAAGCACTGGGACGGAGGGCACACCAGCTAATGCTGGGTTTTTCCTTCCTGTGTATGCTACCCAGCATTCAATATACTTAAACTGTGCAACTGGAATAAAGGGATTTAAAGCAAATGATGCTACCTGAGCCTGCTGGGTGGTGTGAGCTATAGATCTGTCTGTGCATTTATAGAAAATGTAAAAGGTCAGTGATTGGATTGATTTTTAACCTTTGCAGGACTGCCTCTTAGATTAAGAGATTAAGTTGTTCATGTTTGCTTTGCTTTTCAGGACAGGGAAGCATATATGCATACCTAAAAATGTCAACCTTTCCTTTTTCTGGAGCTATGCTGACATATTACACTCAGAGAATAAAACAAGCGCAAAGAACATGAACCTGACCGATGAGCATGGGCTCTGGAAGATGGGCACATTTCCCCCTTGCACAGACACGAAGCAAGGAAAATGTGGCTTGAGAAGTTCAGCTCCAGATTCTGACACTGGAATTTAATTTTGAGCTTGGACATCTTGGCTTTCAGCATCTCACAGTTAAAACATGTGTGAGGGAGCAGAGCTGAAAGCAACACACCTACGGAGAGCGACTGATTTGCACCAACGCATTTTTCACTCTTAATTGCTCATTTACTCAGTGTCATCCAACTACTCATCACCAGTGAGAATTCGAGGCAGCACGACACTTGGAACCCCCTGACCTCGTTCCACAGACAGCCTTTAGTCCCAAGCTCTGAAAACGCGACAGCTTTGCCGGCATACGCACGCATTCCATAGGCCTCCCACTTGAAGACCTCCGTGTTGTCTAGAAAAAAAGAAACAAAACTTGGGCAGGAAATTTGGCCAAAAAGACACCATCCAGTGGTGGTGGCCGCTCTCCTCCCCGGCCCTCGCCAGCACGGAGTGAGTGTGGGGCTGCACAGAACAGCGAGCTGCGGGCGTCAGGGAGCGTGCGAGGAAGGGAAACCCAAGAAACACGTAAAGTTGTGTTGGATCCCGTTTAACTACAAGGTTCATTTGGTGGCTGGGGCTTTGTCTGCTTTGCTCCATTACACTTCTTCTGTGCGACAGCCTCTCACCACAACTTCCTACTCATGAAAGCAGCAAGTTTCCCCACAGTTCCTCTGTGCACAGATCTGACCACAGTGTTTTCCAGATGCTACTGATACGGACCCTGAGTCTGCAGATAAACACGCATGGGCTTACAACGTCAGTGCCGTCTTCTGCCTTTTCAGGGCAGGTGTTAGTCATGTGACTTCTACACCTGCCCAAGTTTTGTTGTCATCATAGTCACAACAGCCTCTTATTAGGGTCCCCTCCTTTATGTCTCCCTAGATTTAATGGTTTAAATATTTCTAATGGTTTAAAATACTCATTTATTGCAGTATTGGTGGTTTTGGAGAAGGAAAGACCTCCTGTGTGAGGCTGGTCCTCAGGAAACATCACTGGTATCTCCTGACTTCCTTATCCAGCAGGGCCTGTCACTGAAACATAGTGATGTGACTGGTCTGCCAGCGCTCATCCAGTTGCTTCAAAAACCCGGAGATGGGTTAAAGCACTGAGCAGCTCTCCCAGCGACGGGCCGGCGTTAGCAGGTCAGTGCTAACCATTCAGGAGATAACATTTTGGGTTCACTTGCTGGGAGTCTCCGGCAGCTGCTGACATCAATGCTGCTGCACACGTAGAAGCTCGTGAGAAATCCCCACCTGAAACCTGAGGTTTCTGAGCAAATCAGCTGCAGGCACTCTCTAAAATGCACGCTCAAAATTCAGCCTCTAATGTGGTATAGAGATAGTAAGCCCATGAACCCTTGGGTCACGCTGCAGTGGGAACCTCTGGAGACACGTGTGCTGCTGCAAGTTGCTGATGCGACTTCGGACAATTGCTTCTTCCCAACAGCCCCTCAAACACGCCTTATTCATTTCACCGAATCAGTATCTTTTCAGCATTTTTGACTAAGATGTGCAGTCTCTCTACTCACCATGGCCTTGAGCACAGTACGGTATGTCTTGCGCACAGACGAAACCTCTCATCTAGTAGTTCTCCTCTCCTCCCTGAAGTAAAAGGTCAAGGAAAAATCAGTCTCTCCTGCTGGTATTACCAGAAGGCGTACAACAGTCAGATGTGGTATTTATTTTTTGCCTCATAGACCCCTATGTTTAAAAACTTGCAAGCAGAGGAAATAATTCTCCGTGACTTACATTAATTTTTAAAGTTGTTTTCTACTTTGCAGAGTTATAAATCGGTTGTATTGAAACTCTGGGCTGCTAAAACACGGTTACTATTAATGTGCCCGTAACCCCTAGTCACTGTAGGAAGAAGGACGGTGATCCTACGTGGCTGCGAGCGGAGACCTGTCACCTTAGCCATGGAAACCTGTGTGTATACTCAGCGAGATGTCCCTCAGCAGTGATGCCATGGCAGGGTCTGCTGCACGGGGTCAGCACACCGCTGAAGGGGCACCAGCCACGCAACGGCCTTTCCTTCAGCGTAAACGATCCCCTGCCCCACGCTGAGGAGCCAGCAGCAGCCATTAAACCAGGGTGAGGATGGAGGGGGACTCTGGGCACAGTGGGAGGGGAAAGCTGGGACAGGCACCGCCAGCACTAACCCTGCCCCAAGCCACCCTCGCACCCCGCAGCGCTGCAACCTGCTGCCCCATGGCCCCCACCAGTTCATCTTTTTTTTTTTTCCATTGCCAAGCTGTAGTTTCCCAGAGAACTGCTTCCTTTTACTATTGATAATGGATAATGCACGGGCAGAGGGCCCTGAGCTGCCTTTGAGCAGCAGAGGACTGCTCTCCCCAGTGAAAACCATGGCTCCCGAAGGAGCCCTCTTCTCCAGGACCATTCCAAGCACACTTTGACCTTTCCAAATTCATACACCTCATACCAAATGCAGGCTGTGTTTTGTTCCCTCTCACATTAGCATAAGTCCAGAGTGATGCTTTAACAGCTGGACAGATCTAGGCCCTCATATAGAAATACCTGCATCCAGTAAATCCGAGCAAAACCATGTCCTCTGCTTGAACAGGGAAGAAATTATTTGCTCAGCTTGCTTACGTGCTTAATTCCAAAAGTCGTGGTTCCTCCTTTCTCTTCCACTCAGTGACATTACTTCATCGAAAACCTTTTGTCACAGGAAATCTCTGCGTGATTTGCATTTGGATCATTGAATTGCTTTTCCTCTAAAGGGCGATCAATCTTCATTTTGCTCTCAGGCTATTTTGCAGTAGCTCTGTGGGGAATTAATACTACTATTTTTCTAATTGCTCTGTTGGATGCTGTAACAACGCAGGTCACCAGAAGGTTATATCCAGGGGAAAACAGTGTCTGAACTAGGTATCTAAAGGTCACTTTTAGCTTTGTGTCACCCCTTGCAGCTTCGACAGAGTTTTTAGATGCGAGAGTTTGCACCCTCTCCACAGTTTGCATCAGCCCCACTGCGTGTGGGCAGGTTCTCATGACAGCCACAGTTCCTCTGGACATTTGGGCACGTCCAGCTCCCACAGCCTCCAGCCCCTCTCCAGGGAAGGGCTCAGCCCACGCCTAGGAGGGAGGCAGTCATCCCTACCGACCTGAAGTCCTAAATCTGGTTGGGGCTATTTTTAGGTTCTACATATACACAGTAAAACCCATTGCTGCCCAAAAAAAACCTTGGGGTTTAAACTACCCAGTTCTGAAAGCACGGCATCACTGGCGTTAGTCCAAACACGGCACAAACAGCCCAGCGTTGTACACGTGCCTAGGGCAATGCCACGCCATGAGCCCTACCTGCCACAGCCAACAGCCCCACTGAGGCCTCGGCATCCAGCACAGCGCTTTTGTTGTGTTGAGATTTCGGGATAGGTCTCTCACAACCGCCACTCTGTACTTATAAAGTTTGAAATGCCAGAGTTTACGGCCCTGGGTCTTGTCTTCTTGAATGAGTACCCCTGCAGCCTTTCCAACCCAACGGGAGCTCGCTGCGGTACCTGTGGTGTGTGAACCTTGTTGTTTATGTCTTCTGTCTAGGGGACGTGCAGAAATTAATAAGCTTTGCCGTCTTGATCTGCTTGTGTGAGCAGGGGCTGGTGGGGTGGTTTCGGGGCCGAGAAAAACTGATTTTCCTGAGAGCAAGCCCAGCTCGGCGGCAAGGGCTAGTGTAGTGCAGGGAAGGGAACCAGAAACTGCAGTTTTGCCACATTATAACCCCAGAGAATGCAAGTTTACACCTACAGCTGCTGAGACCCTCTTCAGCCCTTTGGAAAAAAAAACAAACCCAAAAGCCACTATTATCATTCTTCCTTATGGGAAGGGCTTCTCACCCTCACGCTCCTCGGTGTGTCTGGTGGGTTTGTGCCCTTGCTGAAGCTCATATTTGGTACCTTGAGCTAAAGGGCTTTGCTGACACCAAGGTTAAATTCGTCTGGGGGACAGAGGCTCAAATTAATTTTAATGCAGCCAAAGAGGGCAAATTGGCTCACTTGAGATACTAAGGTCTGTCTGGCAGACGTGCCCATTGATACCACAAATATCAAGTGTGAATAACACGAGGCTTTGGGAAAGTCACATTTGCATTTCGACCTATTGGAACTGGTCATTTACCAGTGCAGCGAGTGTCACGTGTTGTCAGCACAGCTCCTCTGGTCCTGCTGCCAGCAGGACACCGCAGCTCTGCAGGAGGCCCGAGGCTGTTCTCTCATTTGCCTGGAAGAAAAATGACACCTGAACCACAGCAGAACGTATGGCTTTCGGGTGTGTGAACCACAATTTATCTACGTTTCCTAGCCTGCCAGGCGTGCAGCAATATTGCAGATCTCTAGCACTGTAAATGGTAGCATCTGCTTGACATTTTACAGTTATAAGACTTCAAATGTACCTGACAGAGGCTTATAGACCATAACACACACAGCCTTTTTCACTGACTCCCTTTCCCAGCAGCCCCAGGTGCCACTCCCAGGGACGGCTCTATTTCTAGCCCCCTAATTTCAAGAAAATATCACAACAGAGCAGTGCATGCAGGCAGAAAGCACGTTTCCAGAGACCCCTCTGTACTGACGCCACTGTCACACCCCGGTGATCCCCAAGCCTGCGGGAAGCCCAGCCCCATGGATGCTGCCCAGGCAAGCCCAGCTGCAAAGCATGCAGAGTGACAGGGAACCTGGCCGTGCAGGGACAAGGTCCTTGGATCCTGCAGTGAAGCATAGCGAAGTGGCGTATGAGGACAAGATAAGGCCACTGGGGATGAGAATTAAAAAGGCTTGGAATTTTAACTCAGTGCACACCCAGCAGGAGCTTTGGAAACCTGCCTGTGGATTCCCCACACCGACAGCATCCCCCCCCGGTTCAACGGCTGCTGACGGAGCTCACTCCATCGATGGCATTAGTGTCACCGTACAGCTAACACTGAGGACCACTCACCCCAGGGCAAGCGTTCACTTTGTGCCGCTGCTTCTTACACCTTAATGACTTCTGCAAAGTTTTGAATCTCCCCAGAAGAAAAGTCTTAGTACATTTAAATGGGACGATTCCTGCTTTTAATGAAATTCCTACATGCTGTAAATAGTTGTCCTGAAAAATCAAAGACTTACTGCAGGACCACATTCACCTTTCTGTACTGTAAGATGTTTAGACTGAGAATGTGACAAAGGACATTTTAAATACTTGCAATTGGACCAAAAAAAAGTTAACCAGCAGGTCCAGAATTGCTTTTGGGACCCAGCTGTGTGTAGCTGGAGTCTCCCAGCACACCCTGGTTGTTCGGCACCAACCCTAAACCTTCACCTAAACCTAAACCTTCATGGTGCTGTGGCCATGGCACGTATGCACCCTTCAAAGTGGAAAGAGGCTGCTGACACCAGGGTCACCGTGTTTTGCAGCCATGAGTGCGAAGAGGTGAGCAAGTAATCCAGTAACCTATCCAATGGCCTTGCCTAACTCTCAGCTGGGGGTCTTTGAGGGAGCCGCATCCACAGCCAGTGCCCCCCCGAGCTCCAAGCACTGTCCTGCTGGGACCAGCTTCGTGCTGCGCCCATGGGGCCAGGGATGCCCATGGCTGTGGGAGCAGGGCAGCAGCATCCGATGGCCGAAAGGGAGGGACTCCCTGAGTATTTTCCCTTTCCTAGTTCTGGAAAAAAATAATTTCTGGAAATGTCTCTAACACTCAGAGTGCAGGGACCTCTTTGGCTTTTAGCTCACTCCAGAAGCCTTAATAGGCCTTGAAAAAAGAGGAGAAGAAAAAGCCATTAAGCTTTTTCTTTGTTTTCACAGACTATTATCTACCCTCCTCTTTAACAATCTCTTGCGTGACCCGTCATAGGGCAAGTAATGCAATAAACTGCCTTCACTGCTAGTAATCGTCCTGCGCTGCCCGGCGCTGCCCTGGCCACCCCACTGCTGCGGGGGCCACCTGCAAACCTCGCCACGCCGGGGTCTCCCAGCTCCCCGAGAAGGGGGTATCATACTTTCTGCATCCCGAAACACACACAGCTGTCACTGCAAAGACATGGCTTGTGGTTCAACTGCCAGCAAATGCTTTGCTATGTGAAATCCTGCTGGGGCTCTGGCGGAGAGGACAGACCTCTTGCTATGCAGGCTGCTGGCGGACGAGAAATATTTTGGGGACTGTGATTTTTCTACTTATGTACAGAAAAACCAGGAACATAAAAAACAAACAAACAAACAAACAAACAAGAAAAAAACCAGGAGCAAGTAAGATTTAATACTTTTAACATTTGAGACAATGGCATTGTGAACAATGACGACGTGTCATTGACCAATTTCATAGGATACATTTTCTGCAGCAGGGATCCCTTTCATGTCATGGCGCTGCTGTAGCCTTTCAGCTGTGCTGGGGGAGCTTCGTCTGATGTGTACCCCCCTGCCTGGCCCACAGGGCAAGGAAAGAGGCCAGTGACTCCCAGTAGCCAATGCCCTTCCCTGGTTTCCATTGAGGTTTCTGCATGGGGAACACCTTGTTTTTTGTACCGGCTCTGCTTTCACATAGATGCTACCGGCTTTAGGATCTCAAGCAAGGAAGAATTTTCTTTGTCTTTTTGGTGTGTAATTGCCCTCGGTGCTAAATGAAAGCCTTCTTTCCAGTTTGATACCCATCAGTTTTCATTTCCAGTCTCCCTGAGTCACATTTTTCTCCAGAACCCTTTCCCCTGCATGGAGCAGGACGCTATCTCTCGGCTCTGCTGGTTCCATAAGGACAACAGTGCTATGCTCATTCTTTCCATGACGCCCTGTCTTTTTGTGAAGCTGGAAGCCTGGAGAGGAGTGCAGACTGCGGCTCTGCACTAATAAAAACTACCAAGGGTAACATTTTGTGGGGACATCTGAAAGGCTGCGGCCTGGGAAGCAGCGTGATACAGGCTGCTCACAGCTTGTGGCAAGAGCTGAGCCTGCAGCTCGGGGCTGAGGCACACTGGGTTTCTCTAACCCCAGTATAACCAAGCAGACCTCAAAATATTGCCATGATAATGTGTTACTTTCTCTTCTTCATGACCATGCTCAGACCAGGGACATTACCAGAAGCCACATAGTCTTCATGTAGCATCAGGGGCTATTTTAGAGAACAACCACCAAACCAGCAACAGGCTGCCCAGTGGAGGTCTCGTTTTAATGGGGGAGTATTTCTGGCAGTAGGATAAAGTCTGTGTGTGTGTGCATATGTGCATACACGCTCCTGGGCAGCAGGATGGCTCAGTGCAAGCCATGCCAGCTGGGGACCTCCAGGGCCAGGACAGATGCTGGCCCCTGCCTTCCCCCCCCTTCACCTTGCCGTACTTTGCCTGCCCACGGGCACCCTCGGGAGCAGCGTCGCTGTTGCTGTGTCCCAGGACAGCACTACCGCAGGCAAAGCTTGTCCTCAGCATCTAATTAAATCTCCGCTGGCACTTGTCCACACACTGCAAAACATTCCTGATAACCTGGGGACAACGGGCTGCTAATTAGTACGGTTCCTAAAGGCTTCATTACTATCCATGGCTACTGTTGTTTGAGTTTTAGTTAAAACCAGTTTCATTCGATAACTATTCATTACTGGTGAGAAAAGGGTACATAGACCGAAGCTGCTGCACTCACAACAGCAACAAGTTTGTCCCCAAAGTTCCTTTTAGAGGACCAGCAAAACGCACATTTGATGGGACAACCCAAAGGGATCCCACGGGAAGCATTTGGGTGCTTAAGAAAATAGGTCATCCTGGGCACCCAGCACCTCACTAAAATCCTAACAAAAATCTAGTAGGACTGTCATTAACGAGTGCTCCCTAAAAGCATCAACTAATATTTATTACGATCTGATGAATAATGAAATGACACCAACTCATTGCACTGTTCAAACACACCAAGTCCCATTAAGATAACTTGGGGCTAACAGCCCTGCAAGCAGACGATGATTTATAAAGAAGTTTTGCTTCTACATAATCTCCCCGCCCGTTCCCTGCAGCATTTAATCCTCTCTGGTTAATTACACCGTGATTTACTGAGATCAGAATAGATGGGACAAGAGAGAGCCATGTACAAAATAATAATCGTTATTCACATAAGCCTCTTTTTTCATGTAAATTGTAACTCTTCAAATACTGGCAATGGGAGTTATTTTCATTACCATATTTTCACTGGCTGTAATTAGTCCAGGAGGAGGATTATTACTGCTCTTATCACTAAGAGAGAAAAAATGCTTGGCACGCCCCAGAAACGGCTTGAAGCCCAGGTCTTATGGGCATCATATGCCTGGATTTCATTTTCCAGCAGCCTTTGCTCCGCCTGGATTCAGGCAACCTGGAAAACCCACTTTTCCCGTGGTCACATTCGCATCTTCCTCGGAGGGGCCCTGTTCCATCTTGTGGTCATTGCGAAAATGGAGGGAAACTTAATCAAACTTAATAAAAAACCTGCCGCTGGCTGCAGCCCCTGCCCCAGCCACGGCCCCCAATATGGGGGACGTGCCACTGCTGTGGCAGCTTGGCAGCGAAATAGGCTTTTTTTTTTTTTAAATAAAATGGAAAAGAGAATTGAAGCGAAGTAAGATGTGCTTCTGCTTGAAAATATGTCCTAAATTTACCTCTGACTTGCCCCCCAAAATGTACACCAAATGCCATATGCGAAGGGGGTGCCCCACACCGGCCCCGCAGCCCCCCGGCCGGAGGTGGTCCCAGCCAGGGCATAGGGATCTGGCCCGACCCAGAGGGCAGCAAAACTCACAGATCATCACATCACAAGCTCTCGTTGTCTATAAATTAATCCTAAATTAAGGTGGGGCGGTGCAAAGACCCCAGGACAAGTGCATTATTTCTTTATTCACATCAGGAAGGATGGAAAATATCTCTAGCAGAAGATCAGCCACGAAGCAGAGAGAAAAACCATTGGGATGATATGGATTTTTATTTTTCCCCAGCAAAGACTGGTAGAAAATGTTTTTGATGCTCTCAGCAGGCACTTCTGCTGCTCCCCCAGTGCCCAAATGGCACCCTGCTCCTCGCTGGGTACCAGCTCTAGCCTAGCTCCGAAATCTTCTGAGATATAAATACGCATTGTAAAAACTGTATATTCCACTGTCTCTGCAGAGCAAGGGAGACCTGGAAAAGGGATGAATTGTCCCATGTTCACATGCCCACCGACACGGCCACCCTCTTCCCGGGGAAGGGACCACTGGCAGCAGCAACAGGGCTGCCCCCCGAGCCAGCTGCATCACTCTCCCCCCGGTTGCCCTCCCTTGCAGCCACTCGCAGAAGGTCCTGAAGGGCAAGTCATCCCTGCATAGTGCCGCAGAGAGCTGCTGCTGGCCCCGGCGCTGAGAAATCCCCGCATCTTACTGAATTTAGGACTGCAAAAGATACTGGTGTGTCAAGTGGCTCTTCCAACCTGCAGCCCATGCTTCGCACCTCGACTGGTGAAACTGTGCTGTTAAGCCGGAAGCAGAAGCTGGAGTGGGATTTTTTTTTGTGAACAAACAACATTTCCCTCTTCACTGTTCCTATTGTAATTTTTTTAACTGTAATTTACCCTTCCTGAAGCATCCCCAAAGAGCTGTCGTGGGGATAAATGCATTTATCATCGCCAATACTTTTCTTCTGCCTTCAAAATCCAAGACCTGCTCCTCAAAGGAACTTCAGCACCTTGATATTTCCATCCAGCTGAAAATCAACAAGCTGCAGGCTCTTAGGGAGCATACCTAAATAGATTTCTGTGCCATTAAGTTTCCAAGTCAATGACAAGAAGAGAATTTAGGAAAATAAGTCCCGCAGGCTGTATCGCAGTGGTATGTGATCAGGGGATTAGAATAGCCAGGATGCAGACTGGACACCCAAAATGACAGCCACCGAGGATGCTCGGCCACAGGTCCTACACAGGCAGCCCAGTTTTCCACCTCTGCAAAGTGCAAAACACTCTTTTGCTGTCTCTCTGCTTTGCCTAAATCTCTCATTCCCTTGCTTTCCTCTTTACTTACTATTTAAACGCAGCAAAGGGACTTGGCATCTCATTTGCAGGAAAGGTGCCGCGCAGCAGCACATTTATGTATTTGATCATCTGGGAACTTGACTGAAATTGCACAGCTGCTGGTGAAACTTGTTTCTCCTCTGAAAAAGGGGTAGGAATTACCTAGAAATAAACGTGAAATCTCAACAGATGCTTTTAATGGATTTACTTCTCAGAATACAGTTTCACATCCAATATATTCTTATGTTGGGTTTTGCTTTAGTAGGGAGTGAAAATTCCTACTCCACAATATTCACCTAGAAAATCACATCACTTAAAATGAGATGGTCAGTTCAAAGCAATTTTGTATTATCAAAATGATTATTTGACACATTTTCAGTAAATGGTCTGAAGCGTCTCAAGCCAGTGGAAACAGCCTTCCGGCTTTTCACCTCTTTTCACCTCTCATCAAAATTCCCTTTAAGAAACACATAGGTCCTGAATTTTACTTATATTAATATTTATTTTAATTCTATTAATATCTATAATTATGTTATAGCTTCCACACAGGTCATGCAGATTATCTAGTGTTCTTGACCATACAACAAGCCAGCCACATGTGAACTCTGCCTGTCTTCTTCATTTTTGCTAGCAAAGCTCTTTGCCTGCCTGCACAGGCAGTGCCCTCCGTAAGCAGCCCACCCTGAGCGCTGCGTCTTATCTATGCAGATAGGGGCATGCAAAGCTTAAAATTAATCAGACTTTCTTTTTTACAAAAGCACACAGAAACTTGCTTCCTATGGGCCCCCAAAAGTAGACCCATCAGCAATAGTTGACAGGAGCATCTGGAGCATACTGTGCTCTTCACAGCATTACTCTGAAAGGCTCTATCTGAGACATACATCACTTAGTGCTATAGTTAAGTATGTTCTGCATTCCATAGAATCGTAGAATTCTATGATTCTATGAAAAGTCTATCAGTCTATGATTCTATACATCACTTAGTGCTATAGTTATGTACGTCCTGCATTTCATGTAACTCGCTGCCTAAACGCAGATGACTTTTGTTCTGATCTGAATTTATTTGTATTCCCAGCTTCGCAGCAGCTCCCTGAGCTATGAGACCTCGCTCAACCGCGACCCTCCGCAACCCACCTCTGCCCTGTGGAGGTCTCCCAGCCTCAGCCGTGGGAGGAGAGCACTGAAGGACGCTCTCCCCCAGCCCGCAGCGCAGCAGCTGCTCTGTGCCAGGCTGGGCTCCCCGGGTCTGCTTTCCCCAACCCACACCTGCGATGAGGTCGCGCCCGGCCTCAGCCCTCTGGGGAAAAGGCGCCAGCTGCTGCCGGCCGCACGGTGGAGCACGGCAGGCACCAAACCCCCCCACCCCCCCGCCTCCCCCTTTAGCGTAACGAAGCAGAAACCCCCGGCCGGCGCTCGGGGACCGGCAGAGGCGGTGGGGAGCGCGGGCAGGCGGGTGCTGCGATGCCCGGCGCCCCGCGGGGATGCCGCTGCCCGCCGCCGCTGCCGGCTGCGGGGCGGCCGCCGCCGCCCGCGAACCGGGTCCGTGCCTGAGCCCGGGCGGGCGGCTGGCGGCCGCGGTCTGCCTGGGCGCCCTGGGCAGCCTGGGCTTCTGCAGCAACCTGCTGGTGCTGCTGCTCTTCTGGCGCTACCGGGCGCTGCGCTCCCCCATCAACCTGCTGCTCCTCAATATCGCCGTCAGCGACCTGCTGGTCTGCGCCCTGGGCACCCCCCTGGGGCTGGTGGCCGCCGCCGACCGGGGCCGGGGCTCGCCGGGGGTCGCCTGCGCCTGGCACGGCTTCGCCAACGCCCTCTGCGGTGAGTGGGACCGGCACCGGCACCGGGGGGGAGCTGCGGGAGGCTGCACCCACGGACGGGGGGACGAGGCTGCACCCCGCAGCCTGCCGTCGGGGAGGGGACGGGGACAGGAGAGCCCCGGCAGGTGCAGGGGAGCAGAGGGTGAGGTGCCCATGGGGGTGTTTGTCCGAGTGCGAGTGGGGCGTGTGGGATGGGGCACTGGCCTGTCTGCGGGGAGCAGCTCCCCAAGGATGCTCAGGGCCCAGTGTTGGGGTTAAACTTGGCCAACTTCAGTTGCTTTTCTGGAAAAAAGGCTCGTAAGCCACCAGGCAGCGTTAAGTACAAGTCCTTCAGGCTGCAAAGTGCGTGTTTCTTGCGGTTACTGAAGAGCACCACAAACTTTAAAAAACAAAAATGGAGCAGGCAGCTCTGAGCCTCAAAAGCCGCTATTTCTCTGAAATCTCCTGGCTTTCAGACCTAACCCCAAGTCCTGGCTGTGGGAACGGGCAGCGCTGGGCAGGCCAGGATGAGATTGCACACCCCAGGGCAGCGGGAGTGAGGAGGGGGCAGAGAAGCCACAGGATGCTGCCATGCAGGGCGGTCGCGATGCCGGTGCAGAGGGACCCCAGCAACACCCCTGTGCGCAGGAGGGGAGTACAAAGCTCCAGGTCCTGGGGACTGGCGTGACTCTTAGCAAGGCAGGGAGTGTTTGCAGAGCAAGGGAGGGTGGGGAGCAGGAAAAGAGCATCCATCGTGCTCCTCTGCCTTTACCAGCCCCTTCCTCGCCTGCCAGCCGGGCACATGGAGGGAGACCCACATTGCAGAGGGGGCTGTGGGGACAGCAGGTACGCAGGCCTGCCCCTGCCTCATCCTCCCAGCTCTGTGGTGTTGCTGCCTGAGCTTTAGAAACAGAAGTTCAGAGTAATGTCACTTTGAGCTAAGTAATTTAACAGTATCTTCTATTTTCAAGCTTCCCAGCAATCAAAATCTCTCCCAGCCTCCTTTACCACTCCAGACACTGACACACAGCAGTGCGGCTCCCCCCTAGTTAGCACTCATACGGGTCAGAAGCTTTCCCAGTAGGGTCATTGCTCTGCCCATCAGTAACAGACCTGAACAACCAGAGGAAAAGAGCTCAGCATCCCATCCAGCCTGCACGCCGTGGCTTTTGGAGACACATCACTTAAACCCACTATAAAGATACTTGCAGCAGCGGTTTAGATGTTTGCTGCCGCCTCTCTCCCTGATGAAGTTACACAGGGTAGCAAACCACCTTTGCGTATGTGAAACCTTTACATGCCAAGGAAAGTTTAAAGAGAATATGTCAGCATTAACCAGCAGCTCCAGCTATATTCGCATGTACCTGCCAGCATCACTTCCAAAAAACAGGCTGGGAGGCGTGTGTGGAGGGGAAAGGACAAACTGTAATATCGGCGTTACAAATTATCTCCCCCCCAGCATTACTGTTTGCAGAAGAAATCTTTGCTTTGCTGCTAAGGGCCTTTCTCGCCCCATTCCTACCCGCTGACAGTACCCCAGTTGCAAAAGACCCATAAATGTCTCTGTGAGGGCTCACGAGCCGCCTGCAGCCCTGCACGGCCGCGCTGAGGCACACCAGGGCACTTGCTGGCACAGTGGGCTTCGCAACATGTTTTAATCTACATTTCTTCCTTAGCGTACGGCAATAAATCCGCATGAAAAACCTGGGGGGCTGTGCTTCCCCAGAGGGGGTTCAGACTGCTGCGCTTGCCAGCCGGCAGAGACACAGGGGCATCTCTCATTTTCCTCATCTCAGAAGAGGTGCCTTGCCCTGTGAAGAGGACTTAGATTTTTGCTGACTATTGAAGTCAACTTTAGATAAGAAAAGTGTCGCTTTAACGACCTGCAAATCTTGCCCTTGGAATCGAGTTAGGCTTCAAACCCGAGCAACAAAGCGCCCGTGTTCCTTACGCTCTTTCTGCTTCTTCTGGTCTGACACGGAGAGACACAGCTCTTTATTTTGACTTTGTGGTTTTCTCGGGAGTTACCAACGCTCTGCGGGGAAAGCTTTCCTGGCTCTCACCGGGAGCTTTATTTAAGCAGGTTCCTCTGGTGACGCACGCCCTCTTCCCACTTCCACAGAACGGTCTTTTCTCTCCCACAACTGAAATTTCTCAAGCAAAGTCACTTTTATTCCTCTGCAGTGTCTGCCCTTGCTCACGTACGTTTTGTTGTGAGAATGTCATGTTCTCGAGGTCCAGCACAGCACGGGCTGGGGGGTTTGTGCAAGTCTCCAGCATTCATATGGTTGCATGAAAACATCCAAGAAGTGCCTGGAGACTGTAATGTTTGGGAAGAGGGCAAGGAGAGGGAAGGTTGTGTGAAGAGCTCAGAGTACAGGCATGGACACTTACTGTTCCCCACACACCTTTCCTGCAGGGGAAAAAAAAAATACAAAAAAAAAGACATCTGGCAGAAAACATAAATCCCAGGAAGCAAGGAGCCAACATTATCATTTCAGGCAGAAGCAGTGATGCTTAAGGAAGCCTGTGAAACTGGATAAGCCCTGAACTTTGGGCAAATACTGCTATTAGCCCTTAATCCTTAAGTCTTACAGGTGCACCGAACACCAAATCTGGTAGAGAAACCAGGATTTTGCTGCAGGTCACACACACGCGTATGTATACATGCAGACAGATGTGCTCAATTATTAATCAGCGTTTATAACAGACTTGCTTTGGCTGGACACATGTTTAAAGACTCCCTAGCTTTTGGTGAGGGAGCTCAGGCTCTCAGCATCTCCCACCCTTGGAGGGACACCTCCAGCCCCAGCCCTTGACCACCAGGTTTCCAAAGCCACCGCCATCAGTCTCACCTTTAGCTTGAAGTATCACTTTGGGAGATAAACCAAAGCCTTAATTTAGCCATTCCTGCTAATGCAAATGTGTTTTTTCCATACAGGCATCGTCTCGCTCATCTCCCTGGCTGTACTTTCTTACGAACGTTACTGCACCATGACAGGAACAACAGAGGCTGATACCACAAACTACAGGAAGACATGGACAGGCATCGTCCTGTCCTGGACGTACTCCTTGGTCTGGACCGCACCCCCCCTTTTCGGCTGGAGCAGTTACGGGCCAGAAGGACCAGGGGCAATGTGCTCCGTGAACTGGCATTCAAAGGACATTAACAACGCCTCCTACATCATATGTCTTTTCATCTTTTGCCTTGTAATCCCTTTTGTCATTATTGTTTATTCGTACGGGAAGCTGCTGTGCGCGATAAGGCAGGTAAGTAGATTCCTCAGCTGCATTTGTACTATGACCCCAAACCACTCAGAGACCAGTAACCACCATTTTCCACCATTATAACTTCTCTGCTGTCAGGTGCGCTGCCACCCTTGGAAACTGGCTCTCCTGTGACTGCCTTGGTGACCGGGTCCAGTCTACCAGGGCTTTCAAAGTCACATTCCAGTGTGAGCAGCTGCAAGTCCCTATGACAGCTTCACAGACAGTTTGCCAGACCACTGAAGATACTCCTAATTACCTTGAATTAAAACTGGGAGGGACTTATCTACCTTGATGAGCTTGGTCCTAAGGCTTCAATCCGCAGCAAGCCTACGGAGGGGTGAGCATCGCCTGCAGGTTCCGAGGCTGTACGATCTCTGGGGGGTGTGGGAGCTGGGATTTCTGAAGATCATTGCTTCTTCTCTGAAAGCATAAGAGTGAACCCTGGAAAAAAAGGGTGCTAAAAAGAAAAGTCATATAGAATCCAGCTGCTGGCAGGATCCAGGCAAAGCGAGAAGCTGGAGTTTAGCAAACACAAGCTGTAAGGCAGTCCTGTGGTATAATGCTTACCCCCTGCACAGAAAACAAAGCCAATCCATAAATGACCATGAGCTACTAATCTATTCCCAAGATAAGAGAGATTCACTTTTAATAGTGCTAACCCACCCAGCGCAGCCTTTGGTACGGAACACTGTCAGGTCGGCACTGTCAGGCAGCTGGAAATGCTGATGCACATTTTTTTTGTTTGTTTTCTGGTCAGTAGCATCTACATTTAGCCCGAGCTCTAAGGAGCGAGGCACCAGCGCTGCCTGCTCACAGCACGGCGGTGGCCCTCGTGGGAGAGGACCCATGAGCGCGGCAACCCCTCTGTCGGGGACCAGCCTGTGGGCAGGCAAGGACTGGGCAGTTCAGGCCAGCCCCCCCGCTCTCCCCCAGCACAAAGGGAGCATTCGCCGCCCTACACAGCCTCCCTTGGTCCCCGCACCCTGGGAGCCCACCCCGGGCTGGGCGCAAGCTCCGTCAGTGCTAGGAGGTCTGGCTTTGTCCCAGCTCGTGCAGCAAGTGCCTGAAAGATAAGAGGGAGTTAGATAAAATCACTCTATAAGCCACATTTCAGATGTAAACATTTAACTTAAGCCTATTATTGCTCTGGGACTTTGGGTAGAATTAAGTCAAACCAGTGGAGACGGTTGAGTTAATCCTTCTCAGTTGTCTCATCACAAACACCTTTCGTTCCCCTGGTAGTGAGCTTGGTCCTCTTTGGCCACCATTTGCTGGCAACAGCGACTGCTCCGGCACCACCACGAACCTGCCCCTGAGCGCAGGCAGCGGCTGGCTCCCACGGGACTCTCTTTTTAACACCTTTTGAAGCTACAAAAACTGATTTAGAGGTGCTGCAAGCCAGTCCCAGCAGCCAAAACTGGAGCAGGAGAGTCTCCTCCTCCCCAAAACTATTCCATGGGCAAAAGCCAGCGAGATAACCTGGACGGAGAGTTGTCCCCTGTGGGAAGGCCGTGCTGTCCGATAGTCGGAGCTGTGCCCAGGGCTCGGACAGGTTCTCCTGTCCCTGCCCTCCCCAGGGCAGCAGAGCCTTCATTTCTGCTGGGGCTGCACCTAGGTGGGAGCACCGAAGGGTGTAACTTTTCAAATTAAATACTCTTCCCACTGACGCATCCATGACATAACATGTGAATTTTTGGCCCCGGAGAGCTCTCTGTCTTCAGGACAGCTTTGGACACTCTCACGGGTGGGAGCATTGGCGTGCCACCAGTTGAGGCAGCAGCAGGACTCAGCAGCTTTATCAGAGCCCTCTGCAAACCCAGCAAGTGATGGGACCCCTTCAGGGACATGAACTGGTCCTCTGGTGACTGCTGTGGCATGGAAAGGTGACAGGGTGGTGGCAGGGGGCTATAGCACCTTTCGTCAGGGGTGATGTGTGTGAAGGTCAGGAGCTGCCTTTCCTGGGCTGCCTGGTCCTGCGGGGACCCCAAAATATGGGAAACCGTCTGGGAAATAACATGAAAATTATTCTCAGAAGTGGAAGAGACATTTTTCTGCAGTTTGTGCCAAGTCTGTGCATGTGACGTGTTATATCTGTTGCATGACCCTGCGGGACGGGGCTCCTGAAGCCCTGGCATCCAGGAGAGCTGGTTCTGAGGCTCAGCCTCTACCAGTATCATCACACCTGATTTTCCAGAAACATGCCTCTGTCTGGATGCAAGTTATCCTTCCATGAAGGGGGATTTTTCATGAGGAGGGAAAGTCAAAACCAGCCAGTGCTGCCAGAGGCACCCAGAGCACAAGGGCTGGACACTGCGGAGCTCATTTGGGAAACTGCAGAGCAAGGGGAAGGCAGGAGGCAGCGGAGCCCCAGAGCCTCCCATTGCCCACAGGCTTCTCCCAGCTCAGCTTCCCCCGCGGCAGCAAGGTGCAGAAGGAGCAGCAAAATCCCTGGTGGGTGTAAGAGGGAGGAAAAAAAGACTGAACAAAAGAAGCTTCACACACAAGCTAAATATTTAAGGAATAGAACAACAGACTTTTTTGCTTTTAGAAGGTCCCAAATTATAGGGAATACGCTGTAAGCCTTTTATCGTGCCTTCAGCTCCTGCCGTGAATAGCTTCCTGTGACTGAGGTTATCTGCATCACTTACAGAAGTTGCAGTGGGAGATCGGGGTGTTTGGTTTCAGCCAGGCATGAAAAATTATATCCTTTCGCTTGACATTTGTATTTTCATGCTCTGATTTCTGACATGATTATCATCACAGGAGATATGCAGGGATGCTTAAAATCTTGGAAATCAGTCCAGGTTCTCATATTTTCCTGTGCTGCTTGCAAGTAGCTGACAGATCCTACCATCTTGCTTCGCGCTCTCAGTTTCCTTAAACCTGAAGAAAATTGTCACCACTAAGAGAGGACCCGCTTTTGCCCCTGCGTCTCATTTCGGACTGTCAGGTGACGGACAGAGGGAAGGGTTCGCTCTGAGCCATTCCAAATGAATAGCAGAGGAGCCTGAACGTATTACAGTACACTGCTGACAATAAATCTGAATACTGAAAACATCCATTAGAAAATGAGGGGTATTTAGGTTCCCAAACACCTTGAGCTTTCCTCTTTGTTATCTCCTTTCTGTTTTGATACTGATTTCGTGCCTCCCCCGTGAAGCGCTGTGCAGGACCAGGTGAGAGCAACGGCTGCTGCTTTTCCCCAGGGAGGCTGTTGTGCTGCAGAAGCACGATGAAGTTGCGCAGTGGCCGACAGCTGGGTGCCAGGGTTTACCTCTCCTTCCCGATGTTCCTGCATGGGGGGGGTTCACCACAGCACCTCAGCAGAATGGCAAGAGCCAGCTTTGCCTCCCATGGCCAGTCCTGTTCTCATAACAGAGCTGCTAGAGGAAAGCTGCTGACTGGGGTTTGCTGCAAAGAGGATCATAGAATCACAGAATGGTTCAGGTTGGAAGGGACCTTAAAAATCATCTAGTTCGGCCCCCCTGCCGTGGGCAGGGACACCTCCCACCAGACCAGGCTGCTCAAAGCCTCATCCAACCTGGTCTTGAACACCTCCAGGGATGGGGCAGCCACAACTCTCTGGGCAACCTGTTCCAGTGCCTCACCACCCTCACAGGAAAGAATTTATTCCTGATGTCCAATCTAAATCTCCCCTCTTTCAGGTTAAAACTGTTACCCCATGTCCTATCACTACACTCCCGGATCAAGAGTCCCTCCCCAGCTTTCCTGTAGGCCCCCTTCAGGTACTGGAAGGCTGCTATAAGGTCTCCCTGGAGACTTCTCTTCTCCAGGCTGAACAACCCCAGCTCTCTCAGCCTGTCCTCATAGCAGAGGTGCTCCAGCCTCTGATCATCTTCGTGGCCCTCTCTGGACCCGCTCCAACAGGTGGGTTGTCCTTCTTGTGCTGAGGACTCCAGAGCTGGACGCAGTACTCCAGGTGGGGTCTCACCAGAGCGGAGCCGAGGGGTAGAATCCCCTCCCTCGACCTGCTGGCCACGGTTCTTTGGATGCAGCCCAGGATGTGGCTGGCTTTCAGGGCTGAATGCTTTATAATTGCCTTAGTTTTGTTAGCAGAGTCTTGGGAGCGTGTTATTTGCCCTATAGCTGAGCAGGTAGCTTCAGATGAGTACACAGGATCACATCCATGCTACGTGCCCCAGCAGGGAAGCTGTAATCCGTCAGCTCAGATGGACTTAGAAGTTCACAAAAATGACAGAAGTGAAACAGAGCCTGGGAGACAGCCGGCAGCCACCCCTCAGCCCGCTGCAAGAAGCTGAAAAGCAAACCCAACAACGGCTTTTTATTTTGCATAGCCCAGTGCCATAGGAGGTCCCAGGAGCCTGAGCAGGGTTAGGGGACATCGGGCTAACACACTCCAGTGCTCAGGATGAACCACGCAGGCGGCTGCTTGCAGCTGGGGAAACCCTCTGGGACATGAAGCTGAGCAGCACAGGAAAGCTGGATGCATCCTCCATCCAAATCCCCGTATTGGTTTGAAAAGCCCAGTCACATCTGCTATTTTGCTGCTTCAAAACCATTCTAACCATCAGAAACAGTGCTGGACATGGACAAGTCTCAAAGACAACTTCAGCAATGCAAACCATTCATGGGCTACCGAAAACTGTAGTTTTGGATTCCTTCTAGGACAAATACTTCATAGCCAGCATCAGGTTCAACCTGAGCTCTTGGATGTCCTGGAGCAAGAGATCTTTATGGCCATTCCTGGGTTTCACCAGCGTGCCCAACCTTGTGGGGCATGGGGTTTAAAGATGCCAAGTACATACCTGCTTGGGTGAACTGTCGCATCAGATGTGGTCTCCATCCCAAGTCACCTGTTGGAAATAACTGGCTCACTGAAAGCAGCACACAGGCAGCGGTTCCCCCGTTGCATCTATGAAGCTTGCAGAAGACAATCATTCTGCTGCCGGGTTTCAGAATAGCTGTAGTCAGCACATGAGACCTTAAAAATGTTTGTTGGAAACAGATAAATGATTTGTTGAGCACCAGGCTTAAAAAGTCATTATTTAGAGTCTTTGACAAGCTTGGCAGAGTCCTCTCACATGAATTGTCAGAATGCAAATATAATCAATTCCAGCTTTTGTATCACTATATTACACCATGGATTTTTTTTTTTCCTTAATTCACTGAGAGGCTACTCTTCTGTCATCTCCTTGACAAATGAATCTGAAGTCCTGCCTCCAAATTATTATCTGTGGTTTATCCTTGGAAATTAGTACATGGGCTCCATACTTTGCATTTCCGCACAGATTCCTGCCCTGGGTTGAGTTGCATCAGCATGAAACTACCATAAGTGCAGTGATGCAGAGCTCCTGAGGCTTAAGGGAGGGTTAGCAGCTCTTTCACCTCAGACTCCAAATCTGACCAGTTTCCAGACTTTCAGTTCCCCTTCTTGTCCCACCCTGCCAGAGCATCCATCCTCGCAGGGGGAAAAGGAGCAGCAGCACAGCTGCAAAGCCCTCCAGAGGTCAGATTCTCTGGCAGGGCTGCAGCCCCATCTCCCCTTCTCCAGCTGGCACTGGGACACCAACCAGGGGACAGGTAGCCAGCACCAGTGGCCCACAGGGACATTCATGCCATGGGCACCCATGCCAACGCACAGGCGGGCCCGCTGGCATGGGGAGGGCGAGCGGGCAGAGCACAGCCCCAGGCGATGCTTGCTGCCCCCAGCACCTCCCAGGCATGCTGGATACATGGACCAAAGGCATGTTGGGGACTGCGCTGTGGAAATAATCACCTGTGGGGTCTTAAAGAGTATCCAGGCTCGTACCATCCTCATCACCCACTGCAGAGCCCTCTGAGCCCCCTCGCTCCAGGGGGAATCACAAGCAAGGCAGGAAAAGTCAGGATCTAGGCATGCTTTCCATCACACCTCTGCCCTCTTAGTTCCTCAAGAGTTATGGAAAGGAAAAAAAAAAACATAGCAAGGCATTTGATGTGTTATATATTAATTTCATTAATTAATCCAACAGTTTCTAGTGTTGGGGTAACAGTTTCGTACAGCTTGGGCAGAGGAAAACGGGGGGAAAGAGCACTGTTTGACAACAATTCCCTTCCACTGACGAGAAGGGAAAAGGGTAATTACACTGGCCCGCGAGCATTTATCTAGACAATTATTAATGCTGCTGCACTGCTTACCCAGAGCAAATTGAGACTGAACTGGGGATGTGAGACAAACACATTCCCAAAGGCAGGAAGCATTAAGGCTTAAGCACTGAAACATTTCAGATGCCAAATAAGAGAAATCGGACTTAAGACAGCTGAACCCAGAGGAGCCTGCAGTAACAGTGCAGCCCCAGTGATGGAAGAGAGCAATCACCTTTAGAAACAAGAAAATCTACCCACGCACAAAATAAACAAGGAATTGGTTTTCTTTGCTCCACTTAATTTCAATCCCAGAGAAAACGCAACTGTGGGATGTATTTATATTTTCCCACTCGAATGGTAGCGGGTGCTCTCCTCATTAGAGCTGCTCGTACTTGGTTCATCATCAGAGCTGCCCATATGGGTTGGTCTCTGCTGCAGGTTCTCCTGCAGTCAGTGCTCCCTCTCAGAGCTGGAGGAACTCTTCCATTAGCAGTGGCACTGGAAGATCAGACATCTATGTAAACACAAAATACATGTACAACAAGGGCAACAGGCCACGTGGTGGCTCTGAAGCAAGGAGCAACATTTCCACCCCTGGGTACTGTAATTCCCTGTAGGATTTGCTTTAAAGGAGGGCACTGCGACTGTCCTCAGCTTCTCTAAAGACTTGGAGGAGACATAGCTTGTGCTCTGCCACTGCGTTTGAGTGCAGCAGAGATTTTTCCAACAGCAGTCACTTACCTGATGAACACACTAAGGATTTTTCTAGTGGAAAACAAAGCAACTGTGAAGTTGGGTTTTTTCACCCCTTCTAGCTCAAATATTTTTCAGCAGGTGCTTCAAAACCTCAGAAGCAAAGGGTTGAAGCCTTTGCAGTTGGGGAAGCTAAGTTTTGCAGAGTGCTTGCAGGCTGCAGGGCAGCAGGGAGCAGCCGTGCCCCAAAGGCGGAGCTGCCCTTTCCTTCTTCCCAGAGCACAGTCACCCACCGGCACCAGAAACCACATTTTCCTCCTCCGCTGGCTCTACGTGATACTTTTCTGCGTATCGCGGGGGTGCGGGGCCAGCCCAGGCTCACATCCCGCGCTGTGCTACCTGCCAGGCAGCATCGCCGTCCATCCTGTTCTCTGCCCCATCACTGCCCTGGGTTTCAGGCCACAACCATCTACCCTGCAGGGAAAAGTGTGCTGGGGGAGCGAGAAGGGAGAAATCAGCCCCCAGAACTAAGCCATTTTATCACTAGGTAAAGAAAAAAAAAACTAGCGAGGAGACTCAGCAAATGAGCAAATCCCATCTCTGCCTTTCTACGGGAGCACCCCTCGCAGCAGTCCTTGAAGCACTACTTAAAATCCCCTCCAACTCAGCAACCAAATGCAAATTACTCCTCATTAGCAGTTGCCTTGGAAGAACACCCCTCTCACCCATCAATCCCAGGTCTAATGACTGGTCTTTAAGGTTCTGCAGAGAAAAATACCACAAAAAGGCAAATCCGGGAGTGAGATTCACTGCCTCACTTTTACAGGCGGTCTGTGTCCGAGCTCCCCTGCCCCGACAGTAACCTGCACCCAAAGGGGCTCCCACTTGCTCTTCAAGCCCAGACAACTAGGGGTAGGTCTGCAGGGGATCGAAAGGAGAGCAAAACACTAACCCAGAGCAGAGAGCCATTTGAAGCTTAATGAAGCTCTACCCCAAACACCATAGGTTTTCCATGATAGCAGCCAGGTTTCACCCCCAAATGACCAAATACTCTACCTGAGCATCCTGGAAGATACAACAGACACAGCAGCATGTCGCCAGCTCTCTGCGTTCACAGAGAGGGCTCCCCCTTCCCTAGGAGATGAGGTTTGGCACTGCAAACCCTCCACACAGAGGAGCCCGAGAGTCTTCTCTGAGACATCCTGCAATTGCAAGAGTCCCACTTAAGAGAGCATATCAGCATAGAGCTGCTATACAGATATACTTGGCTGTTACCACACGCACTAGCACTAATTCAATTAATTTGCTTTTAAAACACACCCATGTCAGAGCACAGCTATTGCATGTGCTCTTTGGAAGATGAGTGCAGGGTGTCCCGCTCCCCTGGCAGGGGAAGCACTAGGACACCCTTCCTCATGGCTGGCAGCAGCCACCGGGGCTGGGCTCTGCTGCAGGCCAGGAGTGAGCCTGGACACCCCAAGGACACGCTGGACAGACTTGGGTGAACATATCCTGAGGGTCCTATTCTCCTAGTATTTGATTTTATATCTCTAAATCACATAGTGTTTGAGAAAAGCTCCACTCAATGAGAAGAGCGTGCTATCATCACAGTCGTTACTAATTACAGAATCAAAGAAAGATGCAGAAGGAGGGGAATCAAACCAGTGTGAACATAAATAGTGCTGAAGTATTTTAATATTCATTCTCACTGACAGATGTGCTATGCAGATTAATAACTCCAAAGGATATGCTTTCTTGGAACTGTAAATGTTTCCTGCTTTACCCAGCTAAGCGCTCCAAAGCCTAGAAGCTCACCCGCTGTGTTACAGAAAGTTAAATAGGAGAAGGACGAGGCAACGCTTAGAACCCGGAAACCTCTCAGCAGCGCTGCACCGTGCCCGCACTTAGTACGTGAGCTTTTGCAAACATCAACCGTGATGAATTACTTTAATATTCTGATATTTAAAATGAATAATTAACCACTTGTAGTGATTACAAGACCCCTCCTTACAGTTGTAGAGCCCTCTGTGTTTATAAAAGCAAGTGAGGAACTGAATTTAGATTTATATTTTAATCTTAAGTCAGGCGGTCCACCCTTGTGAGGACAGAGGTGGGTGCGAGAGGATGCTGTGAGCATTTGAGGGCATGTCCGAGCCACAGCGCTCTCTCCCTCGCACAGCACAAGGCCCTTACTATTACTCGTCTGGCACCTTCCAAGCCCTCTCAGAGATGAGAAAAATTACTATAGCAGAGGTGAAAGATGTCAGCGCAGCAGACGGAAATGGAATTCTTCTTCTCTCTCCCCCTCCTTGCCTCCCTATAATCTTTGGCAGAGGTCTGCCTTAATGTTGGAAACCGCAGCTTCCAGAAGGCGATCAGTAACGGTGGGGCCAGGTCCCTCTGCCCGTGCAGTGGAGGATCCATGCAGGGGCCGTGTCATCCCTTTCCAACGGGACAAAGCCTGGGACCACCCTCTCTTGCTTGCAGCCACCTTTAAGTGCTTTTGGTCAAATTTCCACAGTATCATTCTTGTTAATAAGCTTACCACGGGAGATTTTCCACGGCCTTCATTTATTGGAAAAAAAGATGATTTGTGGAGGCAAATTTTCACCCGACTCTTAGGGCTGGGCAGCACCGAGAGCACAGCCCAAGGGTCAAAAGTTTTATTTGGACCCACCTCTTAGTGTCCCCTCCATAAGAATAGGCAAACTTGGGACATTCTGGTGTAAACCCAACTCATTAAGGTATATGAACTTGCCTTTAAGGTTGAAGTTGTGTGTTTTTAAATACAATTTGATGCATAAGCATTAGTGGGGCTCAGGAGCACAAGAGGTTCTGCACATCATGAATGGTCATAACATCTGTCATCTGGTTCCCTTGCCCTGTAGCCGGGTGAGGTGGACGTCTCTCCAGCACTCCAAAAGCAATGGGATGCTCAGGTCAGCCCAAACCGTGCCTCAGTCACTGAGGGGATGGAAGGTTAAACAGCATAGGAAAAAGGCAGGGAAAAGGAAATGTTTGGCTGGAAAAATAGATCACTTACGTGGACTGTCATCAAGCTTCAGTAATAAAAATGTACTCATCTGGTTAAAGATTTCTTTGCATTTTCACACGGCCCTAGAAGAGAGGGTGCCACCTCTTAGCAGCGTAATCCACAGACATTCACTCCTAAATCTCTACTCAGGCAAGAAGTGGGCAGAGGGGCAGTGCAGGTGAGACCAGAGACCTTGGGCAGGGAAAGCAGAGCATCTCCTAAGTTAACCCAAACAGGAGGCTCAGCTCCCTCAGGCTACATGGCTTTTGCAAAAAAAAAAAAAAAAAAAAAAAAAAAAGGGATGGAATTCTGGTTGAAATTAATCAGCGGTTTGACGCAAAAGCAATTTCTTACAGATGTTTTAGTCCTCCCTGTGCATAAGGTGTTCCACTATCCATAAAATTACACTTAGTCCCAGGCAAGAAACCAGGCGCCAAGAATGCTGTGGTCATGGAAGAAATGTGCAACTGCTACTGCGGGAGTCTCCACAGCCCTCCACCCATCACCTGCCGACACGCTTGCTTCCTTCCTGGAAATCCTGAGGAAGGTTTCCCAACCTTGAGGATAATTGCATTTTTTGCTCCTGAAACTAAGTATTTTAAAACAGTTTCCACCTCTGCTCCCCACCGCTAGCTCAGCTTTGCTCGGGCTGCAGCAGGAGCCAGAAGAACCTCCCGGTTTCACCGAAGGCAGAGTGCGGAAGCTGCAGAAGGTGGTGGTGCATTTCCTCTGACTTGCAGAGGACTGATAAACCTCTTCCATTTCACAGTTTCTACAAGGAATCACACACATGCAAGGAACTAGTATGCAAAAAACAAAATAAATAAATAAATCTCAGAGAGGTTTAGCAGCTGCCCTCTTGTACATAGGAAAGACCTGGACCCCAACAAGCCCAACCAGCTGGCATCGCACAAGCGGCACCGGAAAAGGTTTATCTTTGACACCAATGGAGGAATCTGGGTGTTTGTCACTAGGACAGTGACACTGCTAAGCCTCACGAGATGTTAGTTTACCAGATCTAGACCAGGAAAGCAGCACACCAGGAAACTGGAGAGGTAGAAGTTTCCAAGTGACAAACCAGCATTGTTGCTGCTGCTTTTTGCCTCAAGTCATTTTAAGTCCTGTCTCCTGTTTTGCTCTTCCCCATCTCTCCCTGTGCTGTGCTGCAGTCCAGCCTGCTGAGTTCAAACCTGTTACACCCATGTAAAATCTGTTTGGTGGAGTAAAAGCCCAAGGTCTGCCAGGAGCGAAGCGCTCCTCCCATGGACAGGCATTAAAATGGAAAAAACAACATAAAGTTGGCGACTTGCTTTCCTCACTCTTGTTTTCACAACAAGGCACTGAATGCATGGGAATTTTAAGAAAGCCTAAGCTCTGAATCAAAGATTATATGAAAATATTGTCATTATCAACATGCGTAACGTTGCTAGGTTTTATGATTGCAGTGAGAAGATTTTAAGCGTAATTCAAAGACTCAGATGCTAGGAAGGATAGAAAAAACTTCCTTAAAATTAAAATCTAACCCGATCTTGCAACGTTTCTGGATGTCATTTCTTTTCCTTGGTAAATATCAGTATTTCCTCTCCAAGCAAACCTTTTTTCATTATTAGGAGAGGCCATGAGCTACTGTGAAACCAGCCACCGTATCACTGCCCGCTGTTTCAGAGCTTCAAGGACATTCTCATTAAGCTTTCGAGGCTAACTTCTTTCCTTTTTCTGTTGACTTTTTGAAGCTTTCTGCTGGGCTTCCATTTCTTTTAGCTCAGCCTTTGCTAAGCAAGCCTGTGCTTGCAGAAGTAGGCTATTCTCACGCCAAGAGCTCTCATGGACTCTAGACCTCCTGTCCCCGCTCGCCAGGCTCCCTTGGCTTTGTGCACGGGATATACCTGATGGCATTTTAAGCACCTCGTAGCTCTTTCCAAGCAACACACAGATGTGCATGCCCACAGATCTCCTGACCTGAGTTACGAGCATCAACCAAGAACAGACAGCACAGTAACACTGCAAAGGGCTGAGAGTTTCCCCTGAAGCATCCAACATATCTACTGCAAACCCACTACCGACATTTATCAAGTCTTGAAAGTAGGGTTGATGTGCAGGGACCATCAAGAAATCTCACACCCACTTTAGAAGAAATTGGATCGACCTTTAATGTACAGGCAAAGCAATTTAATTGCAACTTTCTTAAGTTATAGTCTGGTTCTCTAGTACGTATTCGAGTAACTGCAGCTATTAATTCACCAGGGCAAAGTATAACGGGGTATATGTGATTTCATAGCTCTCAGGCGCTACTTCTTGATGCACAGGCAGTGATGTCTGAGGTGGCTCAGCTGCTGCCACAGCTCAGGGGTGTCTGTGGTGCCTGTTTTAGAGAAATATATCAGCTTTGCTCACGTAGGCCAGGGGCCTCAGCTGGTGTGCTCAGGCCATTGCATAACCAGTTTAGTTGAGGTTTTTTTCCCCCTGCCATCTCGCTTTATTCCAACTTTTCTCAAAGGTCCTCCTCCTAGTCCCATGAGTATCCTTGTCAGCTCTCCAAGCTCTGAATACTATGGTGGTTTCGCAAAAAAAAAAAACAACAGAAAACAGATTCTCAGATCATTCTGAGGATTCAGGAATTAATCCCAGTGGGAGCTTCACGGCTAAACCTCCCAGGTGGCCCTGGGTGTACTCAGCTGTGCTCTCCTGTCCTGGATGTTACTGAGCAATCCCATATGTGTTGCTGAAAAAGCATATTTGACTTTCCTAGCAATGTGATGACTCCATTATTTCTGCACAGTATGTGTCAGCGATATCAACCAGGAATGTGCTGTGTCCACAGTGACCTCTATTTAAACCTGTTCTTATTGTCTGTTGCATTATTCTCTCATCCATTTCCTTCTCCTGTCCGTGGCACCCAGTGCCACACCACACGAACACTGTATTTGTGAGCATGCCCGTCCTACACCAGAATGGATGGACGTGTCATTAACTGATTATGGCCAATGAAAAAAAAGAAAGAGAGGCAAATTAATCACTTCTGCAGGCTGAATCACCACCTAGAGGTGCTTCTCTGTAGTAGAAAACATAAAGTAACTTAGCTATTAAATGATAGATCTCAGCACAGGGACTGTCCTTCTCCTGTATCCATGGCCATCTCCACCATGGAGCCTGTCTAAGAGCAGAAGTTCATACATGGCAGAGGCACATCATGGTTTATAATGTCCCAGGCAGAGGCAGACAGGCCACACAACAGACTCCTGCTGCATCCAGCAAAACGGCAAAGTCGTGGGCTGCATGAAGAGAATGCATATTCCATCAGCTTATATAGAAATGCCTATATAATATATGGGACTAAGTACTTCATTGGCCCCAGTGTTTGGCATCTTTGTGATCAAGCTTTAGCCCTGGAAAGGGCACAGTGAAGACTGTTATGGCAAAAAGGACAGCTTACATGCAAGAATGAATGCACAGTAACATTTCCAGTACATTAGCCTTTGTTCTGCTCACTAAGTTCTCATGGAAAGTGACTCCAGCCCATCAGGAAACCATCTTTTCACTACGCAGTGATGGTTCCCAACGTCAGCCTTTACTGGCTGTCCATGGACTGAATGCTGAGCAGAGCCCAGGAGAAACGTGGTTAGGACCTTAACTGGGTATGGCAGATGTTTGCAGAGATTGCCAACTATTCCTGACCTTTTTTTAGTTTTCCATGTCAAAATTAACGCCTGTGGGAAGCATGTGAAAACACCACTGTAAGAGCAAGATGTGATCAGGGCCTCCAATTACAGTGGAGATGAACTCCCCCAATCCTGCTAACTCTGTATACTGGACCACACATGGAACGTATGGAATGAGTGATACAGAGGAATCGTAAATTTTAGAAAACTGAGAAGATGATTTTTAGGAGAAACAGAGACTCAATTTCCAGAAAAGAAAACATAGAGCTATAAAAGCTTATTTTCTGTAGGTGTTTTCTGTACCGAAACCTACAGAAATAGTGAGGTTTGGTTTGTTTTCTTTTAATTCTTGCACAGCAGACTAAGGTT
Source organism: Fratercula arctica (assembly GCA_947846985.1). NCBI lineage: Eukaryota > Metazoa > Chordata > Aves > Charadriiformes > Alcidae > Fratercula > Fratercula arctica. The sequence continues at coordinate 28,264,983 of CANTUZ010000006.1, read as the reverse complement.
TAGGTTTTTGACCAAACCAGAAGTGAAGGACACTACAGCAGCTCAGTGCAGTGCCAGGGTAACCCTGGGATAAATTCCTGCGGCAGCATCACTGCTGTTAGCCCCAAGCCAGAAACAACCTGGGCTGACTTTCCAACCTCTACAGGCCAGCAACTACGGACAAGCTACCTGGGACAGACTTGTTCTTTTACTTTCCCTGGAAGTTATCAGGACTTAAACTAAAGTAAAAGCCCACGGCATCACTTGTCAGCATTGCACAAGCTCCTGTCCATCTACAGAAGTCGATCCGACAGCAAAAGTCCAGGCACAGCCCTGGCATTGTGTGTTATGTCCACGTCACCATCCGCCGATAATGTGCCAGCAACATTTCCAGGGTGCTGAGTTTGTTTAGTTTTGCAAAAGTTTTCTGCGTGTGCCTTGAATATTAATATCAAGGTCTCAGGTTTCCTTGACTGACCAGGGGAGCCTCTCGACTGAAAGCAAAAATGCTTCAAGAATTACAGAAGGGGGAGGATATTCAAAATTTCTGGCTTCATAGGATGAAAATAATCACTTCCTACTGCTGGCAAGGAAATTAAAACCTTTCCTTGCTTAGCCGTGAAACTATTCCCTGGCAGCATCAGTTTGAAAACTGCAAGCTTTTCTTTTTTTAAGGAAAGGAGAAAATACTTAAAAAAGTAAAGAGAGTAATACAGGATACAGGTTTGCCTGAGAAGGGTGCGTTGCGCTGGTAGAACGTGTGCCATCAGAAGTACCCCACTAGCTTAATTTCAGTGTTCAAGCCAGTGACAAAAGGCAGGTTTTTCTCCCTGTTCAGCTGTGTCACACACCATCAGGATATTCAGGGAGAGACGTGGAGACCAAGTAATACACCAGCTGCCCTGTGGTTTGAGCTCTGCTGAAGGTTATTAGATAGGAAATATCTCCAGAATCCCCCTCTCCTCTCAAGACCAGGCTGATTTTCGTCTAGAAAACATCCAGAAAACATTTGTATTCTCTGACCTTACCTGAAGAAAGAGGAAAGGGTTGTTGGCTTGCCATTTCTAAAATCAGTAGAAGTCAATAGAAAAAAAAAGGAGCTTTGGTTTTCCTCAAGGTGTACCACTCACAAGGCATCACTCATCACCTGCCCCAGGTGTCTCCTGGCACGGAAGGGTGGACAGGAGGGCCTCAGGAAGGCACAACGACATGGGGATTTTGTGTGGGGATAAAGGACCCTGGCAGCCGTCTCCCGATGCCTTTCGGTGCCTCTTCTCAGGAGCCTAAAAATCAAGCGCATGTGATGCAAAATGCAGCTCCTCTTCCATTTCCACCCCTCTACCCATGTGCCCCAATCCAGCTGCTTCTACTTCATCCCACAGCCTGAGCGACTTGTAAAGTTTTATACCAAGTTGGGGCAGACTTTCAAAAAATCTGAACACAGGGAAAATGTCATCCAGAATCAACTCCATGAAATATAAGAAGATAAATGTGAGCTTTCTGTCTGAGATGTCTGTGAATAAATCTGAGCTACTGATGCCTGTGGGTGTCTCTGAGTGAAATATTCACCTCTCAGTAATGGAAATATTTTGATTAACAACTTTATTTGCCTTGTGGCAAATACCACTTTTTTTTTTGTTAAATCACAGACAAGTGTCATAAAAGATTTCATTTGCACATTAACAGGATATTTATAAAGTACTCAGTAGGAGAGTTCCCTCAGCGGGCAATTACAGATATGTTCTGCTTTTTGAACAGTTTTGGTTTGGTTTTCTAATTGGTCTCAAGGTGACTTCCAGCACACAAGTACATCCCTCTGGATTCCCCGTAAAAGTGCTTGTAATAGTTTCTTGTGCTTACTGTAGCACTTTGCAGTGCAGGCATTACACAGCAAGCAGGAAAAGGTCCAATTTTCAAAACATCCTGAAAACTAGGAAACAAAGGTGAGGCATAAGACAGCAGTATTTCTATACAGTATGATTTATTTACGAGTACACAGGAACCCCAAGTCCAGAGAAGGAGCCTGTTGTAAATCAGTTTAATTCAACTTCTGAATTTTCCAATGGATTCCAGGGAGAAAGTTCTCTCAAACCCTTGTTCTTCATGTTCTTGCCTGTCTCCTGTCCTGCCCCAGTGGCCTCTGGGTACAGAGCATTCCACCCTTGGCTGGGTGCATCACTGCTGGTAGGACTCGGACAAGCAGTCCTTCTGGGACCACTGGGCCAGCTGTCCTCCAGTTAGACCAGGGCAGGTTCCCCCTTCTTCCCTCCTGCCCAAGATACTCACATTAAATGCCGTGGTCTAGAGGAAGCTGGAGAAGGCTATTACAGATGAAAAACACTATTGCTAATCCTATTCCAACCGTTATGTACACAGTTTGGGTACATAACATACAAACCCTGCCCACGTTGGCCAGCTCTTCTCCAGCCAACAACATTTCAGATGACACTGCCAACCCTGCTGCTAGTGCGGCCACTGCAGGAGCTCCCATGTGTCATCATCTGCTCCCGTTATGAGCACTGTTAATAGTGTATTTGTGCTTCTCTCCCATCCAGGTGAGTAGCATCAACAAAGGGATGGGTCGGACCCGGGAGCAGCGCGTCCTGATCATGGTGGTGGTGATGGTAATTTGCTTTCTCCTTTGCTGGCTGCCGTATGCGACTGTGGCACTTATAGCTACATTTGGGAAACCTGGTCTCATCACCCCTGCAGCCAGCATCATCCCATCCATCCTTGCCAAAAGCAGCACAGTCTACAACCCCATCATCTACATATTTCTGAACAAACAGGTAAGTAAAATGTTATCCTTACGTTTACTCAGATTCAATGTATGCAGGAAGTAAAGAAATAATGAGGGGAAATAAAGAGTGTATCGGTCACATCACTGAAAAACCCCAGGAAAGGGAAGCACAGAAAAATTGCTACAAGGAGCAAATTTAATTAACAAGTCCAGACTTTTGGAAGTTAAATAACCAACTTCCCACATGTCCAAATGCCAACTGATGGGCCCTTCCTTTCCACTACACAATTTGATGAACAACAAGGTAAACGTGGAGGAGAAGAAAACAATGTTCTGGCAAGCATGAAGGCATCAGATACTGTCTGAAGTTGATTCAGACACATGAAGTCTTGTAAGGACATGAGCCTTTGTTACCCTACGCCATGCCCCAGCACACTGCATTGTCCACAGTAATGTCTCTTATTTGCAACATCAACTTTCTCTTCCCCGATTTACAATTCTAATGCAGAGGGAGGACCGTGTGCCGGTCCCAGCTGTAGTCCCACACCCAGCAAGGGGAAAACTCATGATCCAGCAGGGAAAAGGGTTCAAAATCATGAAACCTTCCCCTTTCCCCTCCCGGTAGGCTACATTTTCTTGTGCAAGCTAAGAAAACATGATGCTGTTAATGAGAAAAATCATAGAATCATAGACTGGTTAGAGTTGGAAGGGACCTTGAAGATCATCCAGTTCCAACTCCCCTGCCCTGGGCAGGGACACCTCCCACTAGACCAGGCTGCTCAAAGCCCCATCCAGCCTGGCCTTGAACACCTCCACATCAAGGTGATGCACAGCACACAATGGGCAGGAGCCCCTTGCACAGGGATGGAGAATAAAAGCTCAGAAGAGGAAGGGGGGGTGAACAGAGATCTACAGAGAAAAAGCAGAGGGCACCAGAGCTGGTTCAGTCCCTCAACCATCTACAGCTCCATCAGCCCATGTAAGTCAGGCACATTTCATTGTTCTTTGCATTTCTGGTGTTATAGCAGGTGGATAATTTGTTTCTCTGAATCCAGCAAATCTTCCAATTCAATTAAGTTTTGGAAGCTGTTAGGAAGCACAGACAGTAAACCACTCTCTCTCGAAAACAAATGATGATGGTAAAGAATTGATTTGAAGTCGGGCAGTAACTGTAGGTGTTTCTACCAGGGCGTGAGAAATTCCTGGGGAGTAAAAAGTTTCCATGACACGGTCCATCAGCTCTACTCACTGTCACTAACAGCTTGGGGAGTACGTTGCTTTCTCTGCTCGTGCTCAGCCTCCTGCGGAACTCCCCGACTTCTTCCCTGTGACATGAACAATTCTTTGCCTTCTCCTTTATTTTTTTTTTAAATAAATTCTCTCATGAAGCTGCCTGGAACACTGAAGGGAGATTACCATCCCTTACCAGGGGAAAAGCACCCAGCCAGACCAACAGCTGCCAGTGCTTCCCTTGTGCTTCCCACAGCCCCAAGCCTTGCTCCCACGCTGGGAGCACCAGCCAGAGCCAAGCTTGTAAACTGCAGCAGCATGACCTGCCGATCCGGGTACCCAGGGGAGAGGTGGAAGCCCTGAGCTAATTATGGTAACCGGTAACTGCCATCTCATCCCAAATCCCATGGCGGAGGCACGAAGAAGTCGTCCGGCTGATTCTCCACTCACCACCTTGCTCTGCACCTGACCCATTCCCATGGCCAGAGCCTGCACCCTGCAAAGATGACTCTGCGTCACTTCCACCCCAGTTAAATCAGGAGAGGCAGGTTAAAAATCACAGGCTGATCTTAACCTGTTCATGGGCTGTAAGGATCACCCTATGAAACAACACAGACGGTGTGGAGGAGTTACCTTTTCTACAGCTGCTTTCTTATTTAATCTTTTTACTAAATATATTGCTTAGAGACAGCAGGTAGACACAAATTAAACAGCGTTTATCCATGTCAAACACATCCCTTAAGTTCACGCTAAACTTTTACTACTAGGGTTACGTACGTGCTTTTTTTTGCATTTTTTTTTTTTCTAAAGCCACTTGGTTTTCATTGCTCAGTTAGTATTTTAGGAACCATCAGTGTGCAGGTTTCTATATTCAGTACAGACCACCAAGAAGTCAATAGTCCGAGTTTCACTACGCTCAAGAGAGCAGACAGTAGAAGCACCTCAGATCAGAAAACGCTGACCCAGGTCGTTTTGAAGTTTCATACACATGTGTGAAATCTTTCGTACTAAACACCGGAGCCTTTCCCATGCAAAGGACACCCCCAAGCGCCCGCCCAGAGGGTGCTCTGCAGGCAGCAGGGCCATGAAACACAGGCTCCTGCAGGCTCTGCCCAGGGAGGGCTCTGTGGTGGATTGTACAACCCTTCGTGCTTCCTCTGCTCTGTCTTTCCAGCTCTCCCACCTCTGACCAGCTGCCTCCCTTCATAAAACTCATCTAGGAAAGCGGCATTGCTAATTCCTCTGTTAGATCTGGCTCCAAAATTGGTTCAAAAGTGAGCTGTGTGCAGGGAGGAGGGATGGCCATAAAGTGAGATTTATTCCTTAGCAAGCCATGCAACACAAAGCCCCCAAAACCAAAAAACAAACCAACCCCAAAACACACAGAATAACGACACAAGTTAACCCGAGCTGTCTCAGGCTATGTTTCAGCACAACTCAGTGCTCCCTCCACCGCCCTCTCCATCCCATCCACCTTCTCACACAGCCTGCTCTTCCTGTCTAACACTGCAGGTCAATGGCTTTTGTGTCCCTAAATTAAGCTCCACAACTATGGTCACAAGAGGAACCCCCAGGAACTAGCGTGTTTTGTTCATGCAGCACTCAAAACGCTGGTGTTTATTTATACGTGAATTTAAGATGTCTGACCTCTTTGGCTGTTGGATCATCTAACTGGTCCCAGATGTTTTATTCCTGTTTCGAGATGGGGGTTTCCTTGACCCCTTCATGACTGTCAGCTGCCCCGGGATCGCAGCTCGCTGTGCTGATGAGCACCGGAGTAGAGACCAGCTGGGAGCCAGCTCTTGCAGGAAAATCCGTCTGCGAGCAGCAATCCAGCCCCTGGGGAGTTACAGCCTGGCCGGTACCGTGAGACCTGCACCAGAATCACCCCTTTGCCCTTACACTCAAAGCGAGGTGTTTTTTCCTCCAGCAGCATCCCTGTTGCCTTTTTGATTTGCAAAATATTCTTGGGGCCTCTTGCAAACTCAAGGCTGGGAAAGGACAGGGAGAAGCGGCGCACCCACCCTCCTGGGGGTGCAGATTTAGGGTGCAAACAGGAGGTGCCAGTCACCCAGATAACCATGTTCAACACGGACAGCTTTCCTGACGCTATGGAAACCTATAGGGGATATCTTGTTAACTCATGCAGTTTTCATTTCTAATTTCATGGTATTTCTAAAACACTACTACATCCCGGCTTCCCCCCAGCTTTGGTAAATGTTCAGAAATCTCTGATCGGGCTGGATAAAAATCAGAGAACAGGCCAGATAAAATAACATTTGTGTCGAGTGAATGCCTCCAGGCAAGGGGTAGGTGAAGGTTAAACAGATAAAAGAGATTCTTACCCTGTAACAGAAATTTCCTGGGGATTAAGCAACTACAGAAAGATGGTTGATAAGATCCTCACCCACCCACGCAAACTTGACCACGAGGGGAGGGGGGGAAAGCAAAATCCAGAAAAATAGGCATTTTAATAAATAAAATATATACACATACACACATTATTTATAATATAATGAAATAAAGATTATAATTACTTTCTTGTATAAAGTCTGTAATTCCTGTGAAACTTCAGTTTCTCATTAAAAAAAAAAAAAGGCCTTTCAGCTGATGCAAAAATTGTGTGAAACTTCTCAAAAGCCATTTTCCCTAGCAAGCAATTCTGACGACAAAAAGCAGCGTGATTTTTCCCTTGTTTGTCAATAGCAAGAGCTGTCAGAGCTTGTTGCTATCAGCTGTGTTGTACAGAGAGTCACTATTAAAGTTGGTTTGGACTCTCTTGACACTAGAGAGATCAGCTCCCAGGGTTTGACTGTGCAGCTGTAGGGAGGCCATGCAGACAACCTAAAATAGGTTCTAAAATATGTATTTCCTCTGCTAAAGGCAGTTTCCTTAACTTCATGCAAGAGTTCCCCCCCACTCTCAGATGCGCTGTATGTTTTTCCATGCAACAAAAAAAAATCCCCTGAATAATGGATGCCAACCCCACCCCATCTGAGAGCTTAAACCAAGCACGTTACACAGCTTTTCATCTTTTCCCATGTCAAACATGAATCAAACATCACTTCCATTGGCGATTCAATTAGCTTAATCCCTGCCATGCTTTTAGTAACAGGATACATCAATAACCCGACTGCAGGGTAGCACAAGCGGTCTGTCAGAGCTCCCCAAAACAAACTGACAGCATTTACCGCTGAGCATGTGGTCAGCTCAGCCGGGTAACAGGCTCCTACAAACCTGAAAACAGCCTAAAAAGCATTTAGTCCTTCCTATTCTCTGTATTGCTATATAGAATCGTAGAATCACAGAGTGGTTCGGGTTGGAAGGGACCTTAAAAATCATCTAGTTCCAACCCCCCTGCCCTGGGCAGGGACACCTCCCACCAGACCAGGCTGCTCAAAGCCTCATCCAGCCTGGCCTTGAACACCTCCAGGGATGGGGCAGCCACAGCTTCTCTGGGCAACCTGTTCCAGTGCCTCACCACCCTCACAGGAAAGAATTTATTCCTAATATCCAATCTAAATCTCCCCTCTTCCAGTTTAAAACCATGACCCCACGTCCTATCACTACACTCCCTGATCAAGAGTCCCTCCCCAGCTTTCCTGTAGGCCCCCTTCAGGTACTGGAAGGCCGCTATAAGGTCTCCCCGGAGCCTTCTCTTCTCCAGGCTGAACAACCCCACCTCTCTCAGCCTGTCCTCATAGCAGAGGTGCTCCAGCCCTCGGATCATCCTCGTGACCCTCCTCTGGACCCGCTCCAACAGGTCCGTGTCCTTCTTGTGCTGAGGACTCCAGAGCTGGATGCAGTACTCCAGGTGGGGTCTCACCAGAGCGGAGTAGAGTAATATAGTCAGTAATATTTATATTAAATAAAACCACAGGATAACTGTTACAGGCCTGCCTGAAAACTTCATTTCTGGCTCTCTCCCCTCCCTACTGCTTTTTAATCAAGGGACAATGAAAATATAAATCAATCTAAAAAATGAATTAAAAAACCCAACTGCTCCAAAATAAATACAGCACCCAATCTGCAAGCAAGCAAAATGCCCCATCTATATTTTAGCACTTAACCCATCCCCTGTACTGCTGAAATATTGCAGTGATGCCAACATAGCCTTGTTTGTGAAACACTGGCCGAAAGGACTTCTTTTATTTTCCTTGGTTTTGTTCTTCTTTCATTGATGTGCCAGGTTTGTGTGCCCAGATGAAGGAAAAGGGTGGGCATCTCTCTCTCCCAGCTCCTGCTCCCTGGGAGCATCCCACCTTAGCTTATACAGACCTTGACCTCAGCACCAGCTCCCATTTAGCACAAGGACGTAGTTTTTCCTACAAAACAATTCAGTTTCTAATACAAAATACGATTACATCCATGTTTTTTTCAGGACTGGCCCAGGAACTGAAATGAATATAAAAAGACCGTAAGATGAAGCCTGTCTTATAAAACATGAAATGAATGAAACCCCTGCTAATTTGCTGTTCTCTCCATCTGTGCGATAGTTTTACAGGTGCTTTTTGTCGCTCCTGAGATGCAACAAGGCAACTGCGGAGTCCAGCAGCAAGTCCTGGTCCAGGCCCTGCCGGGCGCTGCAGCGGGCACCAGGTGACACCGGCCCCGCGGCGGCCGAGAGCCCGCACCCGCCTCTGCCAGACACCCCGCCAGCTAAAAGGGCCGTGCTGGTGGCCCACTACAGTCCTGAGCTGGGCTAACACCACCGGCTGCCGCTGTGTTTGGGGAGTTTGAGTCTGGACGCATGAGTTTTGCCAAATAACCTCGGCTTGTGGCTTTATTTCTGATGAAAACTTCCCCATCTGCTGACTCAGTGGTTGGCTTCACCGATAAGCCATCTCCCTCTTTCTCAAAGACTCTTCACCAATCAAATACCGTGACTTTTTGGGGGGTTTTGGAAGAAAACAAAATTAAAAAAAACCTCAGATACCTCTAGAAAAAGGTTTAAAAAAAGTTTAAAAATAAAAAAAAAACCAACCCCTGTGCCAAATACTTACTGCCAAGACCCAACCAAATGCAAATCCCCAAACCCACCAACAAGACGACAGAGATCCAGAGCACTTTGCTGCAGAATAGCTCCAAGAAAAAATCTACATGCAAAGGGGAGAAGCAAAGAGGTTATTTTGCAGTAGAAAAACTATCAACTTGCAGGAGGTTTCTCTCTGGTTTGGATTCTACTGTACCTTAAAAGTCTCACTTTGCTTTTCAGTACAAACCTGAATAGATTATGAAGAACTGTAGTTATGAATTAAGGCTCTACTAAAATTTAAAGTGCATATACTGGATATGTTTCAAAGGGTAGAAATTGCAGCTGAAGCTTGAGAAACCAAGTATTTTAGGGACTTTTAAAAAAATTATTAGCTTATAAAGTTACTGCACCAAAGAATAATCTCATATCGCCTAGCAAACAAACAACTCTCCAAAAACGTGGGATGCAGCTGGGTGAAGCCCCCACCTCTGGAAATCTGCCCGTTTGTAAGCGTTAAGACAAAAGCAGGAGTGATTCCAGCTCTTCTGAGAAGTGTGGTTATCTGAGGATTTGTGAAGCCAAAAGGGCAGTGCAGGCTGTGAGCGGCGCCACTGCAGTCAGTGACACCAGGTGAAACCCTGTGGCATCAAGCAGTAGCGGGTACAGTGTATTTTCACCCCGAATAGTCCCAGTGACCCCATCAGGAAAACTGGTGGGGGACCTTCTCCAGGATCTTCTTCCTGGGCCGTCTCTGGGAACTGAAGTGACAGACAGTGTCTTTTACAAAGAGAAAAGCGTTGGAAAGGCTCAGAAGTACAGCTGGAGGAAGAATCAAAAACAAACACAGTCCCTCATTAACTCTGAGCACAATCCCAATATTTTGACATATTTATCATCTCAAATGGGAAGGAAAACATGAAATAGCAACATTCTGTGGAGAATTACTTTTCAAATCCTAAACTGCAGGGACATGCCATCTTTCAGACGAGTTTCACACTGAAGTACATCCACAGCACTGCCACGGTAGCTATCAGAAACCAGCATCGCAGCACTTTAATTACCTTGCATTAGCCAAGCCAGGACTGGGGAATGCAGATGTCTGGGTGAATGAGTAATGTGGGAAAAAAAAAAGTAATTGGATTTTTTTGATCACGGAGGGAGTTGGATCCATTTCAAATTGCCCACGTTAGATTTCTCCCTACACATATGGACATGTATCACATGTAGCACAGTCCCCAGCTGCAGCTGCCCAGGAGCGAGGATGCAGGAATCTGCCTGCAATTCTTCCCTGGAAGTAAAAACATCTAGCCCTAGATCAGACCATCAGCAACCTTAAAACCGCGTATTGCATTTAAGAGAGAGCAGTACTGAGAAACGACTGCCACAAAAGCCTTCCCGGGCTCAGCAGGGTCCCCGAGCAGCTGACGTCGGACGTCTCCAAACAGCCCCCAGGACGATGCAAGGCCCTGCATCTCTGCTTCCCCCACTGAGGCCTGCCAAATGCCCTCAAATCCATCAAAAGCCATTCCTCTTCAAAGGTCTTAAACCTTTGGTTTTACCACCAAGCACCGAAGCCCTCGGATGCAGGCCTGGCCTGGCACAGCACAGCCCTACCACCTCCTTCAGACCCATCTCCATCATCTCCTCGCCACCACGTGCACTCTGTGCACATCACTGTGAGCATCCCTGTTTCAAAGAGATATTATTGATTTTTACAGGGGTCTTTTCCTTCCAGGGATGTAGGGTTATTTTTCCTCTGTAACATTAACAAAAGCCTTCTCATACTCACACATTACTGCACAACCTATTTCTTTTTTTATCCTTAAGCCACAATTGTAGTAATAACCTAAATAACACCAAATGTTTTCAAACACAGAAGCTGCACCCACGAAGTGAGGCTTTTGCTGAGGTTATGTTGGTGGATGAAATCAAAGCAATCGTTATTCATTGCTAATGAATACACATCAGTTATTTATTCCCAAGCACACACTTTCAAAGGGTGGTTTGTTATTTTCAGATTACAAAGCACACCAGGAATTTTTCAGTTTATCTTTTCCTTTCCTTGATACTGTCTTTAGGTGGATTATTACATTTCAATATGTATTTATATGTCAATATTAATTGTACAACTATGTGACTGGCGATTCTCGTTTATGCAAGAATCTGTTCTGTCTTAGAGTATACACGTTTGGCTTTGGTACGTCTTTGAGGTGTTAAATAGCGTGTGGCTTGTGACATATATTTATGTTTTCAACACAAGTTGTTAGTTTCTGTTCCATTAATGCTGGAACCTGTGGCAAACACCACCTGCAACCTGCCCCAGCAAGTGGCTTGTAACTGCACTCATGCTGTTTGCAAACATGCAGGACGTTGGAGCTATAAATAAAAAATATTCTCATGATGTACCTTGCTAGCCTTATTTCCTGCATGCAAGCGGAGCAGTTGGGTCTCTCCATGCTTCCACAGGTTTTGGCAGAGGACTCAAGGCTGATTTTCACAGTAGCAATAGCAGCAGGGATAGCAACTCGAGAAATGGGATTGCCACCACTCAGTGTACTCCAGAAAGAACCCCTGTAAAAAATTATGGTCCCAAAAGGTTTCTAATCCTTCCTAAACATTTGGGAGGCTTCAGCTTTCTTCCCAGGCAAAGAGTTTGGGAATGCTTCGGCAAAAATAAATTCCCATTGTCGGGTGCAGGAACAGCAACAACAAAAATCCACTTTCAGAAAAGGATTCAGCTTTCTCATAGAATCACAGAATGTGTTGGGTTTCCTTGCAGAAGTTTTATCGTCTTTTCATAGAAGGAGAGAGGAGGCAGCATCAAATACTCTTGCTTTATCCACTGTGTTTACATGTCACTTTACTTTAAAATACATTACTAGTTTTATGCACTTTGCCAGAAGGCTAGACGGCAACGCACAGATAAGTGCGACCCCCACCCCCACCCCGTCTCTTGTGTAAAGTGTAAATTATCAGTTGAGATTTAAACATAAAAGGAACACATTAGCAGCAGCATTGAGACTGACGGTGAAATTTGTCACCGAGATGATAGAGCCTGAGAGCTTCTCCACATCTTTCCACAGGATTTTCCAGTTATAAGTGGAGCAGAGGGTGTCTTGTAAATAGTTTTTAATTACAACAGTTGTTTTAATTGCAACGTACAATGTATGTTCCTCAGCTGGGAGGAAGGCTATTTCCAGAAGGGGAAAAAGCGAAGAGGAAGCAGTTTTAGGCCATCAAAGTCCATCACTTAAAATCTTCTGCCTGGGAGAGAAGTGCCACGTTACAGGACATCGGCACCCTGCCTGCTCAGGGACAGAGGGAAATCAGTCCCAGTTAACTAAAAGAGGTATGGATTTAAAGTGAATTGGTTAATCTGCATTAAGCTACCTTAATTCTGAGTTGGTGGTCTTTACTCCACTTTAAGATACAACTAAACTGGTCCAGTACAGTAAAGCGAGACTATTTGAAATCCAAGTCCACACAAGGGTTTAACGCAAGTTAAACAATCTGCTTTTAAAATGTTAATTCAGATCAACTTTCCCAAATATCCCTCATGTGGCAAGAAGTCCTCCAAAGAGCAAACACTGGATTGTCCCCAGAGTCACTCCCTGCCCTGCTAATGCCCTGAGCATCTGCAAAATGCACCACAGCTCCGGACATGTCAAGGGCTGTCGAAGGGCACGTATCCATCACGGACCCAGTCCTTTCCCGTGCCTCCCATGAGGTGAACACCGTTGTATTTATTCAGTTTAGCTATTTGACAGAAGCTCAGGGCAGTGCCAACAAGGTGCCTGGAAGGGGGGCGGCTGTGAGCGGAGAGGGGTGGGCTGAGTGGGGGGAGCGCTCCCCCCCCCCGCAGCTCTGCGCCGGTTTGAGTACCACGTACCCCCACCACAGAGACACACCAGAGATACTGACACCACAACAGAACCCCCACCACAGCGCTGGCCTCCCCCAGACACTAGAGATGCTCCAGACCTCAAAAGCCTTAATGAGGTACCACCACAAATTTATTAATGGCTTCTGTACAAGACAGCATGACCCAGCGGCACACCTACAGCACCCTAAGCCACAGCTGTAATCAAAGATAAAAATGAAGCCGACAATCCTAACAAGCTCAAAGGATGCCTGTTGCTACATCCTAATGGCAGCACATTTGCCATGTCACATTTGATGCTGCTAAAAGATGAGACTTCTCATTGCCTTCAGTCCCACAGCAGCCAGCATTACACACCATAACCATGTTTTCATCGAATAAATCAAAGCCCGCTGCTCATGCCTAATGAACCCTTGCAAAATACCTCCCAGGTATGAGATTTAAAAGCCTGGAGTGCTTTTGAGGGCAGAGACACTGAAAAAAGGCTCTGCTGCTGAGGGTTCATTCAAGTGTCACACTTATGATCTAAATGTAGTAAAAATGCACTAAGTGCCAGCCACAAACAGTTCTAGCAGCAGTCACTGTGATCCAAGAAGAAAAACATCCTTTCAAAGGAGACACGGGAGGAATGAATACAGAGGATCCTATTTCACTCACTCTACATTATCAGCTGATGCAGTTATGCAGCCCAAACTAGGTGAAGAACAGAGCAAGAATTTCAGTATGTGTTAAAAGAAAGATATAAAATAAAAGAAGATGATTAAAGTCAAAGTGTGCACAATCCTGTTTCATAATAAGAACTGGAAGTAGATTTATATAAGCATTCTATGGCCAATTACCTGACTTTGCTTTGGGAAGCTGCCTGGGCTTGGTAACTCATTCACATCAAACAGGAGTGACTCCTACACAGAGACAAAAAATCCTGTCTTGCACATCTACATAACCCAAATACAGTCAGTAACTTGAGGTATTTCTGCATAAGCCCTTCTATAATGACCTTACAGAGAGAACTACCTGTTCCTTTATATTTATTTCTGCCCATCGATGTTTATCCTCGGCACACAGAGGTGTTTGCTTCCAGTATGAAACCTCTGCATGGGCACTACCAAGCAGAAAAGGGATTTAACTCTCACCTCAGACCCAGCCATGCTGCAAGTTTTTCAGCATAGCAGAAACCAAGGACGAAATAATTGCGTACTAAATAAGTCAGGTATGAAAACTGACTTCTCCAAACTAAGTCATTCTTGGTCTGTGAGGATGTACATGGCCTCCTCCTAACATTTTAGGAGCACGCCAGCTGGAGAAGATCTTCACTCAGGAGATAACCCAGTAGCCTAGTTTGCAAAAGGTACAGATTTTGGGGTGCTGGAGTTTCTGGGTGTCTCTGCCCCCAGTCCCACACATATACATAGCTTCACTTGAAGGCTTTTGAGTAGTTCCCTCAACACCAGTGTGGTCAGTCTGAGTCAGGAAGCTACATTAAGTCTGCGCAGGATCCAGCCTGTTTAGCAAGCTGTACATTTGAGTATAAAAAATGAAAGACTTGGGCTCCTGGACAGTCTCCCCGGGTGAAGTTCTCAGGCCTGCTCTAGAGAAGTCGTCCCTCTGGGCCTTTGAAGAGCCAACCAATCTATAAATAGTCCATGAGAAACATCTTAAAGTTTAAAATTAGCAGGAAAGACACTGAGCTCTGAAATATCTCAGCAGGAAGTTTCACAATCTTTTTCCGTGGTTAGACCTATAACAATCTCTCCACAGCTGCTCCCCGCAGAGCCCTTCCACCAGCTGAGGGTCTCCGGGCCTGGCGGCGCCCTGCCGTAGCGCAGGCACCAACAGCCCTGTGCTTGAGCTGAAACGAGATGCCCCATGTGACGTGTCGGGGTCCTTGTGACCCCTTTGTGCACGATAGAGGGAACAGCGGGTACCCTCTAGTCGCATCAGCCTTCCATTGCAAAAAACCCAACGTCGACGCCGGTTTTTACCTTGAAACGGCTATCTAAATACAAATGAGGTAGAGGAAAGCAGAAAAGAAAAAGCCAAGGTAACCCGCACATAAATTTGGCAAATAACAAAAAAACCTTCCCTTTTAATCCAAAAGTAGAAAATGTATTGTAACAACAGGTTTATTTTTAGTAAAAATAAAGATGAGATTTTTAGGGTTTTTTTGAAATTGAGGTTTGAGTTATTCCTCCCAGTAGGATTATCATGTCTTATAAGAAGCTTTTATGACTTAACATGGAAGTATGACCCAGTATGTTAAGTACGTATATACAAGTAGGTATTTGTTTCTGACCTGGTAAAATCATCCCCAGCACTATTTAACTCTTTTGGGCTGCTGTTAAAGCAGTGTCCAAACACCCCAGGAGGCAGTTAGGAAGCAGTTTAATTAGTCTTTAAACCGCTGCAAACTCTTACAGCAGGACTTCAGACACCCATGAAAACCTATCCCAGGTTCAAAAGTAGGAAGGAAATAAAAAAAACCCCAAACCTTAAAGCATTTCTCTTCATGTGACCATTGAGAACAAGGGCTTAGCTGTTCACACCACCTCCAAATAAGATGTGCTTGAGGGCAAACTAATGGTGGCTGCAGGCGACTGTCTACGGATGACCAACAAAAGCACTGGAAAAAAAGTGTCAGACAGGTTACATTTCATCACCGCGTATTTGGAGCTTGGGGACAATACAGTGATGTCTGCTGAAGGGCTCCATTTTCTCTACCCTTGTTAACAATCTCAGGAATAACTGAAATAAAACTGGCACTCCACTGCTACTAGAGAGGCTCCCTGGAATTTAACAAGCATTTGACTAACCAATATAACAGAAGCTGTTGCTTTCCTTCAACCCATTAAGAACCACTCTCTTTAAAAATAAGTGGAACTACAGTGTTAAAGCAATTACAAGCCAAAGCCACTCTACTTGCCAGAGGCAACGCTGGTAAACTCAGATAAAACCTGTTTCCTCCAAATATGGGAACACATTCAGTTATAAATACCAGAATAAACCCATAAGGTTAATCTACAATATAAAATCTTAATGGGAAATACAGCCTCATCTGATCAACACTTACTGAGGCAGAAAATAGGGAGCCATCACCACGTAAGACGTCCCTATAGGAAGTTTCTTCTGTTTACCAGGCATCGCTGTTCTTCCTGAAGCAAGAGGGAATAAAAAGGTTTGGAATAAAATTATTGAAGTCTTAATATAGTCTTGTTATCCACATCATTTTCCACCCCTTCTTTCAGGGCAGCTTATTTTTAATGGAAAAGTCTGTTTGATCAAGTTGAAGTCTCTCATGTCTCACTGTACTTAATAAAAGTCGCACTTCTTATACTGCAAAGAATGAAAAAAGAGGGCAAATATGCCCACATTAGCCTTCTCATCATCGCATTTCATAGCTGGATCTGTAAAACTGCAGTACAAATACCACATATTTTATAATTAGCTGGTTATTCTATTGAATGTATGTAAGATACATCTCAAAAGAGTATCATAAGATATACAAGGTCTAGGGAAAATGAAAGAACGTTTGAGAGCATGCAGTTAGGAGGACTAAGAGTCCAAGATTTCTTTATTATCAGAATTATCTAACACAGCACAGTGCTTTATCATAAAACAACTTCCCCTTGCAAAAAAGCACAGAAAATGATAGAATAAAAATATGTTTATGGAACAAAGGAAGATTGATTATCAAAGCAACAGTAAGAGCTCCATTCAATCTAATTTCTACATATTGCTTTTTTAATATCACTTGCCTAAATAGATAAGTCTGTGTTTTTTTTTTTTAAAAAAAGGACTTTCAATTAAAAAAAATTTAAAAAGGCGACACACTAGTAAATCAAGAAGAATCATAGAGTGTGTTGGGTTGGAAGGGACCTTTAAAGGTCATCTAGTCCAACCCCCCTGCAGTCAGCAGGGACATCTTCAACTACATCAGGTTGCTCAGAGCCTCATCAAGCCTGGCCTTGAATGTCTCCAGGGATGGGGCCTCCACCACCTCTCTGGGCAACCTGGGCCAGTGTCTCACCACCTTCATTGTAAAGAACTTCTTCCTAATGTCTCATCTAAACCTGCCCTGCTCTAGTTTAAAACCATTGCCCCTCGTCCTGTCGCTACATGCCCTTGCAAACAGCCCCTCCCCAGCTTTCCTGTAGGCCCCCTTCAGGTACTGGAAGGAGCTATAAGGTCTCCCTGGAGCCTTCTCTTCTCCAGGCTGAACAACCCCAGCTCTCTCAGCCTGTCCTTATAGGAGAATAAGATTTATAAGACAGGGTTTTCAGTGCCAAAATATCTGTATCTGAGGCTGTAAGTGCTAATGAAACCAGGAGCACTGGCTGCTCTCATCAACCCGCGCAGTAACATCAACCATTCACTGCTCCTGGAGAGGGCACTTGGTCCTCGCTCCATCGCTGGCCAAGACCTGGCACCGCGGTACCCTGCCACACTCAGTTGCCTGATGGAGACGTCTGTATCAAGGTTGCTCATCACACTACAAATTTCTGAGCCCCTCTCAGTGGGAAATGCCTCCATCTACTGAACTTTCCATCTGATAACAATCCAGAGGAGACACTTACCTCCACACTGCGTCAGAAAATTGCTCATTAACCTGGAAGGTCATAGACCTGTCTGACAAAGAGGAATCTGCATTTCCAAGAAAAGAGAGGGGATGTTTATTTTAGTTGTACTTCTCCAAATTCGCTTCCAGATAAGAATGAAGTAATTAAGACATGGGGGATAGAGGAAATCCATCAGACCTGCTGGAACAGACCAGAAGAGTGAAGTGGTTACAGAAACTAAGACGCTCTGCAAGGCTGTGCTTCTCTTGAATGGGTGCAACCCGATGAAGGGACACAAACCCACCAATTAGGAGTCCAGGTCTGACCCATCTGTCAAGGCAACGGTTTATTTACAGAGTAAATGAGATCCAGGCAAGCAACACTACAGCTTCCTAAACAATTAGCGTTTAATGAGCAGCTCCCCAGGCCAGACATCAGTTCTGTCTTTGGGCAATGTGCAGCCCCACTGTGGGAGCATCCTCACTGCAGTTCAGGTGACCCCAAAGGGATTTTAGCTTCTGTCTTTTCACCGATAACCCCACCTGCACCGCAGGTTCATGTGACGATGACCTTCAGATATCGACTTACTGACTCATGAGATTTGTCTGTCTTGGCAGACAATCCCAAAGTAAATGCCATTTCCCTGTGTTTCAGGCATGCGATTTCCCTGCAGGTTTCTTCGGGACAACTGGCTCCGTTGCTCCAACAGGTATTCATGCCAGTCAGGCCAAGGTTTGGGCTACAGGCACTGTGGTGAATACGTTCACTGTGGTGAAAACAGCTAAAGCTTTTTAGCCTTCATTTTTTCCACCTATATCTTTTAAGAATACTTTTAACAGCATTTTATCTTTTCAGCAACATAAACAGCTAAGTATTTGCATTTTTTTCAAAACCGGGAAGAGTGATCTCAAGTTACCCAGCTAACAAGCCATTTCTTTTGTGAGCTTGTGGTTGATCTGCAAATCAGAGCACTAAATGCCTTTTGGCAATCCGTATCTTCTCCCAAATAGGTTATCAGGGAGGAAGCCAAGGCCAGTTTAAAAGCTGGGGTCCCAAGACTCGGGAGGGGAGGAGAAGGGGAGAAGACACGCAGGCACCAAACCCCTGGGGAGTTCCCCAGCTCCCTGGGGGTTTGTCCCACTTGCACACCGCAGAGCTCCTTGGGGTAAATCAGTCATCGCCTTCCCAACCATTCAGTGTGTCTTGATGTACCTCTCACGAGGCTGTACCCCAAAGATACACACCGACACGTTACTGCTTCCCCTCGGCCAGTTTCAGTCAGAGACTGGTGTGTTTCTCGTTACTGCTCATAGCAGCAGAGAGCAATGCTGGATTTGTAATTGGCAGAGTGGCTTGGAGATGAACAGAGGCATTCTGTCTCGGGAGGATAAACGTTAATAACTTTTGCTTCCAGGAGGAAAGTATGTCAGAAAATTATAATTAGAAAAAATCATGCAAGAGGGGGAGAGCCACATGCACATATTTAAATGGCTGAGATGAATACTAAAATGGTGTAAATTTTCTCCCAATTTATCAAAAATAGAGAGGAACATGAGACTCCTGACCCTGTACAACAGTGTATCTCCCATACACTCGTAGCAAGGAAGCAGGGAACCCCCCCCACCCCAAGAGCCCCCTCGCAGCCAGGACCGCTGCCCCACTGAACCCAGCAGCCCCCATCTCCCTGCCCGGAGGCAGTGGGGAGAAGGGGCTGGGGGGCAGCACCTTCCTAGCTGCACCCCCTTCTCCCACGGAAACCCACAAGAGAAAATAAAGGAACCCATCGCGTGTCATTTCTTCCCACCACCCATGGTCCAGCTCATCCACCAGTGCAACACCACCCCTTGGCCGACTCCACATACGTCGGGGTATTTGGAGATGCAATCATGTCAGTATTTTGACTAAAACTGGCAAACTGGGGACAGGCAAAGTCCCCAAAGTAGTGCAGCTGCTGTTCTGAGGTGATGTGAACTTGCTTTGGAAAAGACAACCAGGTTTTTCAAGGCTCTCAAAAAATTCAAGTGACTCTTCATTTTAAATACTCGATTCCTTAGCTTTGTAATAAGAAAGTTGCAATTGTGCAAGTTTTTATAACACATACCAAAGGCTGTTTTAATTTAAAAATGTATTTTTAAATACTATTTTTCTCTGTGGGAAGTATCTACTTGCGGTTGAGGGGGGAGGCTGTGGTTTTACACCATTTGATATATTTAGGCATTTTTTTGAAGTTCCTTTCTTCCAGCCAGATATCTAAATGCATCAAATTACCAACCATGAGAGAGAAACTGAGGAACAGCTGTGATAACAGACACTAGAAAGCTAGTTTTAGACTACACTAGCGACTTTAATTACTTCAAATACTACAAAACCAAACAGACAAAGAATCTTCGAAGCGGCAGTGAAAGCACCAGCCAACCTACGACAACGTGAATAGACCGGAAGCACTGACCTTGGGAACTCAATTACGGCAGGCAACATTCATTAAATAAGAGCTGAAGGAAAGAAACTCATTTTCATTTACACGTGTCCTTTCGTTTTAGTGTGAAGATCCCCACTGATTAGACCTGCTCACATTTTAAAACATGTTCCAATGTTTCCACTACCCAAATTCCAACCTGCGCTCCATCCTCGTAACGGATATTGCCGTTCTGTTAGAAATACTGAATCTGCAATACATCTATGAGAAAAGCACCTGGTGACTTCCATCCTCTCCCAAAAGACAAGAAAAGGAGGCTACACGTGGCAAAAATAGAAATTCTGACGCACTGACAACACCTGCCATAAAAAACCGAGACTCTCAGCCCATGACAGCCCTCCAGCTTGCGGG
Organism: Fratercula arctica; assembly: GCA_947846985.1. Classification (NCBI taxonomy): domain Eukaryota; kingdom Metazoa; phylum Chordata; class Aves; order Charadriiformes; family Alcidae; genus Fratercula; species Fratercula arctica. Next base: position 28,244,799 of record CANTUZ010000006.1, on the reverse strand, counting down.
CCTGAATGTAGCACATAGGCAGTTATCTGTTACCAAGGCAGATTAATGACCTTTCCCAGACTTCAATATTAAGATGTAAATATACACCGGACTAACAAGCATCACAAGTAGAATACAGAAGTGCAATCCGGACACATATTGCACTATTATGGGAAAATTTGCGCTGCAGGAAGCACATAGAATAGCAAAGCCTTTCAGACCCCAAAAGTTATCCCCAGAGCCAGGAACGCCCTTCACCGCCATTCTTGCTTAAAACACCACTGCTTCGCTCTGCACGTTTTCGCTTCTTCCCCTGGTGCAAGTGTATGGGTATACATATATATATATATACACACACACATACAACTCACATGGCGATAAAAGCCAGCAGAGTCCCAACAGTACGCAGACAGACTTCTTAAATCGCACTGAACGGCATAAATCTGGCTAAGCGAGAAGCAGCCCGGCACATCGGCACAGAATCACTTCTCGCAGTCTCCTCGTGGAGCACTGGGCACTCACAGCAGTTTCACGGAGGGAAACGCTCCAGATTCGGCACCAGGCAAGGGCTTATTCGGGTTTGCAAGTGGAAACCATTTCTGTAGCACTACAGGATTGCTGATGGGCGCCTGTGTATTTCCTTCTGTAAAAGACCTTAAAATATTAATACTGCAGCAAAATGGCCCTGACAGCACACTCATGACTGCCAACGGTGTATAATATATATATACTTTATAAAAATATATAAAATTTCCTGAAGCGCATTTCACAGTTCTTCCCATTCTCACCAAATACGCCATTTCCCGGTTACTTTCCCTGATGATCATTAAGTATTTTTTTAGTGTTTGTCAAATGAACCAGCGCCAAGAGCTGCCCTTGGTGGAGTAAACACCTTTGACTTCAAAGGAAGACATGTTTTTACCAGCTGTGTTGTTGGAAACTGCTGCAGTCGGTTCCGCCAGATCACTATCTTCAATCAGCAAAGCAAAAGTTACGTTTGCAAATAAACACAGGGAAAATTTTTAACTTGAAGGAAGTTAGGCAAGCGGTGCAGGGGGGTCTCTCCAGAGCAGACTTTGACCAAGGAAACTCTAAACGACTCCTGATGAGTCTCTCTTGTGCCCGGGAGCCTGACCGATGTCACCAGCTCCTCGCGCTTCCACAAGCACTGCAATTCGCAGCCTCGTATTGAGAAGCCCCTGCAGTCTCAGCACCCCCTTGGAAGAAAAATATAAAGTGTTTCTGGTATTTGCTGATCCATAGATGAGCTTTGAAACGCAACTTCATCACAACTGAAAACCTCAGGCAAGATACTCAGGTGTTCCCAACAGCTCTGGGGAGTTTGGAGTGATTAAGCTAACTATGGTTGTCCAGTATGGGGCTTTTGTAACGGAACGCTTGGCATTTGTACCAGAGATGCAAAAAATCTGCCCTCGCACAGTTTCCTTATGCTGAAAGTAGTGTGGTGCATGTGCTCCCACATACACTTGTTGTACAGTACTGGTACCTCTTTCTCAGTACTTTAAAATCCATTTACAGTCGTACCCCTCTCCTACCCTTCAGTGATCTTCTTGCCGCATTACAACCTCAGCTTCATCTGCCTCAGCAAACCACGAGGCTGACCTTTCCTGGGCCCACTTTTAGAATTTTTCTGTATTTATTTATTGTTTTTTCTCTGAGCAACTCCCTTGTGACCACCCACTCACGGTTACAGCTGGGGACAGCGGGGAATTTCAGACCTCAGCTAACAGAAGGGTATGCCGGCAAATTACACTTCACGAAAACAAAGTGTGACTTCAGGTGATGGTATCAGCTCAACTGCTATTGATTTGTGTATCAGCTTTTCCAAAGACACTTTATTGCTTAGGGTGGAAGATTACTGAATAAAGCATCCACATAATGCTGAGGCTACAGACATATCAAACACAGAAACCATCTGCTCACAAGATAGGATGGATAGGGAATGATGACAGGATTAGACTACTACATACACAAGGGTTTCATAAAGGAGAAACACGCTCACAGCCTTCACCATCCCTTTTCAACTCCCCAGAGACCTTCCTGGGCAGGGAAAGGCGCAGTGGGATGAAACCCGGCCCCTCCGCGGTGGAGGGGTTCCCGGGCGCCCGCAGGGACCCTGCAACGCAGCATGGCCGCTCACACGCTTTGGGTCACAGGGAGCAAGGCAAGTTGCTTTTTAGTATTAATAGCTATATATGAGAACTGAAAATGAATTGAACTTAAAGCTGTTTCCTGTATTGTCCATTTTATGGCAAACAGCAGTGGAAATATAGCTGATTTCTTGACATATCACTTCCTTGCACACACATACCACCAAGACTACTCATTTGCTATTATTTTCCATTCTCTGCCACATACGACAATGCTGTATTATAGCACCATCATTATATTTTATTATTAAACAAAACTGTAAAATTAAAACAGAGTAAATGACAATTCCTTCAGGGCACTGGTTTGGCGCATACAAGCAGGAGAACGTTAGCAGGAAAGGGACTGGAGCGCAGAGCTGGATGAAACTTTCATCGTGAAACCTGGAGCACCGCAGCCTCACCAAAGCCCAACACCCAGCTGCTGGGGTCCTTACATACCCCAGACCCACCCACACTCAGTCCCTTCTGCCCTCTCATTTCTTTTACACATCTTGAGAACTGAGATCTGGGGAGACCTCCTTCCTTCCTTGTAGGACATAGCTAGGGAGGACTCGGTTTTATTAGTCTGGCACTGATTAATGTGTTTGAGTTTCATATTCCTGAGAAGAGAAACCCAAAGATTGGCATTGCTGTAATATGGGTTGCACAGAGCACCCACCCAGCCAACCCCACCCAATACTGGTGTCCCAGCAGAACGCGGGTAGGGCCAAGGAGAAGTCAACCCAACGACTTCATTTATGAATACATACCCCTTTTGTGGCTTTCTGTTGGCATCCTTTACCAGTATCTCCAGTCAGATCATGCAAAGCAGACACTCCCAGCTACTGCTGTGTAACCTCCACTTGGTGGCAGAACCTAAACGGTTCAGACCAAGAGGCACTGTGTCGACCCCCGGGCCACAGGGACAGCTCAGACCTGGACACAAGCTCAGTATGGAAGCTCAGAGGCAATGGTTCACCTCGCATGTGAGGTGAGCTCAAAGAGGGCTCAAGCTACGAAGCTTGAGCTTATTGAACTTACTGAACTTGAACTTACTGAACAAGACTACGAAAGTCATGAAGTCATGGGGCAGAAAAAGCACTCCAGATGCCTGGCATCTCTGGAGCCACTGCAGACCTGCACAGCTAGAGACCAGCTGGACACACAGAGCTCAGACCTGCTACCAGGATACACGACTTATCCATAGCATTACCTCATGCCGTCCAAAAGCAAAATTGCCAAATCGCTATTGCATTGTCCGAGTCACTCACCAATCTTCCTATGCAAACAATGCCTACCATTTGAAATAGGAAGAATACAGCTAATAGACCGTACATCTTATTTATGCAAATTAGAAATGTTACTCAATCATTAAAAATAAAGAAAACAGTTTCTCAAAACTGTTGGTCACAATTAGCCTGGGCAGGGTCAAATTATCTGCCATGACAATCCTACTTTAACAAGATTAAGTTGCTTCTTGTTAAAACTGCTTTGAGCATCTCAGTCCTAACAAATAAAGAAGTTTCTTCATCCTTTCCCTTAAATTCATCAGCTTGAGTCCCAAGTCACGCAGCCCGTACAAATAGCCTTGCACTGGCAGCTGGGGCAAGGCAGCACCTTCTAAATTACCTAGAAAATGCCATTCCCCTGGCAACAAATTGCTTTGCAGTTTGTCCTAGATGCAGGAGGTCCAGCTTTAACTGCTTGCTCAGCCATCTTCCTAAATTCAAGTGCAAATGCCTCCTCACACACATTTTCTTAAGAAATGTGGGCCTTCGATATATCTTTGGTAAAGCAAGAGAGAATCGGATAGGATACTGAGGAAAAACCAGGCAACTGAGAGGGGAAACAGATTCTAAGTTCATGGAAATGATTTGCAGCTTCCTTGAAAGCAGAGTACTTCCTTGATTTATCCCAGTTCAAGATCTGGCTGTGTTTTTGAGAAGTAGTTTAAGTGTAATGCAACTATTCAGCGTTTCTGAATAGGTGTGGAATGCTCAGCTGAGCAGGAGAAAGCTGAGTTCCTCCTCCATACACTTGTTAAGATTAGTGTTTATGTAACACTTGACACCACAAATAACACTGATTTTGTAATATATAAACCACACGTTGAGCATGCAATTCCATTTTCCTATTTTTATGCTGCTGGATGTGCCTGAATCCGGTTTTTAATGAAATACATCCTACTTTCATACATATTAGTGATTTTATTTTCTTTGGGGAATGGAAATAAGTGCTACAAATGCTAGTACCGTTTTCCCCACCCAAGGCCCTGCATTTCGTTTTAGTCTTTCAATATCAGAGAAGGACTCAGATATTCTACATTTGGACAGATTAGGTTACAAGGACCTTTTGAGGTTCTCCTGCACCAATAGAATGGGACAGGCGTAAGGATTAACACCACTACTGACCACTTCTGCATCCCCTGTGCTGAAGGGGGCACAGGCCCCAATGCCACATGGCAGGCACAGCCACGGTGGTCACCAGGAGCACTTGGGGACAGAAGGACTGCCGGTACAGCGGAGCCAACATGCTGTCCGTCCTCCTTCAACCCCCCCATTCACACCACTGGCGAGCATCATCTTGTCTGTCATGTGCTGATAGCCATGACCCCGTGAATCCTCTCAAACCCACCTTCTCAGAGAGGACATGGAGATAACTTCTGTGATGCTTATAGAGTCGCCAACCCATACAGAGATTTTGAAAGCTCCTGTTGGTCTGTTGCAGCAAACAACTTTCCACCCCAGGGGCTTCACAAACCCACAGGAGGTTTTAGAATTCCTCGAAACTGCAAACGACACATCCCCGTGCTAAAATTGTGACTTGGAGAACAGCCATGGTCATCTACTGAAAAGGGGTTTGTCACAGGTTTGAAGCAGCGTTGGCTCACGGAAGTCCCTCACTACTCTTTTTGTAAAGGATGCCAGAGCCAGTCAGGAAAAGCACTGCAAGCCATTTGCACGAATGGAAATAAAGACATTCCAAGCTGGTTTTGTTCCCAGAAGCACAGCTGCCAATGCACAGTGACCTTCAAAACCAGCAGCACAGTCAGGGCTGGCTCGGAGACAGCATGCCAAGTTCACTGTGTTTTGGGAAGTATCTGTTTCTGTTTAAAGAGATCTGGTTTCTGCCAGAAGTTACTTGCACCAAACCAAGCCGCTTTCAGTCCAATCCTCCCGCTCCTCCCCTTCTCTGGCTTTCAGAGAGTTATTTGGAACAAATTGCACTAGACACACACTTTTCCAAATCATTTCCAAGGTCAGTTTTTCCCTGTTCACCTCCCATTCTGCCTTTGCAAACAGTTGTATATTTTCCCAAAACATACTTTGAGTGGAGCATTATTTTTTTTTTAAAGAAGTACTCATTGCTTAAATTTTATTCCCAAATAGTTTTGTTCATTGTACATTGAAGACGAGCTAATGACAGAGTGCTAAGCTTCAAGTCTGACCTCGCTGTCAAAAGATGCAATTGATAGGAAATTCTCCCTTCATCACACATGAAGTGGCATGGTAAGTTTAGGCGAGCAAACAAACACGTACAAACTCATATGCGGAGACACAAACACCCTACTGCGTCACCTCACCCTCTACCAGAGGTAGACAGGAGTGTTTGTTCTCCCGCTGGGCACCCAGACCAAGGCCTGCCAGCACACACACTCAGAAGAGCAAATAGGTGAAGGAACGATGAATGTGCGAGTTCCGGAGCTCTCCCTGTAACAGCAGTTGGACCGTGGCCTGAGATCCCACCTGAACGTAGAGGTGGATAAGTAGCAGCAGTATCCTGGAGGATAAGTAGCAGCAGGGGCCACAAATCTATAGAGGGAAGGCATTTCACAGGGCTTGGATGACAGACAGAGTGTGAAAGCTGGCCCCTATGAGGGCTCCTTCCTTTTTCAATGGAGATAGCGTGAGGGTGCTGTGTTTGCAACCCTCCACCACAACCCCCTGGAAAACGCCCTCCATTCCCAGCTCTAGAAGAGCAGACAAGCTGTGCATGACACAAGCTGTGCATTACCAACTCCAGGAGACACCAGATCTCCCTCCCTCGTGTTATGGGATGACCGGTCACAGTCTTGTATATTGAACCCATCTTCCATACCCTTCACAAGACAAGGCTGCTAAGCAGCTCGTTGCGTTTAGTCCAAAAAGAGAACAGATTATTATTTGATTACAGAGTAGAGAGGGCCACTTAGCAGTTTTCCTTCATCTGCATTTTAAAAACAAGCTAGAAGCAAGCCCATCCTCTTCCTTGCAAGTTCTGTCATCAAAAAGGAGCCCTGATCTGTGGCTCCTTCTCAGCTGGAGTGAGGCACAAAGCCGGCTGGCTCCCAGCTTGCTCCCAGCATCTCCCAGTGAGCTCACTGTCATCAACCCCAGGTGATGCCATGCTGAATACGGTGACTGCAGGCAGCTCCCTTCTCAGGACACCAGGTAATATGTTCACACCCCCACAAGCTCTTTCCCACTTTCATCTCCCCTATAAATGCACCAGGGCACTTCCATCCCTGTCGCGTGTTGTTTCTGGAGCGTTTGCTAGGGCCTAAGATACGTATGGTCACGCACACAAATTATCTGCTCCAAAATGAAGCCCGATGTTTCAGCACTGTGCCTTGTATCATCACCCAAAGCAAACGAGCGTGTTTCCCTGCCAGGGTGCTACAATTCACAAGTGAAAACAAACATCCACAGTGCCAGGCAAGAGTGTCAGACTTCATGGTACACAACAGAGAAGAATAAGCCGTCTTGCTTGTACCCACCCCTTTATTTGGGTGCAGGCCCAGAAAACAAAAGGAGTGGGGTGGCTTGTGTTTCTCTCCAGGGAGTGCCAGCATATATTTTTTAACCATCACTGTTGATATATTAGTGTCTTGTCAGATCTAGTTCCCACTCAACCCCTCCATTCTTCTTGGGGAGGTGAGGAAGAGTGTGTTGACTCAGGTGCATATAATTTGCATTTCTGGGACTTTTCTCCCTTTTTTTTCCCTTTAGTGAAAGCAAAACAAAAAAAACCCCACACGCAGTTTTGTCAGCCCAGACAATGAAAGCTCTCCTCCAAAGAGAACAAAGTCCAATGTTCCTCTGCCAGTAACACACTGTCATTTGCTTTTATGTTGTCCAGACACTTCCACATCCAACCATGAGCCCTGATGGCTGTGCTTACCTCCTCTGCGCTCCAGTCTTAGCAGATAACCTCCCCACATCCCCACCCCCGGCTCTCCAGTACACCTAAAGGCAAAGAGGAAGGATCGGTTTCCAGATGGAGTGCCAGACCAAGAACAATCTCTGCTCCATATTGCACGTTAACACATTTAAGACTAGACTCCTTTGTAAGGTGGGTATATTTATAGCATGGAAAAAAAAACAAACAACCTTTTCACTTCCTAATATCTTAACATCACGGATCAGTTTCTACTGCCTTGTCTAAATAAATTATAATATTTGATTATCACAAGTCTCAACAAAGGTTGAGATTTCCTCCAGAAACTGCCTCTGGAGGAGTTTGGAATTCTAGGTCTTTAAAGCTATTTTTCAAATCTGGATCAGCTAGGCATTCAAAATGGCAAGCATTAGAAAGAAGATATCTTGACAGTGTTTATTGACCAATCCACTGTCATACTAAAATTTTGCTGATTAACCATCAGAAGTGCAGAAATAGATGGAATACTGGATAATGCAAAGCTTAAACTTGAAGTCAAGACAATTCAGGGGCGATGTCTCTGTGAAATTAAGCTGGACTTCCCATCACCTTCCAGTATTTCCATTCCCCTTCCCTTTCATTATTTCAAAGGCCGTAGCTTCTGCAAGTGCTATAGATTAGTTTATACTGCAGGGAGAAGTTATGAGGTTACAGCTAAGGAAGAGTACTTCTAAGCTATGTTCAGAAACAGAAATAACAGCACAATTAAGAGGAGAGATCTTTCCTGCATCAAAACCCAAAATAATCGCTTCATTCTCCTACTCCCCAGAGTTGCTGACCTTCCCCCATGCCCTTCCCATATCATTATGGAGCATCTTTCCCAGTACTTAGCCCTTCAGTGGCTGATTGCGAAGGGCCGTGTTGCTCTTTTCCCGCTTTCCACATGGATAGAAAGCTGTCCACACTCTGGAAATGGTTACAAGGCTGCAGGAGGGATATGGCTTTTGTTACAGTCTAGCTATTGCTGCCCACTAACTTAAACTTGGCTCTTCTAAATACCAGACTTGTCGTTGCTTGCAATTTATATTAGATTTGGATCCATGCAGCCAAAAAGAGGAAAAAAAAAAGGAGGGTTAACACTGGCCTATTTTAAGCTCTGTCATAATTCTTGTAGAACTCTGTGTAGATTGTCAATGAATCACATGTTGGATCTAGCTAAAACTGTTAGCACCATGTTGGAAATGTCATGTCCAGTGCAACACCATTGCCTGTAAGTAACCGAGGGCTCTGAAAGTCCCTGGGGAGCCTGTTTGATGTTTTGCCTTCTTGCAGGGGCACTGCAGAGGAGGAGGTGGTTTGGGGGACCCCGGGCGAGCAGCAGGCAGAGTGCGCTTTCTTCCCTGCAGCCAGGTACCATCCATCCATCACATGGCCCAAGCCCAGGAGGGCGGCTGGACCCGTCACCCCAACAAGGGGAGTGGGGGGAGAATAACAGTGTGAGAAATAACAAATAAGACAGCCTAGGAAAAAAGGCAGAAGCTATTCAAATCCCAACTAAGCACATACTAAGGCGGCAAATTGCTGTGGAAGACAACCCTGTGACCCAAGGGCAGAGGTAGGACCATTACCAACTAAGAGTTTGGAGATGGAAAGAGGTTTGCTATAGTTCTCCTGAACAACCTCTGCTTGGTTTTCCTCCATAAGCTCTCTCCTTCCCTAACAGTGAAAATAAATGCTTAACGAGACACAACCGCTCATGGGCTTCATCACATTCTTGTCCTGGTGCCCTTGAGCAGCAGCGTAAGGACCTGAATTTTTTTACATGTATCCATCACATGGCATACAGTTTGTCAACATTGACAGATCCAATCCATCCCAGATGGGTTGTGCAGAAAAAGCCAGCCTCGGAGCTGGAGGAACAGCTCTGCAGCAGTCCTGTCACCAAGATGGAGCAAGTGCTGCAGGCTTACTGAAACGAGCAGGTGAGCAGCTCCCTCCCAGCCCCGCCTGTGCTGCCACAAGTCCCCAGGGACTCGGAGCAACAACACGTACACTGGTTTCACCAAGCCAAGAATGGGCCAATGACTTCACAGGATTTATTCAAAACAGGAGAAGAAATAGCTTTCTTTACAGACATCATGAAACACATCAGTATGGAAGAGGACAGGGAAGGTGTTCTCAGCGATGTACAGCGATCGGAGAGTTACTACTGCCACCATGCTGCTACGGGAGAGTCCCCTCGAGCAGGGAGAAGCTGCCCTCCTCAATTCTACCCGTGTTTCAGCATGAGAAGCAGAGCACGCTCTGCCTCCCCACTGCTCATGCAGCACAGCGGCAATGCATCGGCTCCCCATCTATTCAGAAAGCAAATATCAACGGAGAGATCACCTCGGTTAGCTCGCATAGAACTGGAACTCATCTGGCCAGCAGCAACATGGCATTTCTGTTACCGGAGATGAGCCAGCAAGTAATTTTCTAATAATTGCAAAGGTAGACCAGCAGAAAGCTGGAAAGAGGTACCAACTTCCAGTGAGTTTTCCCATTTGTGCCCTGGAGCATGTTCCCCAAAATGTTTTTGAAATAAGGCTTCTTCTGTACCAAGCACGCCACTGTCCTGGAGAATTAAAATGTTCACTAAAATTTATTTTAAGCAATTAAACAAAAGTAAAAAGATTAAAAAGTCTTGCAAGAATCACTGAAATGTGAATTGCCTCCCTCTTCCTTTGCCAAAAATGCCACATGAATGATTTCAGAAGTCTTACAATTTGAAAGGAAGTTGCCATTGTTATTTTACAAACTGTTTATAAAATCAAATATTTTGGACTACGACTTCAGCTTATCAGTACACAGCTTTGACAGTGTTTCCATAAATCAGCCCTGCTCCAAAGAGTTCCTAGGACTATGGGAACAAGTTTTAAATTATTTTTCTTGTTTCTCAATGGACCAGGTTCCTGGCTGTCATAACCCCTTTGAAGCAAAAGAAACTATATTCGGCATTTGATCCTGACTTGTGCAATCTCTGCTTAGAAAGCATCTCCTGCGGCTCCCATACACCATGATCAGTTGAGATGAAGACAGAGATATCCACCTACTGCATGAGCCTGGCTCCACTGGGAGTAAAATTATTGCAGTGGCTCATGCAGATACCACGTGGACGTACCGCAATGTATTAACACCGCCTTACAGTTGGGAAAAGTTAGGCAACAAAGTCCTAAGAGCAAGTGTTGCAACATGGAAGAGCTGTAAAAACACACCAGTGCTTAGACCTAACAAATCGGACAACCCTGATTTAAAAAGTGCTTTGACAGTCAAGAAAAATTCCTAAACACACTGAAAACTGATCTGTTAGCAATGCACATTTCGGAAGCCGGGCAAAGTAACTTTCCCGTGAGTATAGATGTCCTCATCTGTGCCCCGATTAATATGTTTCACCAAGTTTTTCTCAAACAGGAGGGGGTGGTAAGCTCCCATAGTACAGGCACGGTCGTGAAACTTCTGGTAATAGTGGCAAATGTCCGTCTGCCGTTTGGAAGGGAGAAATTCATACACGTCCACTTCATCACAGAGCGTCATCATGATCACGATGCCTAGGGAGGTAAAGAAAGCAGACATCCCCGTGTCAAACCAGAGAACACGTTAAATATTCCCGCGAGACAGGTTGTCAGCAAGGAGCATCGAGCCCCAAGGGGAAGAGTTTTCTTTTTGAACGTTCAGACAAGAGAGGGAGAAAACAAGGCTGGCCAGATGGGGCTGTTTTCTGAAGCCCTCTCTTGCAAAGCCCATGATCAACTTGATTACAGCAGATTGTTTACAGTGACAGCCATGCCAAAAGGCCAATTTTTAAGAGCGTTATCATTCTCCGTGACCTTAGTGGAAACTCGGGCGTCTGCCAACCCTGCACTGCAATTAGCTGATCCAAACAGCCCATCTTGGGTAAGCAGCCATGAGACCTTCACCTTTTCCCCACCTGCCTCTTGTGAATGTAGGGGATATGAAAAGCGAGGGTGCCTGGAGATGGCTCAGGGAGCCTGAGCATCCTCTGTTCTTCAGGCTCCCCCAGATCCCCCGCAGCAGAGCAGTGCTGCCCTCCTGTGCCTTCCTTCCGCTTGAGGACAGTCACGCCAGTGCTGGGCACAGACCTGTCAACTCGCTGGCCAAGATCAGAATTAAGCCATAGTTACTGCCTACTTTTCTTCCAAGTGCAAGAAACAGCAAATATTTTTGCTATTACTAGGGAAATAGAACCAATGTATAACATCACAGAAAATTCATGCGGTATCTGAGACATCAGGGACCATGCATGAGCAGAGGAACAGAGTTTACAACACATTAAAAGCACCCATCCGTGAAACCACCTTTTAACTAAGGTGCATTTTAAACACGTTTTCATCCACCTTTTCAAATTACAATTTTCGTTCACGCTTAGGCCTTCCAGCAAACACAGAGCTGCAAACTGGAACTCGTCTGTGCCCCAGTGTCTGGCGAGGTGACTTGTTTAACAAAGCAGGTAAGTTGACTCAAAGTTAAGCCACAGAGGAATTTGCTGTCTGACATGGCCCCATGCCTGCCTCCAAGCCCCTGATTCCAGTTAACACCAACTTTGCTGCTGAAGTCATTGACTGTGCTGTTATGCAGTTGTTCTGCACGTACCCCAGCAATGATGAAATAGGTGCTGGGCAAGAGCAAGGTTGTGGAAGAAAACTAGATGCTGGATTGGCAAAAATAAGAACTGACTCTGTTTAGATGGATGTAGAAGGGCGCAGAGGAGGGGCTAAAGCACAGCAGTGGGACATCCATGTGGCAAACAAAACCATACGTCTATGCTATGACTCCAAATATATGTGAACTTCCTGAGAAGTTCACTCCTTTTTGTTCAGCTGATCGTGAGATCTGCTGCCCGATAAGAAGGAAAAGCTTTGCAACAGCAGAATGGAAAATGAGCCCCTTTGCTGAGGCTGGATTTAGCATGCTGATGAACAAGACAAACGTTGGCATGCTGAATAAGGGGGAATATCACTGAACTTTTCAGGACAACTATTCACTCTGACCATCCCCAATGCCCCATTAGGTCTTTAGCTAAATATCTTTTTCCGTATATCTATATTTCCGTATTTCCATATATTTTTTTTATATATATATATATATTAAAAATAGGCAAGCACTTAGATTTCATCTGCAGTGAGCAGATTTATTTGCCTGACAAGATCCAAGCCTGCAGCAGACATATCCTTCCTCTCGCACCCCGTGGGAACTGCTCTGGCGCTAGAAGCTAGAAATCCTAGAGACCATCTCAATGGTGCAATGCTGCAATCTCCTGTTTCCATGTGGAATCAGGCCATGTTTGTAATTGCTGTTTCAGAGGGGTGCTGCAAACCGCTACTTTAACACAACTGAGCTGTCGCTTTAAAGACAGGAAGCTTAAATTTTGGCATAAGACAAACACTTGAAAAGCAACTCTGATAAGCACCATAAATCTGCAGTGTCTTGGAAAAAAGGCATCCTGGAAAGTTCCTGCAAACCAAACGAGAAGTTTAGAGGGCAAATATCTTACCAAGCATTCCTGACGACGGTGGATTAGGCTGAATATGCTCCAAGGAATTCTCCTGCAGAATATCCCAGAGTTGCCACTGCATTTTTGGATTCAGGATATAGAAGGGCTGCTCTGGGTGCACACTACGATATGATTTATAGCTTTCAAAAAAGTTGTAGTCTGGTTTTCTGTACCACTGCAAAACAGAAACAAGAAGTCAGACTCTTTTTTTATTTCTATACCACTCTTTCCCATAACCAACGGGAAATGATGATGGGTGAACCTGCTGTTGCCAGGGGGAAAAGGTCCTGCTATACCTACACACACTCACCTTCTGTCCCCCACCACCTCATCTGACCAGTGAACAGAGCATCACTCAGTGAACAGAGCAGGGAAAAACCCAAACCTCCTCTCTTTGGCAGTGAAGTAGCAGGAAATAAGACGAGCCATCTTGTATAACTTCATTCTGCACCCCCCAATAGCAGATGATGTTGAGAAGTTTGCCTTAAATGTTACAGACCCCGACTCCTCCGCATGCTGGAGTACAAAGCATCCTATTCTGCTGGCAAGTGTCCCCCCTCACAGCCTCCTAAACCAGGTTGAGCTGACTTGCATCCTAAAACTTTCCCTTTCAATAAAAACACTTAGGAAGGACTTACGTGTTCTTCAAGTCACTTTGAGATTTTTTTTCCTACACTAAAAATATCCCATTCTGGTTTCACTGACTCTTAAAAATGCTGTACATACACCCTCGTGTCTACTGGAGGTGTAGGACTAGACAGAAGAATAAATGTCACTGAGAAAATAGAAAATGGAGTCCAGAGAAAGGAACACAAAGACCTCTCAGCTACAGACAGAGCTTAAAATAGAAGTAAAGAATGGACTATTCATTCCTACCTGCTTTCACCCTGAGCCTCCAAAGCTCATCACTTATCAAATAACACTCTTTTGTGCTCAAAATGAAAAACGAACGCTAGAGGGATTGGAAGACCCCCAAGTGAAAGTCCAGCTGACACAGAGAAGAGATGTTTGCTAAGATCTTCAGAGGGTTTCCCAATCTGTTCGTAATGCATCAAGTATATCTCATGTCTGATCGGTGCTTGAGATATCCAACCATTGACCATCAGCAAATCTTACAGCAACTGTCAGAAAGAGGAGATCATCCTCTGACGAGATGGCAACTGCTGCAGACAGCAGTGACCTCCTCCCAGCAGCATCAGCCCATGGGAAAGTAAAGGTGGTGACCGTTACACTTGGCCTGAGGCCTTCACAGGGATCAGGAACAGGCAAGCGTCCCCCTAGGAGCACCCATGCATGGGATAATCTCAGAAGTACATACAGATATATCCATGATAATGAAGAGGTAATCAAGAATGGTCTTAAAATGACTGATCGTCCACATTAGGAGGAAGTGGGTTAACAGATGCACTTCAAAGCATACGAATCTGATTTTATTTACAGAAAACTCAGGCTTACCTCATGAATTTCTGCATGATATGGTGCTGGATCCCACACAATTAAGACTCCAGTGTTATACAGCGCTTCCCTCAGGAACTGCTGCTCCTCAACAGTTACGAGCTTGAATAACAACAACAAATACAATATTATACAGTATGCTGTCAGAATTAGCAGAGAGCCAAGCAGTAAACCATACCTGGATACAGCCACAGCCACCCCACTGCTGGTTACTGAGCATGCCCCACTGCACGCAGGCATGGACACAACCCCCAGGGATGTCCTTCCAGTGCCCCCTCCAGTCCTATCTAGCAGCACAGGATTTAGTGGAGAGTCACAAGAAGAGCTGTTGTTACACTTTACAAGTTCTTCTTTATCCATCTCCAATAATAAAATAAGGACAGGACGCACAGAGTGACCCAGCTTTTATGATGGATACCATCGCTACAACTGCCAGAAGCAGGAGGGAACATCAGTTGCTGCCACCAGTCACCAGGACAGCCCAGGAGAAGCCTAATGCAAACACACTGTTGGCTTTATCAAGAACCTTCTCTTGAACCTAAAAAAAAAGTCTGCACATGGGTGGTTTCTCCCGAGCAGCACGAACTCAGGCAGCCTGGGCTCAGCGCTGGGACAACTTGCTGTGAGGGCACCGGTGCAAGGGACAAGAGACCCCGGCACCCCAGCTGACTCTGGCACTGATCTCCACCTCGCCTCTCCAGAGCAGGGTGCTGCAACTTAGGCAAAGGAGCTTTGAATCTCACGAAAGCAACAACGAGAAGGAAAGCACCCCAAGAGCAAAGCACATGGGCCAGAGACAGGATCAGTGCAAAGAGGCTGCTCCACCACAGGCTTTCCCAAACAAACAAAACCAGGTGGTTTAAACAGAGAAGTTGCCTTCTACAGTCTGGACATGAGCTCGTGCCACCCGGGGCCAACCCAGGTCCTGCAGCAAAAAGCAAACAGTCACAATCAGATGAGACAGGGGCTGATCTCCTGTGCCCTCCCCACCCAAAAGCATAACCCATGCTGACACAGCTTGTAAACATTTGCTGAAGAAAAGCATCATTGTAAAAGTCAGCTCCCATTTGTCCTGATTTTCTCCACGGATCTAATGAAGAGCTAGCCAATTTAATCCTTGAGTATCCCGGCTAACCCCAGCAGCAGGCTCCCTTCCTGGCTGTCCCCACAACCAGAGCACAAGGACGCGCTGGCCAGCCCAGACGCGAATTGTTCCAAAAGCAAAAAAGGTTTCCTCGCATCTGTTCTTAACTCTGCGGGATTAGGCTTTGGCCTCGACTGTGTGTACTGCCCAGTTTCATTTCCTTACAGTAGCTAAAGTATCTAGGCCACTTGTTGGCTGGAGCGTGCAACGCTGCAGGTGTAAACTTCTGCCTCCACTCCATGGACACTGGAGGAGAGGAGAGGACAGGGCAGCTGGCACCAGCCAGCCCCCTTCACCAGGTAAGGATGGGATGGAGCACCGCCATAGGACAGGAATTATTTTCATTT
Organism: Fratercula arctica; assembly: GCA_947846985.1. NCBI lineage: Eukaryota > Metazoa > Chordata > Aves > Charadriiformes > Alcidae > Fratercula > Fratercula arctica. Next base: position 28,229,037 of record CANTUZ010000006.1, on the reverse strand, counting down.
CATTGTTTCTATTTAAAGGCTAGAAACCTTTCAGGAACTTTTCTAATGTGAAACAGGTGAAGGGAGGCTTCAAGAGAGACTGAGCATCAGAGAAAGCAAAGGTCAGCCAAGCAAAGCCATGTGAGTTGGTAAAGGCACCCAAATCCCTAGAGAGCTGAGACAGGCACAAAAGTGAAGGGATAAGAAACCAGGTGGGGAGCACCCACACAGCCACAAAGTGTTTGCTGTTTCCTTCCCCACACCACAGAGCTGGCTCTCGGCACGGCTACCTATCTATCAGTCACTTAACCATTTGCTGAGGGAATCTGGCTCCCCAGATAACTTTAGTGCCTATTTCTTCTGTTTAACATCAACTGATTCTTTCCAAGTAATTACATTAATTTAAATTGCTACACGACTGATCTGTCTTGCCCAGCTTTTTGATCCTAATTAGTCACCTGATCTATTGATTTCCTAGTTAATTTGTTCTTTAGCCAATTCACCGTTTAGCAAGTATCTTGCTCGTAGATGCCCTACTCTCCTGGTACATTTATCAACTGTATCAAAACGAGTTCCTTCTCTCCTGCTACCACAGTCAATGCCCTGTAATCTAAGCATGCTCCTCTTTCTCTTCACAGTCTTACTCCACTCCACCGATGTGCTATCTCCTTTCTCTTCCTCCCTGCAGACTCGTTAGTGCCAATAACAGCAAACGCAGCCAAAGCAGAGTGCTCCCCATGACAGCGCAAAGCCAGCCAAGGAGAACTGTAAACAAGGGCTGGGAGGAACGAGGTACTCTGGTCCTCAGTCAGCTCTGCAGAAAGGAGTTGTGTCCTACAGAACGACATTGGCACTCCTCCCGCACACTCTTCTGCCCTTATTTTTGCAAGATGTGACTGCCTTCCCAGGGCAAATCAGTGCCTTGTGTAAGACTGCAGGAAAACACACCATTAAAGGAAGCAGTACTGACGAACCAGTGAAGGTCTAAGAAAATAAGCAAGGCAATGTTAAAGAATTTCTCTATTTAGAACTGCCATCAAGCTTGTGGACGAACAAGCGTACCCTCAGATCTGAGGATCCGAATTTCCCCCCCCCCCCCCCCAGTATCAATCTATTAATCTTTCCCCCGTGTACAAGATACCCCGCTCTACTGTTGAAAGCATCCACCCCCAGATATGTGCTAGAGACTGGTCAGCAAATTACAGAAAAATATCTTCAAACAGTTATTAAGCAACTTCGGGCCACTGGCCACACATGCCAAAGGGCTACTACTCAATACAGACTAGTTCTGACAGAGTAGATTCAGGAGATCCCGTTCCCTTCATTTTGGGAATAGACCGAAGACTGACAAACAGCAAGAGCCAAAGTAAGAACAGCCAAGCCACAATCCCATCCCTGTTCCCAGCAGCCACTTACAACGTAAGAAAAGCCAAACCCAGAACAAGAACAAATTACAGCTTGTCCAGCCAGTATCTGATGGCTGCAAGCAGCTGAAAACAAAACACAATCAGGCAAACCCACTAACAAGAATGTTAAAATGATGTTGCCGTGACTAGAATGGCACTGAACCATTAAAAGCGCAAATGAAAACACAGAAGAAAACCAGGCTCCCAGTCCACTGATCCCTGAAGATAACAGGGACTGCAATAAGAGCTGTTTGGCTTGGAAACTCCAGCAGAGAGACTCCTGCACGATTCACATGGAGAGCATCTTTTGCCCTGTTTAGCAGCTAGATCAACGCTGCATTTTGAGTTAACTTTCGCCTCAAAACCTGCAACAATTACGCTCTCCCTGTAATTGAAATTTTCTAAGCTGGTGTCTCCATTCAGAGGGGATGGTGGCAAATAAAAAACGTCACCCACGGCTGCAGGTTGATCTGCATGGAGAACAGAAGCACTATAATGACACGGCTGTAACTACACTTGGTCCAAAATAAGAGGATCCACACGGAGAGTTATTACTGCTGTATTACAGCTGTACCATCACACAGTTACCCTCCTCCCTGTGCAGATAACCCTGGTGTCACACAGGTCACGTACATGGTTTTGCTGGTAAATTACTTCATATCACAGTGAGTTTGGCAAAGGGCACATCCTCCAGAGAAAGTTTTCTTAAGTGATAACACCTATCTGACATCATAAAAATACACACAGAAGGGAAAGATAGAAAAAACGGAGAGGTCAAACAGGGCAGAGGAAGAAAGGTGTCAGCAGCCAGATATGTCTGCTAAAACCAGATTGGTTCAGAAAGGACAAACTGTCCCACATCCGACTGGTGGTTTAACGCAGGGGGAACTGAGATGCAGCAGAACAGAGCACGGCAGTCAGGAGAGAAGGCGAGCAGAAAGAGCAGAAAACAGCATTCGCACAAGAAGCAAGGGCGTACTTCAGAACACACCCAAAATGAACTAGGGAAACTGGTTACAAGCTAGCTCCGTGTCTTGCCTCTGAAGAGGATGGCCAAGCTCCTTCTCCTGCTTTGAGAAACTTCAAACCTTGTTACATGGCAGCAGAGGGGAGGTACGCAGCTCTGCCATGCTTGGCCCATTTGGCACAAGTTCATCAGACCTACCTGGGAGTTCACAAGGCGAATTGTTGTCTTTTGCCCCACATCTTCTTGAAACCCCTTGGTAGGAGCCCCATTGAATCGCAAAACGGCATCGTGGCTGTCTGAAAGCAAAACAGAGTGAAAACCCATGAGCTAACAACCGTTTTTTGAGTGACAGAAGAGATGTGTAATAGGTTATTCACTTGCATTTCTAATGCAATCTGGCTAGTCCCTGGCTTTCCACGTAACAACTAGAAATACCAAGCCAGATTCTGTGGAAGAGGTTGTTAGTCTAACTTCATGACCAACACACGTGTAACAATCCACTTTTTTAAACCACAATCCACTGGCCGTCTGAAAGAACAGCCCTAGCATTTGCTCTGCACAGAGGAGCGCAGCATCTCCTTCCCTCTCCCTCGTCTTCCTTCCAAACACTTTACCAGGAGATAGACCAATAGAGAATTCATTTACCATGTGGCTGGCCACAAACTAAGGAACTGGGAAATAACGGTGAGTCAGTGTCCTCTCTAGCAGCCTGGAGGCTGACCAGCCTGACAAACACATATAATAAGCACAGTGGGAAGTGAAGCTGACTGCGGTCTGCCAGCGTACCTCCCACGTTACAGAAATAAAACCACTGCTGTGCATTTAACAGGCACAGCTTGTTACATGCCTTGGGATTCACTGCATTTTCCTCTGCTGGCATCATCTCTTAAGATAGCACAGCATTCCTCCAGGACCCTCCTCTGCCTCGGCACAGCCGGAATGCCACAGAGCCAGGCTGCTGCTGCGGCACAGAGGGCATTTGTGCCTGTCACCCTGGCTTCTACTGGTTAGATTTGGATAGGAAACCTTTCATGTTATCAGAGGGGTTGAGTTAGAGGAGCAGGACCAAGGTCTTGCCTTCACGCTGAGGCCACACTTCCACAGGTCACGGCAGCTGTGGGGAATTGCCGAGTCCCCAGACAGGGCAGAAGGGCTGGCATGGTCCAGAACCGGGTCTTTTCGAGATCATTTTCTTGAAAACAGGGGTGTTCTCACAAGCAATGCTGAAGGATCAGTAATTGCTGTCAGCGAAGACTGATTTCTCAGCTACTTTATTCTCATAGACAAGTGGATCTTGTTTAGAGCCCTTGCAAAGCAACACACAAAACCCAGAAAGGTGATGTTTCTGAAAAAAAAAAACGTGTCCACGCTGAGAAGCGGCTCTGTAGTTACTGCTACAGACCCTCAACTCCATATCCTACCTTGCATCAACAGAGCACAGGGTTATAATTTCCCTGTATAACTTCAGCCAGACACCAAATGTCATTACACCCTAAATTTGCATTTAAAAAAGGGTGTTTAATGACTGCAGAGGCAGAGTAGCTGGTTCTCTGAAGCATGCTGTCTCCAGGAGGTTGTGCTGTGCTCAGTATTTCCCATATCAGATTTTTCACTGGCAATTCATAACCTCCAATAACGCTAAGAGCCCAGTAAGAGGAGAGCTGCCTGTTTACAAGCTTCTTCCTGTACTGCTCTGCCTCCCTTACATCGACTAATTGCTCATTTGATATCTTAATGTGATTACACAGAACAAATATTTCCTGGCCATTGAAGGAATAATAATTCAGCAATCTGTTGTGCTTATCTAAGCAAATGCTTAATTTTAAGCCTGTCAGGTATAGTACCTTTTTGGCACATTTCACAGAATGGTTCGGGTTGGAAGCGACCTTAAAGATCATCTAGTTCCAACCCCCCTGCCTTATTTCTACAACAAAGCCACGGCTTTTCCTACATGGAAACACGGCAGGTCAAAACTGGGAAAAAATCGTACATAAATACACTGAATACTCCTGAATCCTTCGATATTCTCCCTGCAAGTGTCCAAAACTCTGCAGAATCACTAGCAGAGATGACTGCTTGAGCAGAAAGGTTAAAGTCTGCAACCCAAGCACAAGGAACACAAGCCAGGGACACCAGCAGGGGTTAACGGCACTCGCTTCGGGCACATTACCCAGTGACCTTTCCAGCATCCATCCCTTGTGATCTGGAACAAATTGGTGCTTCAGTTTCAGGGACAGGCTCAGCAACCGGCCGTAGGAACAATAAAATGGCTTTCCACGTCTGACGTCCTCTCAGCTGTGCCGCAGCCAGAGCACAGCCCATTGCACTTCTTGGCTGCTCTGATCCCGAATCTAGGACTGCCTTACAACATGCCGTAAACACCATCCCTCAGCTCTTGAGAGGGTCTCCTTACAGAGGAACGAGCAGTTTTATCAGTATGCTGGAGTCTACGAAAGACACCCTTGGCCACAAGCCAGCCGTGTCACGGGAGGGTGTTCAACAGAAGGTCACTTCCGTGGAAACCTTTACTGAACTTCAGGAGGCACCTAAATAAGCCAAGGCAGGTACTCAAAGGAAAAGTCAGAATTGGCTTCCCAAGTCTTGACCCACCTGGCCTCAAACATTCCTAAAGAGGTGGAAACAATGACACCAACTAACTCTCCAGGAGGCAATGCTATCCTGGTTCATACCACCACTGTCTTTTTCATCACATCTTTCATAGCATTTTAACACACTTCAGACTGTTCAACTTCATGCTAGCACCTGCCCACCTGTCCTGTGGACCACAGTGGAGTTTAGGGGCGACCTTCTGAGCAAGTACCAGAACAAAACCCTGATCCTCCCATGAGCACCTGAAGGCTTTGCCCAAGTTGTCCATGAATAATGGATTAAAAGCTATCCATCTACTTGTTTCAGAGGATGAAGGCTACTTGCAGCTCAGTGCAGGCCAAAGCGAATTGACTCAACAGACAACTTGCAAACACACCAAAGTCTGCAAACAATTTCCATTGGAGAGAAAATTCCTAGGCTTTAAAACTTCCCCTTCAGTGAAGCTGCAGTTTAGTGAAGTGTGAATCTTAACTGAGCCTCAAACAATAGTTAATAAAGAAAACTGAGGGAACTGCAGGCACGGGAGAGTTTTCTACCATGCACAAAATCCTGAGCTGAAGGCTGGAGAGGTGGTTTCCCCTGCATGCTGCTTTCTTAAAAGCACAAAATGCTTTGGTATCAAAACATGCTTCTTTATAATCCACAGTATGAGAACAACACTTCAGCATTTATTCATTAACCTCAGAGAAATATGGTCAGATAAGACTTTGCAAAGCACCACCAAACTTTGTATAAAGAAGAGATAAAATCACGCCCTGTCAAGTTTTCCCATGGTCTTCTGGGCCACTCAAACTCAGGCACTGCCTTATGGTTCAGAATGAAGCACTGCCACTTTTGGAAACCCATGAGCAAGAGTTACAGCATCACTGAGGTTGGTGGGGACCTCTGAAGATTGTCTGCGCCCAGCCCCTCTGCTCAAGACTGGGTCAACTACAGCAGATTGCTCAGGGCTGTGTCCAGTGTTTTTTTTCCCCCGTTAGCATTTTCTTTTACTTCTTCTCTCAAGAAGTCTGTCTGAATGAAAATTTTTCTGACCATTGACTATGCAATGAGCGCATTGGCAATTACTCAACCCACCCCAAACCCTCTTAAGAAACAAACACTTGAGTAACAAAGCTCTCTCTCTGGTATCCAGTATTAGCGCTACCCTCTGGTGATGACAATGCATCACCAGAAAATTGAAAGGACTAGCTGGAATAGAACTACCTGCCCATCCCTCTCAGCTCAAACTCAACCCTTCCAACTCCCTTGGCGTTTGGCTGTTTTGGTCTGCCCAAGGTCTAAGGCTCACAGGCACTGTGATCTAGGGCACTGTGCAGCGTGTACAGAGGAAGGGAATATCTGACCATTACTCCCATCTCCTCCCAGGCTGTAACGTTCACTACCTTTAGAAGAAGTTTAAGGGCAATATTTCAATTTATTTTGAACACCTTTGTGACCACACCAGAGGTTTATTGGTAAGCGCATGACAGTAGATTACTTTTATAAAACGTTATTTGACTTTATGCTAATAGAAAGATACCAACCTATCTCTTGTCCCAGATGAGATGATTTCAGAGACCCTGCTGAGGACACAACGGCACAGCGACCCAGGCGGCCCACTGTTTCATTGAGGCTTTTCCCTGGTAGGTATTGCTGCCATTCAGAGGTATCAAAAGGACCATCCGATCCCTCTATCATGGTCACATTCACCCTGTCCCGTAGCTGGCAGAGCAGCTTTTCTGGGCTGAGTTTAGCAGCATTCCTCTTCCCATTGTAAGTCACATTGTACTTGTTCATGGACAGGTAGTTTTTTCTGACTTTCTGCAGCCTGGGTATGAGGTTTCTGGATGAACTGTCTTTATCCCATACCTTCACAGAGTCTGCTGCTTTCTTGGACTTTTCAGCTGTTCCAGAGGTGCTGCTTCTTACTTTGTTGTGGTTACTAAACCAATTTTTGGGTATCTGACTCAATTCATTGGCTGCTTCATGGAAAAGGCCCTGTGATTTAAGCGGGTTCCATTTTTCTGAAGTCCTGTGAGCCTGCAAATCGTCACTCTCGGTCTTGAAAGGAACATAGTAGCTTCTTCTGGTCTCTCTCCACAGGCAAACGGTCAGAGCTACCAGGATCACCACAAGAACACACATTAATTTTTTCAACACATTGATGTGAACCATAGTGTACGGTGCATCCAAAGGGGACACTGAACACTGGGCAGGCAGCTGGTCCTGGGAGAGAGGAACACATCTCAGTCAAGGCTGTGTGCACAGGCAGGCGTTTATATAAATATGTATCTGTGTGTGGGCAAGGGGCCCTCAGAGGCATGAACACCAATGAAGCAAGTAATAAGGCATATAATTGTGGAAAAAACCCCAAAGTTATGAGTTCAGGAAGAGGGGGAGTTTCACCAGCCTGGTACTGACACACTTGGTGACTTCACAGGACACTTCTGCAAGCCTGCAGTGGGTTGGGTGCACTCTCAATGTGAAGCCTCACTAAACAGCTGCTGGGAGCCAATTAATCCACCATAGGGTTTGAGGCATGTTTGGGTTCATAAATTAACCTGATAAACATTACTGTGGGGACGCTACCCCTGGAGAAAGCAAAGGCAGATCCTGTTGTACAGGTCCTCTTTTGTGCTACCTCATATTAGCAGACACCTCCAGTTCCCATCATGTTATAAAAGGGGGCAATTATAGGAGGAGTGCCAAAAAGGCTGATGAAAGGACCTGATGAAACATATGCTGAGGCATAAGCACCTCATGAGCAGCACACTGGACCACAGAAGACAGGAGGGCACTGCTCATTTCCCTGCGTGGCTGCTCCAGGATGTGCCCAAGAACATGGAAGCAGTACAGAGACAGCAGGTATCCCAGTGCTCCTCAAGAAACAAACACATGTAGATCACTGGCCACTCTAGAGAGATCCTAGTGACAACTCCCTCCTTGAGCAACTTGCTGAAAGCAATCTGCGCTAAGTGTGGTATTGCAAAGTTACTGAGCTACCAACACGCTACCTGGGGATAAAGCAGCAGCTCTCCAACTCAAGTCATTTTTAGCTGTTGGCAGATTTTCTTCAGAGGGTTTAAGCAGAATATCCCAAAACACAACAGTTCAGTGACGCACTGAAGAGTTCAAGAAACACCTGCAAAAAAAAAGGAAAAGAAAAAACACCCCATTATGGAAGAATCTCGTCGTTCTGGGGATGAGCACATATTTCCTCAGATAAGCCCTGCAGTCCTACAAAATCTGCTACCCAGGCATGGCAGGGCCAGCAGCAAACACAATGACACCACATAAGCCTTCTAACTGCTTAAATGCCCACTCAAAATGGGCATCTTCCTTCTTAGTTTGAAATCCACTCTCAGCTAAAGCAGGAACTGGTTTGCAGGCTGTCTGCCGTATGCTCCCACCAGACTGACAGCCTTCTCCATGGTGAAGGCTCTGAGCAGTGGATTCACCCATAATACACTGAAGGAAAAATCCCAATGCTGATGCTTAACATAATGAACAGGGGAAAACAAAGAAAAAGCTAACTTTTCCTCGGGAAATATCTTAACTGCCTATTCTTGGGTGATTCGCACATTCTTCCTCAAATGCAGTGCCAGAGAAGACTCCCTGCTTTTCTGGAGCAAGTGAGTCATATGAGAAGTTGCTTTATAGCATATATCTTAACCCACAGGTCCTCACAAAATAGTCAAATGTACTTTAGACTTTACAGTTTCGCTCTACCAAGGAAACGCAGCAGGAGAAAGGGAGATTTCAGTATTATACAATTCAAGAAGTAGCTTGCTTTTGCAGGAACTCTGAGTCAGTACAATGCCACATAAGCTAAATTACAAATACTACCCTTCACAGGATTAAATACTAAATTATTAAAGCATCCTAATGCTGTCTGCTTATATTTTCTTTTAACTCTATTAAAGAACTCAACTTGATTTCTTAGAGAGCACCCCACAAACATTGTTCTACCTCCAGTTCTTAAACAAGAACAACAAAAAAGATTCAAGAAGCACAAGTAATTCTAGCTTTTATTGAAATAATCTCCCCTGCTTTAACAGACCATCTCACTTTTCATTTGCTTGAGAAGCAAGCGCTAGAAAGGCACGCTGAAGTCTTTTTGGCCAGTATGGTTTCAGACACCGAGGTAGAGCAGCATGGGGAAAGGGGGGATGTCAGGAGGGGATGCAGGACATCACGGCACGCTCTTCTGCTGAGTCAACGCAAGGTTCCCCATGCTGTTTACAGTTCCTCTTCTGCTGTGATCTCTGCAAGATGCTCTCACCACCCCTGCCTCTCCCCCAGCCCCTCCACAGCTGGAGACCCCAGTGGTCCATCCCACTCTGGGTCTGCCTGCTACCCTCGGGGATGGAGACACGTCAAGGCGGGAGACTGCAAAAGGCACTTGCTAAAGGGGAAAGCACCACTGAGTCAGCCTCCACGCTGTCAGAGGCTCCACGGGCAAACCACACTTGGACAGCAATGTTTTCCAAATCGAGAGAGAGAAACACCAAAATAGAGTTGTCCAGCGTCAGCTTAGTACAAAACTCTGAGACATCTCTCTCCAACCATGCTTCCTGCAGCCTCCCAACCTGACTTTACTGACGTCATTCTTCTTTGCACAAGATGAGGGTCTGGCTTCCAGGAAACTCAACCAAGATCTTCTATGCGGGCAGGACAGAGCCTCCACGCCACGGGAGGTGCCCTGGCTGCGCCACAGAGCAGAGCAATTCGCTTTGGTCCCTGGAGGGCTCTGACATGTTTTTGACTTCAGAAGCTTCTCCTGAGGGGTTTCCAGGTGTAGGCGATAGCAGGCACACCTCAATACTGTCAGCTTTTGTTTCCCAGGGCCAGGATAATCTAGAGGAGTGGCAGGTTCATCGTGGTGGAAAAACCTTACAGCTCATTGCAAGTTCCTGCTGGGACGCTCCTCCCGATGCCGCACAGCAGAGGATGTCCAACAAGTCACAACACCTTTCCTCTAACCCAGACTACACAGAGAACCTGGAAAACTCACCTCAGCACAACATGATCCCCACCTTTGATGACTGTGCATGCTGCTGCAACGCAAACAGTTATTTTGCTTTGATTCGTAAGTTGGTAACGTATGTTGTGCAAGCAAGTATATTTTAGCAGGCCCACAACAATTCAAGGTACCTTTTGTTCACCAGGGCTTCAATGCGGTGCAGTTTAATTATTATTACTACTGCACATGATACAATTTTATTTGCACAAGTAGTGTCCTAACATGAGGTCCCTCTCAAGCATTCTGCCACGGAACCCTTGCTGAGCAGGAAGGCAGCTGCTCTTCCAGGCAAGGTAGGATAGCCCACAAGTGGGGCTCTCTTCCCACACCTTTAGATACGTGCGCACTTCTGTTTCACAGCGGTTAGTACACATGGGCTCTTCTGGAGGAAACGTACCACGTACACAACGCACAAGGTGTCAGCTATGAGTACTATGAAGGACCAAAAAAAGATCTCCCAAACCTGTAAAAATAATCAAACAAACAGCTGCTGCCTTCTTCAAACCTAGAGCCCGACGTGGCTGTGGGGTGCAGTGCTGGCCAGCCGGCATGCAGGCTAAGCCCACACAGCAAGTCCTCTGGGGGTAAATTAATCCTATGCAGAGAACAAGTGAGTGATGCAGTACCTCCAAGGCAGTCAGGGAATTATATCCTGCCCACACACTCTTATACTTAACATGTATTGTCCGAGCATCTCACTGGACTCAGGTCTTAATCACCGAAGCGCAGAAGAGTGCGAAAGCCCAGTCATCTCTCACGTCCCAGACGCTGCTGCCCACCCGGGGAGCTGCAGCCAGCACTGCCCTGGCAGAGAACACAGGGCAATCCCCATTTATACAACCCACAGCAGATTTACCCTAAAACTGCTAACAACAGTGTCTTCACCTCATTAAACAAAAAGTCTATCAAGCGCTTACTCATCTCCTAGAGCGACCGACAGCAGATACACAGAGAAACCATGTAAGTATGGACAAACATATGAACATATTTCCCTTCCAGTTCATGCACACAGCTTCCAAAAAGCTGTGTCATCAGATGTACCAAAGCCCATCCTCTGCACATTTGTTTAATTGCTTCTTGAAACCACTCACATTTCCCAAACAGCCCGAGGCAATGAATTCTGCAATCATACACCACGCAGAACCAACCCCTCCTCTCTCCGCTTCGCACCGGCAAACCCCATTGCACCGATAGTAATCCTTCTCCCTTCATTTTTCTGCACATCGTTTGTAGTCGCACCACCTCTCCGAACACCCTCCTTTCCCCAGTTGTTGCTCTTCCAGGCTGAGTCCTGCTTGTTCCAATCCCTCCTTGCACAGCAGCTTTTCCATACCTCCGATTGTCTTGGTCAACTTTCTGCAGCACCGCCAGCAGCCCGTGGCCATCCCTCGAGGCAGGCACACCGGGACACCCTGGCTGCACACGCTCAGGCCACGTAGTCCAGCAGCAAAATAACAACAGGGCTGCTTTGTTCTCCTTCCAAAAAACTTCCTCCCACTTCTATTTCCCCTCTCGACCGTTTCTAAGCCCCGAGCTCGAGGCTGTCAGTAATGACTGCAGGATATTTTGCAAGCAGCATTGACTCACTGAGAGTTGTCCCCAGCACAGGGCGGAGGGGCAGGAATAAAATATGACTATATCCCTGCTAGCACAGGCTTCCTTTGCCATTAGGCTGCCCAGACACTCAGGATCGCCGGATCCCTCTGCAGCTGCTCGGCATTGTCTCTGGTCCCGGCAGCCCCCTGAAGACAAAGCCAGCCAAGCCCATAACCTGCTCCTTCCTCCTTTCCTTTAAAGATCCGTTATCGCTGCTCAACGGCAGAGATCTCACAGCAAATCCCTGTGGGACTTGTGTGATGTTGTGAAACCTGATCGCTTTGTTTCCTACCCTCTAGGCAGTCACTTATCCAGGACAGGAACTTTCTCATCCCACGACAGCTTAGGTTTGTTGTTTTTTGTTTTTTTCTGATGCTCTTGGTGAGCAATGTCACCAAGATCTTGAAAATTCAAGCATGCCGTTTCCCTCTCTCCAGGCTCACCAACTTCTGAAAACAAGAAGAACAGATAGATTTGAAATGTCAACTCTTAAGCAAACAGATGATGAGACTTTTCCATTAATTCTTACATATTCTACAGGTGTTAGTTATTTTTATTATGTCTGAAGCAATGCATCCCACCAGCATCCCTCTGAAATGCAATCACATCAAATAACACCTTTAATTTAATTTAAATGACAATTTGAGAGATGCAGCCCCTGGGGATGGGCCCACGCAGGAATCACATCCACCTGTTCGAACGTGTCTCTCACTGGTCTTTCCGTTCATACATCAGCATCATTCACCTGAAGTTTTTTTGCCTCTGATGTACGCACAAAAGCTTTTTAATTTAGCAAGTTGTTCCTCAGTCTTTTTTTTTTTTTGTGTAACATGATAACGATTTCATATTTAAACTTAGAGCATTTACATTTCTTTCCAGGTTTCCTTCATTTATGCATCTCCATCTGTCCCCACAACTGTGCTGTGCCCAAATACAAAGCTGTAAAACTTTGTTCCCAGCTTTTGCTGGTGTATTTTTTAATGTTTTTATGCTCCCCCATATGAACATTTTATACTTCAACTACACCTTTTTATTCCTTTGTTGTACATGCTCAGTACTAACCCTTTCCTCCACTCGGGACCCTCTGTAAAGCGCCTGTGAAGAGCGCTGTGGCTGGCAGCAGAGGCAGAATGAGTTCACATGAAAGCATGTGAAAACAGGGTAGCTAAAGGGGAAAGACATGGAGGTGTGGGGCAGGAATCCCTCCGTTCAAAATAAAATAAACACACCCAAGGAATCTGAAAAGGAGGGGGGGGGGGGGGGGGGGGGGGGGGGGGAAGATTCCAGAAGTAACTCCAAATCCACATTTGCTCTTAAAATTCCCTATTCCTGTCCTGGGAGAAAAAAAAATTATCAAGAGCCTTTATAGTTTTAAACAAACTCTGCTCGTGCCATTTTGCAAATGAAGCAGTTGTATTTTTCGTGTACTCGATACATCAGATGAAAGGTGATAATATATCTGTTAAAGCTAAAGATCTGTCCCTCTGGAGCTGCGTTTCAGAAGATCTCTCTGATATGCTATTTAGCCTGGCCTGTTAATTTAACTGTGTGCATTTCAACTTTGTAAATATGTAAACAAAGACAACTCACTTCTAGCAATTCTTGGGTTCTTTCCAAAACATAACTGTGCTGTGAAGATAAAACATCTGTTGAGCCATACACTTAAGTACATGCTTCCAATGCCACCAAACAGAACAAAAGAAAAGGTGGTGAATGAGAAATTTTTACATGGAGAATGAGGAAAAAAAGTGTTTTAAGTAAGGAACATGGTTACATTTCAGATGACACATTGAGGAGCAGCTGTACAAGTCACTTTCTAATGAAATAAATCATTCCATCAGTCCTGCCTGCATTAAAAATCTCTGCACATGCCAGAAAAAATATCCTGCTGTCACAGCTGAAAAAAATCCTCCAGAACAGGAGAGGGAGGTTTGGGGAGGGGGCACAGGGGAAAGAGTTTAAGCATGTGTTTCATTTTGGTTTTGGGTTGTCAACAAACATTGGGATTCAATAAAGGCAGAAGCCTTCATTTCTGGCTGTGTCAGTGCTTTATTCCCCCTCTTTCCTGAGGTTCCCCTGTTGTTTTTGGAGGGTGGCTCTGCATAGCAGCTCACTGCCTCCCCTTCTGCCCTAATTAAAAAAAAGCAGTTTTGCTTTCACTCACCGCAGACACTCCACCGGGCACCTGTGGAACCGCACGGTCACTAACAGCCACCGAGACCCAAGGCAAGAAGTGACCTGCGCTGTCACAGCTTCCCATCTCCAGCCGCCACCATCCCGACAGGATGCCTGCACAGCTCTGGTCCAGGGCCAGCCCACACCAGGGCATGGTCTTAAACAAAGTGCATGTTCGGAGCTGTCGGAGATCAGCTCTAATAAACCACTTTACATTAACGAGTATGACACAGGCAATGACAAACCTGCTCCAGGGCATCTGAACCAGGTAAGCCACCTAGTTAAGGACACACCAGTAGTCATGGCTGCAGCAAGAAGCAGTACACCCAGCAGCACCCACAGGGCTGAGAAGCAGCTTTCCCAAGACTCTCTTTGCTGTTGTGCTCCTGTCCAGACCAGGAGCAGACACCAAGACACGGGTGCAGGGACCATCCTCAACATTGACGTACCGAGAGAGAGATTCAACAAGCAGTGCTGCAGCCCCACCACACTGCTCTAACGGCTGGTGACTGTAACAGGGATGGTCCTCCCGTCCCTTTGCCCACCTGCTCAGAGACTGGCATCCTCAGAGGGATGACTTTCAGCTCCAATAAGTGCATCGCATCCCTGCCCTTCACTCCAACACTGTCAGGAAAGCGGTTAACACCAAAAAACCGATCTTCTCCTTCTGCAAAGCCACAAGCTCTAACCATCACCCTGGGCCAGCAGTAACAGTCCCTGACCCTGCTGGCTAAGGGAGAAATGGACTACAGCAGGGTCCTTTGCAGGTGCATGAAAATGGAAGGGCAATTTAACTTTTAGGACAAGAAAAAATAATTATCAAGGCATGCCACGGTGGAGAACACCATATACGTGTTTCTTGCTTGGTCGGTTACTTGCCCAGAGGGATGGCATGTTTACAAGCTCTGGAACAGGACCAAGCTCTCGGCTGGTGGGATCAGCACCTCTCCATTACAAAACCCCGCTTCCTACCCTGCAGACAGATGCCTGCTGAATATTCCTTGTTACTAGTAACAGACAGGAAAGAGACCCCACCTGCATGGGGTGCCGGCATGCCCCAGGCCAGCCCTGGGCTCTGGCAGCGTGTTCCCACTGGGATGTGGTCAGACAGCCACCACGGAGCCTTCATAGTGCAGTTCCACACAGAATACATTCCATGGTGCCCCTGGCAGCCCCACTCAGCAAGATATTTGGAGACCGCTGCTGGTAACAAACCTTTTCAATTTCTGAAGTTGCCAACTTCATGTTCATATTGAAGAAGGAGAAAGAAAGTGCATCGTGCTATGCACGAACAGCACCAGTTACCCCAAAGCACTGCTTGTCCTCCCACACCCAGACCCACCCACCAGCATCATGGCTTCCCATTACCATTCCCACACTGAAGCCAACAATAAAAATTCCCCGCCCAACTTTAAAGATCAGGGTGTGATCACTGATTTAGGATTATTTACATGGAACATTAAGCCTTGAAATCAAACCACTTCTTCCTTCTTTCCAGTCATGTGTTTCTCTGTGGCATTCATCTTTCGAAATGAGAGGGGAGCGCTTCTTTATTTTAAATTAGCAGTATGTGACAGGTCAACACTTCATGCCTCTGCAAATATCGCTGTGCGCCAAGACATGTAATTGGTATTCCAACGCCCCAGGACAATAAATACACTTTGTGCCAGCTGCAGCTACGCTGCCCTTCAGGATAATATTTCTCTGACACCAACCTTTTATAGGTGGGCATGATGTCTTTCCATCTCCTCAAGGACAACCCAGTAACTCTTTACAACTTGCTCAGTGAAGGATCTAATCCAATTTAACATAAGACAGTGAAATAAACTTGCAGAACTGTGCATCTACCGTTGCTCATTTTCAGTCCAGCAGCACTACCGAGGTTTGGTTCTCCCCTTCATACTCAGAGCTCATCCCTCTCAGGGATGGCAGGGCTGGCACTCGAGAATGGTGTCCCACCACACCAACTTCACTGGAGGACAGAAGCAAAATGGGAATTCTGGCCATTAACTTCAGAAACCGCTATTCAAACCCCTCTGCATTAAGCGAAACACTTCTTGCATTACATTTAAAATAAACTGGTTTTCACTAAGAAATCCATACTGATTCATGTAAGAGACACATACAGATGTCAAGAGTGTTCATCAAAAAGCACCAGGAGCTGAGAAAAAAGGCACATCTCAACGGCAATAAAGAGAATATTAGAATGGACACCCATCAGAGCCCATCAAAGCAAATACCTTTCAGAGAAATGGTAAGAAAAATTATTTAACAAGCACTTCTAGTACTTATCTGGCAAAAATCAAAATAGTTCCTTTCTATGCAGGGAACTTGAGACGTTGAAGACAAACGGAAACATAAAAATTACAGTTAACTATTTTGTCTCTGACAGAAACGGAGGCGGAAAAAAACCCATGTTACAATAACCAGGCGTTTTTCCACAAACCCAAAATGCTTGCTTTCGCTCTCCATAACCACGGTGTTCGGTAAGCTAAATTGATACCGCTTCTACCATGCATCACCAGTTCCACTGGTTAAACTGAGACCAAAATGACCAGAGGAAAGCCAGGTATAACTTGACACAAGCTGTCAAGGAAGCCCTGGTCCAAGTTCAGTGTCAGGCTGCAGCAGAGCAGCCAAGGCAGCAGGGACGCAGGAATACGCATACCCCAAAGTCCTGGATATCCCTCGCTGTTAAAGCAACAGACAGGTTCACAGAAGTCAAAATATTTGCGGTAGCAGATATCAAATACGGGTTTTGCCAAGGCACATGGGCGAGTCACATCCCCGTGCAGGGAGCTCATGGCATGGCTGGACTTCAGACCTTAACAACAGCAAGTGTCGCTCTGTTTTTTAAACACAAGTCTGATTTATTCATCTGGTAAAACTATCCCCTTGCAGCATCACTTGAAATGTATCTACTGTCAATAAGACCACAAGATTGCCACCAGGGAAGTGACCTTGCCTGAATAAAATTCAATTTTATGAATCACAGGCAATATAAACATATGGCACAAATCTGAGCACCTAGATATATTTAAAGACATTTAAAGAGCTCAAGACACACCTTCCTCCTTAAAGTTTCACATATGTATTTATAAAAACAGAAAACATTAATGAAACTTTCCTGATAGAGCTGTCATTTAAAACCTCCTTGCTATTTTCTTCCCTCAGCATTCCCCCCAGACCCTTAGGGAAAGGAAAACACGTTCAATGGTTCCTCCTACACAAACCCAAAACTATGCCCTCTCCTTAAGGATCCAGCAGAGACGATGCTTTGTGGGAGCAGAAGGGCATGCAATGCCCACCCTTCGGTGGGATGGAGGACCCGGCACAGCCGAGCACCGGCTCCAGCTGTAAGCTCCCACACAGAGCATGCCATGTGTCTGGCAGCTCCATGGTACCAGGTACAAGCTATCCAAAGAATTTTCTTTTTCTTCCCCACTTAGCACACCTTGAAAGCATCCCAGTGACGGATCAGTGTGGTTATGGGCACAACATGAAGTGGTCTGAAGTGCAACAAATCTACATGGTTGCTGGAGGGTGGAAAACACCATGCTGGTGTCACTGGAACACATTTAGTTTACTGAAGTTCAGAGAGGCCAAAAAGGCTATAAAGGCCATTTCAATGTCTCTCTACTCTAAGATCTCCTACTCCAACTGGTTTCAGGCTGCTTTTTCCACTAACAGAAAACCAGGTGTAAAGCCTGGAAAGCACTACCCAGCTCCTGTCCCCAAACAACACATCACTTGCTTCCTATGGTCGTTGCTTCAGATATAAATCTGGCAGCAGAGCTTGGAGACGGCAACTAGATGGATCTGCCATGGATCTGAACCACACGCCTCCCCTTGAAGCAGGCTGTTCTCTCCCCGCTGGTATTTAAGGCCACAGAATTTTCAGGCACACAGGAGTTTACGCCTCCACTATGAAGCATACCAACCTCATGGCACTTCCTTACTGGCACAAAGATGGCACCCATTAGAATTTATTAGCCTTTCTAATTAATATTGAATGTGATTGAATGCAACATTCATAATATGAAATAACCCTGTTGGCCAGCTTGGGTCAAGTACCTGGTTCTTGCTCCTCCTCATCCCTGCACCTGGAAAGGCTCAAAAACACCAAGACCTTAAATCCCACATACCATAGCTGGCTATAAAGTAAATATTTTCACAAATTCAGACAACTAGAGTCTTCTAAGAGTGCAGTCACCCCAAGCATTAGAAGAGAAATTAGTCCTGTGTGGCTCAAAGCAGGACACCAGCAGGGGCCGAGCGTGTGAGCCTGGCACACAGCAGGACGGCCGGGACCAGCGGCGTGCGCAGGGCTCACTGAGAAAGTTGGGGGGGGGGCGGGGGGGAAGCAAGAAATTAATCTCGGCACAGATGTGTTTTTCATCAAACCCAGGTAGCAACTTCCTGCATCGAGGAAGAGATCTAGGCAGATAATTCCAACAAAAACATAAGTTACTCCCTAAAGCAGTAAAGGAGGCCCCAGACATTTTTGTATCTCCTCCATTTGATATTGGCTCTCGTACTGCTTTTAGCACAACATATTTCAGCAGTCTTAGAGAGCTCTTATATTGTCTAAAAGAGTCCTCTCAGCCCCCAGAGCAATGAAAGATCCCTGTTCGCCCCCCAGGACCAGCCAGCATTTTGCTGGCAGAAGGGCTGAGATACAGGAGGAGGGATGAGATACGGGAGGGGGATCTTATTGCGAAGAGTTTGAATCCTGCACGCAAGCATGCAGCTCTCTTCCCGTCTGCTCACTGCCACCTGGCCACGAAGACACCAGACTTCTTCTTTCGTGAAGGGAACTCCCCTCAAACATAGAAGTCAGGCACTTGTCATGCCTAGGATGGATGGCTTCGGACGAGGCCATTCTCAACCACCGATAATTTCCATTACTAGGTACAACACTCCACTCCTCACCCCCACCTTGTTTTCTAAACATAACTGCTGAAAATGGAGCCGTTTCCTACCACACAGCAGCTGGAGGGCCCTGAGATGAGCACACATGTAACAGTATTAATACAGAGAATTCATGCCCCAAGAGAAAGCCAGGTTTATCTGTACTGCAATTTTTCTTTTTATAACATCACAAATTGGTTCTGTTCAAATATTGATGTTCTTCCAGCATTTTACTATATCAGTCGGCTTTGTCCTCAGGTCAGCCGTTTCATAGCACTGCCAAGCCCGACTTCGTCTTCCTCACTGCAGAAGGGAAGCTCAAAAAAGCACGTGTAAAAAAAAAAAAAAACCAAACACAGGGGAGCAGGAGGGGATGCTCCTTAGGACTTCTGTTGGTGTCCTGCTGCTGAGAAATGCAGTAAACCAAGCAGCTGGTGCAACCACTAGATATTAGACCATTCTTGGAAAGCTTCTTTTTGCTGGGTTTCACCTGACTCAAGCCCTGTTTGATCGGAAACTGCTTCTCAGTATGGATGGAAACACTGTAAACTTGGGGGCGATGAGCAGGTCAGCTCCAAGGGCGCACTCCTGACCCAAACTACATCACTGAACTCAATGTTCACCTCACTCAGGAAGCCTAACCCCCAAATCCACACAATTCTTCCAAGTAACATCTCAACAGCCCAGACGCAGAAGGCCAAAGTGCTTCACTGGGGCTTCCCCCACCCCAAGGAAGGAAACTGCACTCCAGCACCAAATGCTTGACATTCAGTTGAAACAAACCTTTACAAATCAGGTAGAAGGTGCAGAATACTGCAAAACTTGCCTCCGAGATGAGGGTGTGCAGCAAACACTATTTATGGTCATCTCTTACAATAACACGCCTTGATGGACTGCATGGATAAGTACAAATGCCAAAACCATCCCCGGCGGTGACTGCCAGCTGCTGGGGTAGACTCACAGGATGCCACGGGGGTGGGTGCGACACCACACCTAACTGTTTTAAAGCAAGAAAGGGTGTTTCCACACAGCAGCAGTCTCACATGCTGTAACTTCCCATACGGCGCTGAAGACTGCTAAGGGTGATCTCATCCCACCTCACACATGCCCAATTCATCCGAGACAAGGCCATTTCTTCTTGCTGCTCAACATCTGACCCAAGCTCAAAGTGGAAAAGCACTGGGCTTCAAGTTCACTGAACTTTAAACAAAGTTGACTTTTGATCTGGCTCAGATGAAGCCTTAGGTTAAAGTTACTCATTCATTTTCTTTAAACAAATCTGCCTACTTTCACTCCAGTATGCTTTTAAGGGACAAGTTGTTATTACTTGGGAATGCCACCATAGTCTCGTGGGAGCTGATCCTAGCTTCATCTCCACTTTTCTCCCTCTTCTTGCCACAGCAATCTTTACCAGCGATGGACCTCGCTCTCCTTTCCATGATCTCCCACTCCAGCTCCTCCAGACGGGAGCTCGGCTGCTACCACACCACGCTTTAAGCTTGCACAGGCATCTGAAGGTACACAGTCCTGGCCATCCTGGGGTCTTCCTGACAGGAGGAACACAATTTCTTTTCCATCCTCAGGGCATCATACCAGTAGCTCCCGAGGTGAAGCTGGCAGAGAACCCCCAAGCCCTGGAGGTATGCTGGTGAGAGCATCTCCTCCCATGTAGAAGGAGCCACAACACTCCAATATCAAAGCAAAGCAAAGTGACAGAGAAGCAAAGCCCTCTCACACTATTTTGGGATTATTAATTTGCATTTCAGTGGTCTTTTTTGTTTGGGTTTTTTTTATTTATTTATTTATTTCCAAGAATCAGTCCAATTCAGCCAAAGTTCTTCTGCTTCCACTGAAATGTGTCTCTCTCTCCAATATATAATAAATACATGTATGTATGTACTTAAATACCTATTACCACCTATGTTTGAATCACGTAATAATGCGTTCAGGATACAATAAGAAATTGATATTGCTGAAATAAAAGCTTTTTCATAAGCTGTCCAACACACATGTAGGTCAGGGTTTTATGTCGTCAAGGGAAATTACTTGTACAAGCCATCTTCTCTGAATTTTTTCTCCTCCTCCTGAAGTTATTAAATATAGAAATCACTAGTTAAATGCATCAGTCTGATGAATATTTTCTGAAGTCTGTTAGGAACAATAATTTTCAAATTTTTTTCCCCAAAGTAGAGGGGTAGAAAATATAAGCCTGCCTCAGTTTTTAGGTTCCTCTCACTTTGGGTTGTGTATAAAGCCTTATCTTGTCTGGATCTCCGTAAGGCTTTATCTGTAGCCATCTTGAATAGCATCACCGCTTCAGAAATGAGCACACTTGCAGCTAACCTCCCGTGCCCTTTTTGGGAGGTCTTTACAAGCTGACCAAACACGAGTGCTCTTTTCAGAGACCTCGGCAGATTACAGCCCAAAGAGGTGTAAAACCATGTGTGTGGGAGCAGGGAAGCTGAGCGCAAATTTCCCACCCCCTCGCCAAGAGGGACTGGCTCCCCTGAACCCTTTGACTTCGCCAGGGAGATGCTGCTGCCAGGAGAGATGAAAGCACCGTGCTCTGCACCGCCTGATCAAACACTCACACGGCAGCGCTGGTGGTTAGCACTTGACAAAACCGCTCCTCTGACTGCAGCAGTACGTAAAAGAGCTATTTTTAAGAGACCAAGGATGCACAGCACTGCATGGAGGTGAGGAGATGGAGGGATGGAGATGGATACACCTGCTACCCGTGAGGAACCGGGTGCCTTCCTGCTGCATCTGCATCTCCACGACTCTCCTCCTAGGAAATCCTCCCTAAGGCCCTTCATACCCTGTCCAGCATCGGCACCGCACAAGGGGATGCCCTAATTTCCACGGTGTTTCCCCAGAGTGCAGTGGCAGGCAGCTGTCCTCCTGCCTTCGTAAGATCCATATACCCACCTCCAGCCCTCCTCCCACCCTCCACAAGCCTTCCTTGTTGAAAGTTCTTTCCTTATCTACATTTTTGGTCAGCTTTTCTCCCATCTCTCTCAGATTCCCTGCTTGCAGTGCCTGTTCTGGGCTCATGTCTTCTGCTTACAATGTTTCAGAGCAGTTTCAGTCCCAAAGGATGCTTCAAGTGCGAAGCGATGTTCAAGATAGGTGTCTTCTGCCGCAATGTACCGCAGCACGGACCTCATGCATGTAAGACAGCAGAAGCCTTGAACATACAGAAACAGGCTGACACCAGAGCCGCCACAGAGCCACAAGCACCAACAGCCAACTCCCAATAGAGAAAGCTGCCCCAAACTGACAGGGCTGGTGGAGCCACCTCTAAAGCACATGCAAAACAGCTGCAAAAAAAACAGATGGGCTGGCACGGCACTTCAGCATCAAGTACACAGAATTAATTACTGTGTTAATCTTACACAATACGATTACATATGCATCATCCTGTTATCACTGAAAGGAACGGTATTTTAGTATGTGATCCAAGGTTTTGCCGAGTAGGCTCCACTGGCCTGGACACCCACCTTGGAGAACCATTGCTAAACCTGGACGTAACACACCGAAGCACATCCCCATTCTTCTCTCCTCCGCCTTCAACCATCCAGACCCCACATATCAACAGTTCCTCTTCTCCATCGGGCAGGCTGTGCTCAGCCACAAGCCACTTTCTGAAGGAGCAGTGGTCAGGAGCTCCCACACAGCTAGATGGAGCACTGGGGAATGAAGGGGGTGCGTGCGTCTATTTTTGGTTTTACTTCCCTATTTCAGATGTGCTCAAAAGAGGAAAGAGAAAAGCCCCTTTTCCATTTCAGATACTAACACATTAAACAGTGTAATTGCTGACAAGAGGGTTGGGCAGGCCAAGAGATAAAGATATTACAGGCCAAATACATGACTTTGCTGGTTTTCAACTATTCAACCCCCACAGAAGCCTTTGCATATTACAAGGCAGGCCTAACCAGGCTGCCTACTCTGAAACCGTGTTTAGTAACAAGGGATTGGGTTTGGCTGTTCAACAGGAAGACTTCTGAGCTTTTCAAAAGGGGTTAAAGATTTCGTCCTGGCACAAATGGAAGGCAACCCTTCAGTTCCGTGTTCCCAAAGTACATTAAGAGAAATGATATCTCTGCACTAAAAGTGAATCTGTGCTTGAGAGGTTGGCTTGGCCTTACACTTCAGCTGTCCAGAAGACCGGCATGCAAACGTAACAGTAATCAGTCATTGCTGCATATCTGTTCTTTGCACATGCAACACAGAGCTGCCCCGTGCTCCCACACCTCCTGAGAGAGGGTGACTCCCATGTCTACACAAGACCATGCTATATCACCAGCTCATCTGAGGTCACACCCCGAGACATGTCTTTGTCCAGCGAGCAGAGGATTTCCACAGAGGAACAAGGAAGAAAAACAAAACTAAAACCCACCCTTGTAAAAGAAGTTTTACAGGCATGGAGCTCCATGACGGAGCTGCTTTTTTGGTCCTCTATTCTATACCCAAATACCACCTAACCAGAAGTCAAGCTGTCTCCAGCTTAGTTTCCTTCTTTCCCCATGAAAAGAGCAGCTGCCAAAGATGCCCAACACAATGTGCCACGCTGCTTCTTTTCACTCGCCTACCTCCAGCAGTGTCTTGCCACTACTGCCAACACTCCCCAGGCCCCATACCGCTCCATCTTAACATCTGCGCAAATTTTGGCTGCTCTCTGCCCTCTTTGGGGATGGAATTTCAGCAGCCCCCAAGTAGGCAGGCTGCTGGAGCTCCACCACCCCAGCCCAAGTGCTTCAGTTTCCAATGCTAAAGGTAATACAATACTGGGAGGGAGAAGTGTTCCCCTGGCCAGAAAGGAAGAAAGGGTGGTGCATTTTCCATATTAAAGATTCAGGTTTTAAGTGGAAGAGAGGAGATTAGCATGTTTCCAGCAGAGGAGGAAGTGGGGAGCAGGAGTTGGCACGATTTTTGCCAGCAAGCTAAGGATCTAAAGAAGCAGCTATACAATGAGGTCCTCCCAAACCTTCTTCACACATAAAACCAGGCATAAACCCAATACTTGTATTCACAGTCACCTCTAAAATTGCCCCCTACCAAGTTAGCCTTCCCATGCGCAAGAGAAAAGGCAGGGTCCCAGCATTACCACCTTTCCCAGTCACTGCAATGGCTCAGGCTGCCCAAGAGTCTTGCTTTGCATGATCAAAACCTTACAGTGTACACTAATTGTATGCCAAAGGGTAGCAGCATTCACACAATTATCAGACTAATCAAGCGCAAAGCTGAAGCACAGAGCTCTAGGAATATTCAATACGTGGTATGGATCTTTTGGACGAGCTCATCATCCCAGAAGGCAGCTGCCAAAAGCTTGCAGTGGGATGACAAGGGGCAGGATGCCAGCAGGGAAGTGACAGAAAGGACAAGTAGTGGCACCAACAATGAAAGCACTTCAGGCATGTTCAGTAGAGGTCAGTTGTGAAAGCAGCCAGCTAATTACTCTAACTTAGCACCACCAGCAATATCCCCAGACAGTTTCCGCGGAAAACCCTAACCGAAATGAGCCACAGCACATATCTTATATTAATTTATGCAAGCCAGAATAATCACTGGATATTAATTTTATGCAAGTCACAATAATCGTTGGATCTTAGACATGTATCTCTGGAGCATAATCAATACATATCAACATCCACAAGGGCATCAACAAGAAGCAGAATAAATGTTTTATTTTGCTTCAAAAGGGAAATATAGGATAGTTGCAAGGAGAACGGCAGAGAACCCTTCCCCTTTTCTTTACCGTCCTTCCCAACTCCGCAGGCAACATGAGACAGCCTCAATGCAAACAGCAGTGCGTCTGAACTTATGTGGCCTCATCATGCCAACAGCAGCCATGCTTTTGCTGCAGGCATGTGAAAGGGAAAAGAGGGGTTAGGAAAAGAAGAGGAAGAGCCATAGTCACCACCTTCATCTCCACGTTCCTTCGCTGTCCACAGCAGTTCCCGTCAAACCGTTTCAGGCAGAAGCAGGTTGCCAGGTATGATCTGTCAGAGATGCCACCACGGGGACCACATCCGTGCTCTGCACGCAATTCTTCATGCTCCCATCTCCCTTTTAATGAAGTTCTCTAGCCTAGGAAAGAAATTAAGGGGAAGATGTTAGACAGCCACATCAGACTGATCAGAAACCACTCAACTGGGGACTACAACCGCCAGCTAGGACCGCACAGCAAGTCATCAGTGACATGGAAACACCCAGAGCCTGCAGATGCTGCTGCGCCCACACCACAGGCAAAGGTGTCCTGGGTAAGACCAACAACCAAGCTGCCAACACCTTTAAACATGACTTGTGCTTGAGTAAAACTGCACACAGAGCCTTATTTTGAAGGCAAAATCTGCTGGTGAAGACCTGCTGCCTGCAGAACTCCCCAGAGTCTAACACCAGGAGTCAAGGTCCAGGAGAGCTGGTAAATGCCGAGATCAGGGCAGAAGAACTCACCCTTAGCACTGGAGTTCTGGGTCCCTAAGGAGATCTCAGCAACGCAGCCTGTATAAATGCATGTGCACAGCCTCTCTTGCAGATCCCTCTCCCACTGAACCATCAACAGCAAAACCCACCGCC
Source organism: Fratercula arctica (assembly GCA_947846985.1). NCBI lineage: Eukaryota > Metazoa > Chordata > Aves > Charadriiformes > Alcidae > Fratercula > Fratercula arctica. Next base: position 28,203,809 of record CANTUZ010000006.1, on the reverse strand, counting down.
TACACTGATGCAACGGAGCAGGGATGCACTGCACTTATCTGATGACCCTTGCTGGAAACACAAAAAAGCCTTTACAGAGTTTATTTTTCTAACCTCTCCCCTACTTCTAAAAGAAACCCAGAACAACTGCAGCACGTGTCCCAAAATCCTCTTAAATAAGATATTAATCACAAGACTGTTCAGCAAGTGAGAGCATAGGGTCTGCTCGAAAAACGACGCCTCCCGTAATTATCCTGCCCTGGGCAAGTTTCCAGTGTATGTGCATGGCCTGGCATATGTTTCACCCCCGAGGCCAGCAGCTCAGCTTTCTGCTCTCAGCAGGGAACCCGAGGGCTCACAGCTTAAGGAGAGGTCCCAATATGCCACCATCCCAAATTACTGCCAGCTTGAACCATCCGAGGACCCTACCCCACTGCAGCACGCTGCAGCAGGGCAGGGAAAGCAGTGGGGAAGAGATAAGCTTAGGCTTTACAAAGTTTGTGTGATGAGGAAATGGAGAAAGATAGAAAAAAAATAAAAAAAAAAAGAGAGGTAGAAAGCAAGAAAGGTCAAAAATAGAAAAAAAAAGAAGACGGGTGCTGCTCAGTGCAAAGAGACACAGGTACGCAATGCCTTACCACAAGTGCTGAGGTCCCACCAGCGTCGGCTGGTGCAAGTTCTCGCTGGGTGAGAAATACTGAAACTAAAACGACACTTTGAGGGTTAGGTCAAAGGGGAAGAAAGCAGAAGGAGCTGGCCGCGAGACTGAAAAATAACGTCCCCCGCTTCTCCTGGCCAGCAGCGGCACCTCGGCCTAGCTGCGCCTTTGAGAGCCGCCTCAGCCAGCAAGGGGTCAGCCATGACAGCAAGCCACCCTCAGGCAAGGAAATTTGGACAGGCAAGACCACAGGACAGTTTAAGGCAGCACCGGAAGGCTGGACGAGTAATGCTGAGCCTGAGCCCCAGCACATTTACATACCAGGCTAGGAAATCCCCAGCCAGCGAGCCCAGCTGAGCAGCAGGATCCCCTTGCTGCAGGCCAGGCTGACACCAGGCTTTGTGGCCTCCAGTAAGGGCACGTTTAGGTCAGAGAAATGATGCAAACAGGAGAGAAAAGGGATGCAGAGGAGCACAGGCGGTCGAGTAAGCCCTGCACACTGGTTGTCCAGCCACGCAGCACTTCTTCAGGGACATCACTTTTGAAAACATACAACAATCCACCTCTGGCTCCCCCCTCCCTGCCCGAGTCTGCCTTCAGATGCGACTGAGAAGTGAACGCAGAGATGCCACCAGAGGCGTGCAGCTTCTGCCGTGGCAGTGCCTGGGGCAGCCGCAGGGCTGGGAGAGGCACCACGGCCAGGCCGGGGCCGAGGGAGCTGCTCAGCTCTCCACTGGCTCCCTCCTTCCCTCCAGCAGGGCAGGATGCTCAGAAGTAGCCACCATCTCTGGGACATAAGAGGATGGAGGGGACACACACCCCTCACCACAGCAGGACAGCAAAACTGCCTGCTCAGGAGCACCTCTGGCAGCCCAGCTCCTTCCAGATGTGCACAGAGCCCGTGCTGGGAGCCACCAGCTGCAGGATGGGCAGCATCCCTCCGCAGAGCTCGAATCGTCAGCACTTCTCCTACAAGCCATAAGCACAAAAGCCATCAGGCCTCCTTGCCTTCTCGTTGAGCCCAAGCTTGACAAATTCATCAACACAGGGCAAGCATTTGCACCACCAGGAATACTAACAGTGAGTTACTGGAAGAGAAGACACCTTGGAAGACACCAAGGTTAAGTAAGGACCCAAAATTACCCCCTCATGCACAACAATGTTGTAAAAATTATCAATGATTCTTCTTCCCTCCTCAGACAGAGGATCTGTATGGAAAGATACTGGAGGATGCTGAAGGTCTAGTACCAGCCCAGGTGAGTTTATCTGCCTGAAGGGAATTAATTAATACCTTAGTAACATCCAGGCTCCAGTAATCACAGATAGTGGGATGAGGAGGCAAATAGAAGAAGCAAGCCTCTGCTGTCGTTCAGCATCCTTCCCACTGGCAACCAGCAGAGACTTAGAGCTTATCTTCTTTCTATGGGTGAGAAATTATTTCTCCTTCCCACCTTACCCAGCTGCAGCATAACCAATTGCCTGATGGCTGCTTTAGCAGAAGAAAACATCCTGCTGTCTGTGTTCTTGTAAAAGAAATTATATTTGTTTATTGCTTAATTGTCAATGCTGATTCATCCCAAAATTAGAAATCTTGCCAAATTGTTAATGCTGATTCATCCTAAAATTAGAAATCTTGCCACCACAACTCTTCTACAACATAATGATCAAAACCCTGCCTGTCAAGTTAATTATGGTTAAACAGAAAACTATTAAACCACTGCAGAGCAACACACCATGCCGCAGTGCCTCCAGGCCGAGTGGTGCAGCAGTGGCTCAGACCAGGGTACCAGCATGGCTGGGAGGGCACCGATGCACACTGCCACAGGATGTCCTGCCAGGAAGCAGGGGCACAAACACTCGCCACCATCAGCAGAGACAGCTGCACCCACTGCTCATGTCAGTCCGATGAGGAGATGTGAAGAACGAAGAAGCGTGGGTAGGACAGGTCTACCTGATGCAGGGGAGTGGGATGTGAAGCCCAGACAAGGGCTCACCCAAGAATGACATGCTGAGGAGCTTCAGACCAGGATCGGTCAATGAAGACGACTATGGCAAGGATCTGGAGGTGGCCTGGGAACAAGCTGGAGAAGAGGCAACGGCTGGAGCAGTTACTGACTCTCAGGCCACTGGCAGAGTTCACGGTTCCCCAGGTCACCAGTGGGAGCCAGCCAACAAATCCTCTCCACACAACCTATCAGCAAAGCATCTTGCGCTCCCCACCAATGGTCCGTAGAGAAGACTGTTTTGTTGCTACCATCCGCTGATCACTCAAGTGGCTGAAGTCTGCACGGTAGACTGAGAAGCCCAACCCCTGGCAGAACAGCCTTCTCTCCCCACACATCACAAAACACCAAAAAGAAGACATTGTAATCCTGCACCTTATTTTGTCACAGCATACTACCTTCACGCAGCAGAAGCACTCTCTGAATGACAGCACTGAAGCAAGGTTCTGCCTGGGGTTTTTTTTCCACTAAGTTAAAAAGAAAGTGTCGTAAGTAAGGCACAAGGTGCCGTGAGAGAGGCAAATCAAAGCTGCCAGACAGAAGCGATTCCTGCCTTGCTTCTGCTAGAGCTGCTATGAAACCAAACATCTTAAAATAGACTTTTCACATCCCTTATTGCCAGACACTTGCACAAGGTCAAGACCCATGATCAAGTCTGCACATGGGCTGCGTTTTCAGCACCAGAATTGCATTTCTCAGAGGAGCGAAGGCCTGGCAAACTCCCAGAAGAGCACCCAACCTTGGCTGGGCACCTTGTGCATGCCTCGGGTCCCCATCTATACAGCGATGCTTTCCAGCAAATGCATTGCAAACTGCAGATGCTCAAACATTTATGAGGAGCACCACAGAGAAGCATACTGGAGAACTTGGATTTTTATCTTTAGGGCAGGGTTTAAGTGCACAATGAGTAAAGCACAGTCTCAAGCAGCAAAAAGAAAAAAATAAACAAGCCAAAATCAACCACAAATACGCATTCGTTATGCAAAATGAGCAAGGCAGCATCACACTGAGAAGAAGCGGTGAAACCATGCAAGCACAAGCTGTAGCACACACACAAGTCAAATTTAGGCTGTATAAGTAACTTAAACACTATCCTTCTGCAGAAGAGGGGCTCAGCAGCCAAGAAAGCTGAGAGCAGTGAAGGCACGCGGGTGGTGCCTTTGGAAGGGATTTGGGGATGATGTGATCACCGCCTTGCACGGCTGAGACCATGAGACCTCAACCTCTGCTACCCAGGAACAGGGTTACAGCCCTCAAGGGCAGGAACTAAAAATCCTGTTACCAATTGCTATCGTGGCCATATGCCTGGGGAAATGCACACCCAAGTGGTGACATTATCAGGATATGCTAGCAAAGAAATCCCCTGCTATCGCACTGCCTTCCCATGAAGTGAGCTAAAAACTTGTCTGTTGAAAGGTGAGTTCAAGTGAGACTTTCAGCTTGAAAGTCTTGACTAGGACACTGCAGTTTGTTTGAGCATACAGCAGTAAGAGAAATACAGCCAACCCACACAACAGCCATGGTTCAGGCAGCAGCTACATCATGGCCAGGAAGAAAGACCACCTGTGCAAATTATGACCAAGCCAATCCCTTCCACCCAGCAGCAGCCTCACCCAGGCCATACCCCAGCAGAATCCTTTTTCTACACCTACAAGCTTCGCAGAGGTTTCCCACCGCTTTCCCCAGGCAAGGCACTCCAAGCACAAACAACATTTCCATTTCAAACCCATCTTGCTTAAGATAAACTCAACTTCCTTGGTCCTCCTCTCCAAACCAGAGCAGAATAACTGCTCTTTTTCAGTGAGCAACACTAAAAGCAGTGTCTCCTCAGGCTTTTTTTTAAGAGGGTAGTTTTTGCAGCTCATCTGCACTGAACCAGTCCACCTACTTTTTGACACAAACACACAGCTAATAGTCTCCTGGTAACCAGCTATAAAAACTTCATTAGAACTACCAAAAATACCAACAGCTAATTCAGTTTGGGGACAAGTAAGAAGTGTAACTACAGAGAAGAGAGGCAGAATGGATCTGGACATTTGGAGAGGGTTTTGGGTGGTTTGTTTTTTTTTTTTTTTTTTTTTGTTTCAATTCCAGAGCTTGTTTTCATGAAACCCAAGAGAAAGAAAGCAAAGGATGTGCAGGGCTCAAAGATGCTCAAGGACCAGAGAGACCCAAAGCTCTCCAGGAGATGGCTGCTTAGGAACAAGGCCTGTTATTATCTTGCAGGAGCTGAGAGGGGTTAGAAGGAGCAACACTTGCCAGGGGAGAAGGTTTCTTGGAGCGTATGGTTAGCCAGGCATTTGGCCAAGGGAAAAAGGTGTGCAGATTGGGTATTGTGGGCATGCCTGCAAGGTGCTCTTTAGGCTGATGATCTAAGAAACACTTTAGAATAATTGCAAGATTGTGACACACAGCATTAAAACACGCAATAGCCTGTGGGGCAACCTCAGATGGGGAGAAGCAGGAGGGGATTACCTTCTCACCCAGCCTGAGTGTTTTCACCTTAGAAAAGCAGCGAGCGATGGAAAAAAGCTAGGCACAAAAACGCCACCGCCAGCACAGCCTGCAGTCACTGAAAGCCTGGCAGGAGAGCTTAGGGAAGAAATGGTGGGCCAGGCTCTTCCAGTGTCACTGTCCCATGGCCCCTGGGCACCAGCCGGCCGAGAACAGCACGTGTTGGGGCTGTACGCTCAGGGGATGCAGAGGGCCGGCAACACGCTCTCGGTGGCTCCCTCAGCTTACTGAGAGCGCTGCATGGTGTTTAATCACACCCCAGGTTTGTTTTCTTCCAGATTAGGGAGGTAGAGAACCAAGGAAGATCCACGCGGGTGGATCTGCGGGGTTTGACTTGCTGTCCTCATCAGCATAAAAAAAATCTCAGCTCGGAGGTTGCGAAGGAATAGTGGGGAGAGAAAAGGTATTTCTGCAATACCTCAAAAATAGTCAGGCTGACAGAGTGTTGCCTGCATGGAGACAGATGGCAAAAATCAAGCCAAATTAAAGGCAGGCATGAATTTTAACAGTATGAGTTAATATGCATTAATGACCTTGGTACACCCTCACATCTGTAGCTACGGTAAACTTAAATTTCCTTCATTTCCATTCACTTCCAGCATGAACTAAACTAAGTTTAATTAAAGAGAATCCACGCTGAAAATTAACACTATTTCTGACATCAAATTTTACAACTAATCCTTAATTAACCCTTCTGAGTTTTTCTCCTTAGACTGCAAGTATATGATCATCTGTCCATCTAATTAAACAATACATGAGTATCTAATAAAATATTTACCCAATTGCACTCCCATAATAACTAGGAAACCCTCTCAATCTTAGAACATGGAGTTCCTTGAAATGCATCAGTGTCGTCCATCTGAAAGAGACGGGTGTTTTGCAAAGTGTTTCACAAAGCGATAAGAAGTTTCCAAAATTGAGAGCGGAACAGCAGAAGGGAGCTACGCCACACTTGAAAATTAACTTGATTTTTGCCCCAGGTGCAGACTTGAAGGAGTTCCCCTTGAATTTTAAAAATGCACTTCTAACCGTGTTTGAAATTGCTGAGCCACAGCCACAGGACCTAAAATATTCCCAGTCCACACCCATGCTATGTTATAAAAGAATAAAACAGAAGAAAGAAAGTAGCAACTGCTCTGAAAACCAACAGATAAATCTAAATAAATTAAATCTAAACAAATTCCTTCCACGCAATTGTCCCAGCTCTCTGTGCTTTCCAGATCCCCGACAGAAAACATGCACAACACGTGGGGCCACTGCTCAACACCAAGTCTCCACCACCTTTTCAGACTCCTCAGATCCAAAGGTGAATATTTTGCCAGAATCAAGACAGCTGTTCTTTAAACACACATTAAATTAAATTTTAAGAGCTTGACACAGGCAATAATCTCTCAGTTCCCACTTTGTATCGTGAGCAGAAAGCCTGACTAACCCATCATGCAAGTCATTCTTGAGTTGAAGAGCCTTTCCAGCATTGCTCTTCCTTCTCCAACTGGGCACTCTCACATCTCTCAATACGCCCTTTCATGTGACAGGCACAAGCAATATTTATTTCTGTCGCTCCCATTTTCATCTTCAGGATTTCCCCTGCCTCTGACACTAAAACACATCCTTGGGACTATTTCCCTCAGCTCTGTTCCTGATTCCTTCAACCTCTGTTCCACTAAAACCTGCCCCTGCAGCATTTCTTGGAGGTAACTCACAGCATGTCATTTACTGGAGAGGAGGTTCCCCTCCAGGATGTGTTTCATTCAGAGAGGCAAAAAGCAGCTTCCTAAGCAGAGTTACAGACTCCATAAAACATACACCATCAAGCTCTGGAAGGAATTTGTTAAGGCACAACTGGTCACTCTTTTATGATCTTCCCAGGAACGCTCCACTCCTCCATTGACATAAGCATTTGTAAAAAGTGAATTTCAAGATCGCAAGAACAGCTGTTAATATGAAATGAACTTCAAATTCACAGATGCAATTATCTGTATGAGAGCAAAATCCATCCAGCACCTTCCAGATTCTCATAAAACATACACAGTCAGACTCATCCACGAAAAATGAGCACTGAGGAGCCAGAACCCAACATTTCCATCTCGGCTCCCTTTCTGCTAATGGACCTGACTTACAAAGTGCCCAACTCCCCAGCAATTCTTTACACTGAATCTTTGCTGGGGAAAGAAGAGCTGCATGGAGTATTAATATAAATTTATGTAAAAATGTTAATAAAACAAAAATATATGGAGTTCGATCCCAACAACTATAATCTTGTACATCCAAATCTCTAATTTCCTTAAGACCCCTTGCAAGCACAAAGGATGGAGGACTACAGTTGGGTCATAGGGACAATTGAGAAAAAACACAGGGATAATCCACCCCTGGACCGAAGTAAAGTCTTTAAGTTACACAGAACTATACCTTGGGGGAAGGAGAAGAATAACAAAACCCAACCAAAGAAAGAAACATCCCAATTTAGCTAACAAAAGATCACGCTCAAATTTTCAGTCTTGCTAGACAATGCAACTCATAGCATGAAGGTATCTTCTCTGAGCAATCAGAGGAGAATTTTATTTCTTTCTTTATTTAAAAGACAACTAACTGCTTTTGAGATGCTCTGTGCCTGAGCTGCTCTGTTCAGAAGGCACAGGAAGCTCTACGCTACCCCTCCGCTAGCAGCATTTCCTGAGGATTCTGTCTTATAAACAAATTTAGAAAGAAAAAAAAAAGAAAAAAGAAAAAAAGAAAAACCAAATCAATTCATTACTCCGGTATTGCGAGTTAAACGTCATTTCAAGACAAAAAGCAGCACCTTGAGATTAGTCATCTGCAGGGGGAAACCATGACCGTGGATCTCTCTTAGTCCCCGGGAGATCCATTTTAGAAAGTAGCTGTTGTTGCTGCAAGATTGCCGTGACAATCTCTATTGTCAACCCATCGAGTGTCAACGCACTCTCCCCGCAGACTGGGACTCTGCCGGCACACGCAGGGTATTTGAAGAAAATCCAGTAAATGCAGTCGGGCTGATTTGAACCCCTTTGATTTTCTAATCAGCGAATGCTGTATTACAAAGATACAAAGGGCAAGCTGTAACGCGTATTAAAATAATATTAATCACTGCCGCCAACAACTTGTGCTTTTCTGCAAAATTTTACAGTTGAAAATGCAAACTGCTTCATCCACTGTAAGTGGGATGGGATGCAATATTTATGAGGGGAGCATCAGCTTGTTTCCAGCTTCTCTCACCCCCCGGAATCCCAGGCGCGAGGCTGGGCTCCACAGCAAACACGCCTGCCGGTGCTACGGGAGCTGCTGGACCAACATCAGTATGCAACGGACAGACAGATGGACAGATTCGCATCCTGTGCTGGATGTGTTTAGGTTCTCTTTCTTCCTCCAGCAGCACAGAGGTAGGTACCAGCAGGCAGCTCCGCTCAGTTCATTTTCAGTAGCTGCCAGCTCCCGGAGGCAACACGCGTCAGGAGCACGCAGAAACGTGAGCACCGTCTGGCCAAAAGCTCTCTTCTTCTGTCTGTATGGACGAACCCTTCCCAGGCAAAGGCATCTGGGACACAGGAGTAAATGTGAAAAAGTGGCAGCCTCCCTGCCCTTCAGCATCCTGTTGGTAAAAGGCCGGGGGGGGAGCTATTCTGTGCAATGTTTCTATTTTAAAGAAAGATCTCACAAGCAGCCCTTTTTTTGAGCTATTAGAAGAGGAAAAAGCAAGACGTAGTGTTGCAGCTTTCTGGGCAACCTTTGTTTGAGAACAAAGGTTGTGACAGTTGGTGAGCAACAGATCACAAGCAAATATTTAAGACCACCTGACGACTTGCTGGCAGAGGTGTAAGTTCAGAGACAGCCGAAGCCAAGCACCCAAGGCAGAAACCCAGCAGGTAGCTCCCAAACGGTGTTGGGGCACTGGCAAACCCGAGCTAAGCAAAGGCACCACCTGGGACCCGCTGAGACAAAAAACTAGAGGACAGACCTCCTACATCGCACAGAGGAGCTCCAACACACAGCCTTACTACTAGTTTCACAGATGAGCTCCTAGTGGCTCATAGGACCAAACTGCATACCCAAGATCTGCAGGTGAACATGCTGCCATACACAATCTCCACTCACAAGGACCTTTACTGACCCTGGCACCAGTGAACACACCAAGAAGCACACCTGCAGTCTACTGGTGCACACTGGGAAGCACACACACACTCCCACATGGACTTCTCATTGCTTGCCAGCGTCCTTCAAACTAAGGTATCTATCTTGCAAAAGGTGAAATCATAACAAGAAGTAGGAATGGGCTTAAGCGCTGCCTTAAAACAATCAAGTCACTGCTTCTCAGACCCAGTTCTGGACCCTCCTTTTTATCATCGTTCACCTCATTACTGCAGGAATCAGAAGGAAAACTCACCTGCCAGTGGAACAAGAAGACACGCATTCACATTGGTGTCATCAATGAACCTCAGGGAGGGATTCTATGGAGGAAGCTTTGGGTTCATGTCTCACTAAAGCCTGAACTGCGGTGCACGTTGCAGAAAGGCAACAAACCTTGATTTTTACCTATAAGCAAGTGGCTCAAATATATGTTTTTCCAAGGTTTTTAATCACACAAGTGATTAGAGCATCCGATAACAATGATTCCTGATGGCTAGACATCTAAGAGCACTTTACACTGAAAGCATCTCATTTCATCTTCTAGTGTTTGGGGTTTTTTTAATCAGCACAATTGTAATTAAGAGAACATTCAAAGGAACCACTTATATTTCACCCTTCATAGACGAGTCACCAGTCAAGCAGCACAGACTTCAAGCACATCTGAAGTCACCAGGAATTTCAGGCAGTCTCTACGTAATTTCCATGAAAACGTTTTCCAAATGCAAAGATCCCAGCAGTTGGGCCACCTTGCACTCAGAAATAAAGCCTGTCCTCAGCGAGGCGGTTATAGCGAAAGCTGGAATATGTAGGTCACCAATCTAAGAAGGGCTATGGTTAAGACAAAGTATCAGATTGATTCATAATGCTCTTTGATTGCTAATCCTGAGCAGAATTGTGATTTACATCATGCTAGCAAAATACAAGGGCTGTGGGAAAGGTCTGTGAATTTCGTAAAAGATCATCAAAATGATTCTGTCAGATCTTTTATGGTGATCTTTATGAATGTCAGGCTGAGAGCAGGAAAATGGTATTTTCACCGAGGGCTGCGTGCGCCACTGAGCCTCTCCTGTGGAAAGGGAAGAGGACAATGACTCTGCCATATCATTTCTGCCCTTTCAAAAGCTACCAACACAACCCACCCAGCGGGTCAGGAGAAGCACAGGAGGTGGAAGAACTTCAGTTTGAGCATCTCCTCCATGCCAGCCAGCCTGAGAGGAAAGGGCAGGACAACCTGACATGGATTTTGGCCAGCCACCCATTATCATCCTCCGCTTCTTCCAGCCTGGAGCAGCGCAGGAGCAGGGAGAGATGTGTGCTTCCTGGTGTCTGTGGTTAAGATGCCTGCATGGGCGGCATCATGCTCGCACTACCTTCAGCAAAGGGCTGCCCTTCAGCGGGACATCTATCCGCTGGCAGGGACAGGTGGGTAAATAAACCTCTCAATATACAGTAATCTGCTTCTGCAGCCCAGTTCCTCCTGCACCACGGTCTCAAGGACAGAGTTAAAGATAGGACACATTGCTGGCTGCCTCTGCTTTGCCATTCACTAGACCACCCCTGACAACCATCTCATACCGGCACCTCTGATTCCTCCCATGCATTTCCAGCTCCTGCGACAGAGGACTCTGCCAGCAATTGCTTCGAATCAAGATTTAAGTACTTGCCTATTTTATCCCTAGAATAAACAGGTCTCAGTGAACAACAATGCACCTCTGCAAATGCAATGCACCAATGCAAACCCACCTGCAGCTTGGTTTTAACCAAGCTACAGAGTATTTGCAAACAAACAGCGGCCACCAGAGCAAGCGGCCTGCTTATCAAAGCCTCATCAACAAATATTTGTTTGCGCAGGAATCAGGTAGAGATGATCATGTCTCCCTCCTGTTTTCTGAAACTTAACCTCACATTTGCTGTTGGCAAGAGACGCAGAGGTGCCCAGCTGAGTGCTGCAGCCCCGCTGACAACGTGGCAGCTCGGGGATGGAGACACCTGTACGGCGTGTCCGTCTCCATTTCCAGGCCAGCCACTGCTTCTGCTGTAGGCAGCGGACTCCACGATATACCCACAAAGCCTACACCAAGTCACCACTGCTGCGTATGAACACAGCCCAAAACACAGCTCCTTCCACAGTATTTTGCCTACCTAAGGGCAGTGACTGTAAAATGAAGGAAAGCAAGCCAGATTTATCTGGAGCCAAGCTGCAGCCCTGTCCTGTCCCCAGCAGCTCCCCGAACACGTACACCTCTGCACCGCCGAGCTGCTCATCTCTGCCGCACCATCACCTCCAGCAGCAGCAGCATGCCGATTTATGAGCTAAACCAGAAGAAAACAGATGATTTGCCAAGACTCAGCACCTGCATCACCTCCAAAGCAGCGGCTTATGACGAGGCGAGGAGATCAGCTGCCTGGAGCAGAGGAGACCTGGAGATGGGCTGCCAACCCTCAGAGGTCCCCACGCCCGCTGCCTCCAGCCCCCCAAGCCCTCTCCCTGCAGCAGCAAAAGCTGCAGCTAACAGAAGAAGTTTGCCTCATTAGACGCTCTTGGCCTCTGTCCCAGGGGCCTTCTGGGGAAGATTTTTTCCTTGGAGTATTCTTCCTCCTGGTGAACGTTCAGCATCACTCACGTCTGTACAAACTCCTCAGTTACTCAAAGCTTCGCTTAAACCTTCCCTGACACAGTGACCCAGGCAAAAGGGCGCAGCTGTGAAGTGCGAGGGATGTGCGCTTGTTCCCTTATCTTGTCCTCGACCCCAGCAGATGAGGACAGCTCTCCAAGACACACAATCAAGGCCAACAACCAGGTTTTGCAGCAAAAGCTGAGGACAGAAAGCTGCCCCTTTCCCCCTCAGTAACACACTTTAGGTAAACCTGCCCCACACTGCTGGGGTCTCCTTCCCCCGACTCCCCTCCAAGAGCAGGAGGTCAGCACAGCCGCGCATCACAGCACTGCCACGTATTTAAGGTTATCCCAGCTCAGGAAAAATTATTCCACCACCCTTCACATAAGGAGGGTTATAAAATCCCCTTGGGTTAGCTACCAAGCTTTTAAGCAAGCACAGTCCAGTGAGCGTGCCACTAGGGAAGGAGTCGCACATCGCAAGTTATATTCATTCCTTGCACATTAATAGGCAGCTCCGGTTTCTCACTCCCTCACAGCCAAGAAAATCTCCTGCTACATCCAGCTGCCCCGCGATGGCACCTTTTCCCTCTCAGATATTTTTGTTTTGACACTGTCAGTGATTAGATCCAGTTGCAGCACGCAGTTAGGGAAACAGCATCGAGCAGCCGCCGTTTCCATTCCTTTACCTCCCCGGGTCCCCTTCCACCGCTCGCACTCGGAGGGGACTCGTAAATACAGCACGGGAGATTTGCCCCGAAAGAAAACACGAGCGCGTGGCAACACAGAAAAACACGTTAAACGTTATTTTCCCTCCCTGCAGCCCACCCTGCTCTCAGCTATTAAAAACAAACTCTAAAATTACTCACAGTATATACGGCTCGCTACAACCGGCGGGTCCGCGGGGACTGGCCCACGCCAGCACGGATCAGGGAAATGAGGATGAGGAGGGACGGGCGGAGGGGAAGGGGCGGGGGGCTCAGGGCACCTCCTCCCGTGGCGTTACCCGGCACCGGGCGGGCTCCGCCGCCAGCACCCACCGGGGTCTCCGCCGGCCCCGCCCCGCCCCGCCGCACCTGCGGCCCCGCCGCCGCTCACTCACCGCCGCCCGGTCGGTGGGTCGGTAACCGCCGCCGCCCGCCTTTGTTGCCGCCGCTCCCCCGCCCGGCGTTGCGCGGAGATGGCGGGGCGGGGGCCGCCGCGCTGGGGGAGGCGCCGCCGCCAGCCCGGCCGCCTCCGGCGAGGACGGGGAAAGCCGTCCCCCGCCCCCCAGCCCCGCCGAGGGTGAGGGGCGAGCTGGGGGGTGTTCGGCGGTGAGCGGTACCGGGAGGGGGATGTCAAAAACTCAGGGCGGCTGCTCGCCTGGAAAGGATCAGTCATTCAGAGCATCCTCCTCTTCCTCCCGCCGCGGCAGAGCTGCGGAGGAGGGGGGCGGCTGCCCAGGACAGCGGACCCCGAGCCTTCCCCAAGCGCAGCCCCGGCGCCTCCTCGCCCGCAGCCGCCCTGCCGCGGGTAGCGGAGGTGTCCTCAGCCTGGAGAGCCGCTGGAGGCTGAGGCGGGACCGGTGACATTGTTCCGATGGAGGACTGCGCCTGGGGACAGGGTCTTGCCTGGGAGAAAGTTTCCCCATCCCCGTGCAAAACCCGTGGATGGGAGCACAGGACGCCCTTCCCTGCCCGCCTGCCTAGGGGAAGCCATCGTACCCCTGGTATAAACACAGAGACGAGCTCCAGCAAAGCTGGCACCTATCTCTCCATCACTACAGACTTATTTTGAATATACAACACAGATATATATATATCAGTACTTCATTTGCAAGACACAGGCAGCTTCCCCCAGGACCTTACGGAGAGCCCTCCAGCCCATAGCTCCATCAGGCCAGCCCCAGCACCCACGAGTGCCGTGGCCCAAGGGCTACCCGCCACAGGGAAAGTGGGGCTCATGGCTACTTTCTGCCTTAAACGAGGCTCAGGCTTTAACCACTTCCAGCTTCTTCTATTTCTCTGTCAAACATACAACCATGCGCAGGGATCAGTGTGTGCAAATACATTTTGCCGAGTTACATACTAATGATGCTCCAGGCAAGCTAACACGATTATTGTTATCATAAAAGCTCGAGCTCTGGAACAGGAGAGACCCTGGCCACACAAGCCAAAACAAGGGTCCCGCTTAAATCGGTGCCATTCCCACTGGGGGGCAATGGGGGCTGCAGGACACGGTACACTGTACCTGGCTGCCGCATTTCCACCGCAAAGAGCAAGCAGACTGTTTCTGGGGTGTATCCATGTTTTTCCACCTTGAAAGGAGTCAACTTCTGGTCCGGAGTCATATCCTACAGGTTTGTGTCCAGACCCGGCATCTCACTGTGCATTACTCCCACCTCAGCAGCAGGTGATGTTCTCCTCCACGTGGACCTCTCCACTTCCACCAAAGTAAGGTCTTCCCAAGGGCTCTCCGACATCAGAGGAGATGAAACATCTGCAAGGATACAGAAGATATTTTGAAATAAACCCCCAGAAAAGAAAGAACCGGCGGCGCCATTGCAGAATGCAAGTTCTCATTGCAACACCGTGCTCTCCCCAGGTGCTCCCGTGGCACCAGTCTGAGCCAGCCGCCGGGGGGAGAACCAAGGGGAGACACACAGCTCTCCTGTATGATGCAGCCAGCTGCTAGTGCCTCTCCCTGGCTGCAGGGGGGCTGGATAGGGTGCCCCCTGCAAGCAGCTTGATGCCCTGCGTGGGATACTGAGGGAGGCAGAGCCTGCTTGCCTGGGCAAGGCTGGGGCATGGGACTGGGGTCCTGGCCAAGTTTCCGTACGGCATCCCATGCCCTTCAGGACCTGAGAGCAGGAGCACCAGGGCTGGGGTTTCACAGCAGGCAGAGGCTTTCCTGCATAGACGAAATGGTTTAGAGCACTTCCCAGCATTTAAAAGCTGATTAATGTACATGTACACGTACACTGAACCCAAAGGCAGATGAGTTCTCGTAGCTCTTTTGAGCAGGGACATAAGTGAGATGGGCAACTGGCCAGCCCACGTTTACCACTAATTGTTGTATGTTTATGTGGATGTTTGCTCAGAAAGGCCTTAGCCTGGGCTGAGATCCTTCACCGAGCATCTTCCCAGTCCTTTTGCACTTAGGCTGCGTGGAGGTAGGTACCTGCTGTCAGTGCAAGGAGCTGACAAAGGCCTCCTGCCCTCCCCCCTGGGGGGGCCTAGGTTGGTAACACATGGGCTCGCTTTCTGCCTCTCCCACCACCCACTCACCTCTCACAGAAGTCCCCTTCTCGCTGGTCCTTGGGTCTGTGTCGGATTCCCCTTGAGCTGTGCTGCTTGCAGGAGGGAGCATAACTTAACACACTCACCTGCCTGGATGGTACAGAAATCCCCAAACCACTGTAAGCACAACCCCCTTTCCTCCTGACACTGTTCATCCCTCCATTCTTGCCGTACCGAGGTTTCAGACCCTGACAGTGCCTGAAGAGGGACCACCCATGGTGGAGGGGAACCTTCCCCTACCTTGGGAAACTCTCGCAAAACCTGCAGATAACCCAGAGCAATCTTTGCTGGAGCCCAGGAGCCTCTGCGGGGCGAACCTCACCCACTCGGCTTGCCATGCCCCTGGGCAAGCAGCAGAGGAGACCACAGGGGGAGCAAGGGAGAGCATCCAAATTCCAGAGGCCTGTGCTGAGCTTTTTCAGGCTCATGACTCCTACCTTCCAGCAGTGCTTCTTTCTGGGGAACAGAGCTGGCGTCAGCACCTTCGTCCAAGTCATTTTTTCCTACGCTGCAGAAGAGCAACCAGTTACAGGGTAAGCGCTGAGAGTCATACTCACCCCTCGCCATTTGTCACTCTAAGGAGATGGGCAGCCTCCAAAGAGGAACAGCATAAAATAAAATGTTTTTGTCCTAGCACACCCTTGCCCTGTCCCAGCCACATCCCAGGCCAGTTCAGAGACTCTTGTACCGTTCCCAGCATCGGCAGCTGCTGCTGCATCTCCCAGCGTTACTGATTCTCCATGGGGTGCAGTTCCCAGTGCCCTTGGTGGCCTTAGCGGAAGGAAGCCGGCAGGTCTGTAGGTTGCTGGCTGGCAGCTTTACCCCCATGACTATGTTCATGCAACTTCTAGTTACAGCTGCCTTGGCGGGGAGGAGGCACGCTTACCTGGGCATTGCTGGAGCACTCAGCTGCTCAATCAAGTGATTAATATTTATGCTCCGTGCCTGCTATTATTAGAAGTTCAGGAACAAAATATTATGCTTTTATGGGGCTGTCAAAAGGAATCTTCCTCAAAGACTCCTTTGCCGAGAGGCCTATGAAGGTGTGTTTGAGTGGCTTTTGTGTGAAAAAAAAAAATATTTTGTCACATCTTCCATTCCTTAACTCTCTGATTAAAGCTTTAATAGCTTTATGACGATAAGTTGCCACCTCCTCAGCTGCCTAACCTGACTTTCCTTGCATCGCAGGCAAACCACACATGCTGGGCAGACCAGTTGCACAGAAGTCCCACCACACTTGGGACACGCATGAATACCCTCATCCCATGCAACAGCGGGTTTCTCCTAAAATTTCTGCATTCAGCACAATGAAACCAACTAAAAAAAAAAAAATTGAAGTTAAGAAGACCCCAAAAATCCACGTTGTGCATCTTTGCTGCCCAAAGCTGCATTCTTGACAGAGGTTTGTCTAACCTGGTCTTAAAAACATCTATTGATGGAGATGGTCCAACCTGTATCTTTTTGAGGGCTTATTTGTCCTGCAGTTGGAAAGTTTCTCTCAATGTCTCTTCAAAAATCTCTATTATTGTAATTTTCCCCTATCTCCAGTGGGAGAACAATTTGCTTTTATATACTTAAAGGCTTAACTGACCTCCCTAGTCTTCCTTCCCCTGGATTAAGCAATGCCAGTTCATTCAGTTTGCCCTCATAGGTCATCTTTCCAAGTTCCCTGGTCCTTCCTGCTGCCCATCTCTGGTTCCTCTCCAGTCAGGCTTTATCTTTGATCATAGAATGTTTTGGGTTGGAAGGGACCTTTAAAGGCCATCTAGTCCAACCCCCCTGCAGTCAGCAGGGACATCTTCAACTACATTAGATTGCTCAGAGCCTCATCAAGCCTGGCCTTGAATGTCTCCAGGGATGGGGCCTCCACCACCTCTCTGGGCAACCTGGGCCAGTGTCTCACCACCCTCATTGTAAAGAACTTCTTCCTAATGTCTAATCCAAACCTGCCCTGCTCTAGTTTAAAACCATTGGCCCTTGTCCTGTCGCTACCTGCCCTTGCAAACAGCCCCTCCCCAGCTTTCCTGTAGGCCCCCTTCAGGTACTGGAAGGCTGCTATAAGGTCTCCCTGGAGCCTTCTCTTCTCCAGGCTGAACAACCCCAGCTCTCTCAGCCTGTCCTCATAGGAGAGGGGCTCCAGCCTTGTGATATCTGCCATGAAGGTCCTGCCCTGAGCAGAGGGAAAGGGTTGCATGGTGTCATACACGTGCACTTCTCTCCGTATTCTCCCTTTCGTTTGCTCTTCTCAGAGGGTGTGTTGTTACGGGCTGGCGTTCAGCCTGGCATGCACTGGGCTGACCAAGGCTTTTCCTGTGAAGCCAGTGCCCAGCCAGCCCCTCGCCTGACCCCCCCGGGCAGCTCAGAGGGGGAGCAGAGCACCATGCCACCCAGCCCCCTTGCCCTCCCAGGCATCTTCCTCCTCCCGTCCCCTTCGGGATCCTGGATTCTTGCGCAGGCAGGATGAGTCTTGTTTTCTGAATTCTCGTGGGTGCACTTTCCAGGCAAAAGTGAAGAAAAACAAGAGTTGGGCCACGGTGTTTCATCCCTTGGCCAGCTCCAGACAGTCTCCTGGGGCTGAGCAAATCTACCTGAGCCCGTGATTCATTATGCTCGCGTTGTATTTATCTCTTCTAAGTGTTGGGACGTTGCTATTCAATAAAAATATGACACATTTAACTGGTAGAGAAATGGCAGATCCCAGGCAGCAACAGCAGCAAGAAGGGAGGATGTATAATCCCTGCTGGCACACGTGCCGCGTATACACACAGCAACAATTAGGCAGGTTCAATTGTCTCCGATTGCAGTTGCAGACAATGCTACAAATGCAAGTCCGCACACAGCCCGAGCTAAAAAAGGCGGATCCTTTTTTTTTTTTTCCTCTGGAAAATTCTGTGTCACTGAGTTGTCACACGTGGAAGAAAGCAAAATCTCTCTTGGAGCCAGAACTCTGCCTGGGAATGGGTTAGCACGAATCCCAGCAGCCTGTGGGCCACGGTTTCTTCTCCAATGTCTATCTATACAGGTAGAGAGTTTAGGATGGTACGGCAGCTTGTGAACTTGCATCTTCCTTTCATCCATCAGAGGAGGGAGAGGGGTCCGGATCCTGCGCCGGGACTCAGCTGATGGGGGATGCAGCTCTGCTCAGCTGCCCGCCCCAGGCAGCGGTCCAGGTTCACTCCTGCGCATGGCAGAAGGAGTCAAAGCATGGGGGAAAGGTATCCGTTTAAAAAGCCAGAACATATTAAAGGCAGCGATCACTCTTCGCTCTGTCCAGACACTGAGTTTTACCAGGGTCTGGCAGGGTCTGGAGTTATTGCAAGATCCAGCCCCTAATAAACGATATGAGCAAAACCCAGCGTGGCAGGTCATGAGAGCTGGGGTTCTCAGATGTGGTTTTGGTCAGGGTGACTGACCACATCCATCCTCTGCTGCAGGGGCCCCACACCGTGCCCTGGGCATACCACAACCCCACCTATACCGTTTTATAATCTGACGGGGCTATGATTATCATTTTCCATCAATCCCGTAGGCGCAGCAGGAGGGTGGAGCGGAGTACGCACAGACACGGGTAACCCAGCCCCGCTCACTTCCACCCTCCTCCCGGACTGGTGCAGGAGGAGGCTGCTCCAAAGCCAGATCGTGATGCACAGCAACACGCAGATGAGAAAAATCGCACCACTCCCTTTGGTGTTATGTTCCAGCCAAGCTAAAAATAGCGACTGTACAACTGCAGGTAACGTTTCCTTTGTTTGCTTCGCACAGGAGAGAAGGTTCAAGCCTGAACAATTAACACCTAGAACGATGCCTGCGATCAGCATCCTAACACAATTACGTACAGTGCTAATGTCTTCAACTAGTAAGTAAGCAAGTATAAAATGGGGAAGAAGATGACATTGAGCATTTAGGTAAGAGAGGAATTCGCATACTTTAAAGCTTAGCAGAACCAGATAATATTAATTACCTTTTTCCCCACACCCCCCTTCTTATTATCTTGATAATGGTAAAAAACAAAACAAAACAAAAGGTAAATTAGCCTTTCTATGAAAACAAGAAAGTCCTTTTCTGCAGCAAAGGATCACACAGGCTACACAACCTCAGCAGGGGAACTCGAGGTCCTTGCTATTGCCACAGAACCTGCTGTCCTCTAAAAACCAGTCTGTAGACTGATTAAGTTCAAAATGCAACTGAAACATCTTTAAATTACCTCTTAACCAGCTAAAGCAATATCATAATTCTGGAAGAAAGTCCAGTCCCACCTACACTGCAAGCCACGAACCTACCAAGGTAACAGCAGGAGGTAACTGGGTTTTCCCGTGCGTAACTGTTACGAGCAGAAAGGGATGGGGGAGGACTGGCAATTTTTCACAAACTCATTTCCCAGAGGTGAGGCGTGCTGCAGCCCCGTCAGTGTTCTGGAGGAGGAGAGCATCTTCCTTGCATCACTGCCAACAGTCTGGGAGGTCAAGGATGAGCAAGGGGGATTTTCTTGTCCAAGAGCGGCGTTCCCCAGCCCAGGCACATGGGCAAGAGACTCCTCC
Source organism: Fratercula arctica (assembly GCA_947846985.1). Taxonomy (NCBI): domain Eukaryota; kingdom Metazoa; phylum Chordata; class Aves; order Charadriiformes; family Alcidae; genus Fratercula; species Fratercula arctica. The sequence continues at coordinate 28,184,079 of CANTUZ010000006.1, read as the reverse complement.
TTGCAGAATTCTCTTTTATTTCTCATGAATGCTTGTTTTTTCAGGCTAGCGGGAAGAACGCAGTTGCCTGCAGCTGCTACACAGTCAGTATTCGTTCCTTTGGGTCAACAGAGGTCAGTGGCCATCCTTTAAAGATTCGCTGCCCGCAGAAGAGCTGCCCTTCACTCTGCAGACACGGGAGTGCAGCTGTCACACCTGAGACATGACCGTCAGCGGTCCCCAGTTGTCATGGACGAGTGGAACGCACCTCACTCAAAAAGGAGAGGCAGCAATGTTTTCTTGAGGTAAAACAATAATTTGACAGAGTTCAATAAATTTGATGGAATTTAACAAAGTTTAACAATGGTTTACCAAGGTTCAATAAGTTTGACGGCAAGGTTCACCTTATTAATTACTGCATGGAAGAAACATACAGGGGAAAAACTGAGAACGATTCACGCAAAGACTGGAGACACAAAGGGTAAGGAAGACCCTGTCGTTGAGTCACGAGGTTCAGAGTGGACCCCCTTGCTGTTTAAATGCCTGATGGAGCCTAGGTGCAGCTAGGTCCTATCTTAGTCTCAGACTTAGATGATGGCTTATGTCTAATGGAATTATCTATGCAAAGTTTATCATAATTAATATTGAGTAGCTCCATGGATTAGTAATGCTTCACTAGTATTAATTCAGCATGCTATCGGTCACTTACCGAGGATCTGTCACCAGTAAGGGATCTCTCCGCCTTGGACAAGGAAGGATCTCTTAGTTTCAGGTAGGGGATCTCGAACCTTGAGAGGCGTCTCTGCTCGAGGGGAGAGTCACCAGGCGCGCAGTCCAGCTGCAGTTCAGGGAGAGCTCTAATTGGGCCCATCCTGATGGTAGTATTTATAGATTGAAGTAGCTGGCTGCTGGTCAATAGTACAGAGATGTCATCTTCAATGTCTTCATTTTAGCTCTGGTACTTGATCTGTACTTTGGTTATCTTGCATTTTTGGGCTTCAAAACATCTTTCCGGGACACCTTCCCTCCCTTGTACATGAGCCAGGGGCTCTCCAGCTCGCAGGTTCACCACAGGGCATGAGGGACCAAAAGTTTGGCTGGGGGTCAAGTGCGTACATCACACCAGTCAGACCGGTTGAAGCTAGCCCAAAAACTTTGCTTTTGCCATGCTAATCCAGGCTTCAACAAATTATATACTTATTTTTGCAGCCACTTGTGCTGCTCCCTGCTCCAGTGGGCCACGGTTGGGCAATTGCTGCAGAAGGAGCTGCCCACCTGCACCCTCCCTGCCCGGCCCCGAGAGCACCCTTAGCTTGCCTCTGTGCAGAATCATCCCAAATCTGCCTGACGTTGCGTTGGACTAAGTGAAGAGTTTTCACAGGCTCTGGCTTTCTTAGTGTTTGGGGGTTTTTGGGGGATAGAAGGCAACAGTCTTCCCCATGAAGGTGAACTGCACAGCCATGTAGTAGTAACACACCAAACCCCTCACCTCTCCTCTCTGTACTGTAAACCATCACGGGCCAAAGATAAAAGCTTATCAGGACACTGTGACCACCTCACAAGTTTTGCAGGGTCTTTTTTTTTTTTTTTTTCTTTTTTTTCTTTTCCAGAGGAATCTTCTGAGCCAGAAGCTGCTTTTACAGGCGAGTTTTAATTTTGTTCTCTTGTCCCCCATGAAATACAAACAAACCACATGGCTCAAAAATCAAATGAGCTCAGTCTGGGGCTGGCTGAGTCATCCTGTTTGATTGTCGGTCTATAGTAATTAGACCGCGTGCACTAAACTCCTTCATTACAAGGCACTCCAGAGTCAGACCCCTGACACAAAAAAAATAATCAGATGCTTCAGCCAATCCTGCCAGCACCTGCCACTAGTGATAACATAACATTTTAATGAAAAACAAGAACCCCAACATGGAAGCCGCTCAATTTGAAGTGTTTTTCTTGGTGGAATTTAATAGAAATCTTTTTTCTTAAGTTTGTTAGGAAAAAAAAAGAACCAATCAACCACCACACCCCAAAACACCCAGCAAAAAACTTAGTTAACTGAAAAGTAAATTCAACAAAATGTTTTCAAGTAGTTTTTATCAGGACATACAACTCCCCCCACCCCTCAGAATCCTGGACAAATGCAAGGGGGGGGTCTATGAGCCTCCTCCTTCAGAGGAGATGTTCCAGCCCAGCCCAGAATTAAGAAACAGTGGATCCAGCGTAGCTACTTCACGCTCTACCTGGTGTATGTATGGGCAGAGCTGAAGAATCAGGAGCTCATCTGAGCTGAACTCAGTGCAGTAAATCTAAGAAACCTTTAAAGATACATCAAATCTCAGCACACACTGAACAGAGAAGGGCAGCCTCAGCAGAAACCACCGTTTCCAGGTTCATCTGGACCACAGAGGGGTTTCATACCCATCACGAGATCACAGTATACAGCAGGAGTGAGTGCTTTGGGTTGGACCAGGCGTTTTGGCTCTGCTTACCAGAAGGCACCACATCTCCCAGTTCCTCGTCCACAGCAGGGAGACCCAGCTGTGAGGGGCCTTGTGCAGGCTTGCATACTTCTGCAGGGTCTTCTCGTGCCGATTGATCGAGCTGTCTGACTCCCTCCAGCAGGGCTGAAATTAAAGGATGTGTTAGACAAGCTTTAAGAAAAGAAATCATTGCATACCTTCCTTTTTAGTGAACTCATGACAAGCCAATTGACTTTAAAAGGTCCAAATGCACGCTGTTCCTGCGTGCTTCTACAACCTCTATGTTACCCTATGACCCCTTCTTCCCTTTACGTCCAGAATGGTGCTTTGAATTTATGAAAGTGTAAAATTTCTTTCTGAAGTAATCACCTACATGATGTTGTGCAATGCTGTGCTGGAAAGGTCCACTGTCCCTAGCAGGGAGGCAGCAGGATGTTTCTGCCGTGTGTCATTCGCATTAAAAGTCAGCCATTTCCCCTTGGTTCTCCTGGGTATAGTTTAATTATTGTACGTGTACCTGCATCCTTAACGCACTTTACACCTTGAGATCCTGAATGATCTACAGACTACCTAACTGCATTGTCAAGTTGCAGACGTGGAAGTTCATGGACAGATTTTACAGCCCTTGCGCATATTGATCCATGCTCATGTGTGCGAGAAGTTTGGCCGCGGTGCCAGCAAGGGATTGCTCAACACAGCAACATGCCACAGATTCTGCATTTTTAAAGTTTCAAGAGAATTGGTGGGGTAGTGAGAGGTCCTCAGTCTCTCATTTTGTGATAATTCTGTGGAAACTCAAGTTTACTCCTTTCTGATCCTGGAGCTTGCCATTCGGGGGATTTTAAAGATCTACAAACAAAATTCTGTCATGTTCGGTATTGATGTTGGTTTCCTGAAGAAGTGCAAGAAGAGGTTGTTGTAAGGGTGCTGGAAATGCTGATGCCAGCATGTCCTGTGTCCATGCCACGTATAAGACGACAGGTACTTTGAATCCTCAGTTGAGAAAGGACAGTAGGGGAGGCAAGGTATCCAACAGGATTCGCCTATCTGATGCTGACTGTTTCATCTACATCCAAAACAGGATTAAAAAGAGCTCACGCAGTGCCTGGAAAGGCACTTCCCAAGGGTGCCGGTGCTCATGGCACTTGGCTGCGCTTACAGCATCACAGCAGAATTTACTCCAAATCAGCCCCGATGTGACAAACTCGGGACCAGGACTGAGACCGTGCTCACCCTCAGCCCTGCAACCGCGTGATTTAATAAAACATGTAGAATTTTTTTTTCTACTAGAAGCACAGCAGGCAGGTTGTCGGGACAGCTTGCCAGTCCATTACTGTAATTTAACATCAAGATGCACTTTTTCAGGGCTGATTTCCAAAACACTTCAAAGGGAGAAGCCTGTTGTCGCTCCAGTGACCGGCAACCACACAGCTCCTGCATCTCTGACAAGAAAGGCCACACATCTGCCTTTGCTGCCCTAGCCCGGTTGTAGGAAACAAACCTAAGCACACAAACACCTTCCCAGCCACCGGTACCCACCTCTCCCGTGGAGTTCATTGCCTGCGTGGTGCCAATTAAGGGTGCAAGACAAATGGCAGTGGATTTACACAAGGCAGTAGCATCCCCCAAGCCGATGGCTGTTCCTTTTCAGCCTTTCCTGGCAGCAGCAGGGAATATTTACCTCGATAGCGTTTCAACATTGCAGCATCGCCAGCCAGTTTGGGTCTGGCACCTCCCCGCCGGTGCTGTGGGACCAGCCGGGCCCTGCCATTCTCTGACTCACACCAGCAAGAGCAGGTTCCTCTCTGCTGCCAGGGGCTGCTCCTCCTGCCCACCGCTCCCAGAAAATTCCCCAGCGTCGCCCCTTATACGACAAGGGTAATTAATGTTTTCTCTCTTTAAAATTCACAGCATGCATGCTTTTTTAGAGAAATAGCCGTCCTTCACCACGCTTAGGACGGACTCACTGCATAGCGCTTATTATGTGACTGCTGGGTTTCTCAGAAAAAAACTGGAAAAGAGAAGGTGACAAAAACAGTGAGAAAAACAAAACAAAAAAAAACAAAAAAAAAAAAAAAAAGAAAGAAGAGCAGCAGCACACCCAGACAGGTTTTTAATCCCCCCGTCAGAAGCGTGGCTCCACTAACGCCACACAAGTGGTGCAGCACGGACCCGGCAGATTCCCTGGGAACCAACTTCCCTTGGAGGCACCGGCAGGTCAGCTAGTCAGGGTAACCAGCACAAAACACTGGAAATCTAGATTACGTTGGCCAGGATCCAAAGAAAACTGTCCCTCTTCCCATCGGCCGGCAAACTACAGGCTGATGGCTGGGCTGCCCATGCCTCAGTCCTCCCACATCCCTGCACACTTCCCTTCTTCCCAAAGGGATGCCTCAGGGGGGGAAGATGAACGATTGGCTGCAGCTGGGTTGTCCTGGCACCAGGAGGGACCATTCCCCATGCCGGTACAGGAGGATTTGAGGTCCAGAGGAGAGCTGCTGAATGCTGTTGATGGCAAACCCTGCTCTGGGAGATGAGCACTAGCACCAGAGCACTTACGGGAAAGCACAATATCCCTAAAAGCACCAGGACAACTCCAGGGACCCACAGCCCACTTGAAAGCATGCAGCTGAGGCAAGAGATAAGTGATGTTTATGCTGCTGAAGGAAAACACACAGGGGGTCCTTCTCTGGCCTTGGGATCTCAGATAAACAAGGAGTCGGGACAAATAAAGATGTCACTGGTTGATAATACATGCACAGGAATTCCCAGGCAATGATTTATACCAGCTCCGGCATGTTTGCCAGCGTAAAAATACAGTCACAAGCAAAACATTAGGGAGGCAGCCCTCCCGCCTCCTAAAGACTCCTCGCCTGAGCCATTTGCTCTAGTTTGCTTTAGAAGCGTTTAAGTGTGGGTCTGCAAATGCCTCCCAAGCATTCACACAGCGTCTTCTCGCCTGGTGGCCCTTAACGCCTCACTGCTGCTGCGTGCAATGCTCGAGGAACCCAAGTGCAACTTTCCAGTTAGTACCGAGGTGCAGGAGAAACAAAACCCCAGTCATTCTGCTAGCGCGGCAGCAGGGGCAGGAGAGCAGAGCGCTGGCGTGACCTGTTAGGCTGCAGAGCTGCCTTTACAGGGAGGTTTTTCTAAGGTACCTTATTCACGGCTGGTGCGGGGTAAACTGCTGGTGGTTATCTGTTTGCACTGCCTGGGTGTAAAGAGACCTCCTGCCCGCAACCTCGACTGTCCTTTGGCATGGAGGCTTGCGTTCAAAGAACAACCTGGTTGCCACCCACCTGGCCTTAGCTGCACAGCACGACTACCTGTTTGCAGACGGCCACACCTGCAAAGCCATTGCGTGCCTTGGTTTGAAGCGACAGCCCTTTGCTCTTCGTCCCCTCCCTTGTGGCTGCCAGCTCAGCTCTGCCGGGCCCACGGCAGGGCAAGGACATGCCTTGTGTCCTCCTCAGCAGCTCCCATACAGAGAGGACGCACCTCTTCATTCAGAGGAGGGACCACCTGACGCAGAAGGTTTAAACACTTCATGGGAAATCAAAGAAAGATGCCGGCTCCCTTTGGCATGGATTTAAAACTATCGCCTCCTTTCCAACTCGCTGAGCATTGCGGGAGCCTCCCACCCTGCACACCTCTGGCTGCAATTATCACACTAGGAGCACCGGGTGATTGCTGCTGCTTTCACTGTAATCCCTCCTTGGAAACCAAAAGAGGGATCTTTCTAAAGTTGAGGAGAATGGCAAACATTTTCCATTCCCTGCTCGTTTCCTACCCGGCTTCACTCTCCAGCCACTGGAGCGTCAGAGGAACTTCAGCCTGTTCTTAAAACAGTCTCCGTCTCACCCTCTGCTTTCTGCAAGACTGGCCCCAAGTACTTCCACCTTAATTTTTCACAGCGCTCACAATAACCCTACTCCTCTGCCATCATTTGGATGTGTACGATCATAGTTCTTCATGGCTGCTGTACCTATTTTCTTTCATCAGTTTTTTGGTACTGCCAGCTTGGCCCATGTTTTCTTGATATATTTTATTCTTAATGCCATGTCAATGTTTGTCTTTCATGCATTTAATGCTTGAATTGTCCCTATAGGTATTACAGCAGCCTTCTCCTCTCTCTTTTATCATATTTCCAACTTCCTCTAACGAGGGACGCTTCAGCCGCTGTGCCCACACTGGCTTGCAAGGTGCCTCTCTCATATCTCTGACACTTGCTCTCTTCCTTTCCACCATTATCTTCTCACCACTTGCTTCTTGATCCTATCTCCACATCACATAACCTTTCAGCATGTTGTTTTTACGCCTGCCTCCTCACAGCCCCCTTCAGCTGTGCCCATTGCTTTCCGAAGCACTTTCCTGCAGCTCCTTGACGATGCTTCGCCTGCCCTGTGCGGCGCGGTGCCTCTTGCCCACGCTCTCCCCGCCAGGCTGGCTTCACTGCTTCCTCGTGGCCCTTGTCAACCTCAGAACGGCCCCATTTCCATTTAGGCATGGGCAGAATCTCTGCCACAAAATTTCCCTCAATGACAGAGGCCAAATCCCTCTCTAGCGTGAAGTGGTGACTCTCTAGTGTGACACTCCATCGCGGCCAGCTCAGCATCCTCCCAGCTCCTCCGCTCCCCATTTCCCACAGCCATACACCCCATGCAGAGGTGTGCATGCTTCAGGCCAAACCCTCTCCTCCCACTCCCGAGGGCAGGATTGCAGCAAAGGCAGCAGTTCCCAAGGGACTTGCATGGAGACAGCACCAAGGCAAGGCAGAAGATTGGACTGGTCCAGTGTCAGCCTTCACCATGCACACTTGTGATCCCTGTAAGATCTGCCCAGCAGTTCATCCTGAGCTGGGGGCTGCCATTCGAAGGAAGATCTCCTGCCAGGGAGATGGCTTGTGAGTCCAAAAGGAGGAGGGAAAAGAGCAGTGATGGGGATCCAAGTGCCACAGCAGGTGTCAGACTCTGCAGTGCTCCCAGCGCCTAGCAGGCACTTCCCACCAGCCCTCCCAGGATGTCTGCACGAGCACAGGACCTCCAGTGATGAGGTTTCCCCTCAAAAGGTAGTGCTGTGACTAACTTTCTAATTACAAAAGAGGGGCAGAAGATCTGCCCTTGCAGGCTGCCCGGCTCAGAGCACAGGGAACGCAGCCCTCCCTTGTCCTGCACCCTCCACTGCCTTTATTTGCTTAGAAATCCCCCAGACCAGAGGAGGAGAAAACATGCCTGCTTCTGAACACAAGAGAAAAGCTCAGCCCACGCCTGGCTACTCCATTCCACAACGGTATCCTTAAGGGTGTCCTTCCCCCTGCAGAGCCCACAGACCCACCGCAGCAGCTGATTGTCTCAGCGGTTTGTCCTGCTGCCTGTCCTTCTGGATGCACAACACCCACTCCCTTGGTGCCGGCACGTCGAGGTGTGCTGGCCCCAGCCCAGGCTCTGCCCCTCAGCATCTTTGTTGATGCAGATGAGACCGTTCGTGGTAACTGTCCTCTCCACCTGTTCTGGAGCTTTATCCTTCCATCTGTTGCTGTACAGACACCAACTGCAAATCCACAAACACCACCACTCTGAACGGGAGTTCTCCCGGATCCCCCTCCGCCCACATCTCCTGCATCTCTTCTTTTCCAAGGCACGACTTCAAAATAGGATGTGACCCAAGAGCTGCTTACATAAGGGCGTGTGAAGGGGAAGCGGTGAAATGAGAAAAGATCTCAAGGAAATGAGGTTCACAAGATGATTTCTGCATTACCCACAATAAGACAGGAAGCAAAAGACTCACTATTAGATAAGAACAGCAGATAACCCTTCGTTTTCTCAATAGTCAACTGAGCTGCAAAAACAATTTTAGCCTTTTACCGCTTCCTGTTTTCACGGTGGCAGGGTGCATCCCTGCTGTCCTCCGGCAGGAGACTCAGCCCACAGTTTACTGCAGCGGGTGGCGAAGCCAAGTGTCACCAAGGGCAAGATGTCCCGTCAGCAGCCTTTGCCAGGCAGCCATCGGATGAACACCGGAGCCCCCTCCACATGTCCTCCCAGGGAGCCGGCCTTGACAGCACCTGCCTTGAAAGAGAAGTCAAGCTTTTCTCGAGTCCTTATTCCCTGATGCATGTGTATTTACTCTCAGGAGCCCAGCAAAAGAGCCGGGGTCAGCAGAGATCCATATGTACGGATTTAGAGAAGGGGGCTGTTGTTGGCAGCCCCATCTGCCAGGGGTTTGGGTTGCAAATGCTGGAAGGCTCCAGCTGAAAGGTGTTTCGGGTTTAGAGCAGCTGTTGCTATGTTAGTGTCAGCAGCCTGAGAGCAACATGCAAATCTTTCCCTATATTTCATTAACGACTCCTCCTGATCCCATTGCAAAGTCCTTCCTGGTGACCGTGGCACTGCACGGTGCCAAAGGTGCGGCTCTAAACACAGAAGATGGAAACAGGTGGGAAAAGCAGAGGTGGCAGGTGCAGAATGTGGAAGAGGACAGCTATAAAACCAAATCTACCCCAGCCTCCCCAAAATCCTTGTGACAGCTGGGAAAGATTCAAGCGAAAACTTCAGCTTTTCAAGGAGGCGGATGGGGCCTGAAAGGGAAGAGGAATAAAAGCCACATTTGTTTTTTAAATAGGTCTAAATCAGAGGCAGTAGGTCTGTTAAGTGGAGAACAGTAAGCAGGTTATTGTACTGTGCTACATGGATTTTAAAGATATCACATACATAGATTAAAGTGAACTTTGAAAATGTTGCATTTAAGAGAAACAAAAGGGACAAGAAACCCGTGCAGAAGCTTTTATACACAGCACAGACAGCCAAATTAAATGTGTTCTTCTGGAGGACAGGGGAAGCCTTCCCTCAAGTTGTAATGGACTCAAACTTAAAAGGGAGAAAGAGGTTGCCAGAATATTCCTCCTCGAATATAAAAAGCCACAGCTGTAACGCAGCAGCATCCACAGCACGTGAATGAGAGGAGCTGCCAGGCTGGGTAGGAAACCAGAGTGGTATCGCAGCAGCCCAGCTCGGAAACCACAGGAACACGCTGAAAGAGGGCAGAAATAGGAGCTCTGAGGAAATGCTTCTTGCATAATCCACCCCAAGTGAAAAGGCAGGAAACGGTCAGTAGGAACGCGCCGACGGTGGGAATAAAGACAGGCCAGGGCAGAGCCGACCTGCGGCAGAGCTGCTGCCTGTGCAAGGAGCAAGGCTGGTTCGCAGAAGCATGAAACTAAATACAGAATTCTGCTGTGGAGGAATAAACCACACGTACATAGCGCACAGGGAGGAAGAGTCTGGTAGCGCTCTATACAGGGAGGGATGAATGGTTAGGGGGGGTTCACCAGCAATAAAGGAGATTTCCTTACACGAGTTGCTCAAGGGACGGTTGCCTCCTTTGAGGAGGCCTCTGGCCTGAGCCACGCACAGCGCGGATATGGCGAGGGGATGGGAGACAACGCCAAGGTACGGTGGACACCACTCAGCCATCCTTAGACTACATGGAGGGGAGATAACTCCTGCTGATACCTGCTGAGCTGGAGTCAAAGGGAGCTTCTGAACAGGGAGTCTGACCCGAGGAGCTGCCGTAGCCCTGCTGACATCTCCTGTCGTGGTGCAAGATGTCCAAAGCATCGGTGCAGGTGCCACCTCTCAGGTCTCCTTGGTGACAGGAGGAGGTTGTGAGACCCTAACCAGCCTGTCCGATACGTACACCCCCTGAGAAACAGCTCTGGTGCCCAGACATAACCTGAGGGAATGGTTAAAGTACACAGCTCAAAGAAAAAAATCCGAGAGACAACAGAGCAGGTTCCTTTTCTATGGAAATTAAAAGGATGGCGTCCTTTGCCTGTGCTCAGGGCTAAACAAGTACGCAAAACACATTCCCCACGCTTAGAATAAGAGGTGTCTCTAGTGACGGGGCAAGTGCCAAACTATTTTCCACGCTGGAGGCTTCAGATGATTTCCTCCAGGGGTAAAACCAACCAACCTCACCTAGCTGAGCTCTCCACGCTCTTAGGAAGACATTGATTTAGGAAACGGCCATTTAGACCATACCCTGTACCCAAACACATTCACAGGCTACAGTGGACTCCAAAAGCCTTAAAGGTTCATATAAGTGATATACTGAAGTGGCAATAAGCAATAAAAGGACATAACCAAAACTTCAACAGGTTTATGAAAGATTGCTCCTAGTTTATAACCCATCAGCAGCATTTTAACAGCCTTCTTAGAGAACAGACTAACTGAGCCGTGACTGCGGGTAAATTCCCATCTATTGCAAGGAGCCAGCAACAGGCCTCCACCTTCAAAACCAGATTCCCAGGGAACAGAAAGTTTTGCCGTGAAACAGGACATCCCCAGTCTCTCTGCTGCCACTGCCAACTCACTGGCTTCCCCACATAAAGAGGGGAGGATGTTAGAGGGGATGCTCTGGGCAAAGCAGGCTCCCAAGTGCAGGAGCAAGAGAGGCTGCGGAGGAGCTGATGGGTCAGACAGCGCAAAGGGAGAGGACGGAGCTGAGCAGTTCCAAAACCAAAATACACCAAAGGCTTCCACACTCTGCAGCTGACTCACCAGCTGACTGGGAAGGTCGCTGAGCCCCAGGTTCCACAGCCTGCCTCCGTACGGGGAAAAAGCAGGGGGGTTTCTGTACCCAAAGCTGGACCACCATTCAGCAGCCTCGGGATGCACTGATGGGGAAGAGCTGCAGCTGAGACAGGCTCCTGCCCACGCTCCTTTACCACCTCTTGTCACCAGCTTTTGCTAACCCACCTGTTATTAAAATCTCATCACACATGAGGTCTCGACCACAGCCCTGTCATTAGCTACAAGGGCTAATTTGTGCTGCTCTCCACCACCGGCAGAGTTGGAAATATGATTCAGATGTTGCTGGGTTCACTTTCTGCTCAGGAACAGCTGCAAATAACAAATTGAAGATGCAGAAGGTGGTGGTAGGGAAACAAACGTCAGGTGAACAGTGCAGGACACAGCAAGAAGAACAAATTCAGAGAAACTGGGTGAAATAAAAATGACAGGGAAAGAACATTTCTTTAGGGTGATACAACATGGTCAACGCTTCTCTTTGGTAAGTGTGTATGAAAGCTCCCTGCAGAAGACAGAGCTGCTACGGGAAGCAGGAGAGCCAGGGCCCCTGGGCCCGTACAGCCAAGGGGACCCGAGTGTCCTCTGTGAGGTGGCGGGGGTCTGCTGAGGGAAGACAGATGGAGAGAGACACTATGGTTAATTTAATTGTATTTATTCCACTTCAAAAAGCAGGTAACGTCAGTCTTCAGAGAATCACAGAATGGTGGGGTTGGAATGGACCTTCAGAGATCACCTAGTCCAACCCCCTGCCAGAGCAGGGTCACCCAGAGCAGGCTGCACAGGAACCCAGGCGGGTTTTGAATGTCTCCAGAGACGGAGACGCCACCACCTCTCTGGGCAGCCTGTGCCAGGGCTCTGCCACCCTCAAAAAGTCTTAGAGAAATGCTTAGCCGCAGCAATGGCCTTGGGGCTGCTTTTTCTCTCCATTTCAGAGTCAGAAACACTCTGTCTTTTGGAGTCATGACAACGCGGGCAGAGCACGCTGTCCTGAAGGGAAAGGCGTTATAATACTTTGCACTCCTGAACTGGAAAATGCTATCAAGGTAGAAAATGCTTTGCCTGGATGGTGGCAGGGTCTGGTGGGGAAACGTCATCACATTTGTAATTGAATCGTAAAGACAAACGCTGCATGAGCAGCAATCACCGGGGGACACATGCAGAGATGCCGCTTTCTTACATGTCAGAAACAAATATAAAAAAATGACCAAGACACGAAGCCAGTTATTTTCAGAGGCACCAGAAAAGGCACCACGCACCAAGGGGAAGGTGGGAGATGAAGAAAGCCCAGAAACACAAGGGAGACAGTGGGAGATGACAAAGCCACAGAGCACAAAAGCGCCCTGATTATCTCCGGCAAACACACGCCGGCGTTTGCAGGCTCATCACAAACCCAAATGGCAAAGCTGTAAGCAATTATTTGTGGTTCAGCCAGATAAAAATATTTGCAGAGAGCAAGCCAAGAGACAGCAATGAAACAAGCCGTGGGGCTCAGGGTCCGGGTTCTGCCCTGCGCCGCTGTGCAGAGACCCGGTGGGACGGCAATGGCACCGGTGACACCTGCCCGTGCTGGTGCCCGCTTGGGTGAGTGAAACCTTCGCTTGGGTAAGGCAGGTCACGCTGCCCAGCCACGTGGTGCAGGTGATGTCCCAGCACCACAGGCCATCAGTGCTCCCCTTCAAAGGCTCCGACGGGAAGTTTGCTCGAGGTTTCCCTGCCGAGAGAGGCGATGGGCTGGGAGAGAGCCTGGGGTCAGCGGGCACCGCTGCTCTGCCCTGCCTTGGGAAAATGAGGCAGCGGCACAAGTACTCATTCCTGCCTCCAGTCAGCAGCCTCGATCAGGAGCAGGAATGGCTTTTGCCATAATAGGAACTAAATTGCACTTTTTAGATGAACCACTTGTAAAGTCAGTGTATGCCCACTGCAGTCCCAGATGGCAAGTACTGGGGTGTTTCCCTGTATCGTACCTCATTTTGATTCTTTGAATTCCCTGAATCTTTCCTCTTTGGCTTCAGGAAAGAAAAAGCTCCTTTCTCACTCCTCTCAAAGGAGTAAAAGAAACTGCCTCTGATGTCCCCATCTCCATCAGTGAGCCACCAGCGTGCTTCGCAGGCAGAGCCTCAAGGATGCAAGAACACGAAAAGGAAAAAACTAAAGTATTGGGGGGAATTTTCCATGAGGTGGATACGTGTAGCTGCCTGGAAAGAAGAAAAAAAAAAAGAGCGAGCTTAGATCCTTTTTGTTTTCTCTCTTTGCTATTCAGAGAACCTTGTGTCATCTGAGAAGAGACACAGCGGGGAGCTGCTACTTGCTTTGCCAAAGCAATGAGAAGGAATATTCTCTGTTAAAGACACCACTCTCATAGGGATTATAAATATAAAAGGAGACAAATTTATCCAGTTGAACCTAATCCACAAAAAACACTGCAGTGAGGAGGAACGGGAGCGCCTGGCTGTGGGCAATGGGCCAGGCGGGGACATACGAATCACGTTAAAAACCTATAAAGGAGCACCAGAAAATGCATTTTAATATAGAAGCGCTTTCACTCCCGCCTGCCTGTCTAGCTCCACAGCTTTTGCTGGAGGAGACTCTCATGATGCCGAGGTGGCAGGATCTCAGCCCGGCACGCCGGGACACCCCGAGGCTCGTGGTCCTGCCCAGGGAGGCAGCTGTGGGGTCACGGCAGGAGCAGGAGGGTTCAGGACACCTGGTTTGCCTGTGGGTTTGGTGTCCGGGGGCTCAGTCCCGCAGGATGTCCATGCAGGCACGGGTACTCGGCTGCCTCAAGCCCAGATGAGCGGCGCTAAGGGTCTTGTGGCTCCTGTACCTCATCCGGAGCAGAGGGTCCTCAGCATCCAGCTGCGACCGAGAGCCAGCTTGGGGACACCGACACAAACCACTGCATGTTTTGCGTGTGCGTTTGTAAAGGTTTTTGTAAAACATCAGCAGAAGGAAGCGTCTCCCCTGCGCAGGCTGCGTTTCAAGCGTGCGGGAGGAAGCTCTAACGGGGGCTGCTGGCCACGACGCTGTGAAGACATCGCCCCCCGCCCTCCAAAGCTCCTCAGCATGTCTGCAGTGACAGCGCGTTGAGGGTCCCAGCCTGCTCTCGGCTGCCAGGTCTGCTCCTCCGGCTGGCACGTCAGCCTGCCGGCGGGCAGCGGGCAAGGTGCTGCAGCCCAGGTGGGAAGGCAGGCGGCCGGGGCAGGCGGCACCCTCCCGGGCTGCCATCCAGAAAGGTGCTTTCCACAGCGAGAAGCATTTAAAATGTTGTGACAGCTGAGAGCGAACCCTCTTTGTTTCTCATGTGGAAGAGCAGCAAATTCTGCAGTGGAGGCAAAGTCATTTGATTCCAGAAAAAAAAACCCATTTGCTGCTAAAACCAGTCACGGTGTGGTTTTGGCTGTTCAAGTCAGGAGAACAAGCACTTATAAAAATGAATAATTGAAGACATCATAAGTCTTTTATTACAGCAACCATAAATGCCTTCTGCTCAGCACAAAGAAATACCCTATCGAAAGCGTCACGGATGTATCATTCTCTGCAACTTCCCAAAAACCACTTCATGATGATTTATACCATGAAATGCCCGAAGTAAAACTATAGAGTAATCATTTTTTATCAGATATACAGTTTCTTGGTGAAATATGCATCACTCAGATTCCACAATGGTATTTCATTTTATAGATAATGTAAGAGTCGTAATGCCTTTAATTAATCATGTCCTCGCTTCTAAGTGATTAGATTTTGTAAACGACAGGAGAAACAAGCAAACTGTTACCCCTTGGCAACTCCCTGGTGTTTTTAAGCAAAGATTATTGGATTTGAGCACAGAACCTCTCCACAAGGCGGGCAGGGGCCCGTCGCTTGGCCCGAGAATACAGTGACTCAGTCTCATTGGCGGTTGAATGACAGGCCGGGAGGGTCCTGCACAGGGAAAACAGCTCCAAAATCCAGGGGACCGGTGCCCAACCTGCCTGCCCCACTGCCCTGCCATCCCATCCATCACGCTGTGAAGGGCAGCTAATGCACGGCAGAGGTTACCGGAGCCAGTGCCTCTGGATCGATACCGCAGTGAATGGAAAAACCATTATGGACAAAAAGAATTCTTGTGCATTTGCAGAATGCAAAGAAAAGCGTGATGGGAGGGTGTTCTCTCACCCGCGGGTCCTGACTTTCACCCCAGTGGTGGGGCGGACACGGACGTGGATGGCACTGGGCTGTCACCAGGCCGTGCTTTCAAATGCAGCAGATGAGGGCTGCGGTTTATGGAGCCCTGAGGAACCCTGAGGAGCCCTGAGGAGCCCTGCCTGCACTCTGCCTGCACCTTGCCTGCACCTTGCCTGCCTGGGGCTGCATCTGGAGGAGGTGGGTGCACCAGCCTGCAGTGAGAGCCACTGTCCTGTTTGCAATGGGGGATAAAAAGAGGGATAAGACAGAGAAAGGAAAAGAAAATCCCCCTGCGAGGAGTCCTAAATCCCAACCGGCTGCTGTGGGGAGAGCTGGGGGTCTCCCTGAAGCCCCAGCAGCAAAAGCCCCAGCATCCCACAGCCCCTCACTGCCTGCACTGCAGCCCAGCACGAGCCACTTGCCCCCACACTCTTCTGAAAGAAAAGATATTTCCAATGATGTGGAGCAGTGACCAGGGGAGATGGTGCCATTTCTGTCCCTCAGCAACCAAAAGTGATAAAAAATAGAGGACTGGGGGACAAACATCCCTTTAAAAAGGCTAGAAAGGTGATGCAGACTGGGTAGCCCATGGTAGCTGAGCTCCATCACGTTGCACAAATGCCGCAAAGCCCCAGACGGTGGATGAAAAGCCGGCCATGAGCCAACAACACGCACTTGCAGCCCAGAAGGCCAATCGCATCCTGGGCTGCATCAAAAGAACCGTGGCCAGCAGATCCAGAGAGGTGATTCTGCCCCTGTACTCTGTTCTCGTGAGACCCCACCTGGAGTACTGTGTCCAGCTCTGGAGTCCTCAGCACAAGAAGGACACGGACCTGTTGGAGCGGGTCCAGAGGAGGGTCACGAGGATGATCCGAGGGCTGGAGCACCTCTGCTATGAGAACAGGCTGAGAGAGGTGGGGTTGTTCAGCCTGGAGAAGAGAAGGCTCCAGGGAGACCTTATAGTGGCCTTCCAGTACCTGAAGGGGACCTACAGGAAAGCTGAGGAGGGGCTGTTTGCAAGGGCAGGTAGCGACAGGACAAGGGCCAATGGTTTTAAACTAGAGCAGGGTAGGTTTAGATGAGACATTAGGAAGAAGTTCTTTACAATGAGGGTGGTGAGACACCGGACCAGGTTGCCCAGAGAGGTGGTGGAGGCCCCATCCCTGGAGACATTCAAGGCCAGGCTTGATGAGGCTCTGAGCAACCTGATCTAGTTGAAGATGTCCCTGCTGACTGCAGGGGGGTTGGACTAGATGGCCTTTAAAGGTCCCTTCCAACCCAACACATTCTATGATTCTATGATTCAAGCAAACCCTGAAGTTTTTCTCTTCTGTTCCATTTCCAGCTGGCTGGAGTAGGGGTTTCCTTCCACCCCGCAGCCACACACCAGCAGGGAAAAGCCCTGGCTGGGCCGAGCAGGTGGGGAAGGCAGGAGCATCGCTACCGACAGTGCCACCAAGAGCAGGTGCTGTGCTGACTGTCCGAGACACGTCCTCACACCACGAATCCTCCTGCCACTCTCCCCGTGAGAGATGGCTCTTTGGGGGGATCACTGCAAATCAGCCCCCGGTCCCCGCAGCCTCAGCCAGGCTTGTGGCACCGGGGCAGCTTGCGCCATCTCTTGTCCACACCTCGCAGCCCAGGGGCCTGCCCGACTTGGGCAATGAGGAAAGTCGGCTGGGCAAAGGAAACTGCTCTTCTCCGTGCCTGAATTATTCAGAAATGCTCTCCTAATAAATAATTTATCTGCTTTGTAAAAATGTGTTTTCGACGAACACAAGTAGGCTTCAGGGGGCTGCGTGATTATCAGCTGCAAGCTCTCCTTCCTCGCCTGCACTGAGGTGTTCATTTTAATGGGCAAGTAGAAATCTCATTAAATACCTCATTAATAGCTCAGCCTGTGGAGCGGCGCTGAAGGGGAGAGCCGGGCAGAGGTGCGCTCTCAGGTGCCTGGTCGGAAAGATGCGATCGCTGCTGGGAGCGAAATGGGGGGAGGAACCTTTGGCAGGGGATGTTGGAGGGGAGTGCTCCGCATACCAGATCACTGAGGTTGTTATTCTGTTCCCTCGCCCGGCCTCTTCCCAGCCCAGAACGAGCCCCAAAACAAGACCAGCCTGTGCTAAAAGAAGGCAGTACCTGGCTCAGCTGCGGGCTGGCGTGGGAGCAGAGGGGAGCTGGACGGAGTCGTGCAAAACCCTTGGCTGTGTCTCCCTGGTGCAGCCCAGCAAGGCCAAAGCAGCACCCCGAACTGCCAGTGCAGAAACGAGCACCCTGGGAACAGCTATAACGTTAATAAAAGGAGCTTTGAGGAGTATTTACAGGGCCATGTTTCCCGAACAAATACATCTCAATGTCCCTTTCGGCATGAGAAACCCTGCTGCGCCAAGATCCCTCGCCGGGAGCCAAGCGGGGATCCCCTGAGGCCGGAGAAGTTTATTTGGGATGGCCGAGAAGAGAAACATGCTGTTGCTCAAGCCTGGCAAGGAGCTGCTGTGCCCGAGCTGCCCATTGCAGGGAAGAAAAGAGCCCGTTTGTCCGTGTGAAACGGGCTGAGAAATCGGTAACCCCGCTGCCGAGAAACAGGCTGGATTCATCCAGCAAAGGCGAAGGCGTCAGGCGGGTCCCATGGTCCTGCAGGTGGGGGCATGTCCCCTCCTCACTGCTGGCTTCTGGTGGCCCCCAAACACTGGCTCAGCATCCCCACCATGGCATGCACCCATGGGGCTCCCGTCCCTCCACCACCCAACCCACACTACTGTCACCTGGGGTGAGCAACCCACCGCGCACACCCCCGCCAGGCTTCCACATGGCCCTGTAAAGCCCTTGTCCCTGCCTGGGGGCTGGCCCGCCTTGGCCACCACTGCCAGGTCTGCCTGTCCCTGGACCTAAGCTGCCTCCCTGTGCTCACATAGGAAAATCCAGTGGCAACATCGGGGTCCATGAGCTTGTAACAGACGTGGCTGAACCACATGCTGATGGACCTTGTGCCTCCCCGGCCACACCATGGAGGATGCGAATGGCCACAGCAGCCCAATGCCATGTGGCACAGTGGCCCTGCAGGAGCTGGACTGACAGAAAAGGGGCTGAGCAACCCCCAAGGGCACATTGGACCAGGCTGACGCCCTCCAACCTGCCCACAGCGGGAGAGCTCCTCTTCCCCATTAATAATTAGCCACTAGAGGGAAGTGCCATTCCGTATGGGGAAGAGTTTGGGCGCACAATGATGCACAGGGTCACAGAAAATTGCAATTTGTGGCCAGGGTCCTGGCTGACAGTGGCACCAGCACTAAAAGCCACTTTACTGCTTTTTCTTTGGTGTCGGCTCCTCAGCCCTTGCCGTCGCCTTGCATCCGATGCAGGTGCCCGTGGGGTGACAGCAGGGACGGGCGCGGGGTCTGCCCGGCTGTGGGAGCGGAGTCGGCTCAGCCAGGGCCACCAGTGGTGCCCGGGGACAGAGCCAGCAGCATCCCTGGCACGGAGGCTGCGGTCCCTCTGCTGTGCACAGCCTCGGGCAGCACCAAAATAGCATGTCCCAGCCTGTCAGCCAGCCCGCCAAATGGCGTAAGCAGTTTTTGCCGTTTTTAGCAAAGCGGGGAATATCTGTTGTTTCTGGGACGTGCGGTATCCAGGGCCAGTACAAAGACGAGGGAAGAGCCAGGCATCCCATGGGGACAGTGAGCCGGGGCAGGGCAGGAGCCAGCTCCCAGTGGAGCTGGGGGACAGGGCTGGGGGGGAGCACAACATCCTTGGGAAGGGACAAGGGATCCCATGGGCTGGGCTCCACGGTGGTGCTGGCTTGGGCCTGCTGGCGAGGGATGATGGTGGGCAGCTGGGGGCTCCTTTCCCAGCCCCGATCCTGCCCATGGGGCCAGGCTGGCCTGGGCAGCCACCCACCTCCTCCAGAGGCAGCCATCCCGTCCCCCCCCGCCACCAAAGCGGCTTTTCAGCCCTCAGGTCACAGCAGCAGGGATCGTGACTGTGCTGGTAGAGCACAGCTGATAACGAGTCTCCTGCTCTACTTTATTCCAGTTTATAGATGGCTAAATATAACTTTCTGCTGATTTTTAACTCTTTGCGAAATCTGCGATCCACAATCCATTAAGTCAGTTTTGTGTTTTTCATATTTGCCGGCTCACATCAGATCCAAGAGAGACAAGGCCAGGCTCAGCACAAGGTTTGTCGCCGAGTTAGGTACGGGCAGCGTGTCTCGCACGGGAGATGTGGTGACCCCCGTGCAAAGAGGAGCAGCCATTGCAGGACGTGGGGACAGCAGCTTTCTCTCTGTGCCAAAATGACCCCCCCAGCCCCGAGCAGAGCCGCTGCCTCCAAGCATCGCAGCCACGGGCACTGTCAGTCCAGTCCGTAGTTGGTGGCAGGTTTTGCTGGTCACCAGGCAGAGAAAAGGGCATTTAAAATGTTTTCCTATCACACAGCCAGAAGTAGCTCCCTGGATTGTACAACATCTCCCTCTGCAGTGAGAACAGGAGCCAGCACCGACCTGCAAAGCAAGTGCGTAAGACGACAGAAATGCGAGTGCATCTGGGGTCGCATCAGGTGGTTGTACCCCCGGAGACACACCAGGCAGCCAGCGCTGCCTCCCACCCCTCCTCTGGGAGGCAGGGATGACGTTCGGGAGGCTATTGGTGGACCACTGAAAGATTTATCACTGTGGTACTTTCCTAACAACTGAATGGAAAGGCGATGAGGTAATTGCAGGACTACCTACTAAACATGTCAGGTCCAATTTGCAAATCCTGGCAGCCTAATAAATACCCCATTCATGTATTTTGGGGTTCAAGCCGAGGGTTGGCAGGGAAACCAGCCTTGTCTTGCTCACACCCCAGGGGGAAGCAGCTGAAAACTTCTCATCTCCACTGCAAAAAAGTTCCTATTTCAGTTCCAAGATCCTGGTCCTCCATTGATTGCTCAGGAGATGAGGCTTCAACAGAAACGTGGTGTCACACACACACAAACACATACACGTGGCTCTGGTAAATTACATTTACAGGAAAACAACAGGTTCAACTAAATCTCCATCGTATGTTACCGGGGTTCCATGAAGGGATTGTTTTAAGTCTCAACAGGGCATGGAAAAAACATCATCCAAAAAAAAAAATAATAAAAATCAAATTCTTCAAATGCTGGACTAAGGGCTTGACCAAAATAAGGCAGGCAGCAAGCAGCCGTCCTGCGGCTCCTCCTTCTGCACCCTTCTCCTCAGGACTTGAAAATTCACCCTGGATGACTCCCAGCCCTACATATAAGAAATTATTTGTGTGTTCATTTACACATCCCTTTAGTCCTTCCAGAGAGCCAGGTCTTTACAACAACTCAGTAATTCGGGATACTGTTGACATTCACTTGGATGAGTTTCCCCTCTCCCAAGGCCACCATCTCCCCCTGCCCAGTTGGAATAACACTCAATCACATTATTTCTTCCTGGTCCGGTTTCGCGAGCCCAGGTTTGTCAAGGTCGCGCCTAGCTAACCTTGAACCGTCCCGGAGCGGCCAGGGAGGGAAGCCTCCCCTCTCCAAGGTTCAACCTCCCTTTTGGAAGGAGAGAGACACAGGGAAAAACAGACTTTGTCTTGACCTAAAGCCAAAACGAGTGATAGGTTTAAAGCCATCCACGGGGCTGAAATTACTCCGATGATTTACAATAGCGCTGGCACATGCTTGGCCGGCTTTAGATGAAACTCTTCCCCCGGCGCTGCCCTTCCCCTCGGGCAGCTTTGCCCTTCTTTGGTGCGGCAGCAGCCTCCGGGCAGGAACGGCTCTTGCCATTAAAAGGAGAAGCCAAAACTTCTCCTACAATAATTCATTTACTAACACAAGGGAAAAAAAAAAAAACCAAAACGCTTGGGTGCATTAATGCAAGGCTGTAGACACACTTTCTCCATCAGCCGCTAGCAACGTTTCCCAATTTACAGGGTGCAGCAGCTCGTGCTGTACAGTCCCAGCCCTGCACGAGGAGGCTTTCACACAGGCTTCTCCGGCAAACCATTGCTCCTTCAGTTCCTATCAAATTCCCAAACCCATCTTTTCCCCGTTAAGGCTATCCCAGTGTGACCGGATTATGTAAGTGGTCCAAAACTTAAGCGATGGCCAGGAAAAATTAATAGGAAAACCCAACTTTTAGGTCAGCATGCGCAATAGCAAATGGAAAATGCAGCGTCTGAGCTGACAGCTCCTCGGGCCCTTAGGGATAGCGATGTGGTAGCCGGACTTCATTTCCAAAGGGACTGCAGCAAGCCAACTAGGACTCAAAGCAGCTGGTAAGCATGACATTTATTTTTTTCCCCTCTTACTAAGTTCAGGATTTTCTCTTCTTTTGGGCTGAATGAGACAGACTTTTCTGCTCGCAAGAAGTTTCCTTTCTTAGAGTTATTCTCAGAATAGCCAGCGAGTATTTTAAACCAAGAACAGCCGATCTCCCCTCGATTCATACTCCTCTTTCTGGAAACGCTATTTGGAGATCAAAACTCCCAAAAGTAGTCAGGAACAACATTAAAAAAAACATATGACTCTAACAGCGAGCGCTGCACTGGCATCTCTCGGTTCACCTCTTTCCTCGAAGACTCCTGGGAACACTGGGTTTGCCCCAAATCCCTCCGAGTCATATCAGCTCCTTGCCAGAAACCTGCACCGACCCAGATTTAAGGTGCGAGCCCCCTGGAGCAAGTCACCGCCGGAACGTCAGCAAAAACCACGCTACAAGCAATTACGGAAAGAAAAAAGATCGACATGAGCCAAACCCCTTTGAAGAAAACACTGGACTTGGAAAACAGATGGACTTTTTGCGTGTTTTGTGCAAAGAGTTCTTTTATATTTTTATATACCTATAAAAACATAGAATATTTATATAGCATTATGTGAAATTTAAATTGTGAATCATCTGAATCACTGTGTAGCACTCATGAATGGCATTGTTCTTACGGATGATATGCTGATTTCTGCTGATAACCGAGTTAAGCTTCACATAGCGCATACGAGCTTTTTTCCCCTCGGCAGCCACTGTATGAACTGAAAGCCCCCAAGGGCACTTAGTTCATCTATTGCTTGCCCGAAAGGTACAACCGAAATTCAAACACAGCAGATTATTTTGTGGTACACTCATGAGCACCAGGCGGAAAACCAAAAAGAAATGGGAAAGGTATAGTAAAGGGATCTCACACCTAAAGCAGAGTTTAAACTCGGAGCGAGCAGACGAAGCTTAAAACTCGCCCTTTGTAAGACACACCGGCGCCAGAGAACTGCTGCGTTTCTCAAACCAACCAACCACTTGTGTTGAGTCAGGCTGTAGCGGCAGGAGGAGCTTTCTATTTGCAGATCACAACGCTTTTCTTACTGGAAAGGAGAAAATGAGAGTGTGTAAGGTATTCGCAGTGAAGAGTTGCCCGGGGACGCTCTGGGACGGGCATCGCTTCCAGCCCCTCAGAGCAAGCCGGGCGGGCGTCTGCCAGGAGAGCTGCTTTGGGTGCCTCGGATTTGCACCGCTTTCCGTCTTAAAGGAGGGTTTTATTTTGCACCAGATGAAGACCTGGCTCTAAGGATGTCTATTGAGCACACATCACTAAAATTTAAATATTTGAGTTCTAGGCAGCACATGAGAAAGCCCAACTAGCCCCAACAAAACCACCAAAACGCAGCTCAAGAAATGCAACGTTGAGGCAGATTTTTAACAAACACCAGTGTGTTTCCATGCAGTCAGATGCCCCCAGACAGCCCATGCTGATTTGGGAGGGGTGCATACGCGTAGCCGAGCCAGAGGGGACCCAGGCGGGAGGACAGGGTCCCTCCACTTAGTCCACTGGGGCATGGCTAAGTGGCCATCTCATGGTGTGCCCAAACACGCACACCCTCGCTTACCAATCCAAGCCGCTTTTAGGATTTACAGACATCTGTTTCACTTGCCCACCCTGGTTCATGGACGATCGCTGTCTCCCTTGTTGGAGTGGGGTATTTCGCTTCCCAAGGCGCAGAGAGGCAGGAGCACCGCTCAGGTTCAGGCTGTGGGCGCTGGACCCCGTGGCACCCTCAGCCCCAAAACGAGCCACCGCAGGGTGCCAGCCAGCGCGGCTGCTGGAGTACCGGAGCCAGGGTTGAGGAGTTCCCTGATTTTATCTGTTGGTTACTGCCCGCCAAGGTCATTAACCAGAGCTTTGAAGTTTTCTTCAAACCCCCCTCCCCCCAATATCCTGCAAAAACTGAAATCGCAGTAACCTCTCTGTTATTTAGCTTCCTTTGAAGCAATTATGCGAGAGCTAATAAGACATTATTTAAAGTATGACATTTAAATAGCTTGCCTAGGAAAATCAACCCTGCAAAGGAATTGCTCTGAAATACTATTTTTCTTGGAAATTACAGAGCAAAGGGACTCTAATGGCCATGCTGTTATTCGCTTTTTATTGTCTATTATGCCGCTTACAATCCTCATAACAGGACACCTTTATTGTTCCGGGGTATAATCTCTTCCCGGGGACCAGTATCACACAACAATAGCCATTTAAAAATATCTGTTTCCTAAAAGCCTGACCCAAAGCCCACCAAGGTCCCACTGATTTCTGGGAGCATCTGAACAAAGCCCCGGGCTGGCCGTAGGGTGTCACCACCGACCTGGTTCTGAGGAGTCGCGCTGACTGCTCTGACTAGCAAGGCAGCTTGATTAAAGAAAAATACGACCCTACAGTGCCTAAACACTGCGCAACTTGTCATCCCATAATCCAAACCCATAATTCGGGTGGGAAAAAAGCAGTATCGTAACTTCGTATGAAAGTATGCTCAGAGGAGATGGAAAGCCTGGCTGCAGTTTCTGTTCACGTTAGACAGACCCAGGTTAGCGGGCTGTACGTGCAGCCATAAAACACTTGCTCAGCTTAAAGTCTTCTGAGGTTTTGAGACAGGCTCCACCAGACCTGTACTTTCAACCAGCTGCTTACTCAGCCGGGCAGAAGTTAGAGCATATTGTGGCTAATTGAGCAGAGCTTTGTAAAGAAATCGGCCACGGGTACCTTGGCATCTGCTGTGCTCAGTCCGCAGCTACATCTGCGCCCCTGCAAAGAGCCCGCGAACGCCGAGGGAGTGACTCTGGCGTTTGCTCCTCTCCGTGCTGGATGTGCTCCCGGGCTGAGGTCCACACTGCTCCCAGGGGCCCCATCTCAGCTTGGCTCATGGAGCTCACGCCAGCACCGCGCTGGATCCGGAGGGGCCCTTGGAGCGAACAGAATTGCTTTCCTTTGGACATGTCAATTCAAACTTTAGTCTTCTGTGCCTCTCCATCATTCAAGGGTGGGGGTTTTCTTCATGGTTCTTTTTTTCCCTCTTAACATTTAAAGCTAACAAAGCTGTTGTCCACATCAGGAACCGACGATGAGGGGCTCAGCAGGCTTCCTCCTTTGCTCGCTGCTGCTGTTAGCCCCCCATTGCACAGAGGTGGCTGCCCAGGATGTCCAGCCCGACCCCAAAACACCGTGTGCCAATTGGATGGGAGGAGCGCCTGGCTACCCTGGCCACAACGGGCTCCCTGGACGGGATGGAAAAGACGGAAAAGATGGAGCAAAAGGAGAGAAAGGAGAGGAAGGTTGGTGAGGAGCAGGGGGTATGTCAGTGCTGGAGCCCGTGGGCAGCCCCAGCCCTCAGGCCCAGCCTCAGCAGGTGTCACATCCCATAGGTCCCTGCCCAAACTTTGACCAGATGGCTTTTGAATATCTGCAGGGATGGAGATCCCACAACCCAAGTCAAAGAGTTTGGTGTGGTGGTTATTTTTCCAATTAATCATGTTTTTTCAGACATGCTGCTCTTGGCAGCAATGCACACAGCCAGGGGGGTGAAAGGGCTTTCCACTCACTGTCTCCACTCATGGGGGGTGTTGAGGTCATCGAACCTTTCCTCAGGGACACCCCTTCCTCCGTGCTGCCGAGCAGATCCTGATGCCACAGCCCCCTCTGAGTTTCAGGCTGGTGAGGAGCAGCTGCCAGCACAGTGCAAACAACTCCCTGTCCCCCCTCTGTCCCCCAGGTCTGCAAGGCCCCAAAGGTGACCAAGGCGCAATAGGAGCTCCAGGGCAGGAAGGGCCAAGAGGATTTCCCGGATACCCAGGGCAAAAGGGGGAGAAGGGCGAAGGTGCCTTCGTCTACCGCTCTGCCTTCAGCGTGGGGCTGAAGGAGCGAGCCCCCCACCCCAACGTCCCCATCCGCTTCAGCAAGATCTTCTACAACGAGCAGAGCCACTATGATGCCAGCACCGGCAAGTTCCTCTGCAGCATCCCCGGCACATACTACTTCGCCTACCATCTGACAGTCTACCTGACGGATGTCAAGGTCAGCCTCTACAAGAAGGACAAGGCGGTGATCTTCACCTACGATCAGTTCCAGACAAACAACGTTGACCAGGCGAGCGGTTCTGTCTTGCTGCACCTCAGCTCTGGGGACGAGGTCTGGCTTCAGGTGTACGGGGAAGGGGACAACAATGGCGTCTACGCCGACAACATCAACGATTCCACTTTCATGGGCTTCCTCCTGTACCCAGACCCAGAAGTCCATTAAAGCGGGGGGGTGCTTCATGGGAGAGGAGGCGGAGGCTTGACCCCAGATGGCGTCCTGGGGCACTGGCACTATAGCTATACTGTATTTACCTTTTGTGGGGCAACGATTGCCAAGGGTGGACCCTATCTCCTGTGAAATCAGCGAGGTTATACACGAGTGACTTCTGTGGGACCAAGAGTTCGCTCCTGCCTCTGCTCTTGCTCTCCTTGTGGAAACCCGGGCCCAGAGTCAAACACCACTCCTGCCACATCATGAAAGAGTAACTCTCAGGATGGGCTGACCTTTTCTTAAATGTAAAACTGATAAGAGAAAAATTGGTTATATTTAAATATTATATTGCAAATTTGCCTTTCTTAACCACCTAGATTCATTTAAAACAAGGGTATGTGCTTTAAAATTTGAGTGGAAGAGCAAGAACGCTATTCACAAAAGCCACCTCTACTCCTGTTTTCACCTGGAACAGACGACTCCATTTTTTTCCATTGTAACTCCCTCTCTTATTAGGGCCTTTGACTTCCACCCGTGGTTTGTTGTCTCCCTTCTTTAGCCCAGGTCTTTGAATATATTCAGATTATTAACTGCCATTGATTTTAATCCTTTGATTTTCCTTTTATGTTTATCCCCTGTCATTATCTCTAATGCAGACAACGTGCTCAGTTAGGGCAGGGATCTTCTCTTTTGATTTTTCTGAAAAGCCTTATAAACGGCGGTGAGGCTGCACAACAGAAGCAGCCCGTTGATCACAGGCCTTTGGGGATCCTGAGGTGGTCACAGACACGTTGGCTGCAGTTCAGAAATGCCAGCATCTCCCCTGCAAACACCGTGTCTGATCAGGGAACAGAAGGTCCCTAAAGACCCCTGGGCAGAGGGGACCTCAGGGTGGAGGTGTCGCTCCCCAAATCACTCACCTGGCACTGGAAGCGACGGCCCAAGTACTTGTTCAGCCACAGACCGTCAGCACGGGGCAAGTGAGCAGCACCTCACAGTTTCCACCTGCAAGTTGGCAGGGTCCTGGCCCACCTCCCCTCTGGGTGGCTCCCAAGCGCAGTCAGAAGTTGAGAGCTAGCAACCGTGTTTCTTCTTTTCCACACCAGAAGTGTGCCATCGGCAATGGTTGGCACACCAGCTGGGCAGAGCTTCGGTGGTGCTACCTCTCATGTTGAGTGGGCTCCTGGGACACCCCCAGCACCCGCCCCAGCTCTCGACAAGGTTAGATCAATGAGGGAAGAGTATCAAGGCTGAGATTAGTAGCAATCCCATCAAACTGCTCTCCAAGGAGCTTGCTTGACTTTTAGCTAAAAGAGGATTTGATGGCTTCTCAGATACATTCAAAGAAGACTCCCATTAAGCTTCAGAACAAGCTAACACAGAGCAGCACTAATGCCTTATTACAAGCAAAAAACAGCATTAAGAGCTTCAACTGAAATTACTCCCAACAGCAGCATTTGCTACACTTCAGTGAATTACCACATCACAAATAATAACGACAATAAAAAACCCCTCATTCAATGAGAATACTCCTGCATTTTTGTACGCGTCGTTGGGAAGGGTTTGAAGAAAGGGACGCTCTCCTAGCCTCACCAAGCACCCCAGGAAATTATTTATATTTTTTTCCAGCAAGGTGGGGGCACCCTGGGCTGGCACACACAGGGACACCCCCCCTTTTGCTTTCCCAAGAAACTCCCAACTCTCTAGCTTTCAATCAAGGCTTCAGCATCTCACCACCTCACACCTTATTTCTTCCTTTTTGGATAAGATGAGCTTTGGTTTCCACAAAACCACTGTGCCTGGATCCACCCTGATCAGCCAGCCAGAGGGCTGGCCGCTGGCCCAGGAGGCTTCACGCATACTAGATTTAGCAAGAGCTAAACTGATGCTCAATCTGATCATGCTGAATTGAGAGAGCTGGGAAAAACCCTATTGTGTGAATTAACGGGAAGGGAACAGGGAAAAGAAAAAAAAACCAAAACACACAAACTTAAAAATCTAATCCATAACAAAAGGAGATTTAAAAATGCAGCAGTTGCTGGATCAAATGGCATAAGAGGTTTAAATTGAAAGGAGCAAGTCAGAGCTTTTGCAGTATTTTTTTCCAAATATTTTCAGATGGATTTTCTGAAGGCAGGGAAAATTGAAACAACCAAAGTGCTAAGAGCCATTTGGGGGATAAACACTAAGAGGAAATACTAATTTAAAGACTAGTTCCCAAGAGGCAGCCAAAATGAATTATTCCTTTCCTTCCTGCCACGCAGCAGGAACAAATATGCTTACAGTTTTATCCCATATACCAGGTCTCAGAGGCTTAGACATGGCTTTTCACACTGCCACGCACATCTGATACCATGTGCTTTAGGCCAGGGCAGAGCCCAGGGTATCTCACCAGCCCCTGCAACAGACCCGTCACCAGCGTGACCCATATTGATACGACTTCCACCCAGGCCAACAGCATCTCCCACCTCAAGTCACCATGGCTGTAGCACGAGAAATGCGGCATGTATTAAAAACTTGGGCCACGCTGGCCCTTATGGGAAAGTCTCATCGAACCCCAGGTGGTCACTAGCCCTCTGCATCATCCCACACCACAACTCACCCCATTCGGGATGCTGCAGGTGCCGTCACACCTTGTGGCAGATGACCAGCACCCCAGGAGAGGTCACCATCGACTCCTGGTCGGCCTCCTGGCCACTGTGGCAGCGGGATGGCAGAGGGCTACATGAAGGACCAAAACAAGCCCCGCAGCAGAGACCCAGCCTGGAAGTCCCTCTTTCAAAGCCTGGCTCTGGTTTTGGTCCCAAGTCTTTCCCTGTCCCAGCTGTGAGGGTGGGGGTGCTTGGGGCTGCGTGTCCAGAAAGAGAAGTGTCACCTAATACTGCAGTCACTGCTGTATTCATATGAGCAGAATATATGTCATACATGCACACATGCACGTTATCACAGACCACGAGATAACAAAGCTCCACAAGAATGGTGTGTATTAGTACATAAGGTCCTTTATCTTACTTAATCATTAAACACGTAGCCCCTTTATCACCCTGTAAATGGCTTTTCCAGACTCCCCCTCACGCACAGGTGCCTGCCTCCTTGCATGCTGCGTGGGAACATCGAAACCATGGTCACGGGGTGCCCTGTTCCCTGGGAGCGTCAAGCAGGGGTTCGGCACCGGAGCTGTCTGGGGACTCTGGCTCCAGCCCAGGGAGCTGCAGGGCTGGCACCTCGCTGTCAGGGCAGGAGTCGGGCTGTTTGCTGAGGGGAGTATTTGTTTCACCAAAAAATAGACAGAAATCCAGGACACGGCTCCCTTTGAAAGCACCCCAGTTGTTCCTCAGTTTCTGGGCTGACGAGCCACCCAATGCTTCCCCACTTCCCACCGCAGGGGCTGGCACAGGGACCTCATTTCAGTGCTGTGTGTGACACAGCACATGGTCTTCACCTTGCACCACATCTCTCGTGTAAATACGTTGAGGAAGCAACCTCTCCCAAACCCTGCCCAGCCCTCCAAACACAACCACGGCAAGTAATATGCAAAATTAGGCTATGACGAGCACAAGTGCTGCTGCCTCTGTAAGCAGCGAGGATGCACACAGGAGAGGGCGGCCTGGGCCAGGCGGGATCTGCCTTGAAGAGTAT